>JAFEKC020000011.1:0-600000 GCA_018257855.2 Cladonia borealis | reverse complement strand
CTCTATCACCGTGTATTTAGGCAGACTATGAGAAAGGTTAGTCGAATTGTAGCCATCTCGTCCCTGGGAATGTACCCAGCAAATAGCAAAAGCAGATAAACCCACTAATTGATAAGATATGGATGTTAAGGTACCTTGCCTTAAGGTTCCATTGTGTGGAGATCTCGCTAGGATCTTAGTGAGGCGTGGCGCTAGGCAGCGCCACAGGGCTGAAAGCTTGAGTGCCTGCATGACGCTAATTTATTGACGCGATGCTCGTACCGCCGCGGATTCCGTTACGACGGCAACAGCCTCCTCCAGGCGGTAATCAGCAACTGACTCATGGTGGCAAGCTGAAGATGGGTGAACGGATACAACTCATGGTATAGTCAACGAGCATACCTACATATTTCCTCTCAAAACTAACATTAAGGCCGAAGCTCACTCTTTGCTCGTCTTGCCTCACGACGGAGCGTAGCTCGAGGTCGCCATGGTCATAACTTTCGTTAAGCCTCCAACCTCACCTTTGGATTTTGAGCCCCTTGAGACACGGCCTGAAGATATTCTCTACCCAGGATCAGATCAGGAATACGACTATGATGATGACAAACGCGCGAAGAAGAAATTGAGAGTTGAGATTTTAGGGAGACAGTACTTGGAAGGACGACCGTTGTTCATCCAGAGTGCCGGACTAAGAGGGCCATTTGAGGATGGCTGGGTCAATCCATGGGCACGTGAGAAGAGGAAGCGTGGTACAAACGATACCAAACGGCGTTTGGAAACTGCCGACGATGAAGAAGAAAACCACACCGTGGGTTTGGAGGTAGGGAAGGGCGACTCTACAGTGAAGAGGAGGCATCCTGGGGATATTTCGAATGGGATTGTCAACGGCGATTCTGAGAAGGCAACGTCAGTGGCTAAACGGTCGCCTGTAAGAGCGAATCATACGGCTAAGCGAAGAAAGCGAGACTCAGTTGACGAGTCAAGACATGATGATGAGGTTGAGAGGCCTGTGAAGACTGGGCCTGCTGCGTCCAACAACAGCAAGAATCACTGGCTGAAATCAGATCATGCTTACTTGCAAGCCGGTTCCAGAAGCAGCCGCAGGTCCCCAACGCCAACAGCTGCCACCAAAAGCCGCACAAGGCCCGTTACTCTGCCTCCGCCGGAGAAAGCACAGCATAGAAGAGCATCTTCACGCACGACGCCTGATGCGCAAAGAATTGGGGTATACAGCGGTGGTTTTACACCCATCAACCCGCGCCCGAAGTCAAAAGACGGGGGCATACAATCAGAAACAACAGCAGAGCCTCCAAGGCAGGATCCAAAACAAATTGAGGCGTCAACAATCGGTAGTCCGAAGATACGGGTCGAGGAGAAGGATCTTCGCTCGGCAGACGAGAGAACTAGACATGCCCATGAAGAGGTACAACGTCTATCACAGGAGGCCGTGGAACGAGCAGTAAAGGAAGATGGGTATCTGCAGTATCCGCAGGCAAAGATAGAGTCTCAGGAAGCGGCTTCACGAGCATATCACAGTAAGCTAGAGCCATACGTCTCAGGATTTGTTGTTACAGACCATGCTACAAGTTCCGCTGGTCTCAAAGCTGCGTCAAGGGTGCCGAAGCCTTCACCACATGCGGCGCCGCCATCTACGAACTTGCCTGAATTTCGGTATCGGTATACTAGGAAATGTTCTTCATCTGGCTCGTCAAGGGACGGAAATCCTGTTGTTACTGGCGTTGAACCGGTCCAGAAGAGGGCGAGATCCGGCCCTTCGTCATCGTCAGACAGCGAAGCTTTTGCCCAAGAACTTGAGGCTGCTCAAATAAAAGCTGCAGCTGCCAAATCATTTGGCTCTTCTCACTCATCATCAAGTCCCGCCGTTGAAGGGCACGAGACGAATAGCATCAAAAAGAACACCCAGGCGCTGAGACGACTTACATTTACTCCTTCGGGAGGTGCCAAACTGGCTAAATCACGTACTTCTTCTAGCCCAAGCTCGAATACAGCAGCAGCTGGCCAAGCCAAAAGCAAGACAGGCGTTCACGAAGGGAACGGTTTAGTACGCAAGGAATCCACCAGATCGTTCGATTTAGGGATCAGTGATGGAACCCGCTCTCGAGACTCGCTCATGTTGCCTGAAGCCCAAGTCGTCCCGAATGCTCCCATTCAATTAGCCCAGGCACGCTCCGACCCCTCGACCAACCTCTTCGAGACAGATAAGCGATCGATAAACTTGCCTAGTTTCGACGAAGGAGATTCCTACTTGAATCTTTCCACTCAAGCTGCGTTCGTGAAAGCACAACGCTCGTTCAAGGATGATCTGTACTCGCTCAAAAGCTCTCCTCTTCAAGAGAAGGCAGGGAAGACAAGGACAGCAGCTTCCAGGTATACCGCTCCGGATGTAACGCCACTAGCTAAGGGCGGTCGTGCACATGGTACCACCCGTCGGCAAACCGCCAAAGCTGAAGAGAATGATGACGAAGAAGAAGCACTGAGCACCCAAGCCATGGTAGACGCAATGTCACCCTTCGCCATTACCACCATTAAGAAACGTCCTCCACCTCTTCAAAAACGAACCAGCTTCGCTCCATCCCCTACAAAACAGCAATCACCAACAGGCAACCCAGCCTCTGCCCTCTCTCCCACAATCAACGCCTTCCGCCGAACCTCCCTCTCAATGTCCACCTCCACGTCCCCCTCCCAACACTCCCCCTCTCCCAAATCCCCACCTCCACCCGCACGTTCCAATTCCAACCCTCACACCCCCTCCAAACCCCCCACTTCAACCCTCACGTCCTTCTCCATCCTCCCCAACGGCACCCTAACCGAAACAAGCATCTACCAAGACGGCCAACAACTCCCCCAGCAACATGAGCTTGATTGGGATACCAGTCTCCCCCTCGACCCTTTCGGCCTCACATCCACCGCCGAAGGACCTAAGTCATCGAGCGGGAATGATCGGACGAGTGGAAATAAGCAGCCTAGTAGTTTGGATCTTAATGCTGTGCTTGAGGACGCAGGTAGCTTTTTGGGGGAGTGGGATGTTGAGGCGGAGGCTAGGAGGGAGGGGAGGAGGGAGAGGGAGAAGGAGAGGGGGGAGGGGAGGAGGGGGATTTTGGTGGATAAGGGGGGGTCGTTGTAATGGGGAGGTGGGGGACGGGGGAGGGGATTAGGCCTTGGATGTATTCATATGTACTTGAGATATATCATGAGCGAAAAGGCGTTTGGTCGGCATGGTGCTAGCGATAGTGATTTGTGGTATTCTGTGTCATCTAGCGAAATAGATACCCCCAGGATACCAATGTTCCTATCTGTAATAAAAGTGTTTTATCAAGTCTGTCATGAGAGGACATGTGATTGACGGGCGCACTGTATCTCCAGGTATGCAAGTAAGATATCGGGCTCCAGCGATGCCTGCTAGTACGGTGATATGGGCGTCTCAGGAGCAACAGTATGAATATCCATCTACATCCATCCATCCCTAATCCCACCTCATGACTCAATGCATATATGCCCACTATGATACACTCAAGCTGTCCAACCGGACTCTCTTCCTTTACTCAATTCACATCCTCAAACGCCCGCGATGACAAAACAGAAACGCGCCCGCTATGCAGTTAGTGGGTATCAATCACACCTCAATCAATCAAATTCCACGCTTTATATCTCAAACCTTTTTTTTCATAAGAAGTACTCAGTGCGTCGATTTGTAGTAGGCGGCACGTGCCGATCGCGCTCGGATACAGCTGAGAAAATTGTGAACTTCGGGTCGAGATCTTCGTTGAGGTTCATGATGGAGGCGACGTTGCCGCAGCGGTAGCAGTAGTTGGGAGCGGACCAGACGGTGACGACGGATTTGTCTTCGAAATGCCACTAGAAGGGGAAGGGGGGTTAGTGATTGTGGGTGGATTTATTGGGGGAAAATGAGGGGGGGAAGGGGGGGAGGGGGTACTTTGTAGCCTTCGTTGACGAGCTGATGGGCTCGAGCGATGAGCTGGAAGCCGTTCACGTGGTTGAATTCAGTGGCTACTTTATTCCCAAACAACCATCCTGCGCCGCGAGGGGAGACCGCCCAGGTGCCTACGTCTTCCGGGTCGCTCCATACCAGGTCGCAGAAAGCGCCTTCGTGGGGGATTTCCTGTGCGCGAGCTATGACGCGGATTTGATCCAGGGTGCGGATTTCGGGGCTCAGGCCTCCGTGCACGCAGAGGACTTTGCCGTCGATGACGGCGCCGAGGACGAGGAAGTCGAAGACTTGGCAGCAGGCTTTCCAGACGGAGGCGTTGCCGTATTTGGTTTGGCATTCTTCGTAGAAGCCGTAGACTTGGGTTATTTGACGGGATTCGTGGTTGCCGCGGACGAGGGTGACTCGATCGGGGTAGCTGATGTCGAGGAGATTAGCCAATTCTTGGGATATGCACTGGCTTGGTCTTAACTTACCGAGCCTTCAGGCAGAGTAGTAATGTCAACGTCTCTAGACTGAAGTAGCCCCGATCGACAAAGTCGCCGAGGAAGATGTAGTTCTGATTGCCCGGGATAGGAGAGTTGCCCTCTTTCTCGACACCCAAGGTCGCTTCGTGGCTACTCTCCCGCTTCCGTCCACGCTGTTCCTCCTCATCGGCGTCATCTTCATCACTAACACCGCTTGGATTGACACCGTTTCCCCCCTCTTTGTCGATCGAACGCAGCTTTTTCTTGAGCTTCGGGTCTGTGATTTCCGTAGGCGGTTCAATATCGTCAGAGGTGATGACTCCTGCAGGTGGAGGTGAAGGCTCGGCTTGTACATCACTTGGTGCACCTCCTGCCACGCGGAAGAGTTCGAGGACGTCGTAGAATTGCCCGTGGAGGTCGCCGCAGACTGTGACTGGTGTAGAGACAGGCTGTATGTTCGACTCTAGATGGGTATGAGTGCCATTCGTGGAGCAAGATATATCGGGCGCTGCTTTGAGCACCCACCTTCCATTAGAAATTCTTTGCAAATCTCACATAGTTTCTTCATGACCGGTTCTGGCAAGTATTGATTGTTGAATGCACATTTTAGCCACTCGTCAACGCCAGCGTTCTTCGAGAGCTTTGCTGGGCCGGGTTTGGGGAGCTTCTTGCCTTCTGGCATCTTCGCTAACCTCAGATCAATGGTAAGATTTAAACACCCTTCAGGATATCTTCTTTGAAGGGACCGGACTGTCTACCACTCGATTGAATTGCCCTGCAGTACCCCTTCGGTGATTACGAACTCCGGAGCTAGCACAAATACAGAACCAGTGAGTTTAGTCCCTCTTACGAAAGCAAATTTGCCTGATCTATACGCAGCATAATGGCCAATGCTCTTTTTGCATACATAATGTATGCTTCATTCTACTACTTCATTAGACAGGCTTTGAGGAAGCAGGATCTATGCGCTTTCCAAACCAATCTTCGAAGACTCCTAGCGTCTCAGCATCTTCATGCTCTGTGAAAGCGCATAACAAATGCCTAGAACGTGATGGGTCTCTTATCACTGACAGCTATTCGATATTCATCAACTCAGCTGATGCTTCCGATCTAAGGGTGTCTGGGAGGAAGGGGTCTCTTGCACTTGACCTCCGATCGTTCGACACAGGACTGAAGGTCGTATCTCTCACCATCGGTGTTTCCACATTTCCACAAGCTAGGAGTGATGATGATCTCTACTGCCTTCTGAGAAGATGTCGGAATGCTGCGTCCGTCGCTGTCCTCGTCACCATGTTTATCGTCCATAGTTCCTTCATCGAAATAAAGCAAGCTACCGACACGTCCAGCATTCAAAGTTCTATCGACAAATGATCCAGCTAGTCGGATTGACCAGAACGCTCTCTGGCAACGGAGCGTTTGTGAGAGCTCTACTGCATCTGACAGTATCTTTTGGAGCCCATCCTCAAGCATTCTTCGATCCTCTGCCGCAACCCAGATGGCAACCAGTGACATTATACGCCTGCTACAAGCTGTTATGCCCATCTCTGTACTTTCATCTGTCTTATTATATGTGCCAAGTCTCGATATCAGCGTCGCTGTAAGAGCTCTCCAATCGTGCAAATCCCGATAGGAAATGAGCTTTCGGTCTAGATGAATTAGCTCTAATAGCAACGTAGTCGAAGACGTGGGACTTCTTACTCGAATGGAAGAAACTTTTCTCGATGGAAGCGAAGCTATGAGCAAGCTCCCTGTCCATCCAAACATCCTCCCCGCGAGGCCTTGGATCGGCAGGATAGGGAATAGTACGAAAGAGAGATCCAGCGACGACGAGCCCTACATACCCACGCACTAAGAGTCGCAGATTCCTGGGTGTCTGGAGAAAGCGCTCGAAATCTGAAACACCAGGACAAACTTTCCGGAATTCTTCGATGGTCTCCGCAGAATAAGCTCGGACGTCCTGATGGATCTGGGCAAAAGGAACGGACCAAGTCTTGATTTGCCCAACAAGAGATCGAAAGCGGGTATGAATATCCAAATCACTATCTTGTCGGCCTATAGAAAGCTCTTTTTGTTCCATTGCATATGCCATCCTGTCGGCTGATTGCTTGATTTCTTTGCATTTCTCAACCTCTTTTTCGACGTCTGACCTCAATTTCGAGATCAACCCAGCTTGTTGGTCAATTTTCTCTCGAAGCTGATAGTTACGCTCCAGTAAACGCTCCTTCTCTCCGCTGTCGTATTCAGACGACGAGGTAAATGTTTCTTGCTCATCGAATTGTTCAGCCCATGCTTTAAATCTAGTCCACTACCGAGCCGTAAGCATAAGCCGGAACTCCAAGAACCAAACAGGGCTTGCAATGGCAGAATGAGATTTGGAGGTATTACGCTGCTCTTTTTTTCTTCTCCCGGTTGAAGATGGCCAACTATTGAGGGTTGAACACTAGCCCCCTACAACATTCACGCTCGCGGTGCTTACCGTCGCCTTGCTCATTCCGGCCGCCTCCTCTCCACCAATTACCTCCAACCCTGGAGCTGCCGCTTGTTGTGCTGCTATCATCTGGAAGCACATGGCCGTCGTGTTGGGATCGATTTTCGTGACTCCTCTGCGATGACATTGCATGGCCCCTTCCAACTTCAAGTCCACCGGAATCCGACGACTGTTCGTGCTGACCTTTAGGAGATCTTCTCGGAGCTGCGTTGTCCGACATCTCAACATGGATACAAAGCAGGCAGATCGATAATGTTCAAGCAGACTAAAGAATATGTAATCAACGGTGGAGGCATATTATAGGGTTATTAATGTATGAATGGATGCGTGGAGAGAACACTGCCAAGATCAAGAGCCTTCACATAATTAACTATATCATTGGCCTGTAAAAGCGGCCTGCGACAAAATCGCTTGGGGAACAAAAATTATGCATGTAAGTAGGCACCAATATCCGGGCGTTATCTATTTCCCCCACCACACCGCCGTCAACCAATAGTTGTTGCAACCTCGGAATACCCCTCTTCCCTCCGTGTGCGGAGCGTGGAACACCCTGACAACAATGAGGCTCTGTTTGCGCTGGCAACTGCTGTAGGGTGCAATAGGCCCCAGACGATGGACTGGAATTCAATTCACCTAGGATGACAAGGGTTGGCGGCCCCCCATAACGCCCATCGATGCTCCACCCATGACGCTGGCTCCCGCCAAATGGGATGGACCTCAAGCGTTAGAGTGCATACACCTACACCTAGACGTAGGAATGATTTCTATGACTATGTGAGTGATTTAACTACAGTCAACCTCGTTATAAGCTGACCTTCTGATAGCAACGCAGCTGTTGATAAGAGCCTAAGGACGAAACCCTCTGGAGCATTATAGGCTATTAAAGATCAGAAAAGAAATCAGAGGCTGATTCGCCAATGTCTGACTCGGAAAGCCACGAGGTTAGCAAATTGCTGCAGCCCGGAGGAATTCCAACAAACATCCCAATGATCGACAGCAATGTGGGGAGAAAAGGAAGCATTTTCTGAACTCCACTCCTTTTCTTCGTCTTTTGCGCGATCTCCTGACGCACCTCTGTTGCTATGTCTCTGCGCAGTCTCTCTTGGTCTTCCTGCACTCTTCGTAGCATCTGCTGCTCGCGAGCCCAGTCTTGTTGAAATTTTCTTTTCATCGTACGGTCACTTTCCTGCAATTGTTTTCGAAGTTCGTCCAGGTCCCTGAGTTCTCGTTCATATTGAGTTTTCAATTCTGATATATTCTCATTGATAAAACCACCAGCAGCGGTCTCCTGTAGCGGTTTCCCTTCATCGACAAGCTCCCTCTGAAGCTTTAGGACAATGGTTTGCTTGCTCATGAGTTCGCTGGCGATGACCATTGCTGAGTCTTTAGTGCCATGAAATCTTGTCATGGTTGAGCCGTTGCTCAGCATGTAAGCCCAAAAGTCTTCTCTCAGCTGTTTTTCACGACTAGCACCGATGGCTTCATCCACTTCATTCCATCTCGTTGTGACAAGCAAGACATTCTTTAAAGCCAGCTCACCGCATATCTTCTTAAAAATGTTCAATGCCTTTAACGATGATCCCTGATATCTCACATCGGTGATCCGATGCAAATAGATCACACCTTTTAGACTGACCCCCGCTTCGTATTGGGCAGTCAATAGGCGCGATATATCTGTCAAGATCTCAGAATCCGTGCGGCCCGAATCATCGAACCCTGGGGTATCTACGAGCATCACTTTGGTTCTACCGATATTAACAGGAACTGCTTGACAAGATGCTGTGCCTAATTACTAGTCAGCGCTATATTATTTTGATGAAATGAAGTATTAGTAAAGCTGTACATGATCTTAGATCGGCCCCTGTTCGAACAACTTCACCACCTGCGAGCTTGTTGATGAAGTAGCTCTTACCGGCCCCCGTGATGCCCATAACGAGTACCATACTGAGCACATCCTCGGTACGCTGTACCAGTGTCATGACTGCTCGATTTAGTAAGATTATGATTTGGCTGTATATGTTGTAGCAAATCGGTGGGGATTTGATCAAAATTCTTTTGCAATATATTAGGACTACTGCACCCATTGACGATTGCGACGGCATTTATGATCAGCTGACACGTGTTACAGGTCGGCTTTCCTACTATTGGACGCTTTCTTATCGCCGGCGAAGCTTCTATGGTGTTCCAGACCCCAAGCGTTCTGCAGGTGTTGCCCCACGCAGATAGAGATAAGTGGAGCCATCCACACAGAATGCATACATCAGCGTCGGACGAAATCGGTTTCTTCGCTATTGGCGTCCACTTATCATGTACCGCAGCTTATCCTGCGTTATTCCCCATGGGAGCGTCGCATTTGCACGACTCTAAGCAGCTCAGATTGGCTGAGAAGACCTAGATTCCTCGCTGCTTTTAATGGATCTGCAGCGTGAGGTCTATGCAGCCTTGTCTCAACCCTGCTCCAAAGTTCTAGCTTGGAGCCCGCGAGCCCCACATGCTGATAACACGACACCCGCCAGGCCACATATCGCGGTCTCAGCCAACGTGCTATCTGATACTCCGCTCCCTTTGACCCTAGGAAGCACAAAACCAGCGACATGGGTGCCAAGAGCTCAGAGATTGTCGTTGGTATTGATTTCGGAACGACGTAAGTATAAGAAGACCATGTACAGCATGCTCCAGTACTGAAAGCTCGTCAGCTACTCAGGAGTTTCGTGGGCCATAAACGGCGGCAAAAAGACGATTCGTCTGATCAACAACTGGCCTGACCCTTCAGCCCTGAATGCCTCAAAAGACAAGGTCCCTTCTGCAATTAGCTATGTCAACGGGAAACCTCAAAAATGGGGTTACACAGTGGGGTTGAGTGATGAGTCGTTCAAGTGGATCAAAATTCTTCTCGAAGAGCACCATGCATACGTCACCACCGTCAAACCTGTCAAAGACTCGAACACGCTGCTCAGAAAGGTTGATAAGACAGCGCAGGCAGTTGTGGCTGATTATCTAAGACTTCTTTGGGGGTACACCCTTGACGACATACGCAAATTCCACCCGGACTTCCAAGAGATCTTCGCTCTACGAGTCGTCTTGACAGTACCAGCCGTATGGAGTCACGCGGCGAAAGATAGAACATCGCAGGCTGCTCGACTAGCGGGGTTGCCAGAAGACATTACACTTGTTACAGAGCCAGAGGCGGCAGCTTTAGCCACCTTGAAAGAGAAAGCCGATGAGCAAACATTGAAGGTGCGCCAAGTTTAGTCACCAATTCCGACAACGATCGCCTTTGCTTAGCCTGCAGAATGTAGGTTGGAGATGCTTTCGTTGTATGCGATGCAGGTGGTGGTACAGTGGTCAGTGAACGATCTCTTTCAAGGATTGCTGTCCGCTGACGGATCACCCTTAGGACCTGATCAGCTACGAAGTTGAAGACTTGAACCCACTTAAACTCAGAGAATGCGCCATTGGATCCGGTTAGTCTCGTACTAGCCATAGTCTTTCTCCATCAGCACCGGCTAATCTAGAGCATATACTTCAGGCGCACTCTGCGGATCCGTGTTTCTCGACCTTGGCTTCCAAAAATACATCGAAATCCTGATTGGCGCGAACGAATACAACAGTATCAAAGAGGCCAGTCGAAAGAAGATGATGAGGGAATTCGAGTACGGTATCAAGCGGACCTTTACTGGAAAGAATGACCAACCATATTCAGTCGACCTGCGAGGGGTGAAGGATGATCCTGCCAATAACATCATTGATGACACAATCACAATCAAAATGTGAGCAAGCGCACCTACAGACGTTTCATTACTGCTGAGACATTCTTTTCATAGGTCGGCCTTGCGGACCGTCTTCGATCACGTGTATTGTCAAATCGAGAAGTTGGTCGACGACCAGATCGCCGATGTGTCGGACAAGGGCCTTTCAGTCAAGGTAATGTTACCTCAAGCGAGGAAGTCAAGAATCCGACATTGATCAAACATAGGCAATACTGTTAGTGGGAGGTTTTGGTGAAAACAGGTACCTCTACGATCGCTTAGAGAAGTCTCGTGCACAAGGCGGAATCCAATTGTTGCAGGTCAATGGAGCGTATGTGCTGCGCAATCGCCTCTAAAAAGAGGCAACGCTCACGAGGACAGGTGGTCTTCAATCTGACGGGGAGCAACTCTATGGGGTCTGGAACACTCTGAACTTACGGCGGCTGTCAATAACAATCCAACTATTACGTCAAGATTGTCTCGTTATAGCTATGGTGTACGCATATCACCAGTCTACGACTCAAGCAAGCATATTAATCAAGATTGTTACTATGACGAAGTCGAGGGTGTTGACAAGGCTTGCAATCAGATGAGATGGCTCCTGAAACGGGTGAGACGTTCTAGTTCGGTTGTGCCTCATCAAACTGAGATAAAAAAAAAGGGTGATACCGTTGAGGAAGGTCGCACACTACAAATGGAATATTATAAAAACGTCCAAGTGGGTATGAGGGATGCCTTATGGCGCGACGGAAAGAGAGATTTTTGTATGCGATTATTCTACAATGACGAGCCTACACCACCCACGCGGAAAACGCTTGGTAAGGGCCCGCATTACTCGCCCAACAGGTGCTCACTGCGTGTTAGGTGTCAAACTTCTCTGCGAGTTGAGTTACGAGGCCTCCTGTGCCGATCTCTACATCGAAGAGAGCTTCAAAAGCCCGGTCACCAAGGAAAAGTACCGGCATGCAACATTCCAGGTCTCGATAATCCCTCGTAGTGCAGATCTCGAGTTCGTGGTCAAATACCGGGACGAAGAATTAGCCCGGGTCCAGGCGGACTATGCTGAGAATCTACGTGACACTGAAGTGTAACTGGAGACTGGAATGATGATCGATTGTGGGGTTTTGATTGGTACCTGGAGTATATTCGCATCGCCTAGACCAGCGACAGAGGATCGGCGTGGGTGTTTCTACTGTCTTTCGTCCTTGATCTAACGCATTTCTGATTGCAACTTCGCCACAATATACACAGCAAAATATAGTCCATATAATATTCTACTTATAACTCGATACCTATACAGATGCCTCCCAGTGCCCGTAGGTAGAAGGAGCAAGTGGGCAGCGGCATTAGTACATTTAATACGCCAGCAGGCTTCGGGCCTCATAAATTCATCCCTCCACGCACCAACACGCACCTAGTATCCTCTGTATTTCGCGCAGCATAGGAGGTTCTTGTTATGTTCCCTGGAACATCTACCAGCTTCAAATTGCAAAGGACCAGATTATTCAAAAAAAGCTTTACAGTACAAGCCCACCTCCATTTTCGTCACCAATTCGACCTGAGCACTCAGCTTACCATTGTGGATACAACTGGCGGACCTAGGGAGAGCGAGAAGTGTTCAAAAATGACAATGTGGCAGAACAAGCCACTCCATCTTGCAAGTGAAGGTTTCATGGCTTACATGTTCCATGTTTCAGTCTTGTTACTGCTAGATACTTTCACTAGAGAGGTATTTTTAGACCGAACCGCTTCTACCTCAACTCCATACTTCAACCATCCAGCTAGTCTGGTACCAAATTCAGCCAGGTCCATGCCATTCCGAACGCATCAGGGGTGAGAGGTATGACATTGATTGTTTACTTTGATGACTTCAAGCATGGGAGCGTCTCAGCTTCCAGTTTGAGCCACGATGCTACGGTCTATTGCCCCTAGTTAGGATGCAGCATTAGCATAACTGCTGGTAGACACGACACATCCTTGTTGATGTTTCCAACTCAAATTCTTTTCCACTCGAGACACCCATTCCACTGCCCTCTTCATTACCGATACCACTTATTCTACTGCACGCTATTCTCCACATGCTTCGCCGGAGCCTTTTGACTTTTGACGAAGATTATGCGCTGAATGCCATCTCGCAATGAATTTTCTGTCTCCTTGAGCAAAGCGCTAAAACTATTCTGATATGCTCTTCCCGGCAATAGTAACAACGGTGGTCTATGGAAGATAGGGTCAAAGCTAGCTTATTGCTTAAGCTATCGAGATTGTATCGGATTTCGATTGCAGTTACTTTGTCTCTTCTAACGGTTGAACATTCCTTCACCAATGACGCTAACTACGAGACATGGCATATAGAGTGAAGGATACAGAGTACTGCCATGATCTACGTTATCCAAATGGAGGCACAAGAGTGAAAGTGGGTGAATGTGTCCACAACGACTCATGCCGAATAGCTTGTTACGTGCTCATCATAGTCATGTCCGCCTAACTTACTATCACCTGTATCTAGCACCCCGTACAAAAGGAATGGCATGTCTTTGAGATATTTGTGCTGAATACAATGAACATCTCCTATGCCTCCAGCGAAAAGCAAATACTGCACGACTCGCTTCATCAATGGGCAAAGACGGCTTGGAAGAGTTAAGATGAAGCATTGAAAAAGCAAGTCCGTGTTATTAATTCATGAAATATACATTGCTAAATTGCTGCTGGCCATGCAGCCTCTAACTAACTTTTTGGTGAATGGGGCATACCATGCCCATTCGGAAACACAACGTAAGTGGTTGCCATGCACATCTCTCGCCATGTCATGTAGCCGCGGGGCTGTAACCCGGGTAAGCATGCAGGGTCGGTCTCTAAGAAATGTATAATCCCGGCCCACTAGCATGGCGGCGGAGGAGAATATGATCGCTTCCTCGGGTATTGGTGACGAGGACATGGAGATTCTGTAAGATGGGCGAACCTCGAGTATGTATCCATTCTCCATGAGATCAACTATGATGCGAACGACAACTCGATTCACTGTTATGGATGTTATTTCGCAGGAGCTTCGGTGTGATGGGCGAACCTCCAGTACAATCGTCTAACAGGGTATCATCTTGAACTATCCTTCAGTCCCATAACAATGTCAATTCCAAATGATAAATCACGTTTGCTCCCTTGATCCAAGGCACGCCATAAACTCCAACCCGAGCAAGGTGTCTACAGCCGGCCGCTGGTAAAAGCATACCGAACATACCCAGGGCATATCTTCACCAGCTATCATGAAACAGCTGGCTGAATTTTCTCCGCAATTCTATACGCGTAGTCGGCGCTCACGCTGGCATCAAGATAAGCTTCCCAAATGCCTTGGCGATGAAACAGTTTTAGCAGTTTCCCCAGCCTGAGGTCATCTTTTTCGCGGGTAGTAGCGTCCTTAAGGGGACCCAATGGACTGATGAACCAGTAGGTATGTGGTAGTAATTGACATCCTCTCTCATAAACAACGTTGATAGTACTTAGTGCTCGTACTAGCCAGGGGATATCTTCACCAGCTATCATGAAACAGCTGGCAGAAGAGTGATATTGAGCTTCTGGCAACAACAACAGATCTGGTCGTATGAATGATGTGAACGGCAGGACTGAGGTCGAGGGCTATAGCGTGATATTTGAAAGATTATACCACATCATACCACGCGAGAACAAATGGCCTGATGAGAGTATAAAATACTGAGCTGATGTCCAGATTGATTTTGACCAGCACAAAGAGATTGTAGTTGCGAAAGATATACTCGGCCTCTGCCCTGACTTGACGGCTCACACGCAACAATAAGAACTGAAAATGGTATTTGAAATACCTTCGCCTTGACATGTGCGGCTGACAGGGAATATCGGTACATCTTATTTCGTATCTCAGAGGGAAGATCTAAGAACCTAAACCGATCCCTCAATACCAAGGCCATACTCAGCTGTCGATATCGAGATAATTGAATCAATAGCCGACGCCCAGTCCCCGTAGGCACTGATTGGCAAATGCAATTTGGACCAGATGTCACCTTATCAATCACGCACAAATCGAGGAGCAGAGGGATAGTGCTGCTCTTCGGGTCTCCCTCTGCGAGTGCTCCGCTCATCATATCGGCAGGAGTTATGTTGGTAGTATCTGTGTTGATAGTGTCTGTATTGATAGTATCTGCGTTGTCGATATCTGTACTGCCCAAGGGTTTTATTGCTAGTATCTGTGTTGCCGATATCTAGCATCAGCTCACTTTTAATCGTACTGACCATTCACGCGTCCGGAAAACTTCTTGGACTCCGCGTCGGTACCAACATCAGAAGACAATGAGGTTGGGATCGGCTTGGAGTTTTCGGATATTGGTGTGACTGATGTGTTTTGTTGGATAGACCTTCTCGGAGATTGTTTTGGTGAGGCGTGGCAAGAAGATCTGGTATGAGGTGCTGACTTAGGCGCGGATTGAGGGCCTGTCTCGTGGGTTGGTGTCGCTGTTTCCAAAGGCTTTGATACTGCCTTCGCTTGCGCCATTGGTACCGGCTTAGTTTTGGAGTGGCCTGAAAATGTGTCTGAGGGGCCGAATAATCTCTTTAATGCAAAATCTAGCAAAGACGATAAGGGATCTGATGTTGCATCTCGTTTTTGAACTTCGTCGCTGAACAGTTGTCACATCCGTAGGCTGCTGGCTGCCAATCTCGTAACCGAGGTAGAGGTCGGAGGACTTCGTGAGCGTGTACGAGATCTTCGGCGGCGGCAGCTGAGAGGACTTCGTAAGCGTGTACGGCCGGAATGACTTCGTGAGCGTGTACGGGGTTGGCGGGGGCGTTGGTGATAAAAATTTGGGCGGGGGCAGAGAAGAATCACTCTCTAGCAAAGCCAAACGCGCCCGCCTTTCATTTTCATATGCCGTATTTCTACCCGCCATGTTCACTAAGTCCCTGGTCGAGTTGGTTTGGGTTGGCGGGACAATCAGCACCAACGCAGCAACTGATCATGCTACTCTTGCAAGCACGAGTTGCAGAGTCATCCGTAGGGAAGGTATACGCAGCGCCCTGGCATGGCTCAAAGAACGGATGAGCTGGACCATCAACATTGGCGGCGGCAGGATTGTAGCAGATCGGCCCATCGCCTTCGTCCGGACAGCTTTGAGTGGTGTTCCAGAGTTGGATATTGCAGCCCATATACACAGTTTCTTTGTCGCAGGAGCAGGTGATGGGGACGGTGTAGCCATCGACGTAGCTGACATCGGCGTAAACAGACTTGTCGTAGCTCAATTCGATTTTAGAGTCGGCGCTGTCGAGCTGAGGCGCTACGCCAATGAGACCTGAAAAGCCTTTTTCGAAGAGAAACTGCGTAGAATCGCCTAGGAGAGAAGGTTGAGGGTCACCTGAAGCAGAAGGGGCGCTTGGATCTGAGGTTACGGCAACGGAGAGACTTGCGGTGTGCTTGTTGGTGATATTGACCGTCACGTAACCGGAAAATTCTGGTGCTGGTCCGGTAGTTGGTTTGATCGCTACGCTGTGGACGGAAGCCGCATGGCCAGTAATGAGAGCGGAAGCTGTTCGGGTAACATGGCTGTGAACTGGAAAGCCAGTCTGGCTTGGAAAGTTGGATGCAGACGTGATGCTTGTTGCATAGGCGGAGGCCACGAGGATGGCAACGAATGTGATGAACGAGGAGTACATAACGAGAGTGTACAGATTCACGAAGTGATTGAGCGAGGGTCTCAGAAAGGTGAAGCGAGTGAGAAGCGTCAAAGGCAATTTTCAACGAGTGAATTTGAAGTGACAAACTGTAGCAATCGATGCCTCTAGGATGGTTGAACGAGAGGATGGATGAAAAGGGTTGGGAAAAAAACTCGGGAGGTATTCATTGCGGTTCTTGTAGCACCCCATCAGTGGGGAAAAATAGACTCTTCGACTGGCAGCAACCGGATAGGAGGAGGAAGGTCTCGCAATATCCACCGGTGTATGTTTCTATATATAGGTCCGAGGAACAGCCTTGTGTGGCGCGTAGTACCATGGGTGAAAGTGCCATTTCAGCGCCTCTGCCTTACCTACCATCATAATATCTCCTCGACGTCCGGTAACACGTACGGTTTTCAAGCCATCGACCAGTGACCAGGGGTTCGCAGCTTTCCCCCTGAGCTATTGACGGTAATCATTCGGAAACGGGGGAAGGCTTCTTCGTGCCGAAGGTCCGAAACGATATTATTCCCACGGTTCAGCAATCAGAGCAATGGATTCACATCCTCAACAACTAGTGAAGGATTGTGAGCCGAATCTGTTTTCTGCCTGGACTGGCTTGGTGTCTCAAGGGCTCGAGGATGTCGGTAGCGAAAGAGGGGCTTGGTTCTCCCTGTGCACACTTTTCTGTAAGTATTTCGATCGGTAACACAGTCATACTATTGGTGAATACTCTCCTGCCTCGTATCCCTTTGTGAATAGACTTAGGTAGCCTGAAGAGAACCCTGGAAGCCGTCTTCTCGCGGCCTACAAGAAGCCGGCTGGGCCATCTAACCGCGGACTTCCAAGAAGTGACTGATGGCTTGGAGCTTAACCGGCGATGTGATGGCTGCGTGAATATGTGGTAGCTTAAGCCTGTGAAGACCCTCCATCCAAGTGAAGCTGTGTATGCGCCGTACGTTTCCGTGAAACGTAGATTGCCCCCGGGAGCTGTTGGCAATGTGCGTTGAGATTCGGTGCTCACGGTATGGAGATAATAATAGAACAGAATCAAACTCAGTCGGCCGGAGTCGAAGACATTATGGTTTGTTTCCTGGTGACGTGGCGTTTGTGTTTGTGAACCTGGGGTGTTGCTGTTCCGTGCGAGTTCGATTTTAACATTGGCGAAGCCGAGTCGGCAAAGTACCGAGCATCATGTCTGGTACAGCCTGCAGAGTACCGAGCATCATGTCTGGTACAGCCTGCAGAGTCACAAGATTTGGTGCCTAGATAATTAGCATTTCCACACTCATCGTTCTCAAGTCCAGAATATGATTTTGTCATGGGACCCAGATGCATCTGTTTCAGTTGCATCTGTTGAAGTAAGATTTTGCTGTGCGAAGATGTGAATTGAATGCTCGGTCAGGCGCCCTCTCCTGCGTTTGGACCACATGTTAGACAGGGACGAGCAATAGAGGCGTCCTGCAGAGCAAAGCAATCTTTCGTGATTATTGAATGCAGCATCGAATATCTAGATGTCCCATTCAAATCACGCGCGCCATGCGAGACAGGAGTCGAATTCAATGATCTCGCTGTGGGAATCGTACGCAGTGGATTCGCAAGTCCAATACAAAATACCTTATCCAAAATCCCCAGACGCCTTCGCATAAGCCCTAGTAGCTCAGATCAGATGCTCAATCTCGTTCATGTACAACTTAACATGCGAATCCATCTTCATATACTGGTCGTGTGCCGAGTGGATTTCGTCCTCAATATTCTCCTTGAGATCCGCCATCTGTTCTCATCATTAGCAATCCATAGCACAAAGCCGATGACTTGCACAGTGTTATTCAACTTGCCTTCTTCTCCGTCTGCTCTATCCTGACCCGTCTCTTCTCCATCTCTCGTCCCTTCTCCGTTCGCTCTTCCGTAAGCCGTCGATGTACAGCTCTCAGCTCCTCCATCTTCTCTTTTGCCGCCTGGGCTTTCTCTCTACTTCCATTCCTCACAGCTTCTGTCCGCTCCAACCACCTGTTCAGCTGTCTCTGCAATTGGGCTTCTGTTCTCTCAACCTCCCGAACATTGTTGCCTCGTTCTGATAGAGCGTCTCTTCGCTTAGCCGCCTTCAGGTTTTCCTCGTCTTCTTTGTGTAGCTCATTGGCTATTTCTTCCAGTACCTTGTTACAGGAGACAACGTCATTCGCTACCACCCCAAAGGCGTCTGTGCTAGTCTGCAGTGCTCGAGTTCTCTTTTCCAGAGCGTCAATATGGGACCGATCTCTACCAAGATTGTCTGAAAGCTCCGTCAAGTTTGCCTGAAGTGCCTGGGGAGATTGTAGTACGTAAGGTCGAAGTTTCTCCGATTCTTGTCTTATACCAAGACATCTTTCGGTCTTCTCCTCCAATACCCCCGTCAATCTGGTCTTCTCGCCTCGGACTCGCTCCAGCCGTTCAGCTACTCGCTCTTGACCTCTCTTGAGTTCTAATAGTCGTTGTTTTAGTTCGTCATTGCGCTTCGTCTTTTCTTTCACCTGCTGATCCATTGACTTGCGCTCCCTCCGCATCTCATCAAGTCGCGATTCCATATCCTGATTCTCAAGGTAGAGTGTCTCAATACGAGCTTTTGTAGTCTCTGCCTTATTGAAGTGTTCGTCTATCGTAGCAGTCTGCGACTCTCTAAATCGGACGAAATTGATGATGTAGGAGAAGATCTTCACAAGTCGGTCGTGGGTAGGCTTAATCAGGTCATTAAAGGAGAAGTCGGTAATGCCACACTGAAAACGTTAGCATAACGGGCGCATGCATGGACACAGCAGCGTCTACCTCAACGAGAAGCTTTCTCAGCGAGACATAGAACCCCATCAGATTCCTCGTATCCGGAGGCACAATCTCCATATGTTCCCCACATACATCCTCAGCCGCAGCGCGCATCGCAGGTTCGACTGTCTCGCGCGTAGCATTCATCAATAGTTCCGCAAACCATTCGAAGACCTTCTGTATTTGTTGAGGATTGGGCTTCTGTAGGTCTTCGGGTGAGAATTGAACACCGATATCGCTAATACATCCTGCGATTTCTCGGTCGGGCTTGAGGATTTCAGTATTGTCGTTGAACGTCTGTAGAGTAATCACGACTCACCAGGCGCATGAACGCATCACTATCATTCTGTTGCTGCTTCCCCCGGCCACCCTGGCCTTGAGATCCCACCTGACTCATTCGCGGATTGAAGCTCATAATGGGAGATGCAAAAGTTATGCGACTGTTTCGCTATATAAACTGCGTGGTGAGCAGGCGCAAGAATAGAAGATATGGGATACAGTAGGTAAGTGTCTGTCTGTTATGGTAAACAAACATTTGGCGCTAGGTATTAGCATGGTCGGGGACACTTATCGCCGATAACTCCGCACTTTCAGCCCTACCAAGGGAACACCACAACTTTGTCACGAAAGGAGTGACTAAGGAGTGTACTCGATGGACAACAGAAATTTGCAGAGCGATCCGCCAAAAAAAACCCTCTTTTATACGGTCAGGAGCAAAAAGTTCAGAGGTCTTGCCCAGATTCGAACTGGGGTTGCCGGAATGTTTGACCAATCAAAATCCGGAGTGATAACCACTACACTACAAACTAGAATTTGTCAGAACGGGCGAATTGCCAGAAGGGAAAGCGTTTACTTACACCACGGTGATGTTGCTCAGATACTTAGTCGGCATATTTCAATATATATTAAGCATATCACATGAGTACATAAGCACAACTCCCAAAATTTATTCGCTCGTAGTAGTAGGATGGAATAAGAGGTCAGTAACGGTGACGTGGTATCTCTGTTCTCCTCCATGGAACAAGTCCACGGTAGGGAATATCTCGTTCTTGATATCGCATTGATATTGAGTAGCTTTAGGTTCTATAGATCGCCTCCAACCGTCGGACATTTTGATCTACCGCCATTGTGTCCACCTAGCACAACCCCACAGTTCCGCAATTTGAAAGTCTTGTCGAATGAAGGCTGAACGAGACTGCTAAGTCGGCTCCCTCATCAGTGCTGAGTAAGCATGCTGATATCTTGCTGCGATGGACTAAGCAATCAATCAAGACTTCTACCACCACATGTTCACAACTCTCATAATCTTTGCTTTTTAATGCCTCGAATGTACCCCTTGAACCATTCTTCCTCCCTTTTTAGCGCTCTTTACCTTGTAGGTGGGTCGTCTCCTATAAAAGTACCATTATTCATTGCTACCTAGCTAGGCAAAAGGGCAGTCAAAACCGTTGACATATTCCCTGGTCTTACCGGAACAGCGTTAAAACCCTCCATGCTTCGATTGGTACCAGCTTTCCGAACCCCTTCGGATCGAATTGACTCTCAATCTCTCAAGATTATAGATATTCTTACCTGGAGCACTTAAATCTTGGAATATTTTAGATCTCACCTTTGAGATCAGTGTTGTGGTGGTGATATTTATAGGCCGTCGAATTTCTGAGTACTCGGCAGAGCCAGCATGCAAAGGGGTTTCATTAGTCGAAGCGGTAGAAGACTGGGACCCTTTCCTATCTCAGAGCTGAGGGGACATGACTCGTCACATATATCTGAAAGACAAATCTTCAGCTATATGAGCCTATTCTTGCGACGGTAGAAAATCGAAAGTTTAAATTGTGCCTAGCGAAACGTCTCTCGTTTTGAGTTTTTATGGACTATAGTTTGTGTATGTGGAATCTCGTACGCCACGGATCAGAGTGCTGGTTTGTCGCCAACAGGCTGCTATCACGATTTAGGATTTTCAAAAGGTTTTCCGTGCCTAGCGTAGACAGCGCCCAATTATTCCTCATAATGTGATGGTGCCAGGTCTTGCAGGTAAACCCAGCAGTATCTAGTGCGGCAGGTGAGAGCCAGGACAGCATCAGGTCAGAATTTCAACAGGCAATCGGAAGATTATATCATCATTGCGTTGGCCATGTCTATGTTCGAGTTCCAGCCCAGTAGTAAGGTCAGGTGTTGGATGATTGTTCACGCTGTGCACCTCTCCCTCAGCCTTTGGCCAGTCCGTAGCCAGACTGTATACATGTTCCCTTGCTCGTGGCCCTCGTCGGTCCGCGTACTTTTCTTCAGCCGAGGCTGTAAGTAGAAGATGAAAACATCGATTAAAGGAGTGGAAATCAATCCAGACTACATTCCTACTGGAGTCAAAAGACTATCGCGAGATCTAACTTCAGGTAGGTGCCCGGGTCCTGAAGTTGGAACAGGCTGTCAAATGAATGAGCAATCGAAAATTGGGTGTGTATTCTGATATGAAACCCAACGTGTCTGATATTCTCGGGTCTGATGTACGTATTGGGTACGGAGTAGCCGAAGTCTTGGCTTCGACGATCACGAGCACCGTTGAGGGAGGCTGCATAAGACCCGGAAATGTCATTTCACGTTCAACGCATTGCTGGTACCCAATCGGCGATGAAATGAAAACCCAACGACTTATTGATCGTGGAAAGGAGTTCCAACCCGACAACTAGTCATGTCTAATTTGACTAGCGGTGGTGATTGGTATCCTCGCGCGGAAAGATAAAGAAATCACGGGCAGGGAAGACTTCAAGCTTTGACCATCCAGGGGCCTGGTTAGTGGTTAGTCACTAAGGATTCGTCGGGACCCCGCTGCTAGGCGCTGCTAAGTACGGCCATGCTAAGTACAGCGATGCTAAGTAGAGCGATGCTAATGATCGCTACATGCACTGGTAGTGGATAACCTCCAGCGCTAGGTTATATTGTACTTCTATGTCCGTAGGCCTGATGTGGTCGGCACACTGTACTACCTTTTATTTTGGCACGAGGTGATTCGTAATCGCTTTCACGTTTCTTCCATGTGCTGTTGCTCGTGGCCGTATGCAATTCGATCTGCAAGGGAATTGTGCATCTGTTGTTCCAGGTGGTGAATAAAGCATCCTCAGCTTCAGCATGCTGAGAGCCTAGGGAACCGGCAGCCATCCCGTCCACTCTACTGCGTAGTGACGACTAGCCTCAGTGAAGTGGTAGCAGTAGTATCGATTAGTGGGTAGTGGCCAACTGTCCAACGTGCAGTAATTTTAGGAGGCTTTGATGGTTTTGGTAACGCAAGGTTACATGGCTTGGCAGGCCTTTTTCGCGGGGCCACGGCTCAGGGTCGCAGAGGCTGTTGAGGGAACCTGGTTTGGCGGCAGCGGGCAGTACAAAAGTAAACGTGTCTCCACACTTTCCTCCAAGATAACATGTCACGACTCAGTAGTACGCGCATATTATTGGTGACCCTTGTTCACGATGCATGAACCTTCACTCTTTGGGCTCGGTCTCATTCCATTGGAGCCTCTTGTAAGATACGATCTCGGTATATGTGGGTGACGAGACAGCGACCGAAGGCGCGGTAAGAACTGTGATGTGAGCTAGAGGCGACGGTTGATAATTGATTTGGGCTGGCCATTGGCATTAGCACTGGAACCCGCAGTAGTTGGTAAAGTAGTAAACCTCCAAAATTCGAAGATGGCGGAATTAGCGCCACGCCCACTTTCCCCAAACCTTACTTCCCACCCCTCCCACTCTGCGGTTATGAACCTCTAGCAATCCTCAACCTCACACCTTCATTGCTCCACCCCACACTGGAGCTTCCCTTTGCTGAAGTACCTTGTCTTAAGTGACAAAGGTCGCTACCAGCACTCCACCATCACTGGATCCGCACAGAATTAGCAGGGTTCACGATTCGCTTGGGTCACTATCAGCCATCATCGCGTCACCTTGATCCGACCAGCGAGCTTGGATACCTGTTACAGCAGACCATTACCATAGCATCCTTCGCTACTGCTACCGTCTTAGACAACTGTCAACCGTTGCGAAAAATATACATACATTGGACTCTGGTTGCACACGCAATATTGAACCATGAGTTCTTCAGGACAAGGTGGAGCTGGCGGCTCTGAAGATAAGCCCAGGGGATTGAACAAGTTCATTAGAAGAGCAAGTCTGGTCTTGAAGAGAGACAAGTCCAAGCGACAATCAATCTCTGGTAGCTCTGCACTCGCGCCCATAAAAGATGCCCCACCTGCATCGAGCCCAACAACTGGAGCCAGGTATGTACTTCATGCTCGCCGAATGATCACCCCCAGCCTAATTGACATTCAATAGTGCTCCCGTAGCAGCTAAATCCGAAACAACACCGACCTTATCTGTACCTGCTCAGATTACTCAAGTCATCAAAGACAACAAGCCTCCTCCAACTCCCATCAAACCTCTCTCGGCCATGTCTGCCAAAGAAAACAGCGCATTGCAGGAGCAAAAGGCCCGCGCGATGTTCGCCAAATATGGATTGACCTTGGAGCCTGGGGAATGGACCGTGCCATATACCGATGGTGCACCAAGGGTCGAGAAGAAGGTCCGCATGAGGGTCCATCGCAAATGTCACCGTTGCCAGACATCTTTTGGGGCAGATAGGATCTGCAGTAATTGTCAGCACACTCGTTGCAAGAAATGCCCAGCGTTCCCCGGCAAGACTTCTAAAGTCTCCAAGGGCAAAGGCAAAGCGGTCGAAGGCATTGCAGTCGATGATAACCTCGCGCAGGGAATGGGAAATCTCACAATGGCGAACCGTGCAACTGGGAAAGAATTGACGCGTAAAACACCTACCCAGAGGGTTCGGAGAACATGTCATCAGTGTGGGATTTTGTTCGTTGGAAAAGCAGTCAAATGTGAGAATTGCGGACATGACCGGTGCTCAGACTGCCCCCGTGAACCGTAAGGCACCTACAACCTCACTCTGACATTAGTCACTAATTTTGTAGGGCAAAAACGAACAAATATCCCGAAGGCTACCCCGGAGATAGCCAAAATACGTTTCCCTTGGGCGTGCGTGAGATGAAACCCATTCGTACACACGTCAGGTGGCAATGCGAGAAATGCAACACAACCTTCAAGGATAAAGAAGCTGTTTGCGGGAATTGTGGACATGAAAAATGCGATGATTGTCCCCGCAAGCCGCCCAAAAAAGTGAAGCGTCCTCTTGATGAGGATGCGGTCAAGAGCGTGGAGGAGCGCATGAAGAATATGGAGGTGTCTCCGGCTGCCTGAAGCCAAACCCTTCTAAACGTACGGTCTATATACGCGCGACGTGCCTATCTTTCCTTTAGTATCTGACGTTCAGCTTTTTCCTTTTCTAATTCTGACGATGTATAACGAGAGGATGGGACATGACATTTCTTCTACAATAACGTCTAACACGGTGTCCATGTCTACGCAATACCTCACTTTCTCTTCTCCGGCGGCGGACCTCAGTCCCGTCCAGCGCGAAGCTTGGTTGCCCCATTAAATTTGTCACGTTATATATATGCAATCAGAAAAGGTGTCTTGACGCCTACTATGCACGATTACATGCTCTGATTCGAGTATCTGCAGACTGGGGATTAAGAAAAGCTCCCTTTTGCTTGCCGCCTCCAACTGCCTCCTGGTTGTGTTAGTGACCAGGGATCTGGGCCCAGGAGCTTGTTAAACTTGGGCCTCCGGATCGATTGCCTCATATCTTCTGGCCGTTAGCAAACTTTATGACAACATAAGAACACGACGCGCGGCGATTGAAGTAGATAAAGTAGATTGCCTTCCCCCCTTTTTCATCTCAGTCACGGTAAGTGCCGGCAGCCCACAAAATGATGAGAAGCCTTGGCCTAGAATCAGGATACTACATCCATTTGCAGTCTTGGACCAGGCGACTATCGAAACTAGGTGTACCATTCAGAAGCTACCCATTTTCTCTTGCGGTTCGGATTCGGCCCGTAAGGAAAGCGGTACGCTGCCATGATGACCATGGTAGGCCTCATTTAGGATTCGAGATGTATGACCGATTCAGCAATAGGGTGAACAATATACTAATCCTTCAGCTGCATCAAGCTCTACGGCCAGATGCCGTTTCCTTAAAGGATCCTCCAATTGTGTTCTCGTATTTCCTCCAGTGCTCCTTGCCAAAGTATCGCTCCAATATTCATTCCAGGTTCCATACTCATCAGCTACCGAATCCCCTTCGGAGATGTTAAACACAACAAGTACTTTCCCTTTCCGGAAGTCAAGATGTCGCCCCTGCCTGGTAATGAAATTCATCTCGTTCCCAAATTGCGCACCGTCTCCACGGAAGAGCTCCGAAACTCCGATACGCGCGACACGAGTCATGGTGTCTTAACGGTCTGTTCGGGGAGAAAACAGTACTGCATCCGTGACCCGCTCTAATCATCACTAAACGATACTGCGGTAACTGCTAATGCTGGCTCTCTTGCGTGATCTATTGCATGCGGGCTCATGCGTTGGCTTTGCAGCTGGCTGCGTGTGGCTAGCTGGCTTAGGTTAAAGGACTTAGAGGGGCGGCATGGGATAGAAGGCATCAATTAGTCACACACCGTCACTCGGGAGGGGAGAAACAGCGGACCAATGAGTGAGACCAATGAGTGAGCGCAAAGGAAGATGAAGATAACTGTTATCTTCTCATTGTAGGTAGGATGATGATAGAAGGCTGAAACCGCCTTGTTGGACCGCGCCCTGGTTGCCTGGAAACTCGTTGGGTTGAATGAGACCCTGTCCCTAGGAAAAGACACCGGGATGGCACTGTTCCCACAAGAGGTTCTCTGTCTATTCTCCAACCGATCATTCTGTCGCCAACTCATGAGCAACAGTATGAGTCGAATGAACACTTGCTTCCGAAGCATTGATGTAATTGCGCTCGAATTTGGGGGACCTGCAAGCCTTCAGGTAGGTAGGCAGCCCACCGCTAGGCAGCCATGAGGCTAGACCCGCCAATGTTCAGCCCCAGGATCTGTGTCCAATAGACTGTTAAAGAGTCATCCGAAGATGACTTCTTACACCGCCCGTGCGCACCGGAGCCTGATGGTACAACGCAGTCATAAAGCGTTGCGAGAACTGCCTTTCTTTTTACACAGTTGATCTCTTTCGTAAAAGAATATTATTATCTGCATCGTTCGTGCAACAAGTTTCTACTACCACAGTAATCCTCCGGTGACTCTTTAGCATACCGCTCTCCATACCATAATGGACGGATCCGATCGGATTGTCATCCATGAAGCCGCACAATTTGATGCAGAGGCCACGATCAGAACTAGGAACATGGGTAGTGGAACTGTAACTGTCGGCGTTGATTATCTAAAGCGGCTTGAACACATGATCAGTGACTTGCAACTTTGGACTGGTGCTCCATCTCCCCTACCTCCCCCACCTCCCCCACCAGGCATGATCATGATTGAGGACGGGGAGGTACCGAAGGCGATCGAAGGCGAAGGGAATGGCGAAACTAACGGCGAGAAAAAGCTTGAAATCATTAGATTGAGGGTCATTCCTTCCTACATCGGAGATGATCGCCCTCTGCGTATCCCAGACACGGACTTAGGGCCAGACCATACGGTCACAGAAGCTACGAAACACATTCTGACCGTCGTGCGAGTGTTCGACGTGGGGAACCGATTTTGGAAAAAGAAGTTAGAGATCGCCTCTCCAAGTTTAATTGACTCCCTCCCGCAGATTTCCAATTATGAAACTGATGTTGAGATGGTCGACGGTGATCTTCATCTCTATGAGCCTTTCATGGTCCTATTCCACAACCGTCGACAGCTCAGAAGCTTAGCTGAAGACACATTCGACTCTACACCATCCAAGGAACCTGCAAAACTGATCTTGGACTTCATGCAGCACGAACTCGCCGATGTCGGTCAAAAACTGGACGACGTCGAATCTGCAGACCCTTCCGATTCGATTACTTTCCCTGATATCTGGATGTTGTATCCACCAGGCACCATTGTGTATTCGATCGAGAATGGCCAACGTGAAGCCTTCGTTGTCGACTCTATCCGTGGGCTTCAGAAACGCCGGCCTAGCTTCGAAGGCGGTTCCAGCCACACGAGATTGGACATTACCTGTTGGTCAATTAACTATGATGGCGAGATTTATGGACGTGTGTGGTCTATCTACTGCATCTCAGCTTTCCATGGAACCAAGAAGATCTCTGGGCTGGAACTCGTCCCGGAGAAGTACCTACCAGAGGCTGAGTCTGTAAAGTCTACTTTGCTAGTTCGTGGTGAACAATTCTGGTCACTCCAAGGCCAAAAGTATCTGGAATACACTGGAGAGATGTACACTCAACAGGCAAGCGACGATGAAGCAGTCCGTGTTGTAGTTGATCACCTATCCTACCAGCGTCGTCACGATTGGCCTATCACTATCGACAGAAAGCGCGGTCCCTCCGCAGCGCAGAGCAAAAATTGGAGATCCAATAGGTTCCACCGAAGAGACCGTTATGTAGGAAGACGGCGAACATCTTCCTCAATCGATATTCACTATCGACCTATCGATATCGAAGACAAAGATGAGCGCAGCAATGAACCCTACCGAATTATCAAGAATAAACGACCCCCGATCCGTGACAACTTCGGGTTCAATAAATATGATCGCCTTCAGCCTGAATCGAGGCCAGACGAGCTTACCCTGTTGCTTTGTCCCCAACAAGTACATGGCTACTCTCTCCGTGACAAGGTCTGGAGTAAGTACATCATCATCATCTCAATCTCAGGTACCGCTATTAATTATGACTAGAGCAACTGAATGTGAGCCAATTGAGACCGGTCTCCTTCCGCAAGAATGCTTGGGACCGTCTAGTCCTCGACGCTGAATACAAAGACATTGTCCAAGCAATGGTCTCATCCTACGTCGACAAAACAGCCAACCTCGACGACCTCGTAGCCGGCAAAGGCAAAGGACTCATCACCCTCCTCCACGGCCCACCAGGAACTGGCAAAACTCTAACAGCCGGTCCGTCCCTTTCCCATCTCCAATTTCCAACGCTCATCCACTAATGTCCCCATCAGAATGCGTGGCCGACGCCTTCGAAAAACCCCTCTACCTAGTATCGTGTGGCGACATCGGAACGTACGCCGAGCGTCTCGAAGAGCGCCTCGAAGAAATATTCGACTACGCCGTCACCTTCTCCGCCATACTCCTCCTCGATGAAGCCGACGTCTTCCTCCAAGACCGCGACTACAAGGATATCGAACGCAACGCCCTCGTTTCCATTTTCCTCCGCACTCTCGAATATTTCAAAGGCGTCCTCTTCCTTACCACCAACCGCGTCGGCATGTTCGACCAGGCCTTCCAGAGCCGTATCCATGTCTCCCTTGGTTTACCGAGTCTAGATCAGGAGAGGAGAATGGCTGTCTGGAAAATCTTTTTGCAAGACTTGCAATCCAAATCCGCCATCTCTAATACCCAATATGGCGTACTCACGAAACTCGTTAAGGAGAAATGGAGCAAAGAGAGGTTGAATGGGAGACAGATCCGGAATACAGTTCGTACGGCGTTGGTGGTGGCGGAGAAGAAGGGGGAGATGGTGGGTGAGAGGGAATTTGAGACTGTGTTGAGGATTGGGAGGGAGTTTGAGGGGTATATGAGTGCTTTGGGGAAGAGGGAAGGGGTGGAGAGGGGCGCGTTGGAGGGGTTTATGGAGGTTGAGAGACCGTAGGGGAGGGGTGGGATGGTGATGCCGGGGGGTTGGGTGGGATGGGGGATTGCTGGGACGGGCGTTGAAACTTTTGGGATTAATGTATGAGCTTTTGATTAACTCGTTATCACGGAGACACGTACTCATCGGACGATTTACGAAATAAAGAGATAGCTTGCAAGAAGAAAGCGTATATCTGTGCCTTCAATGAGCTGTTTTTGAATTATATTGATATCCGCTACTATCAACCATCTTCAGTAAACAACCACAGTACAGGCAAAAAAGAAGACCATACTTGTTCCATTCATCCATAGGTCAACCCTTCATCGATGTCTCTCGAATAATTGTTATCCCCTTCGTAAACAGTCATAACGCTGATCATACCTGGTTTCCAACCTTCTGGAAAGAAATGACGTCCTAAACATTCGAAGACGTGATTTCCGTTGCTGCATATGAAATTCAAAGACCTCTGTTGCGGGCAAGCTTCAGTCCCAGTGAGGTGAATAAACGCTCACCTTTTACCTAAGGATATTAGACTATCAGATAGATTCCTGAGGAGCTGTTTATCGTTGACTTTTTTATTACCCCCTTTCCTATCCTCCCATTTCCCTTGTTTAAATGCACCTCATCCCCCCCTTTTTGTATCCCCTTTCTCGACCTCATGAAGCGTAGCGCCTGTGGTTTGAAAGGTGCACCTTTTCTAGACAGTACACCGACGATACGATTACGGTAATCGCAGATCACTTTGAAATATGTTGTAAGCTTTTTCTATACTTGGCCTACAGACCTACCTTGCACACTATCCTTGGAAGTCTAGAAAGGATTA
Source organism: Cladonia borealis (assembly GCA_018257855.2). Classification (NCBI taxonomy): domain Eukaryota; kingdom Fungi; phylum Ascomycota; class Lecanoromycetes; order Lecanorales; family Cladoniaceae; genus Cladonia; species Cladonia borealis. The sequence continues at coordinate 570,379 of JAFEKC020000011.1, read as the reverse complement.
CGCCCTAATTGTATAGTCCCTCTTACTGTATGTAGCCCCAAGAGGTCTCCTTTCAATCGTATAGACCTCAACTGTATAGCCTTACAGGGCTGATGCTTAGAGGCCCCCAAAGCTGGCTCCCTAGGAAACAAGCTTTGGGTTGAAGAAACCTAGCTCTAGGGCCAACATAACCGCCTAGACGACTCGCCTTTAGGGTACCTCTGGGGCTATAGGGCTGGACCTATGACAGGTGAAGCGGGCCCCAAGTAAATCTGAACTTGATCACCCGCGGCATAGTAAATTATGTATTGTGAATTTGTGGTCAACAGGATTCAACAACAGCAAAGCAACCGCATTGATTTCTTTAGTTCTACAGAGATTGAAAATGTAAGTCTTGATTTGCGCTTACCGGTTTCATAAAACCCATAACTTCCGGTGAGGCCCCTGGACCATGCCTGGGTCTTGGGGCGCTGTAAGGCCAAGACTTTGGCTTTTTGGCCAGTGTTAAGGCGGAAGTCCTCCAGTTGGGAAATCCACTAGGTTTAGGAGCCTGTTAGCAGATCCGAGGCGATTATTGTCCAGGCACCCTTCGAGAGGCAAGGGTGGGCGGCCGAAAACTGAGATCGTTAGCACAACTCATGACTTACATTTTCAATCTCTGTACAGAGTACTGATGCTGAAACTGCTTAGCGTGGGTCCCCACTATCCTTTAGCTGACTAGTGAGGGGCATTGCTTTACTCTAGTTTCAATATCACATCTTACATCCACTGCTTCAAATATTACAACCTTACCTCTAGGCTGTTCACGACGAACTTCTTCCGAAACTTGAGTCTCCCGAGTCAGGAACCTAAATCGATATGGACCCATTAAGCATCTCAGCGAGTATTGTCGCTGTGCTACAGCTTACGGGAACGGTCATTCAATGCCTTAACCTCGTCAAAGGTGCCCCCGAAGATCGTCAGAGACTCCTCTTAGAAGTATGCAATATCAGCAGCATGCTGTATGTCCTTGAAGATCAAGCAAGTCAAACACAACAGGATGATGCATGGTCATCGACGTTACTGTCACTTGGTGGGCCGAACGGGCCTATTAAGCAATTCAAGACAGCATTAGAGCGTTTGGAACAGAAACTGAGGCCAGTTGAAGGGTTGAGAAAGATCGGCAAGGCTATCGCTTGGCCATTTCAGAAGGGAGAGATCACAGAAATCCTTGACGTTATTGAGCGACAAAAGACTCTTTTCAACCTGGCGCGGCAGAATGATCATATGTGCGGTTTTCTCCTTTTCTAATTTAGACTATAGATACTTAACATGTACAGTCGTTTATCCAAGGCTGTCAAAGAAGACATTGTGAGTTTGCGGGGCGAAGTCGGTGCGGTTGGGAAAAAGGTTACTCAATTGCACATCGGTCAGATAACAAGAAATTCCCTCTTTCTGCTGAAAATAGCCGCTCATAAGATGTAGATGAAAAGATTTGTCGATGGCTAGCATCACCAGATGCATCATTGAACTACAACAAGGCACAGAAAGAGCGCCATCCCAATACCGGTACTTGGTTTGTTGAGAGCAAAGTCTTTGCTGATTGGAAGACCACCCCAGCATCGTTCCTCTGGCTCTATGGTATACCTGGATGCGGGAAGACTATTCTCAGCTCCACAATCATTGAAGGTGTTATCAACCATTGTCATTGCAGACCCGCCCTGGCCGTGCTGTACTTCTATTTTGACTTCAAGGACGTTGAAAAGCAAGGGCAAGAAAAAATGATACGCTCGCTTATTTTACAGCTCTCTTCCCAACTTAGAAGTACACCTCAAAGTCTTGAAGCGCTCTATTCGTCGTGTATGAATGGTGAACGGCAACCTACGCCCGATATGCTTAAAGCTACTCTGCATCAAATAATGGAATCCTTTGAAGAGACGTTCATCATCCTTGATGCTCTGGATGAATGTTCGGATAGGCAAGAGCTTCTGGAAGATATCGAGGAATTTAACCAATGGACGGATGTGAACCTGCATATACTGAGCACAAGTCGAAGGGAGAAAGACATTGAAGATCGTATAGAACCTTTAGCCCATAATGAGGGAAAGATACGTATTGACAGTATACATGTCAATGATGATATCCGTGCCTATGTTCACGAGAAACTTCAGACTGATCTGAAATTGAAAAGATGGTATAAAGAACCAAAAGTGCAACAAGAAATTGAGAACGCATTGATGGACAAAGCCGATGGAATGTAGGATTATTATTTTCTTATTCATATAAAAATTCAACACAAAAGCTGACATACGCATTTAGGTTCCGGTGGGCAGCATGTCAACTTGACTCATTGAGAGGCTGTGTAAATCTCTATTGGCTTCGGAAAAAATTAGCATCTCTGCCGAAAGATCTGGACGAAACATACGATCGCATACTAGACAGTATTGATGAGGACTATCAGCAAGATGCTTTGAAAATGCTACAGTGGCTGACATATTCTGCTCGGCCGTTACGACTTGAAGAAGTCGCCGAAGTTATTGCCATCGATGTTAAAGAGAGTCCTCGATTTAATCCTGACAAAAGATACCGAGAGCCACGAGATATATGGAGAATCTGTTCTAGCCTTATCTCTTTACAAGAGGAGGTACTTGAAGATACTGGCATAGGGAATCCAAGGGTCATTGTTCAGTTGGCTCACTTCTCTGTTAAGGAATATCTCGTCTCATCAAGGATTCAAAAGGGGCGAGCTAAATATTACAGCATCCAGGAGGTAGACGCCAATGCAATAATAGCTGAAGACTGTCTTGCATATCTTCTACAATTTGATGAGCCGGGTTCTCTGACCACTGAGTCCGTCCTTGAATTTCCGTTGGCTTATTATGCAGCAACATATTGGACGAAACATGCCCAGGTGGTTGAGAGATATTCGACCTTAGCACCTCTCTTGAGCCTGGAGCTCCTTTTGACCAAGAGACATGGCTTGCTGAATTGGATGCGTCTTCACGACCTGAAGGATCCATGGGAAGGCTCAAACATGACGAAAGAACTTGATTATACCTGCCCGTTCTATCATGACGGATTGATCACGCGCTCACCCCAGACGAGAGGACTTGATGATATCTGCCCTCCGCTGTATTATGCATCATTTGCTGGATTGATCAGATCTGTAAAGTCTATTCTTGATAGAGGAGCCGACATTAACGCCCAAGGTGGGCACGTTGGTAAAGCACGTATGCACGTTGGTAACGCACTGCAGGCGGCATCACTTAAAGGTCATGTTCACGTGGTGCAGATGCTGCTTAACCAAGGAGCCGACATTAATGCTCAAGGTGGACACTATGGTAACGCACTACAGGCGGCATCATTAAGAGGTTATGATCAAATAATTCAGATACTACTTGATAAAGGAGCCGACGTTAATGCTCAAGGCGAATCCTATGGTAATGCTCCAGTCGGATTCTATGGTAATGCACTGCAGGCGGCATCAAAGGGAGGTCATATTCAAATAGTGCAGATGCTGCTCGATAGAGGAGCCGACATTAACGCCCAAGGTGGATACTATGGTAATGTACTGCAGGCGGCATCAATATATGGTCACGTTCAAGTGGTGCAGATACTGCTTGATAGAGGAGCCGACATTAACGCCCAAGGTGGACACCATGGTAGTGCACTGCAGGTGGCATCAATGTATGGTTACATTCAAGTGGTGCAGATACTGCTTGATAGAGGAGCCGACATTAACGCCCAAGGTGGACACCATGGTAGTGCACTGCAGGTGGCATCAATGTATGGTCACGTTCAAGTGGTGCAGATACTACTTGATAGAGGAGCCGACATTAACGCCCAAGGTGGACACCATGGTAGTGCACTGCATGTGGCATCAATATATGGTTACATTCAAGTGGTGCAGATACTACTTAATAATGGAGCCGATGTTAATACTCAAGGTGGATATTATGGCAGCGCACTGCAGGGGTCATCATGCCTAGGTCATGTTCAAGTGGTGCAGATACTGCTCGATAGAGGAGCTGACATCAATATTCAAGGCGGAGAAGATGGTAATAACGCACTACAGGCAGCATCACATTGGGGTCACATTCAAGTAGTGCAGTTGCTGCTCAGCAAAGGAGCCGACATCAACGCTCAAGGCGGAAGGTATGGTAACGCACTACAGGCAGCATCAATGGGAGGTCATATTCAAATAATGCAAATACTACTTGATAAAGGAGCCGACGTTAATGCTCAAAGCGGAGACTATGATAACGCGCTTCAGGCGGCATTAGTTTCAGATTATGCTCAAACGGTGCAGATCCTACTCGACAGAGGAGCCGACGTCAATACTTTAGGTGAATTGCATCGTAATAAGCTGTATGCGGGATTAGGAGAAGGCAGATACTACTTGCCAGGAGCTGATGTTCAGAATTCATAAACAAATAGGGCAACGCAGAGATCCATACCTAGCGTAACGACAATAATGATACATGACCCCAATTCTTTGTACATGCTAGGGATATGAACCTTTCATTAGCACATAAGTGCGGCAAATTAACCTAGAAATTAGGACGAGGCCAACAACCTGAGGAATTTGTCTAAAGAACTCACTTCTGCGCTTCGAAACGCTGTTTCTCCTCTCATGATATGAGTGAGGATGATAGCGACTTTAAAATGAGAAGTTCGATCCAGTTACTGGGATATGCTGGGGTAGTCCCTTCTGTTGCTTGAAGAAGAGCTGGGTACCCGTAGCCGAAAGGGAAGCGTTTTGATCGCCTTGGAGCGAGAGCAAATTCGAGGACACGAATCGTTGCAGTTGCTGATTGTCTTGTAAGTATGGAATTCGCTCTCATCTGCTTCCTTGAATGCATTTTGCAAGGTCCCATCACGCTTTTCAAGTTCGACCGTCAATTAAGCAATTTTGTCCAAGTGTTGCTTCTCCCAAGTTGACTGACCTTCAGCCTCTGTCACCAACTGTTGGTTATTGGCAGTAAGCTCCTGGACAGCTTCCTATAAATCATCGATCTGATCATTCAACCTGCTCTTGGCCGTCTCCAAACGCTCTGATTCATACTGATGAGCTTGGATCAAGGTTTGAATTTGGCTCTGGTACTCCTCATTGCGAGCAGTCGAACCAGCGTTTCCCACCTCTAGACTATCAATCTTAGTAGTCAACTCGGCCTTCGCCATCTCTAGAGCATTGATTTGGCCTTTACACTGAGCAATCTGACCGATTAAATCACCTTTCGTCTGCTCCAGACTATGCATTTGGATTTCACGTTGAGTGAGAATTCCCATAACCTTGGTTGCACTTGCGACGGTTTATCGAAGAAATAAGGCCGAAATCCAAAAAATTCTACACTCTTAGAATCACGCGCCATATTCGCCATCAGATTGGGTGTAATAATAGCAAAGCAGCTGAACCAGCATCAACTAATCGAGGGTTCTGGAACTCGTGATGGTTCACGGAGAAGAAATTAGCCTCCTTGCAGTTGACGCTCGATCAAATCCTCAAGGACCCATGCAAGTCCTTTACAGAGATACATTCGCTCAACCAACGAGCAGTGAGAAGTTCACACAAGTCGGTTTTGCCGATAGGTCAAGAACGACCTTGGCATTGCTGTAACATCGTTGCTTATAGGTACTTGCATGCCCGAACTATGCAGAGCACACACGGAAGACCTTGGATGTAACTGCCATAGGCGGTCACCTATCCTGAGCCATGGAAGCCTTTGCGAACGAAGACAAGAGTATCCGTCGACGTAGGCACCTTGTGGTATATCTGCATGATTCAGGGGATGTCCTATTTGGAAGGCACAGCATCCATATTTTTGGTGGCTGCTGCTTGGCACCTTCTGTAGTGGCCAATCGGTCATGGAATGTCCTCCCGAATTGATTATACCTCACGTTCGATCCATCGAGACGCCCACAAACTCGGACACGCCGTCCAGCGCCACTGATCATGCACGTCTCCCACATAAGCGGGACGATCGAGGCCATGAGCGCCAGCAAATTCTCCCCAACCCCTATCCTTCAGTCGCTGATGCACAAGAAGAACGACCCAGCTCCAATCCTAACCAATTCATAAAGCCACCTCCGTTCCGTTTGCTGTTCGTGCCTGCGCCGAATTTCCATTTTTGTCGGAATTCTTAGGATGTCGGAATGATCCCTCCAACCATCGGCACGCAGCCGATAGGGTTTATGTCGCCACCAGATAAAGCTAGCTGCTTGAGGCCACGGGCGACTGCATACATCACCCATTCGGGACAAAGCAATGCGTATGCGAACCTTGCCACTTGGGCCACATCTGCGACCTCGGACAGGAGACGATGTGCGTGGTGCGAGGTACGGTGCGCAGTTCGCTGGGGTTTTGTTGTCGAAAGCCGGACTTGGTAGCGAGGCACGGCTGCCTGAGGGAGTTGACCCCACCATGTGCGTCTAGGGCCAGGTTCATGCAGCTGCCGATTGGATGATCGTGCGGGAATGCAGTTGATCGTTAGCAAGGCCACCGTTCGGGACAGTTAATATATATTTTACCTTGGGAGGCGAGCACTGACGTGGTATGGTCAGGGCCTATCTTCGCAACGCTTTGGGCGAGATTAATGCAGCCGCTATGACACGTGCCAGGCGCTGACGATATGTCGTGAGTAGGGGTTAATGTGTTTTTCACGCAAAGGGAAGCCTGCAATAGGGGAGCTTGCTCAATAATCGGCTTTGAAGCGATTTTTGCATTTGGGAAAAAATAAATGTGAAAGATGCTACCGGAACCCAAATATCACCGTCGAAGCCACTTTCCAGGCGATCAGCCACTAGAAAGGAATAGAGCCCTATTCTCCTCAAACTCCATCAACTTTGTAGTTCCACCAGCTACTCCGATATGATCCCACTCCTTTTCCTCTGGGATATCCATGCGGATCTTTACTAGCTTCTCAACACCGTTTGCTCTTTTGTTTCTCTCCTTCAGATTGTAGTATTGCTCTTTCACATCACGACGCATTTACAACAACCCCCGCCCTGTGGTTTCTCTGTATGCGGCCTGGGCCCGTTGGTGCTCGCTTGGCCGCCTGGGTTGTAGGATGACATCTCCTTATTATATCTTCGAATTTCCCGAACGATGTTATAAAACGCGTTGTCAACGTTGATGCGGGATTTAGCAGAGGTCTCTATGAATGCGCAGCCGAATTGGCGTGCGAGATTTTCCCCTTCTGTAAAACACCAAGCGTTAGCTATGATCTCCGGTAAGGCAGAGCTCGCGTAGATTTAAATATGCTAGATCGAAGCAAAGTAGATCTCGGGGCGATCATTCAACGTACCTTGCCTTGAGACCTCCCTCTCCGCATCCAGATCGCACTTGTTGCCAACGATTATGATTGGGAAGTAGTCCTTGTCCTTGACGCGCAGTATTTGTTGCTGGAAAGTAAGGATCTCTTCGAAGCTCTGTCTTGATGTAATCGAATAGACCAGTAGGAACCCTTCGCCTGTGCGCATGTATTGCTCTCGCATTGCTGAGTATTCTTCCTGTCCAGCTGTATCTAACACATCGAGTAGTGCGACCTCATCATCTATAACACACTGCTTTCGATAGGAGTCTAGGGATTTAGTGGTAAGTAGTCTGCTGTGTGTCAGCGTACCAAGGGGAGACGCACCCTCTATTGTTGGATCGTACTCGTCGACGAAATGACTTTGTATCAATTGAATAGTCAGGCATGACTTTCCCACGCCACCTCCGCCGACAACCACAAGTTTGTACTCCCGAAGAAACTGCAAGGAGAAATAGTTAGAACGTACTAGTCAATTGAAGGGGCGAGGACTCCCGAGGAACGGGACATATCACGCACTTTATTAGACATAGCGCCAGTAATATTTCGAGTTCAGTAGGAAACTGTTTGGTGCAGCACGTGAGAAGCTTGGTAAGTGGTCAGTGGGCGATGATGGACCCGAAGTGTCGGAGCTTGTGTCTGAAGATGACGAACAACGACGAGGAATCCGAGATAGGGATGGTGAGAATTGACCGCTTATCGCCAGTCGCTATTGCGCGAATGGGGGAAGAATCGAAGCTGGGGGTAGCTTTGACCGGTTCGAGCTTTGCGAAGTCTTGCTCTTCCAAACGAGGGGCTGAAGGGGCAGGAGGTAGGACGGGCTTTTCAGCTGTCAGGCAGTATGCTGTGGTGATGCTCTAGGCGACGGAGCAGACAGTGGTGAAGGAAGAAAATTGTTGGAGAAGCAGTGAATGGCTTTGATACTCCGCTGATGTCCCTTTTTAGTGAAAGTTTCTACCCAGCCGTCCTCATGGCACTTGCAGCAATGGGAGGGAAAACTGACAGGGGAGGTGAAGTCGCCCGGAGCTTAGCGCCAACAGTAGTGCACCCTTAGGCCACTTGTACCCCGAAAGCCAGCAACCTCCGCGATACTTCGGATAGCTGGGCTCCCAGAGGAAAGGTTTCTGGGTGGTCTTGCCGCTCCCTTTGGGCTCGGCGGGCCACTCTAACGTCGGGATGTGATAGGCGGTTGGCTGACGCGTTGAGGCCTGGTTACTATGCCACCTGCTTGTGTCTGTCTAGCTTGGCAATGCGAAGGCCAGGATAAGAACAAAAATTATAAGATACGCGCTTTGATCATATCTGGAATGAGACCTCGGATGATGGAGGTTGGGAGCTCAAGTACCTTGGGCTTTATGCGAGGAAAGGGATGTGGCAAGGGGGCATCGTTGGTATTAGGAGGGCATAGCCGAGACCCTTTGAGGCAAGTCTACATCACACGCATCGGCCTTTTGACCCTCTCCGTCTTCGAATGAAGCGTGTGTGGGCGTTGATCAGTTGCTGCGAAAACGTAATCTTGCATGGGCCCATGTGTTTACGTCAAATTAAGTTCCGATATCTGATATCGATCGGCTGGCTGACAAGCTTATTCATGCTTCCAAGAGCGAGACATGTTGAAAGCTCCTAAGATTCTCAGGTATCATTACGAGAGCTTCTTCTGATCAGTACATCCTTACATCATCCTAGATTGGTTTCGTCTGGGTCATCACTCTCGTCTGCTTGATCTTCTCTATCGACCCTAATACCTTGCACGTTCTTCTCGACTTCTGGTATCAACGAATCCAGCAGAGCCTTATTCCTTCCCACAAGCGTGACTGAATTTCTCTTCTTCCCCCAGCGGGGATAACTTCCGACCTTGATACCCTTTGGTTCAACTCGTGCTGCCAATTCAGTCAGATAGGGCGCCACTGCGCTCTCAGCCATCGGCGTTGAAAATAGTAACCTGTACACGCCCTTTCCCTCAGGATCTGTTAGCCTTGGTACCAACCGTGGTTTGAGTCCCTCCAGTAACTTTTCAAAGAGCCTAGGAACCCCTGGCAAAATATGGATATTGCCATTGACAACACTTATGGGAACCCAAAGATCTTCGTTTACAAATAGTACCTGATCCTTCTCGTCTCTCGAAGTATCTATCGGCAGTCTAATCATGCGCTTTTTCGCTTCAAGTGCCGGAGAAGGTTCATCCCATTTGAAATTCGGCTGTGACGGATGTGGTTTAGCCAGCCTTATCATGCGTTTTAATGCGTCTTCATGTTCCACCAGTTTCAAACCGAACGCTGTTGCTATTGATTGGTAGGTAATGTCGTCGTGTCTGAGGGTGTCATTGAGTAAGCATTCGTCATCGGACATGCAGGCTTTGCCGCTCTTACGTTGGGCCAATTCCCCCACTGAGAGCTTGTCAGCGTATACTCAGCCGCACTCCTGCAGAAAGTCTTGCCTAGTAACTACAAAATCGTAACTGTCACTCATCCGCCGTGCAGCCTCCACAATTTCGCCTTCGTCGTCGCCAATCACTTCTATTCGCTTGAGATTCATACCCAGGCTGAAACAAAACTTTGCCAGATATGCAGAGTTCGTATCAACAGTCTGACTCGCATTCATTCAGCTGAAAGAATTGAGCACGATCAGCCGATAGCGAAAACACACCTTCCCGCCAAGCACTTCGTCTCCAATTATAATGCATCCTGCCGTGTGTATCTTACGCTTGCTCTTCTCCTCAGGCGAGACCATGATGTTGCTCCTAATTATTGAACGTGAAGCGGCGGCGGCGGAATGAGCGTAATTTGGGACTGGCCTTGAGAGGTGTCGACTCAATTGGCTTAGCCTAGCATACATGGAAAGTATGCGGGAGTCTGTGCGGACTGCCCACTGGAGCTTGCGAGCGAGAGAGTTGGTGGTAATTAGCAAGTAATGATGTACTCGAACATTAATCGGGCTGACGGGCAGGATCCGCCGGGTCGGGTCGGGACTATAATTCGCCGATATTTATCCCGATCGCAGGCTCCCAAGCCCATGCTCAATTGGTTCCACTCACAATTCTGAGCTCTACAAACATGGTATGTAAAGGTCTTGCCCATCTCTTGGGAAAGGCTAATTGATCTAGGGTTCTGAAGCAAGATTATACACCTTCTCTTCGGAGACAAAAGAGAAGCTGCGTAAATTCAGATTGGGGACTTCGAGGGCCAAAGACCCTCAAGCGGTCATCTGTACGTTACGCACTGCTTTGATATTGTATGCACGCCATACCGACCGCGACATCTCCATAATATTTGAGCTGACGTTTGCTCCACGTTAGACCAGATCGACAAGTCTAATCTGGAGATCGCTCAAGCTGATGACACGGTCTATACAAATATGCAGGAACTAGCAGAGGAGCTGCCACCACATTCTCCCCGCTATGTGCTACTAAGCTATCCATTGACCCTGGTCCGGACGATATACTGCCTGTGATGGAGTGTTTGGCTAATTTGAAGATCAGGCTTCGGGACGCCAATCGGTGCCGTACGTGCTGCTCTACTATCTACCTGTGACATGCAACGCTGAACTGAGGATGCTGTATGCTGGAGCAAAAGAGTTGATGAGAAATACTGCCGAAGTAGGGAGAGTCATTGAGTTGGCTGACACCGAAGACCTGGAAACAATCGAAGAGAAGCTTGGTGGGGAGCAATAGCACGTGGATCGAGCAATTTTATTGCCTTGAGTTGGATACACTAAGCTCTTACGACTGTAACCATCATGACGGCCTTTTGTACATCGCTCCTCCGGTTCCAGCCTGTGGAGATATTAGCGACATTGGTGCACATCAAGATTTCTTGTGCATGACAGTAGCAGCAGCCTGAGCGTCAAATCAGTAAACAATACAGCGTGTGTCGATACGAAATGCTGTTGTGCTATCTCCCAAGGCAATGAGATTTCCGGGAAAGCTTACCTGGTGGTTCGGAAAGATGAGAGTGTCAGCTATGACAACGTTCTCTCTTCGGCCAGCATTGAATACAATCACTTCAGCAATGTCATCTGGAGTAAGAGGTTCACAGCCACTGCGGGCATATTAGCCTGTACCCTGGTACAGCCATAGCAAAGTGCAACGTACGCATAGACAGCATCTGCTTTCGCCTTATCTCCGTAGAATCGTACAACAGAGAATTCCTCGAATACCAGTTAGCTTCAGCCAATTGAGGATAGTTCAGGAAACCCACGGTCTCCACCTGTCCAGGATCCACTTCCATGACCCTTATCCTTGTGGCGATAAGTTCTCTCCGCAAAGCATCTGTGAATGTTCGTACTGCCGCCTTTGTTGCGCAGTAGATTGAGCCTCCAGGATAGCCTTCTCTACCTGCAATGCTACCGATATTGATGATATCGCCACGGCCGCCATCTTCACGCTTTTTGAAGATAGGCATGATGGCTTGCGTCATGTTGATCAAGCCCGTTACATTTGTCGAAATCATAGTATCAATATCCTCTTCTAGAATATCTGGCGCCTTCGCGGTACCTTTAACAAGACCCCTGCGAGCAGCTATTCATCTATAGATGCCTTTTATAGTAGGCACGGTACGATTTTTGTGACTTACGCATTGTTGACTAACACATCGATCTCTCTAAATTCAGCCGGCAATGACTCCACGAAGCCCTTAACCTCACTTGGTTTGCTAACATCCAATTTCACCGGCAAGACCTTCACACCATCGCCAACATCTTTATTAATTTGCTGCGCAACCTCTTTTAGAGTATCAAGTCTTCGAGCAGTTAGGATTAATTTGAGACTTTTCGGAGAAGTCCGAGCGAATTCCATTGCTAGGCTACATCAGCGCTGATGTGCATGCGATTGGGAGATTGCGCTGGGACCTGTGCTTTTGCCAATGCCCGAGGACGCTCCCGTAATTACAACCGTCTTGCCCTCGAGGCGCTTTGCCATTGCGGAGGCCATTGTTCGTCTCGCAATTTGGCGACAGAATGGTGTGCGGAACACTAGGGCCAACCTGAGCGCTGGAGGCTGTAGAGGCTTAGAAAAGCACAAGAACTGCTTCTGATTCGGTGCAGAAAGCATACGAAGACTGCAGAGAAACCAACAGGCAAATCAATGGTCCGTTTGAACTTCACTCGACAGCACAACGTCACTGAATTTGATTGGTCATTTATTAGTCATCATACTGACCTAAGCAATGGACAGCGGTCATTCTCTTTCTCTTGAAAACAACACTATAGAGATTCTAATAACGATAGGAGCACTACACGACCAGGCCTAGCTTCGTCTATCTAAGTGATTCAAGTACCATACAATCTAGTAACCATACAGCGTTCAAGACATACCTACTACTCATCTGGTGGTAACAATCTCGATAAGACCATGTATTGACCTGTTCGGAGAATTATGGCTACCATCTTTCAGATCGAAATAGATAATCTCCAAGCGAGGTCATATGCGAACCGTCAATGTTTGAGAGGTATGCACGCAAACACTGAAACAGCGAATGCTTAACTCCATGGCTAAATGCCGACATCCTCAATCTTTTCAGGATTGATAAATCAAATACTTTGATACAAGTGCTAATGTCGAATACTATGGACTGCATTTATCTGCAGGCCTTGGTATAGCCGACGTCATATTCTCAATTTACTCTCAAAATTTTGTAAACCCAAATGGACACCTATGTACATCGTGAGGAACAACCCGTGAGCTAACAGGCTGTCAGAAACCTCGAATGTTACGACGGATATCGCGTACATCCGACTTCCATCGCATACAGATTGGTCGCGTGAGAGACGAAACATCAATTCAAAGAGCCGATTTCGCTAATTGTCTGTCGATCGCGCCTAATTGTGCCGTCTTGGACGTCTCAGAACAGAGCACCTGTCAAACGAGGAACATATATACAATACCAACGCCGGGATCATCCGCACATGGACCCTGTCTTAGATATGTAGTCTAGAGACCCTTGATTCCAATCTAGATGCCTATACATATCTCACGCGGGATGTCATTGCCGCCATCTTGCCTAGAAAGAAAACGTGGAATATAAACCTAGAGACATCGCTCGAGAATGGAGACATTACAGTGCAACACAGGGTGACATCGGATACCCTAGCAAAGAGGCAGTAAAGCAAGAATGTGGTCTTTCTGTAACCTCTCGACTCTATTTGCTTTATCTTTAAACCCACTCATGGGTTTGGGTGCAACTGTACCTATCACTATTGCAGAATCAGGATCTCAACTTGCGAATTTGTCTTCAACTAAGTACCGCCTCTAATATAACCCCCTAAAACATTTCGAATAGCTCACAAACTCCAGTTCTAGCGCCAGCCTACCCAGCGTCTCACTGAGTCCCACCAATCGAATTCCCAATCCTTACGCAGTACCAGATTCATCCATCTCGCTCTACTTTCAAAACGAGCCGCAGCCACTTATGCCAGCCTGGAATCTCATATCCTGCCTTCAACTCGTACAAAGTAGGATAACATTTTACCTTCGCACGAATCCTGACGCCCCTATCCCTAAAGGGTCTTTCGAGACCATATCGGAAGGTGTCTATTTTGCCGCTATCTCCGCTGATGGCTCGCTCACATATGCTGATGTGTTGGCGACTGTTCATGGATATACGTTGAAGCTGATCCAGGACGGATACACTTCAATAGCGGCGGACATCCTGGTCAAAGGGACGGCTAGAAGAATAGGCTATTCGGTTCTGCAGTGGGCTGCTGCCTCTACGGAGGAAAGCTAAGGATTATACCAGCAAGGCTAGAACTGTGCGGTGAAGGCGGTATGCTAAATCATTCTGAATCCATCCTCAATCATTCTGAATCCATCATCCTCAATCATTCTGAATCTATTCTCAGGACCCGGAAACTAGTGGTCATTATGCAATACCTTTGGTATTGTTGGTCCCTGCCACTACCCACTTCCATGTTGGATGATTTAGCTTCCTGCAAGGCGTTTATATTTGCAGAGCTCAACCACTTGATAAATCCTTTAGAACGATTGACGATCTTTCAACAAACCTTCTACTTTCAAACCCATTTTTCATCGAGTCACCTTTTGCTAAAGCTATTCAATCTCACATATTGGGGTTATCACATGGATTTATTCCACAAATCTATCACGAAATGCATGTTTGTATTCCACAAAGAAGAGTGAATTTTTCATTAAATCTTTCTTTTTATCTTTCCTTTTCTATATATGCCTGCTTTCTGAAACCAAGAGACACGTTGCCTAGCTAAGTCTAATCAAGGAGCAAGCACGGGGTCTGCGCCATGAATTGGCTGAAATTCTATATAAATCTCGAGTTCGTAGGACTCCAAAGTAGTTGCTGGAGCATGCCATTTCGTGATACTCTCTCCCATCTCGTGATACTGTCTTTCATCTCGAAGTACTGTCTTCCATCTCGAAGTACTGTCTTCCATCTCGTGATACTGTCTTCCATCTCGTTGGGTGATCCTGGTGACTGGGAGGGTTCTTGGGACTTGGCTGCGTTGGCTTTGAATTCCGGCTCTTCTCTTTCCTGGATCTCCTCCTAATGGTAATATTGCCGATCAGAGATCGCCATGTCAAGCCACTGGAAGGGGATAGAATGCTATGGCTTCGAATTTAAGGGCTTTCCTGAAGATCAAGGCCAGCAATCGTTGTCGAAGCTTCTCCCTAGCGCGCATGGAGCTCGAGCAAACTGGTGATCCAACTCGCAGAAATCTCTCTTGGTAGTGAGCGATATATTCTGGTGATCTGAACGGAGCCAGCAGAGACCGATTGTGTTAAGTTCAAATGAAAGTTCTAGTTTGGAATCAGGTTGGTAGCTCTGAAGCCATGCAACACCGTAAAAGAGGTAGACTGCAGGCGTAGTCCTTGACTATCCGTAAACCCTTTCTCACCGGGAATGCCATGGTGCTGTTCAGATGGCTTTCGACTCTGCAAAGGTGCCGATCATCAACTCAACCTCGAGTATCCTATGGTGGCCGCTAACTCACGCTCAAGGCGCTCAGCTTGATTGGTGAGGGTCACGTCTGCTTCGTTGTTGGAAGTATTTCCAGCCGCTTCTTCCAGCTGGGTCATATCGGTCTGGAGGTTGAAGACCTGCCGCTCTAGTTCTTTCACTTTGGCCTCTGCGTCGTTAGCCCGGGTGTTTTGTCCTTCCAACTGCCGTGTCTTTTCTACGAACTTTCCTTCGAGCTCTCTCACTGCAACAGTTGCTCCCTTGCGGCGATCTTCGGCGACGTCTTTCCACTTCTGGGCCTCATGCTGCAAGGATTCTATTTCAGTGGCTTGCTCTGTGTTCGTCTGTTGTAGACCTCGATTAGGAAGGCCTTCGTGCCGGAATGGAGAAAGGGGCAAAGCATTGAATGCCATTGCGGAAAATTGCCAACTTCCCTCTCCCAGAGCGTGACTGTATTTCCCGCTTTCATGATTGGGAGTCCATTTGGGGACGATGGTGGGTATAGGGAGCTGTATATATATATATATAAAATCGACAGAGAGAATGCAGGGAGGATCGACCCGTTTTGAGGCTTGCGAAGAGACCACGGCCTTTAATCTCACACTGTGTTTGCACGACCAGCGACATCCTCTGAAAGGTGGACACTAGCCCTAGCAGGAATGGCTAGTAATTCATGTATACGGCCAGCGACGTCCTCCATTCTAGTAGTCGGGATTCCATCTAGAGGCGATTCTGGCGGCGTAATAGCTGCCGTGCCAATGGTAGTGAATGGTAATGGTTCCGGGAATCGCGACCTATGCACCCTGGGCCTTGCCTGACTGGCCAGCCTTGCCTCCTCCATAGCCTCTGCCCTTTGCATTGACGCCCCTCTTTGAACGAGAATGCTGACGAGGCTTGCTTGACCCTGTAATGACAGGGTTTGGCATATATCGAGGCTCTCCCGGAGGAACGAACAGACGACCCTTCCTTTGCTCGCCATTGCCATCCAGAGACACAAGGCTGACGGAGTCCGAGAAGCTTGGTATACGGGATACCTAAGGAGATTTCGATGGTGGAATTCAGGGCCATCAGGTTAATAGTCGTCAATTAGGCGACTGGGGCTGAACAAGCCAAAAGAGAGACTCCGAGGCGACAGGTGGTAGTAGGCCGCAGATCGGAGGCAGACCGTTTCGCTGCTTCGGTGTTATCTAGTTCGCTGGCGTCGTAGTTCTCAGGTCTGCCAAGAAGATACCCACCATCTTCCATCATGTTCCTCCAGTGGATCCAATTCTTGTCGACCTTCGCCACTTGGCCATTGAACCTCCATGCTCGCTGCCTGTCCGTGATCCTGGGGCACGCGTAGCTGGAGGACCCATATCTTGTATATATATTTATATAGAACAACTCTTGAAAACACAGACTCCGAAGTGTCTGTCATGGGATCCAGTCCCCTCGAAAGACTTTGTGTTGCTGCTCCCTCTTCATGGCGTTATATATATATATGTGTTGTTCCTAGTCGTATCCGGCTCACCAATGCATGTTCTCGGTGAACCATCTACCAAACTCTCGTGCGGCCTGTCCGATAGTCACCGCAAAATCTGGGCGGAGAGGGATCTCCGAGACGTCGGTGTACTTGCAGTTCGGTGGGGATAATTCCGCCTGCAAGACATCCTTTTGGGTCGATGGCTCTCCCACTGGCGTCGGAAGAGCATTTTCATCCTCGGTAGCACCCTCGGTAGGGATCATTATACCCAGTTCCGGTTCTGTGTTCCGGACATTCCCCGCAGGCGGTACGTCCACTGCCCCGTAGTGACAGACCGTGAACGCTGGTGCTTCATCTCCTTGAGCATCACGAGATATCAGCTGACCAAAGGAAATTTCTGGTGGCCTGAGGGAATCTTCATCTGCGCGCGGAGCGCCGTTGGGAATATCTTCGCCCATCTCCCCTCTGAAGCTTTCTTTGCCCTTCTTTGGAGACACAAACGCACCATTTTCGTCGGTCTCCCAGGATTCACCATCAGGGTCGTCGCTCAAGTCTTCAAGCTCTTCATATTGTTCACGTATTTTTGGGGTGAAGAATCGGCCCTCATTTAGAGGCGACATGGCTTCGCGGGTCATAGAGGGGAATGCCAATAGTGAGCGAAGAGGTGGTGCTTTCTCCCAACGCTCATCAGCTTCACCATCATCAGACCCCATTTCAATTTCCAATTCTTCTGCTGCGGACACCAAGCTGTTCTCCGCCGGATCATTCTCGCCTTCTTGGAGATCCGTGGCTTCAGCAACTTCGTAGGATGTCGAAGTGGCCGCTGGAGCACGCCACCTCGCGATACTCTTTTCGTCCATAACAAGACGAAGATTAGAATCCCCTAGTCTCTCTGGACTTTCCCAGCCTCTTTGTTCTTTCAGCCGAGGGTCAGGGAATGAGAGGCCAAGAAGATCGTGTTCTTCCATGCGATATGGTCGCTGGAGGCCTGGATACTCGTATGACTCGTAGTACGCTTCATCCAGAATATTTTTGTTCTCTAAAGTCACGACACATGGTATCTCTTGCTCATAATCATAGGTTTCCCCCTGCCAGGTGCCACAAGGCTCATACTGGATCTTTGTCAACCCTGTAAGAAAGTTTCGGTATGCCGTTGCATTACCAGGTTCCATAAGCTCCTCTGGAACTGCCACGCCTTCTTTAAGCAGGACGGGATCGACCCATTTCGAGGCTTGCGATGAGACGACAGCCTTTAGGCTCACCAGGTCTCCTATCGGCGCCTTTCTCTTGCTTGCCATTGCCACCCAGAGAGACAAGGCTGACGGAGTATGGGAAGCCTGGTATACGGGATTTCCAAGCAGATTAAGATGGTGGCATTCTGGGGCATTAGGTTGATAGTCGTTCGTTGTCCCAACCTGGGTAGTATCGTGTTCTGCTACGGACTCATCATCCGGCACAGCGGCTTGCTGTGGTAACTCCTCACCATCAAGCTCAGTGGCGGACTGCCCGATGGTGGCGTCCAGGTCTAGGTCCTCCAACCGGAGTGATCTCTCGACTTCTTTAGGGCTGGAAGCGCGAGGGAAAATATTCACAGTCTTGTTCTCCTGGACGGATTCAGACTCTTCTTTTTCCTGGATCTCCTCCCAACGGCAATATTGCCGATCAGAAATCGCCATGTCAAGCCACTGGAGGGGGAAAAATTGCCAGGGCGTCCAATTCAACGGCTTTTCCTCAAGATCGAGGGCAGAAATTAGCGTCGAAACTTCTCGCTGGTGCACGTGGAGCTCGACCAAGTCTTGAGGCAGTGAGATAGTTGGAGAGGTAGCAGCTGTGACGGGCTTTGATAGTGTGTTAGCGCCATTATCAGACGAAGTTTCAGAAGCGCTACTGGATAAGGGTGAGATGTCGTCTTCCGACACCAGGTCGGTCAAGACGCTGAGCGAATTGGCTTTTTTCAGGCACTTTTTGGTTGAGTAGACGGATCCAAGGTTGTCCGAGTTCGCGATCTGCTCTTCAATTGACTCCATGTTCAATGTCATATTCGAGGACGAGTCGGCTTCCTCGGGAACATAGATTGGGGCATCAGCTTCAGAGCATGCTGGGAATGGTGTGGCTTGTTGGTGTAGCGAGATCTCCTCGCCCGTAGCAGGTGGGTGAGGCTCACAATCCTCGACTCCATCGTTGACAGCTTCAGTCGGAAACCCTGCCGAATCGCCCCCATTCCTGCGCCTAGGAATAGCCTTCATCACTCCGTTGGAGAACTCAGCGACATGGCTAGATTGACTCGATGTCGATGATGTAGACAGTCCCAAGATCCCTTCTATCGTGAGAAAGACGTCATGTATCCCCGTTTCTAGGTCGTAGACCACCGTATACGCCTCGAGGCTGGCTTGTGGGAATATGGAGGGCAGACAGAAAGTTCCGGCATCGAAGAA
Organism: Cladonia borealis; assembly: GCA_018257855.2. Classification (NCBI taxonomy): domain Eukaryota; kingdom Fungi; phylum Ascomycota; class Lecanoromycetes; order Lecanorales; family Cladoniaceae; genus Cladonia; species Cladonia borealis. Next base: position 551,292 of record JAFEKC020000011.1, on the reverse strand, counting down.
AGTATCGCCCTTCCAGAGGCTAGCATCGGCTTGCCACTCTGTTGTGGATACCATGCCATTTTCGAATCGTGCGGGCTACACCAATCAGCGTCTATCAACATGAGGCATTAAGAGGTGTTTCTTACCTTGGGTCCATATATGATAAAACAATTTGCTTCAGGGCAGGCATAAAGTTTGTTGAGTTTGAGCTGCATATGTGTAAGTAGTGGTATAAAGATGATTCATGAAGAAGGAGCTACCTGGTTGAATAGAGCCGCCCTCATCAAAGGGATCCACGTATCGGACATATCTGATATTGGTGTACAATACTTTTCTTGTGAAGTGTTATTTGCTCCGTATGGTGTTCAGTCCAGATAATATGGTGAGATTGCTTGCTTTGGTGGATTGCTGATGTATGAAGATGGATGGTTGGGTTGCGAATGATTTATACATGAAAGAGGAAAGCTGTTATCACAGTACTCAGAAAGCTGTTATCAACGTGTTAGACTGGATGATGTGCAGAGCTGAATTGGAAAGAAAGAAGCTCTGTACCGAAAAGGATTTTTATAGTGTAGAAGAGGAGCAACACTCAAGGAACACTTTGGTGGTTGACCAGGAGAATAACACTGGAGTGTTCGTCACAAATACGAAGGCATTCGTGGTATCAACAGTGTCTCTCAAGCTCCACCTGCCCGCCTGATCCTTCTGAGAGAGAGTCTCGACACCTATATGTCTCGACACATATGCGTGACGCCCATCCTACCGCCCAAAGCAAACAAAGAGGCGACGCGTGCTTTCTACCGTAATCGCGCAGCTGCTTGAGCCGGTTAAGTCTCACAAGATGTAACGGGGCCAACAGACGAGTGGCTATAGCCTTGCCGAGCTACGATGTCTGTGGACTACCTGAGACAAGCTTGTGTTTTTCCTCGAAGAGAATACCAGCATGGTATACATGAGAGAAACAGACTTCGCTTAGAAAACATGAATGGAAGTATATGACTCCACAGTTCAGGTTGACTCCCTCACCGGACCCCTCACCGAGACCCAAATGAGATGAACGACTTGTTTTGCAAAGAATATGCCATCACCTAAATTCTCATTTTCATTAAATGACAATGGCCACCGGCGGAATGCGGTGAGTATTTGACGTCAGTCATGAGCTGTGTACCACAATACCTCTGTCCTCCCCAGCTGACCCCCGCTCTTGATGTTGACGTAGGGCATTATCAGCGTGTCACCCTTATGAGAACCCACTTCGCAAGAAAATTGGAGATAGTTCCCTTGCTCGCGTGTTAAAGAATAGGTTATAATGCTGTCCACAAATTTCCAGCTGAACACCCTTTCCTTTGGCAACGTCAACTCCTAAGGATCCCTGGGGAAATTTTTGTCTCAACCGCTTCTGCTTCGGAGAATGATCTTAGATATGGTGACATCGCGCTCAAATTGATGGAGCCTGGTCCATCAGCTATTTATTCTATTCCAGGTCTGCGTGATCGTCAGTCCTCATCCATCTCATGAGTGTAACACTTTAAGGTTCCCATGCTAAGTCAAAAGGCATTGGGACGGGGCGGCCCTAAGAATAGTGCCTAAGCGAGCGCCTACAGGCGACCTTGGGGCCGACTTTGGAGGCGGCTTCTGGGGCCGGTGCTAGCCGTTCGCACTTTAACTTGCGAAACGAGTTTGGACCCTCACACCGATGTGATCGTACACGGTTCGACATTGAAAGAGCAACATTCAGTATTCCCGTAATGTATCTACCTTACTTAACTTTGAATTTAGAGACCTATGATTGTTTGTGTCTATTGGAGAACACAAAGAGAATTTACAGATCCCGGGAGAGAGAAAGTAGGCAGGCCGCACTTTGCCCGCAATGTATTATGTATTATTGACTGATGGACGTTTGGGAGACTATGACAAATAGGCTTCTTGTCTATGGCTTGATATCTAATCTTCATTCTGCTTTGTCATTGGTTGTTGGGATTTCGGCTATAAGATGATTGGTATAGAAACATACCGTGAATTAGGCAGATTATGCATCGCTAGATACAGTTAACTGCGCTTGAACAAAAACATTAAAGGCTCAATGTACACATCCCTATTCTTCGCGCCTCCTTCGAGTGTATTCAGAAAACTTCTAACAGATGGCATCCAATTTTTTACTATATAGCATCCGCAGCCAAGATCTCAGCATCAAGCGGGATATACTTAGGCCCCTCATAGGCTCCCTTCCTCAAGAACCAAAATCCTACCACAAACAAAGACAGCCCTCCAATCATGAGGCTCGCGTAGTTCATCGTAGACGCCGAAACAGGCAACGAGAACGGGAAGCAGAAGATAACGATAAACGTGATGATGTACAGACAAGCCACAGTATTGACGACGAACCCAATTGCCCCTGGCATCCAGAACCATCCAGGCTTGATGCCCGACCTCCTGTTCAGAAGATGAGGTAAGATAGCTGCTAAGTATGACAGACTAGACAGCACAACGAATGATCCCACGAACGCATTGAAAGCTGTCGAGGAGCCAAGGTATATACAACCCAGGATGGTGGAAATAACAGCACAAAACAATACGGAATTGAACGGGTTCTTATATGTCTTGCTAACTTTAGCGAAGGTCGAAGCGAAAGGTGTAGCATTATCCCTGGCCAATGTCCAGAACATACGACTGGAGGTGATAAAGACGCCTATGAGCGCTATGAAGTTTGGTAAGAAGGCGAGCACGAGCAGCCCGACGGTTCCACTTGCTGAATTAGTGGCTTGGTCGTAGATGGTGGCTAAGGGGAAGAGGTAACGGCTGTCGAGTACGCTATTGAGATCAGAGATGCTGTAGAAGAGAGAGATGAGATAGGCGAAAGAGCTGATGAAGCCGACTACGAATTGTGCCAGGATGGCTTTGGGAATATTTTTGGTTGGCCTGGTGGAGTGTCAATGAAGAACAAGCCCTGCCGTCACTTTAGGGGCTATAGCTGTACCTTGGTATTTCTTCCGCAAGATGCGAGACCACGTCAGGAGTTCCGACAGCAAAAGCTCCGTTAAGCATGCCGAGCAAGAAGACAAAGCCATTGCTCGTATACCCTGTAGAATTCTGCCAGTCCCGCCAGACGAAGTCGTTTGTGGCATGTACATCAGGCATGCTTGCACATACGACAATTGTGATGAAGACTCCACTGATAATCAAGAAACCACCTATGGATTCAAACATTGGGAGCAATTTATTTGCAAATAGCACAAGGAAACAGGGGATCCATGTAAATATTAGATAAGCCACAAAGACGTGCCACCTCTGTGTCACGAATGCGGGGTGGAACGCGGCATACATAGAAACAACTTGCGCTGCAGCAATCTGCGCTGTAGCAGCAAGGCCAAAAATCCAAGCCAGAAAATTGATATGTCCTGCGAAAAAGCCACATATTCGTCCATGTCTTCCAGCAGTGATGCTAGCCCAGTGATAGACGCCACCAGCCGAAGGCATCGCTGAAGCAAGCTCGGCAATTGAAGCTGCTATAAGCCAATAGAACATGGATACGGCAATGAACTCGTAGAGCACGCCTGGTGGACCTCCATCGTATATGGCTACGGTGACGCTGCCACCTAACGCCACCCAGGTGTTTCCGCTTGTTATGGCGAGAGCGCAGATACTGAGGAGGTTGAAATTTCGATCGAGCTCTTGGTGGTGACCTGATGCATTGACTGGAGCCTCTGTAAATGTCGTGGATGATACCTGAGGATTCCGCTCCTTTACCAGCTCTGAATCTTTGACTTTTGCGTCCATGTCTGAGGATTTTCCCAGGATTTAAATCTTATGGCTTAATACTGATGCTGGCCCACAAAGTAGATATTTTCGCTTGATGAGGTTCAGAATCTTATTATTTAAGGCGGGTGGTCACCACCTTCCTTATCAAGAGTTATCCTTATCGAACGCCACGGGATGCGCACATCGAGATGCTAGATTTGTCAGCAGAACTGGACTAATAATATTATTTCCGGACTCTGCCTACTTCTCCTGAACGCAAAGGGATTGTTGGAATTGAACTGAGCAGGGCAATACAGTAAACGACAGTGTAAAATGTACAACTTCCTCGCCATCAGTCCCCTTTGCAATGCTACTGGATCTAACCCATGTTGGCCTATCTGACGAAATGAACACCTAACCTGCTCCACTAAGTGGGACTAAAGCACCTGCCAAAATAACTGGACAGGTTGCTAACATTGTAAAGGTGTTCTCAATAAGAGATCATACGAACAAGGCCATTAGAGACATGGCTGTCCGCCTCGAGGCACTGGAGTAGCGGCTGTCTAGCTGACCATTGCCGGCAGAAATTCTAGGGATTTGTTATTGCGGTTCCGTCATGAGTTTAGCCCTGATCATTTGTGAAGTAGAAGGTGTAGAAAGAAGAAGAGTATTCCACGAGACCCAGATCGTCTCAAAAATGGACATAGTGCTTTTCAAGCCCGTCTTTGAATATTTCCTCTGAGATGCTTTCATATGGACTATCATCTTTCCCATAAAGCCCGGTCTGCCCATACGGACCTTTGCTTGAATGAGACCTCTCAGGCAGCCACATCCCTCGAGAAGCCATGACTGCCGAATCAAAATTTCCATGCACAAGGAAGCACCGTGGTTCGAAGATCCAGTTGTTGACGAAGATCTCAATGTTCAATTCCACTCCCTCCTTCTCACGCATAGCGACGAGAAAGCGTGCGGAGTCGAGAACACGCCAGAACTCGGGTTGAGCATCTGGCGAGTTTTTTAGAAACAATGGGTGGCGGCCGCAGATAGTCATAGTGCGAATTTGCATTTCGCCATACCAATTAACCGAAGTGTCGGCAAAGAGACCTTCGCATAGCGAAGGCACGGTTAACGAGAGGCTTTCTAGACGAGGGCACCGAAGAATCTTTTGGCAGAGGTGATCTATTTGTTTGGGCACGAAAGTCGGATTTTCATGCGCGAAGCCATCTGCAGCACGAGGGGAATGTTCCACGACTTCCAAAGACTCGGCTGAGGAGTCAGCAAGTGCCTCGATACCTTTAATGGTCACGGATGCAGTGCCAGTAATATGTATCTCTCGTAGGTTGCGGGCCGTGTGAGATATGGCGATTAGGTCCTCATCCATGAGCGGCATGAAGTTAGAATGACCGAAGATCTTCAAGCGTTTGAGACCGCGGAAATTGACATGTGGCGAGTTCAATGGCTTCTTATCGACCCGATTATTGATATTTGACATCTGCGAGTCTTTCAGGTCCACCGCAAGAAGCTCTAACGAGGATATGGTTCGAATCTGATCGTCATCTCCAAGGAGCCGAGACCAATCATTCTCATCCCCGTACCTCAGCGCTGTCCATGGTAGGGTCAAACAATTTAGGTTGCTACATCGATTGAGTATGCCGAATATCATAGTATTCGTCTCTGCTCCGTAGTATCCATCAAACCAAATTCTTCGCACGCAGGACGCAAGTGTTATATTGGCTTCGAAGAGCTGCATCGTTTTTCTTAAAGAGTGGTATGGGTCCCGGTAAACAGCAATGCTGGAGGGCTGCGAGTGGACGGTGCCAAGCGTTTTCGATTGCATCCACCTAGCATAGCCTGTTAGCGAGGGTAATACTGTAGGTTTCAGGGTCAGTGATTACCTCTCACTGCCTCGCCATCTGCTAACGTATAGTGTTTCCAGAGCATACTCAGCAGCCCAGTCGTGCCATCTCCGAGCAACCTGTCGAAGGCTTTCTGTGGAATTGAACCTCAAAGTATCTGGTGACAATTGGCCTCTTATTACACGTTGTAGTTGTGCATGTTGTAGGGGCTCGGGTGCCTGGCTAAGCCCATAGCTATAAAGGGGACCTTGCAGAGCATTGAATTCGGCAGCTGCTTGGAGTATTTGGGAAAGAAGCTCATAAGGAAGATCATTGATAGTCGCAGTCATGGTGCCGAGGGTGTCTGTAGTATTTGGTATAGTTTGGGGTAGAGATTCCTATGGCCATTATTCTCTGTGCGTTAGCAATCAATCTGGTAATATATCTTCTGTTCTCGAGTCCGAATCCCCGCAGGACAGGCTTTGCAGCATCATGAGGACAATAATCAGCCAATACTTCGCGCATCCAACAATACAAGAAGATGGAGTGGTGGAAGAATGACATAAAATGGGGGTAATAGCATGCGGATTGATTGGCAGATGACGGAAATAGCGGAATCGGCCAAGATATTTCTCTTGGCAAACCAGGTCTACTGGCGTAAGAAGGTAAGCATTTACGAGGTCGCCCCAACACATACGTGCACATGATGAGAGAATCAAGCAGGGACTGCATTAAGTTTGCATCCTTGTAGGTTTAGATATACCTCTTGTTGTACTCGGATAAAAGCCGTACAATAGAGCCGGCTTGTTGAAGAGCAAAATCTTCATGATCAATCCTACGGATGGCGCGATCAAAGCTAATAAATGCAAGTTCTTCAGTGTACCTGCAAGGAATATTGGAAGTTTAGACAGGGGAACCTCAAGCGGAGAATGTCGACATTCGGAGAGATGCTCAAAATGGTCATTGCTTGCCTCAGACTCTAGATTGGAAAACAACGTCTTCCCCAATTCACCCTCAACTCCGATTGTCTCTCAAGGAGCAAATCTTCCTGGATATCGCCTCTGTGTGGGAGGTGAGTCAAGACTCAAGGATTCTCGGAAGATGTAATCCTTTGGACACACTCATTGTAGGCCATGCAACAGGCTTAGTAACGTTCCTGGCCGGATGGAGCTGGCAAAAGGTTGTTTTGTGCGTCCCTCTTGAGAGCCTGCTGATCGAAGTGTCGAGGTACCGAACTCAATGACTTGTTTGAAAGAAGATATCAAGTCTATCTGAGCAGCCTCAGTCCAACTTTCTGCAAGGGACAGAGAGTGGCGGGAATGGCCTTATCATCGGCTTGAAGTCAGAGACCTTGGATGTTATCAAGGATGACGATTCATCATCTACCCTCATCTGCGGTCCAAGACCTGTATCCGTGGCGGGTACGAAGCGTTGTTCTGAAAGGATCTTCAGTAAGTTAAAAACACAATCGATGTCTCCGGTGTACTTGGCCGCCCATGCTATCATCTGGTGTGATATCACTGCAGCGTTTGCCTGTCGCTCGTCCAGACCTGATCGGCAACCATAGTGGCAGGCCAGGAATGACGGACTAGCGGACGCCACGACTGCTCCAGTTGTACTAACCATATTCAGATATCCCACGCTGACTACTTCTGGTAAAGCTCAGACGCCACGCGGTAAGATCCACGTTAAAGTTCCGACCTTGGAGATGACTAGCTGGTTATTGCACATCCTGCACCACATTCGATCTACCTTTACAATTTTTCGATGCTGTACCAGCATCCTTTGAAACTTTAGTCTTTCGACCCATTTGTCTCTATGTTGTTCTTACTACCCATTCATGCAAGCGTGAGCAAAGGCGCATCTCGGAGCTTCTATGACAGTGAACAATTTCCTAGAGTAAATAGTACTAACGGACTATTGAACCACTTAACAAGCAGCTGAGCACTACGATATAACTATATAGACCCTAAAGCTCTAGGATGATGAAATCTCCGATCTTTTGCTTTAAGTCCTACGCCAGACGCGCTAACATCTTCCACCTCCAATGCTCTCAGGGGACCGTTTTCGATCCGATACTGAAAAAGCATGCCTCTCTTATTCCATTAATGACGCCACTGCCTACGCCGCCGTTGCCAAGTTGAAGCTTTTTATTTTCTTGTCTTCTCTCTTTCTGTCAACAGAATCCAAAGCTTGATTTGCCTCATCTGTTCACACAATGAATACTGAAAGCCCCCGTTCGACCACTGAAACAATACGCGGACTCTTACGTCGCCTACCTACTTCGGTCCGTGGCCATGTCGTTGCTGTGCTTGGCGAGCTTGTTGGCACCATATCTTTCCTATTCTTCGCGTTTGCTGGCACTCAGGTTGCCAATATCTCCTCAAACACAAATACAGGGACTATGGTTGTTACCACTGTCCAGCAGAAGAATCCGGCAGAGCTTCTCTACATAAGTCTTTCGTTCGGTTTCTCGCTGGCCGTGAATGCTTGGGTGTTTTTCCGTATTAGTGGAGGCTTATTCAATCCAGCTGTGAGTGATCAGTTTTGTACACTGTTTGATGCCCGGATAGCACAAAATCTGGCACAGTATGCATTAGACTGCCATTCGGTAATGTTGATGAACTAAATAGAGGTGATCAATTGGTTGAGACTGTTTAATTCACTGAGTTCCATCTCAAGACCTGAACAGACCCCATTCCTCAGCCTGCTTATTGCGCATTCTCTCCCTATTATGCTATACACGAGCCTGATGAAGAAAGTGCTAATCAATTATGGCGCTCTAGGTAACAGTCGGTATGGTGCTTATAGGTGCCATCACATGGGTTCGCGGTGTGCTCTTGTTCATCATACAGATCGTTGGGGGAATAGTGGCGGCAGAACTGGTGCAAGCCTTGTTCCAAGGTAGTCTGGCAGTCAGCACAACGCTCGGAGGAGGCACTACGATAGCGCAAGGTGTCCTCATAGAGTTCATTCTTACAGCACAGCTTGTGTTCACAATCTTCATGCTCGCGGCAGAGAAACACCCGGGCAATTTCATCGCACCCGTTGGGATAGGACTCAGTCTCTTCATTGCCGAGCTTGTTGGTCAGTTCACTCTCGCTGCCACGAGTCCCAGATCTGGACTGTGTGGAGGCTTGTAGAGCACCTAGGGCTAACAATCAACAGGCGTCTTCTGGACCGGCGGGTCTCTCAACCCTGCACGCTCATTCGGCCCTGCAGTAGCGATCCACAGCTTCCACTCAACTCAATGGATATATTGGGTTGGGCCCTTGTGCGGCTCACTCTTAGCCGTCCTCATTTACGCATTGGTCAAATCACTAGAGTACGAGTCCGCGAACCCTGACCCGGAACTCGGACCTACAGCCCCTGCTATACCAGCTGCGAAAGATTTAGAGCATCAAAAAAGCTTGCAAGACGGGAATGGTCGAGTCTAAATATAGGCAATGCTTCTAGTAAAACATATTGTTTTTCAGAGATGAAAAAGATTCTCAACCGTTACATGACTCGCATGGCGTGCTGATGTATTCAATAAAAGACTCATACGGAAATACCCAGAACAAAGACCCATAAGCCACCAACAACCAAACGTCTCGGAACATGTACCTCTCCAGCCTCACAGCCTCTCCAACACACCAAGCCACACCCACCAACCCAACCCCCTACTTCGGCGGCTGCCAAACCTTCATACACCCATACGCCTGCTCCACATCATGGCACCCAATCGTGGCATTAATTGGCCCAAACGCACTCCCCATATAACTCTGACAAGTAGCCTGCCAATCACCATTATACGCCGTATTCAGCGGCCCCCCCTGGGGCAGCGCATCAAAGAAATCCAGCTCCTCATTATCATACAAATCGCGCGTCAAATAATAAGATTTGAATTGTATGGCCCATGCTTGGCCGTAACCAACTGTCCAGAGCTCGGGCCCGCCGGGGCCGCCTTTGCACTCTTCTTCGTAATAGGCGCTGATTTTGAGACCGGGGGCGGGGACGAGGTGCTGGAGGCCGGTGGCGCTGGCGGGGTAGGTTTTTGTGGGCTTGATGCCTTGGGTGAGGGTTAGGGTGGGGAGGAGGAGGAGGGAGAGGGGGTGGAAGATTTGCATTTTCTTTTTCCGGAAAAGGGTATCAATAGGGCGGTATGGGAATTCTGTGTTCTCGAAATGGATGTCAATAGGTGTAGATTTTCTCTGTGTTCCCGAAGTGGGTGTCAATAGGAATACATTTATGGAATGTGAGATGAAGTGGAGTTTGGGAGGATAAAGAACATGAAGCCACATGCTTGTCTCTGGGGGATGCGCTCAAAGAACTCGGAAATTGGTGATGAAAGAAAATGCTATTCCAAGCTCCCTACTCCCCGTCGCCCTCGATCAGTCGCCACGTATAATATTGTTCTTCGTAGTTAATATTGTTCTCCACGGCTAGTATTATTCTCTTCGGAGGGTATTAAGCACCTTGGTGAAGCGAAGAAATTTGTGAAAAACATGGTTGGCAAGCAGTAAGACAAGCCAGCGACACTGTTCCCCTGGTGGAGTCCTAAACAATCGAATTCAAATCTTCATAATCGGCTCTATCGTCAGCATTAGTATTAAGTGTCTGTTCTTCAATCATCTGCTCCTTTTGCCACGTTTACCTGCCTTTGTTCAGTAACGTTGACATGGCATTGATCACTACTATGCCAGAATGAGCACAAAGAACATGTTGTTCCCAGCTAGATTAATCGATCAGTCCGCCCTTTCCTGCTCATGTATTTCATTGAGTCTGCGTGAAGGATTATGCAAAAGGGAGACTAGACATCTTTGACTCAAGGGAAGGGCCAGAGAGGATAGCCTTTAATCAGCACAATGACATGAAAGCCTTCCATTGTCAAATTCCGTTGTTGTTTGTTAATCCCCTTGTTCACTTAAGTATTTCAACGTCGCATCACTAACATATAGCTCCATACCTACGTCCTCGATCTGCATCTACCCCCATTAGTCTCGCCCAGATACTCTTCCCATCTAACAACTACCCCACCACCCAGATACACTCCGCTTGGACCATGTGCTACGTCGACACCCACATCTGTACCGGCTGCGGCCACACGCAGCACCTCTCCGTCCGCGTCCGCTGCATGGACTCCCAATGGACCATCCCAGTCCAATGCAGCGGCAGCACCTCCGTCCGCGCCATAAGATTTCACAAAGGCGAGTACTGTATCTTCTGCTATCATAAAGCTCTCAGGCGAATCGAGAAGCACTATCGGAAAGAAATGGATGCTCTGTATGCCGAGGCAGGAGCGAAAGGGTTGTCGGATCGACTGCATAGGAAGCGGGAGGAGACCGAGGCGGATAGGAAGTGGAAATTGGATGAGTTAAGTAGGGAGTGGCTTGATAAGCAGATGGTAGAGGATAATTAGTGGGACACCCTGTGGTTGAGTACCAGGTAAATTAGAAGCGTTACGGAGAGATTCCCTGTGAGGTAAGCGGTCATGTATATTTCCTGCGCTGTTTTTCCTCGTTTGTGAACTGCGAAAAGAGATAAGTGATCAGACGCTGGTTATAAACACTTAATGTGAACACTGGTAGGCGATATTGGATTCTTTACAAATAATGACGACTTTCTACTTTTCACAGATGAAGATGCACTGACAGCTTGGCTCGAAATATGATTTTGGTTCTTTCCAGCTTGAGACCTTTGAAGCTTGTAATTGTATCCGATGGGCAGTCTATATATGCCGGAACACTACGACCAATTCTGGGACTATGACGTGTTGCTCACCTGTCTTGTAGCAGTTATTTTGGTGCTATTTCCAGCGGTATCAGCCTTATAGGTACAGCACCGGGACAGGTCGCTTCTAGTTGCGCGCCCCCTCCAAGCTGCCCTTGTTCCATAAGGTCTATGGCCGCCTGTGCCACCGGTTGCGAGACTGGGGCAACACCGACGTTAGTAAGAGTGACACCGACAAGGTTCTGAGAGGACATAATTGTTACTCGCAACTCGGAAACGTTCCAACGTCCTAAACACTCGGACTAGGGATTAGAATGTCGTCAATTCGGCCATAAACGTAGGTTCAATGGCCAACTGAGGCGTATACGGGCGGCTGAGCCCACTAGGCACCGTAAAAAGGTGTATCTTCCGGAGTGCACGAGCTTTTTCCGGTCAACCGAGGAGCAATCAGCATCATATTGTATAATGCGAAAGTCCGATATGTCCTGGAATTGCCCTTGGAGTATACCAGACCTATAAGGTTACTGCCGTGGCGTTATTACGAGAATCTGAGGAATAGTCAAAGCCCAACCTTCGCGGATAGGATAGAGGTAGCAGTACCGATAGCGGGAATTGCCACGAGTCATATACACAGCTGGCGCGCCGGGCACTCGGCAAGTCCACTGATAGGAAGAGCCTATTCACGCTGCATCGAATGACCATCTAGCTTTGTCAATCTGGGCGAATGTGGTTTTACGGCTATTTTTCGTCACTTAATGCCGCGCATGAGAATTATGCGCATACGAAGGAGTGTTTCAGAGTGTATCAGGCCATCCAGTTCGGGGTGAATCGACGTTTCCTCGGCTCGGTCGGACCTCTCGTAATAACATCAAGATGTCTAGTTGGTCTATGAGGACAGTTTTGATGGCTAGACTGGCATGCAGTCATGAGAGGCAACCCCACAGAATTGTGTCGAGTCAGGAATCGAGTCTCAAGTTTCTAACCCAGTTCCACGGGTGGAATATCGCAGTGGGGTGGTGGATTATACATAACCCTTGAGCCAAGAATGAAGGCCATCCAAACAGTCTCAACTTCCACGACCAGCCAGCCTTGGTTTGGCAAACAGCATGGACCTTGCTCGGGTCACTCCCGCTCTTGACGTCACAACAGATCATGCGGGAAGCCATTAACCCGGGCGAGGCAGAATGCCGCGTAACAAAATGCCAGAACCCCCATGTTCGCAAATGGATTACGTGGATATAGGCCGCTCCAGGTGAAGTGATCTTCTCAGCAGCAAGGAATCCACCGACAAGCAGGCCCAAGAGAGCCACTTAACCGCAAGATCTTAAACATAACGCGGTTAAGTAATACGAAGGTCCAGAAGAGATCCGGAAATATGCAGTTGAATAGAGGATGGTTGACCTGAAGAGTTGGCAGTTGCGGGAACACACTGCCAAAAGACTTGGTAGGATGAGTCAGCATCGTCAGTCAATGCTTCCATGTACGGAACACAGATACAATCTGCCGTAGATCGCTGAGCTGTTCACTAAAACAATATTCATTCTAACCACCGATCACCTGGTCCTAAATCACTTCGTCAAGGACTAGAACTGCCAGAAACTAATCTACTGATGATCCTTGTCTGAATTACAAGATCTGAAGTAACTGGCGAACCGTCATTGATGCCTTGATTTCCTGGTACACAATGTCTCAAGCGACTTTCATGCGGTTACCGGAGCTGCCAGAGCATAAGCCTGAGTGTGACCAGCCGATGATCTTTGGTCCTTGAGATGCAATCGAACGTTGTCTCCGAAAGCCTGCTGCACTATTCTACTCTCATGCCATCACAGTCCACCCAACTCGGTTTCAGGAACAAGATCCTGGATCTAACGCGAGCTAATACATCTCCAAGTAGAGAGGCTATGCTTCCTGGGTGGGTATGGTAGGAGGCTGATCTCTCTCAATAGTGAAATTGAAGCTTCCCAGAAAAAATCCATTCTGCTGAAAAAGCACATTGGTCAGACTTGCAACTCCATAATTCGCCTCAATGTCAGCCACTGCGCCCAACATGACGAAAGCTGCGTCACGCATAATGTCGAATGTGCGCTCGTTTTTCAGTGACCATCTTATTCCCTCCACTTGGAGCGCGATCGAGTTTATGATCTGATCCGGGTCTTCCTTTGATAGGTAGTGTGCCATACTTGCTAAGGCATTGAGAATCTCATCTATCGAGGAAAGTGGCTCTGGGACATAGGAAGGAATGATTAAATAAGAGGATGGATTGTTGGGGATTGGGAACCTAATGGGTAGATGTACTGGCCACTTATCGATGCTTTGATTGCTGGAATTGCGGTCGACCTTGGATATGTTTTGGACGAGGGAAAGTAAGCTGTAGTTCTGTGAGAGCTCGAAGGTAAGGGGCAATGCTGAGGTCGGTAAGGCGACGACGAAGGGGTTAATAAGCGAAAAGATCAGTGTCAAGCAAGTTGAACGGTGCAGGACTTGCATGATTGCGGTTGTTGACGCTCAGGATCTAGGTCAGTGATTGGAGAGCGTTAAGGTATCCCAATTTTCGGAGTGATGATGCTCTACTGCAGGGTTAGAATGCTTCTTAAAGCAGTCGACACAACTGTAACCTACCAAAGAGACCCCAAGAGCACAGACGTCGTGACAGAGGGTGAAGCAAAAAATCGCATCTCAAATAGCCTGCGCGTTGCGCATCGCGGGTCGCTTGCCGGCAACTGCAGCCTTGACCACTCTTTCTGCATAATATCTTTTTGAACTTTGAATAAAGTTGTGCATATTTTATTGACGTCCATGGCGATTGTGTAGCCTCAGCATTTGACGTCTCGGGCGTAGCCGTGAAGATCTTCTCCCCTTTTCGCGCAAGCCACAGAAGGATGACTGTCATCTTTCACGACTTACGGCCGGTATCTTATTCCGTATCTACTTACAGGCATGGCCGGAGCGTTGTTGCCGATCCTTCATTTCATCTTCATCAGAGGGAAGAATGCTTGGGACTGCAACCGAATGTTATATAAGCCACTATTGGCTGTTGCCATCGGATGATGTAGCCAGTGAGAAAGCGGATAAGGACTTTCGCTCCAATAGTGAATTTTGGGCGGCCTTTATGATTTTTGGCCATTGACCTTGATCTCTGTTGTCGTGCTACATGAGCGCTTTCTCTTTCTCTTCACAGAGATTTTGATGTGGTTTCTGATCTTCACTATGCCAATCCTCATGCAACCTCGGATAATGATGGTCATGTTCTTCGGCACGGCTATGTCCTGGGTGTCATTGACCAATAGAACGAGAATATAAAATTTGGTACCACTTCCATCTCGTATCATCAACTATGCTGCAACTTAAAAGTTTAGAATCTAATTTCCAAGCTCATTTCTTTCTTACAACCTCCTACACTACAATCTCCTTACAAAGTACTCTTTTGTGTTATTCAATACGACTTTTCTTCTTGCTACGGCCATCATGGGAATACAACTTGCGGACATCAACTCTTTGGTCGTGCACGAGCCTTGTTGAATAGTTCACGGGACCGAGCGGACCATACAAACACGGCACCATAAACGCAGAGCTTGCGAGAGAAGGGAACACCTGAGGGCACAAGCCCGAAGAAGTAGAAGGACATCACAGGCAATAGATACAAAGCAAACAACAACAGCCTTATCGATCCGCAATGTCATAATACTCGTCACTCGAGAATCATCCAGGCGTCTACAGACCTCGCAACATATCCTCCACGGACAACGACACATACTTAATGTGTCGTTCGGTAAAGACATACTACTCCTGCGGCCACCTAGGCCGAACCGTATTCGAACGTTGTCCACGAGAATTCGAGCCTTCTCACAGAATCGACAAAGATTTCACACTAACCCACCCACTAATGTGCACCGAATGCGAGAGAAGAGCACGACTCCAAGAGCCCAGCAGCCATCAGGAAGCAAGCCGCGGTTCTCGTGGATAGAGAGGAAACCCGAAGGCATAATTCAGTCTATCTAGGGAACTATTTCCGCATGTTTAATGAGCATTCACAGCAGCAGCACCTTAATTTGATTCAAATTCATCAGGATCCAACACCACATCAACCAACTCCGCCCAGCATACCGATTCAAACCCATTTTTCTTTACCTCTCCCAACTTTCACGCCTGGAACCCCAACATCACCATGTGTCACTCCATCCACCAAATCTTCAGCTGCGGACATCATAGACCACAGCTCGAACTCTGCCCCCTGGAATTCCTGAAAGGCCATACGTTGGATTATGCTAGGCAAGACTTTGATCATGCTTGCTGGTGCTGTCGTAGAGAGCAGAAATTGCGAGACAGGCTCGAGGAGCATAAGCGGAAAATTGAAGAGCAAGAGCGAGCAGGGGAGGCGGATGATGAGAGCGACGTCAAGGCTCCCAGCTGTCGCAGAGAGCAGAAACTAAGGGAGAGGCTGGAGGAGCATAAGCGGAAAATTGAAGAGCAAGAGCGAGATGGGGAGGCGAATGATGAGAGAGAAGTCCAGGCTCCCAAGGAATCTTCCCAATAATCTTACGCGTTCTTCAAGGCTCTGGGTAAATTTTGAGGAGAAGATCGAGGGATTTCAGGTCATTAAAGACTTTGGGGAGTCTAGCTTCTCATGGGGGAATTCATGTATGGCAATGCCGAACTGGTTCCTG
Organism: Cladonia borealis; assembly: GCA_018257855.2. NCBI lineage: Eukaryota > Fungi > Ascomycota > Lecanoromycetes > Lecanorales > Cladoniaceae > Cladonia > Cladonia borealis. The sequence goes on along the minus strand of JAFEKC020000011.1, from coordinate 535,364 downwards.
TATGGCTTCATAGCTAGTAACGATCTTACAAAGATAGTATGGATGCATTGAAGGGATCCGACTAGCCCCGTCGCCTACGCACCTTTAATTATTATGGCGTTCTTTGGTAGGGGAACGAGGCCACTTCTTGTCTTCCTCACACATGGTTCCCTAAAAGGGCAAGGGGAGATGAGATGGTTGGGAGATCTTCCCAAGTGAAGGGCTTCCAATTCACATAGAGGTAGAAAATCCGTGAAGGACAAATGAATGAAGGCAAATTACTCCTCTGGGAATGAAACGACTAGAGCGATGAGATTTGTATCTTAAAGTACATAAAACTCAATCAATGCCAATAAGCGCCTTCAAGCCTGCACTAAGGTAGGCAATATGCTGACGAAGTGCCCTTCTACCGGGCGATCTCGGTCGCACGTTTGTCCAAATGATTTGAAAAATGACCAATGTGTGATCCACAATTTGGTAGAAGCCCTTATATACTTAATCCAGGACTATGATATCCTTCTGATGGCACCACTAATACCGAACTTAGCCGAGAAATATCTGGAGCCATTGCCGCAAGCGTTCCGGCTCAATGCCCGAAAGGCCCGTAGCCTGCCGCGGTATTGTTGAATCGTCTTCGGGATGTACTCCGTGTACCGCTAATAGAAGAGATCACGTTACGGAAAGGGAAAAGCGAACCCTCCTAGCTCTGCAGGACGTTGACATGCCTTGCCAAAGCTGCAGAGAGAGCACTGACTAAACATTTCCAATAGATGGCCAGAGGATGCCTGAGCTCGTGAATAGGCTGGTAGAGATGTTGGATTCTTTTTAAAACGCGAAGAACAACGCTGAACCGGCTCGTGGACACCCTGCTAGCGAACATCCAAGCAAGGTGGAAGACGACAAAACCGCTCAAACTCTGAAGGACGGGGGAATCGTTCGGGTCCGGTTGGGTCTCATCAACCATCAATAAAGGGGCGTATGATCTTTAGGTATGATAGCACGGGAGGAAGGGTGATATAGATGGTAAAGTGGTGCATGTATAATATAGATAACCTGAAAGAGAGCAAGCTAGCGATAACGAATCATCCATGCCGGTGAGGCTTGCTTATGGAACTCTTGCTGAAACTTCAGACGGTCTTGACCAATATCTCTAAGTCCCCAGCTATCGTCCACCCGCAAATTGCGCAATTTGGGAAATGAAAAACTAGGTCTGTAAAGGTCCGCCAGGAATTGCTCTTCGTGAGGCCGAGTAAGGCTATTGCCAGCCAGGGTCGCAGTCACAATGGAGGCAGGCAGTATGTCGACGGCTCTTGACATCTTCCCGCGTTGTATCAGCATGCCAGAATCCACTGTAAGATGTCTTAGCGACGTGAAAGCTCGTAGAGTACCGATAAATCGATAACCTCCTGCACCGGTAGACAGCACAAGCTCTTCAAGGGTCCCTCTGGCATTTTTGAGCACGTCTACAATGCTTCGCAAACCCCAACCAGCTCGATGTGCCACATATTTGAAGCTTCGCAATGTCTTGATGCTGTTGCAAAGCTTCTCGAGACCTTCTACTGACATACCGCATGTCTCGAGGGAGATGTGGGTGATCGTCGAGCTAGCACCAGGGTAAGAGAGCCATCCATCCCGATAGCACTCTCGGTACATCCCAACCAGATTGCGGCCTTGGAGAATCTGTATTCCTGGGAGTGATGCGAGCAGTGGGAAGAGCTCTAAGTCACAAGTGTTCGAGCCTTCCCTTTCTATGACCCTAGCGTCACGCAACTTTGAGAGTGCCTTGGGACGATAGGGGTTGGAAGGCTGCCGCTTTATCATGCGGACAATCTCTTTAACCTGCTCAAGCATAATTCGATCCAGCCGGACTATGACTCGTTCCAAGTTCGGTAGGCAGGCAAGCATGATAGCGAATAGATAATCTTCATCTCCTCGGTCTATCGCGTGGACCCAAACACCTATATCGAACTCTGGGATGAGGCCAGTCCTTCGTATGGTACACCAGATGTCATCCAAGTCAATAGTGCTCCTTTTCACCATTGCCTCCTCCACCTGTGCAGCTCGCACTCTGTTTCGAGAGTTTTCGAAGGTCCTCCATTCCCTGTTCGACTTGACCTCGAGATGCCGAGGGTATAGTGCCACCCACGGCCGAGCACATATTTCGTAGAATAGCTTAGCGGCATCGATATGGTTTAGGGATATCTTTGTGTACTTTTCCTTGAGCTGTCTGTGCTCTTTCACAAATGGTGCTGCGATGTTTTGGATTCGGTGACTCGTACGACCGTAATTCTCAAGGTCTGCTGGTTGAACTCTTGAGGAGATCTGGTAGATTATTTCATTGGGCAAATCGTTGAAGGACATGGTCTGAAGGAATGGCTATCATGCCAAAGGTCAAGGAAAGTGACATGAGCATGAGGAGAATGGAGAAGGCTTGACGTGTCTTGGATGTTCATGCTTATATAAGTATCGACGGCGAGGGGTAAACACGGGTTCACGTGCTTGGCGAAAAGTAGCCCCGCGAGCCCCGCGATCGCAAAAAGTTAGACAGCTTTTCAAAGTCAACATTTAAAGACACTCAAAATCGAGCATCTCCGCAGACTCTGAGAGCGTCATATAGCTCACAAACGCATAAAACCGTTGGGAGTCACTTGCGGGAATTTGCAAGCTTCTCCTATTCTTCTCTTGTCTCAAACAGCAAGGATGCCTTACCCAGAGACGTTAAATGAGAAGCCCAAAATTATCTTCTTTACCGACTTTGATGGGACGATAACGCTCAAGGACAGTGAGTGACTATACCACGGTTCGGTTTTGGATTGGCTGATCAGAAATGGTTAGGCAATGACTGGTTGGCGAGTGCTTCTTCCACATTGATCCATGACCTTGCACTAACAAAACCCGTCCAGACTGACCACCTGGGCTTCGGCGCACAGGGAAGATACGACCTCAATCAGGATGTGCTTCACAACAGAATATCGTTCCGGTATGGAGAGTCGAATGTGGAACGGGACGAGGATCTCTGCCGGTCTAATTAGTCCTGCAGAGATGCGTTTACTGCCATGATGAACAGCGTCAAGACGCCGTTCCCCGAGTGCATCAAACTCCTGTGTGAGAATATCAAGCTGGATCCGTATTTCAACGACTTCTATAAGTGGTCCAGGGAAAACCATGTCCCGGTTATAGTCCTCTCTTCAGGCATGCTGCCCATCATCCGAGCTCTTCTCGTACACCTGGTGGGCCCAGAGGCCAATGATATTGAGATCATATGCAACGAAGCGGTGGACCGCCCTCCGAAAACGAAGGATGAAGAAGGGGGTTGGCAATTGAAGTTCCACGATGATAGCCATCATGGACATGACAAGTCTTTGGCGATTCGACCGTATCGCGAGCATTTCGAGGAGAGGCCAGACGACCCACGACCCGTAATGCTCTATGCTGGAGACGGTGTCTCAGATCTGTCGGCAGCCCGCGAGACTGACCTGCTGTTCGCTAAAAAGGGTCATGGTAAGCCAGCGCTTCCCCACTGGGTGTGATACTGTTCCTGACGCTCTTCAGACCTCATCACGTACTGTGAGCGTGAAGGGGTGCCATTTACGGTCTTTGAAGACTGGAGTTCCATCCTTGCGACCACAAAAGCCATCTTGTAAGCTCCTCACCATTATCTGTAAGCAACACAGGACGCTCAATTGTAATATTCTTAGGGAAGGAAAGACCACCGTTAAGGCGGTAGCCGATGAGAGTGCTGAGCAAGCAAAGATGAAGAATTTCTGAGTCCCGAGCGGCTACATTTTGGTCATATAGAAGTCCTGATTCACGTTTTGAGAGCAGCGCATGCTAGTAGGATAGATATGGGACTGCATAGACTAGAGCGCTAGACGAGTAGAGTCAGATAGACATAGAAAAGTACTGCATTCGCGAATGGGAGGATATTTGAACTTCAAAAAGAGTGCATAGGAGTGGTACCTTATCGCGTTTCAGTTTACGTCTTGGCGCTCTCTGACCAGAACTAGTCCTAGCGTCTATCAAAATACTTCCATCTCCAATATCCCAACCACAACCACAATCACAATCACAACAATGCCACCACCCACCCCCTTCTCCATAATCCGCCTACCCTTCCTCCTCCCCTCCCTCTTCCGCCCCACCCTCCGCCCCTACCTCCCCAAAACCACCCCAACCCCAACCCTCCCACCAGTCCACCCCCTCCAACCTCGACCATTCACCACCACCCCCCCCACCTCCGCAACCCTAATGCAAGTCCTCCGACGCCCGCGCAAACCCCAACGAGCGCGCCACCCCGTCTCCCCCGCGTTGGTCAACCGCCCGCACATGAAAGCCGTCTGCTTAAAAGTCTCAACCATGAACCCGAAAAAACCCAATTCCGCGGAAAGGAAAGTTGCGAAAGTGAGATTGAGTAGTGGGAGGGTGGTTACTTGTTATATAAGTGGGGAGGGACATAATGTGCAGCAGCATAGTGTGGTGTTGGTGAGGGGGGGGAGGAGCCAGGATTGTCCGGGGGTGAGGTATCATTTGGTTAGGGGGGCGATGGATTTGGTGAGTTTTGTTTATCTTTCGAAGATTTGGGGGGGAAAAGTGCTTGGAGGCTGGCTAATATGTGATTGATAGGGTGGTGTGGGAAATAGGATTACTGCGAGGTCGAAGTATGGGACTAAGAGGCCTAAGTCGGCTTCGTAGGGAGGTAGATTGGGAAGATGGAAAGTTGTATGATACGACAGTGGCTTCTATTCTTACCGGCTCAGATCATACGCGACTGAAATTGTACAATGTTGCATTCTACTGCTATGGTATCTCTGTGTATATGATTCCAATTGTCCAAGAACAAGAATCTTAACAAAAATTTTAACCTTCGCCATCCAATTCCTCAAGCTCTCTCTCCTTCGCTCTCAGCATTTCCCGCATCTGATCTGCTTCCCTCCTCAATCTCGCCTTTCTTTCCCTCAGTTCCCACCCCCCGGGGTCACTGCTCGTGCTTTGCCTTGGCCGACTATCCGGCGGAGGCAATTGATATCGATGTGGTTGAGAGTCTGGATGTGAGTGTCGATGTAATCGTGGCTGTTGCTGGCCAATGCTGGAGAGGTTTGGGTCAATGGGCATATCCTCAGTAGTAGACTGCTGTGGGTGATTCAGAAGAGATGAGATGGAGCTTAGACGTTTAGTAGTACTTTGTGGTGTAGATGGTGAAGGATTATCACGCTCTGCATTATCGTAACTTCGTTTTCGAGATGAAGAATTTGGAAGTGGACTGAGCCGTGAAGTTAATGAGATGGGATCGGTAGGTTGTAAGGATGGGTCGTGGATGCTCGATAAAGAAGGGAGATGTTGTGGATGAGTTGAAGGTCTCCGCCTATTGTCCTGCCGTTGATCTAAGCGGTAGCCTGTGAAATCAACTTCAATTGGGGGAGGCTCGTAGTGGTGTTGATCAATGTGAGTTTGCTCGATGGATTGCTCATGCTGACGAAGAGCAAGATTCGAAGGACTGTTGGGATCCATACTCGCATCGATCCGCTGTCTGTTACGTACTTCAGGGCTGTCGAGATGACCGGGATTGGGACGGAGATCAAGAGGGCTTGGAGCATCTATGCTTCCAGAGTACCGCTGTTTACCCTGACCCTCAGGGCTGGTAATGCGCTGTGGGGCAGGCGTTGGGGAGACTGGAAAAGTCGAGAGCTGAGGTGCATTATGTTCTTGTTCGTTCGTGGCTGGCACTACTCTCTTCCTACGCTTTATGACAGATTTCTTCATAGCGACCGGCCGATGCACACCATGAAGCTTATGATACAACCCTAACATTTGTCAGAATTGAACGGAGGTGATACGGCATACAGGACTAACCACAAGCATTGCAGATCGTGCGACCACTCTCGTCTCGCCGCCACAAGGGAGTAATAGTGGTTCCGCAATTCTGGCAAGAGAGGACAAGACTGGTGGTATTTTGAGTGACGCCCTCATGAATATTAGATATAGAAGGTCTTGGACTATTGTCATCCTGCGGGGTACGGGTGCCATAAATATCCTCATTTCGAACATCCGGTTGTGTTACATCCGTAGGTGTCTGCATTATAGCAACTTGCGTGGTTTTCGAAACACGATTGTTGTATGCTGGACAGCCATTGCAGCCGTCAGCACCTCCGGTGCCATTGCAATGCCCCCCACCCGGACAGGAGCCTGTGGGTATCTGCCCTGCAGACACGTATGTGGATCTACTTTGTTGTGTTGCACTATCACTAGCCAGAGGCGATAGACTCCGTTGATGCTCTTGGGGATCCATCTCGGAGTCGTGGGCTGAGATAGGCTGCGAAGGCGGCCTCTTGAGGTTAGTGGGTCGAGAAATGTTCCGATTTTTTAGATATAGTCCGCAAGCGTTGCAGATAGTCGAGCCATTGGGAGATCGACGCCAAAGAGGCGTGTGCGTAGTGCCGCAATTGCTGAATATAATCCGTCAGTACTCTACCCAACGCCATACTTATTACTAAAAAGTACGTCATCCTCACCTGCAAACTTGCCCGAGGGCTGGTGGAATTACTGCATAGTTTGCGTCTGCCTGGCGATCCTGGGAATTGTTTTGTTCCTCCTGGCTCTGTCCTGGTGGTCCGCCATCGTCTTTTTGCTCCTCACTTGCGCTACCAAAATTCGTAGCAAAGTCTGGCAAAGATGTGTGTTCTCCGACTAATGTCACGGTGTCCCCATTGCCTTCGCGCCGCCTTCGCGAGTGTTGCAGGAGTTGCTCGGCGGCCTCATATTCAAAGTCCGCTGACTGCCTTGTGGTTTGGGTCTCTGACATATGGGAGAGTGGCGGTTCCTGTGAAGACATCTCTTACTCCTTTGCTGACATTACTACGCTCATCTTCACATGTATGGTATGATGTGGCGCAAGGCCGATGTGATTGTGTGAAGATGGTCGGGGCTGATAAGATGTGTCATGAGGCTGCCAGAGCTTTTGAAAGAATGATATAGTGGCCAGGCCCAAAAATCCCTCGTAGTAACTAACACAAGGCAGCGCGTCGCGAGTGTCGTATGTTGGGTGAGGCAGACTGGATAGGATTAGCTCGGTATGACAGATCTCGCCAGGAAGGAGATTTTACGGGTGGTTACCTTGCCGTAGCGGAGGATCAATACAGTTGCTGTAAGATTATCTGAGGAGATGAGCGTCGCACTGCCTCGCTGACCGCTACGTCGGGTTTTCTACCGCAGATGCAGGTACTGAAGGGATGAGATGTGCGCTCTGGTAAAAAGGGATTTCTCAAGGCACGAACTGTGAAAGGGCGCATTAGAGGCATGGGGAAAAAGCCGCCTGATCGGTTATGGATCGGACGCATTAGCATATTTGGCGGCAGGGACAGATGCTCCAACTAAATCCCCGGATTCTTACGAATCGGATTATCTATCATTTTGATTGGCTAGGGAGTGGCCTGATTAAGGCTGATGAGGTCTAATACCCAGATGATAAGATTAACCATGTGTCACAACAACTGTTGGCATTTCCGTCATGGGAATAGCTCTATGATCTCCCTGGACATGGCGGAACACTGGCATTTGAGCCTCAGATGGCACATTTTGCTATCTCTAGCAAATGGGATCTTGGAACTAGCGTTGCTCATTGTTGGTACTTGGTAGGAAAACATGTGGCATGTCAAACATAAACGTGCTTCGGTTACAGATATTAGGCCAAAATGTTGCTGAAAAACCAGTCCGCATTTCCCGGCCCATGGCACCAACTTTCCCTGAATCCTTCCTCACCTCATCGTAGATCTGGATCTTGATATAGTAAAGTTGTGGGAAGAAAGTCTCTTCATGGATCAACGCGCATGATCTTCCTACACACTTGGGTAGGATCCCTGCTGCCTTCTTCCCTACACGTAGCCCAGTCTCTCATATTTGCTCGGCTCCCCATTCTCCACCAGCGTCTCGCATATTCTGAGGCGGCTCAATTGAGGGTATAAACTCGAGTACACAGTAGCCGAGTCCGATGATTGCGATAATAGCACCAGCAACGATCCGAATGACTGGTTCGTGAAGAAGGATTGTGCCGACGAAGATGTAGACTGTTATTCGGTGTCAGAACTTGATTTAATGCCGACAACAGCTAGGACACTTACAAATGCCGCGTCCGAGGAAGCTGAAGAGGAATGGTGCCCATCGAGATACGTATGGCGGGATCTGGAATTCTAGCAACACAGTCGCTGGAACGCAAGTATTAGCCTCGGAATGTCCACCTGACATAACCGTATCAGGCTTACCGGCACCGAAGATGATGACATAGCACCCAACAATAACACTCTGGCTATCGCAAGTGTCAGTAAATCCTTCGGCAAAAGGGTGTTTCTTATGGTTGCCTTACAAGCCTATGGGAAAAAACTGCCCAATGCCTCCCAGTATCATCACACCTCCAACCACAAGATTGACAAGCCGGCTGTGTAAAGAGATTCAAACGTCAGCAACTGATGCGCAGAGGCGATAGCATTGCGCAAGCGTTTGCGCGCCCAAATCGCATGTTCAGGAAGGCTGGGTCCTCACAATATGTTTGAGAAATCCATGACTGAAGCTCGTGCGACAGGCTTGATTGGATATTTCGGTCAATTAAGCTGTAGACTTCTCACCGCCGGTCCAAGCTGAGTTTTGAAGAGAATCGAGGTATTTGTCGTGAGATGCAGACGAGGGAAAGATTATCTCAACGTAGGAGCCTGCACGGTCGAGGAGGTTGGGCCAAGGCGTTCCCTACGGCAGGCGACAAATATCAAGATGACGTGGCACACGCGTCTCTGGCTCAGGTACAAATCGTCGATTCCTCATTTTGAGACCGACATTGAGGAAGGTTGTGTCTGCGATGGCTAATCTTGGAACTACCATAATAAAGCTCTCATGGCCAGGAATTTCTGTCCTATGATGGTGAAATTTATATGGTGATGCTGCGTAAATTATTGGGACAAAAAGATATCCATTTCAACATCCATTCCTTGTGCTTTACCCTTTATAATCCTTCATCACTTCTAAGTCGAGTATGGGAAATTGCATCCTCTGTATTCTCATGTTCCCCATGGACGCTCCAATCAGGCGTGCAGCTCTCGATCTCATGCGGGGCCGATGGTTTGATCGCGAATAGCAGTCTCAGGTTGGTGAAAACTGACGTTACAGGGCCTTTTTACAGCTCCATTCAGCAGCCATCTGGATGACCTGTTAATTGTACATAATGTCTCTTCTCCACAAATACTGAGACATCACGCCAAGATAGGAAAATAGCCTCAAATGGGTCTTCTGGCGCCGTGGCTTGCTCTTCTGCCTTTTCTCACGCTCTGCCAGACAGCCTTCTTCGACTTAAATTCTCTTGAGCGTCGTTCTTCTGTCGGTGGTTCACTTGCAACATTCGTCGTTTCCCAGACCAACAAATCTCTAGTAGCGAACCCGGCTCAAAATCAGACAGCGGACAATGATCTAGAAGAATTCGAGTACGACATACCCAACACCTCAAGAATTGTGTCTATCGTTATCGATAAAAGTGAGGCCCTTGACCCCACCTCCTTTCGCATGGTCATCACAACCGCTCTATATCAACTACGACGTCATATTGTCCTCCATGGAGACAGCCCCCTCTGGCCCCGAGACATTCCATATCAGGTAATTCGGGGTGGCTGCAACTCAACGACGGATGCTTACTGTAGACTCGATGGTACCCCGTGGCTCACTTATAAGATCCTACAGGAGACCTTCATGGGACTGAAAATGATTCTGAGCGACGAAAGACGGTATTTCCTTACTGGATACTCCATCTCTGACCTGAATCGGAGGATGTATGGCCAGGGAACGATAGGTTAAACCACTCATGCGGCCGGGGCTGCCGCAATGTCGATGAAAACGGAGAATTAGATCTCTACTGCGGGATCTTGTAAGACAAATGGCGATGCTGGAAGCTTCACTCGTCTCTATCTTGCGTGTCCTTTGCGTCTTAAATAGATGTATGTGATCTTCTCAGGGTATGTAATGGAGACATTTTATCGCACTCCACTTGCAATCCTCATCCAACCCAGCTCAAAAGCATCATCAGTTGGCAAGTATGTCGACCTAACACGTCCTCTTATCGCATGGCAACGAAATTTGAATAGATCCAACATAGACATTCGCAGATGATAAGTCGTGGATAAGTCTAAGGTTGACCCTTCTAGTTAATGCTAATGCTATAGCTTACTATTTTCCACCCATATACGTCACGTTGTCCATGTGGCTGCTCTGGATGAGCGTGGAAGCATGTTCACCGCCGAAAGTTAAAGGCTGTAGCCGAGGAATGCCATTAGAGTTCAAAAAGGCCGGCAGAGAATAAATGTGAAGGATCTCGACTTTGGGATGACGAGTAGTTTTACGGACAAAGGAAAATAATCACCAAAGTGAACTTTCTACCCCATTGACCAGAACATAGTCCATGTTCAAGTACATAAGATGATTCCTTCAGGCCACGATAGGTAACGACATAGGACTTAAAAACGTATTTCCGAAATCTGGAATTCAAATGTTAGCTTTTACTGTATGTTACTTATATTCTTTAATGACAATACTATTAACTCTGTGTTGCAGCAGCTTGAATAAGCCAGTGGGATCCAGCCGTATTTAGGATAGCGATAGCAGTCCCTCGGTGTCTCGGTGGGTTGCTGAATCTAACGCATCGAGGGAAAGCGTAAGTACCAGGGCTCTCATCAATGATTAAAACTAGCAAGGTGCCTGAGTTTTTCATATCTTAAAGCTTGGCTCGAACAGACAAGACTTCTTCGAGAAGCTTTACGACAGCTTGCGAGCATCCGTAAGACGACTGATACCCATAGCCACCGTGACCATAATTATGTATCACCAACATGGTGTCAATTCTCTCTTTCTCCACTCTAGTACCCCCAATGCGCAATGGTCGTAAACCCACTCCATGGCGAATGATGCTGAGGTGCTCAATTCCTTTTCCATCTGTCAGGGCCGGACAGATATCTACCGCCCGTCTCATAATCCTAATTGCAAGATTCGGATCCGGTTGAGAATCCCAACTGCCTATCTGGTAGCAACCGCCTAGAATAGTACCTCCACCTATATGTTCACGTCAAATAAGTGCTTCCCGAAGAGCTTTGCCTGTGGCTTACCAGCGGCCCGCGTCATAGTATAGCAGAAGTCCTCCTTACTAAAATCTGTTCCAGAAGTAGCGTGCATCACGCCGTCCCCTTCGTTCCTGACCAATACAATTTGTCCACGAGCAGGGACCATATTTCTATCCTCAACACCACCAAGCTTACCGGCTGACAGTCCTGTACAATTGATGATTACGTCTGCCTTTTCCCCAGAATGATGAACACGAGACGCCTCAGATATGTGATCAAATACTGCGCGTTTGAAGATGACACCAGATTCAAGACACCGGGATAGCAACCAGGGAAGGTAGATTGCAGTGTTGATACAGACCGACGTAAAGGTATTGCCATTATCATAGCCCGCAGGTAGTTGATCCTTGGGTATCTTCCCAAACTAGGCACGGCTCAGGAAAATACTCGCTGAAACGGGACCGTGGATGACTCACATTGGGTACAATCGCTTTATACCACGGATCGGACACGGTTGATGCTGCTAACGCTGTGGCCTTCCCATCCTCAAAGTCCTTGGTACGATTGTAGAGGGTAGCAGCTGTTATAACGTTTCAGTATCTGCTAAGCCAAGTAGCATGAACTAAAACCTTGGAAATGAATGCCTGCCTCGGGATGCAGTGTGGCTAACTTCTCCAACTCGGGCCACTGGAGTAATTGAGGGTCAGCAGAATTTCTCTGCGTTATCGAGAAATATTTTGGTAGGTTCTTGAAGCACAGATAAAGCTGGAGGATCTAGCCACCTCTAGAGGATGTCTTCAAAACAATCCTGGAATCCGATGTGGCATAAGTGGCACTGGATAGCTGCTTACAGTATCTGCTTCCCACTTTTCAAGATCAGTCCCAGGAACAGCAACTCTAAGGGAGTGTTAGGGCTTTTCTTTTTCTTGGGTTTTATGGAGTAGCGATTTTCGAGTAATCATAATGAGTCACTGACGGCAGGTAATTTGCACCAGCCCAGGGAGACGCATATTCTATGTCATAATCGCCTGGCATGTGCTTTGCAGCCACAGTGATCTTGTAATTTTTATTTCTAGATAGCAGTAGAGCTGTCGTAAGACCTGCAACCCCAGCGCTGAGATGTCACAGGATGTCAGTGGCAGTGGCAGTGGCAAAAGTCATACCACCTGGCGGCTCACCCAATAACAACAATACGTGTTTCAGCCATATTTGGTATTGATAGAGTGAAGCCGAGTTATTCGCGGTCCGGAAGAGTCGGATGACTCAATTGCCAAGTGAAGTGTACCACAAAAGTGAAGAATGGCTTGATCCACAGGAGGAGGGGCCTCAAACGGGTGCCTGCTCGAACTTGCGCACACTCAGCTTTCGTTTTGCCTTTCCAAAAGAACGGGACTATGCAAATGATATAAGAGCCACGGGAGCCTTCTTATTCCCTCGAAGCACCTGATAATAAGTAAGGGGCAGTATTTTCACATGCTTTCCTCGTGCGGCATGTGAACGGAGTTCAGCCCTACGTGCCAGGGGATAAATGTTAGCGAGAGCCCCTAAAATCCGACCTCATCACGCTGAGCTGCCCATCCCATCCATGCCTACAAACGGGGTGCAGTGAATGAACGAGGGTGAAACACCACCCCCTCCGTTCACAGACAATCGAGCCCATTTTTGAAAGACGTACCAGCCTCCTCATTCTTAATATCCTGACCTAATTAATATTTGCACTTCGCTCTTTTACATGCAACGTGACAGCCTTCCGTACCCACACAGACACCACGTACTTGGCCCACAAGCCTGATTTAATACCTCGATTATACAGCCCGCTATCCCAACTCCTCCGACATACCCTCCTCAGCTACATCCATATTTGCTACACTCATCATGGCACCCAAGATCGAGATTCCAAAGCTCAAGGCTTTGGGCCTGTACGCTGCTGACACTGCTGGGAACGGTACACATGCCCCTGCTATAGAACCCCTCCCCACCCCTTCTGGAACATCACGTTCTAACAGTGCATTATAGGAAACTGTCTCTTCAATGCACTCTCCGATCAATTGTTCGGAGACCAATCCCATCATGTTGAATTACGTGGAGCCACCGTCAATTACATGCGTTCCGAGCCCGAACATTTCAAGAAGTTCATCACTGTCTTCCCTGGTGGGGGCACTCGTCGAAATCCTAAACGCAAGAACCCTGGATCACTTAGTAATCGTTCGGACCTAGCTGGACCCACCGCAACAGAGATCGAGGCTTCCTTTCAGCGTCACCTGAAGACAATGGCCCAGGGAGGTGTTTACGGTGATAACATGGAGATCACTGCGTTTGCTTCTAGGTTCCAGGTCGAAGTATGGGTCTACCATGAAGAATTCACACACTTTTATTCAGTCAAGCCACTCCACGGTCAACCTGAAGCCACTCGCACTGCCTACATCGTCCTTCACGTAACTATACTCCTTCTCCACATGAAAGAGGAACTTTAGCTAACGTAAATAACAGCCATATGAACATTTCTCGTCTATCAGAAACATTGCAGGCCCCCACACTGGGCTTCCCTACGTCCACTTCGCCGAACCATCCGCCGAAGCCGAAGCCACATTGCAGGCAGAGCTCTCCAACATCACGCATGTACCGCAATGGAAGATTGACGCCGTTGCTCGATCTTTACCACATATCACAGACCGGGAAAGCATCATGCAAGCTCTCGAGCAAGCTAAAGGCGATGTCAACGAGGCAGTCTCCAATTTGTTGCCGTCATCCTCACAAAGCAGCACCAAGACTAGTGGCACAAGCTCCAGCGTCGAGCGTGACCCAGATAGTGATTTTGAGATGGAGCAAAAGCCCAAGAAAAAGCAAAATCGACGTCAAAGTCGACCGCAACCACCTTCAACACACAACCTTACCGTCCGAACCAAAGACGCCAATATGGCTTCTCCAGACCCAAATCAACTCTCTGCAGCCCTGAGCAAACTCACGGACAAGAAGGCATATGATCCAGACGAGACAGAAGAAGAGAATTGGCAAAACGATGCAGTCTATAGAGACTCCGAGTCTGCTTCGGTCTCTACTTCAGCTTCCGACTATTCGACCACAAGCAAAGGGGATTCAGGCCCCATCCGATTGAAGCTCTCGCAGCCCAAGAAACAAATAGGCACTGTCCGACCTCTTTCCACTACGTCCAGTGAGCAGTCAAACATTGGAGACTATGACGCCGATGCTGAGAAGGTTCAACAACCGCGACCTATCAACAAGCCTAGGAGGCGTCTCATAACTCGTAATGAGCGTGACCGTCTAGCAGCCGAAAAGGCTGCTTGCCTCGTCAGCACACAACCCACTGCGGCGTTGCATACTGCTACTAAGAAACAAAACCAGAACAATCGAGCCCTCAGCATGGGCATCAAAGTGCTCAGCATCTAAGCCCTCACCTTCCATGACACAACACACACAGCACGCACATCCACTCTAGCGTTCGGCAATCTACACCACATCGCACTACGAGCATCGCGGCGTCTAAATCTGGCCCAAAGGGGTTCATAGCGACCGGAGTATATCAGCGAGGATTTTTACAGGCATTGTTATCAGCATTAACACGGTGTTATATCTATTTATTATCATTCACGAAAGCATCACGAAGCGGGAAATTAAAGGAATTGCATACGGAAGACTTTGCTGGGCTAGGAAGAGCTCCGATTCCAGCAACGACCGAATTTAGCGAAGGCGTCTTGGTTTTGGTTGGGCAGTATTCGCCGTTGGAAATTGAGAATGATCACACTTAAGTTACACATCATGTTGCGTCACCAGAGATGCACGGTGCGCTTGGCATGGAAGAGTTCCATCACTGATTGATGGAAGCTGGGATTATTATGTAGGTGCATCATTGCACATTGAGAGAGTTACCTTAAATACTATAGAGAATCAATGTTGTTTCCCAAACCAATGTGCGTCATAGTTGACTTTCAGCTGATGCTATAAATACATGCACCATCCTGGGGATCCTAGGTAGTGTAGATGCTCTACACAGTGAGATTGGGTGATTTCACCGTGCCTCTCTGTGAAGTTCAGCTGACCCTTCAAGTGCTCCGGGCATCACGTACAATTTTATAGCTGACATTGTGTATATTATCTATTTCCAAGGGCTACCAATGGATAGCCAGGTAGTTATGGGCCAGAATCGAGCCACAGCAGCTATGACGGATCATCCGCGGTAGGGCGGCCAAGGCACGACTGTTCCTGAAAGCCTGATTGGGCACGCAGGCACGAGAGCAAGGGGATTATCATTTTCTGTACCCCGGATTTCAAGGTAAGGTGTGTAGCCAATCAGATGTCAGATGTTCAGCAGTCAGGGACAACGCGGACAGGTTGGACCAAAGCAGTTCGGAGATGCGAGTGTACCCAGCAGTAAGTCGTGGACTCACAGTGAGTCGACCATGAGCCGTGCCAGCAGGGCGGAGATGAGCGTTGGCCCTGCGCTCTCCCTGCGCTCTCCCTGCGCTTGCGTCTCGACCCCTGCCATACCCTAAAGTACCCTAAAAGGTGCCTTTTTAGGGTCGAAATTGTGGCGCCATGCTAGTCCAGCGCCGCCTATTGCCCATCTCGTCCCTCCCCGTCCTTTTTCCACACCTTGATCCTCCACCCGGTGTCATCAGACCAGACCCCAGGCTCACCAGGCCTATGATCGCATTACCGGATTCTCGACATTCTCCACCCTGAACCCTTCGAACCGTTGTAATATACCCACCATTCACTGTCCACCAACTCTGCTGTTGTCGCTCCTTTCATACACCGTTTTATCCGCTTCGACACAATCTTTGCTAGAACAAGCTCAAGCCGCTTAGCACATCCAATACCCGGACATGCCAGCGGTCGCACTCTAGCCGATTCGAACATTACTTTTTCAGCCATTGACACAACAGGACCTCAAAGCTCAATTACGCGCATGGAATGCCATCATACCAACTCCCCGCCCCTCTCAAGGCGACTTGATTCGCCAAGTACCGCACAAATCCTTCAAGCTGTCGGTCCTCGTATGTTGGCGTCGCAAGAGGCGACGCAGCGGTGGCGAAGAGTTGCTGAAGAGGCCTGAAGACGAAATGGCTATTTGGCCTTTTGGCCGCAAATCTAAGAAGACAAAACAGGCAGAGGACCAAAATATGGCCGCTTCGAGGGACCTGCAGCCAGAAAGCAGCAGGAGGGAGCCCCCTCGACCAGAGAGCGACCGAAGCGCTCCAACACTTGGTAGGAAGCCGAGCCGCAAGGATAGCCAACGAAGACGACGCAGTTCGACCGGCAAATTGACTAAGCCAAATCATTCCAGGACTCGGGAGCCTGAAAAGACCGAGGCAACACCTGCAGTTCCTGCCATACCTCAAGCGCACCGGCAGAACGAGCTCAACGAGAAGACGGGCGCCGACAAAGCGAATCGTCAGATCACCAGCCCTCCCAACGACCGCGGCGATGTACCGTCATACTACTTCCAAAATCCTCTTTCGACATCGAGTTTACAAGCTGACCAAAACTTCTCTGTACTACAGCCGGTGCCAACGCTACAAGGCAAGAACCAAGGAGTCATGAGGCGGAAGTCTAGTAAGAGGAAGGCAGACGATCGTGCTCGTGAGCAAGAAATTAAGGCAATGAGCCCGCCAATACCGATACCCAAGCGTCCTATGTCCCATAATTCTGGAATCATGGCTCGTGATAGCAAAACGGTTCCAGGCGGACTCGATCGGAACCTCAAAAGACCACTATCAGACATTTCGCTTCCTAGAGAGAATTCCTTGCACTCAGCAATGTCAATCTCCTCAGATAAGCACGCATACAAGGTCAGTGCTTTTGATGCCTTATCCCCGAGACCTACAATACGATACTCAGAGAAACCCCACTCTGCATCTGGCAGCATCGGCCCTTCAAGGACTTCGACACGAAAAGATAAGCAGCCTATGATACTAGAAGAAGATACTGGTAAGAGGTCTAGGATAGACGATCTGGCTGATGATATGGATGCTGGGACTCTCAAAGAATTGATGGAGCGGGATCGACGACGGATAGAAAAGAAGAAGATGTTAGATCGTGAGAAACTTGATCGAAGACTACAGAGGAAGGCCGAAAAACAAAAGGAAAAAGAAGAAAAAGCAGCAAATTCTGGAGAGGCAACCGGTGAGCGGGAACCCCCAAGAAAAGAGGAAGTTGGACTTGGGATTGCGGGGACTTCTACAGTACCAGACCTTCCTGAGTCATCGCAAGAGCCTACGAGAGAGGAAGCTGTCAAGACTCCTGAGTCGTGGTTCAAGGATCCATCGAAAGAGCGCTTGGCCGTCGAGGATCCATTTCATGATCCTGTTATTGGCAGTGCTACGTCACATCTTGAAGCACCCTCAATACCTGAGGAACGCGAAGAGCCGGTTTATGGTACTGCAAAAGAAGTGCGATTAGCGGCAGCCAGCATGTCACCACCGAAATCTCCAGCCCGCAATATCCCGGAACATCCGAATTTGTCATTGTACCAGCAGCTAGCTTCACCGAGTACCCCAGATATCCCGGAACTGGTGGACACAGATCAGAGGAGAGACTCCGATTCCAGTACTCGCTTCTCTACCAATTGGCGGTCTATTTTCAGACGTAGTGATACGAGAGCAAAGAGAAATTCGACAGACCGAGGACGGGGCACCCCATCTGAGTTCTCGAACACCTCTCGAGAGTCAATTGCACGACAAATGGAAGGAAGGCAGATGCCTCCATCGGCTTACAACAGGGTACCACGTGCAAGGTCGGGAACTCCCATACGCACTCAATCAAGGTTCAAGGAGGATCTCCCTGAGCTGCCAATCTCCCCACCCGATTCTCGAATGCAGTCGCCAGAAGCTGGTGGTCAGTCTCCACTTTCAGACATACCAGGGTCTCGTGGCACAGACATGATCACTTCTACAGCCCCGTTGTCTGATATTCACCCTGCGTTCCGAGAAGAAGTAGCATTGAGCCGAAATGCGTCCTTACGAGCAAATTCTCCGGAGGGTCCTGCAAGCGCTCTCATGTCCCAGTCACTAGCATCCGTCGACTCGGAGGGATCTTGGCTTACTGGACGACCGGTCAAGCGATTATCTCAACCTCATGCCCGTGAAAGCGCAAGTTCGTTATCGAAACGTTTGGAAGAGCAGCAGCGAATGGAAGAGGCGGCAGAGGAGATATCAGGCACACCGGAAGAGGAGAAATATATGGGCACACTCACGCCAGCTCCAGATGAGCCTCCAACGATTCCAGAACGGAAGCGTCCTTATATGGGTGCTGCTGCGAACATAGGTAGCGACAGTGATGATGACTCATCCTTTCAACCTGCTCCCATAGCTTCGGCTGCTGCTCAAGAAGAAGGCACTTGGCATGGGGCAGTCGGTAAACATCCGACTATTGTGCGTCAGGGACCCGGGCCAAGGGCCAAGTCAAGAGAGGGACTTCTCAACGATTTCCAGAATGCAGAAGAGTCTGAGGAATCATCGCCGGCAGGAGATTCGCCAGTCAGCCACGAGCATTTCCCAACCATCCAACGAGCGACGAGTGTGGACGTTGGCAAAGGTCATGCAAGACATATCAGTGCCGGTAGCGCCCGGCTATTGAATCTTCCACCCAGGTCGTCGGGAGAACTGAAAAGATTGAGCGCGTCTTCGGGAGCTTCGGGAGAGCGGAGTCCACTATCGCCATCTATGCCATCGCCTAGTATGCCGTCGCCTAGAATGCCAGAGACCCATGAAGACGATGTGGATTAAGGGTCGAAGTACTTACTACTGTTCACGTTACAAAAGATTTCCTATGTTTTCCACGCTGTCCATCGGAGTCTGCATGACAAATGGCTTCGCTCGTTACTATACCCCATGTTGTTACTTGGACGTGTCTACCCGTTCAGTGCCCAATCACAGGCCTTTGCTTCAATTTTAATCTCCTCTCGCCCCTCGTATCAGGCCTCGGCAGGGGTCGGTACCAGCAAAAGCAGTCGGTGTTTTTTTGGTGGAAAGGACCCTTGGTGCATGATATCAAGGCGGTGAAGAGTTGTTGGAAGGGGAGGGAACCACCTTATTCTTCTTGGGATGTTTACTCACAGAAAACCGACATTTGCAACGCATCCACGCGGTGGCTGAAAGTGGATTTCAGCACCGAGCGATGACCCCCATCACTCGCTTCGCCCCCCTCCTTGAACCCTCAAGTGCTCTCTTATGTGTAAATGCGAGAGAGACCGAGAGCCGATTCTACAGGCATCCGATTCTTGTATGTAATAAATTGATCTATGGAACTGGTATCTAGATGGTTCAGTGTGCAGTGCAATAATGTAAATCACAAATACTTCAGCGGGTAAGGTAAGCAAGCAGTCAGTTGATGTGAGATGGCTTCATGGCTAGTCATCGTAGAGGCATGCGCATGCGCGGCTTGGAAGGCTACGGAGCGCGTATAGCGGCAGGATGCATGGTATGGATAGGGCATTTTGCAGGGGGATATGCAGCCTGGCAGGTTGTGATGGACCCGGGTACTTGTTACCCAAGCGATCTCCATCCCAAGATCTGGTGTTGTTGCATATCTCTCTTGCATCTCTGCGCGTATGCGTCTCGCTTCGGCCGAGGCCACCTTTTGTATATTGTATATTGTATATATCGTATATCTTATATGCTGAACCCAGGGTAAGGGTTCTTGGTATTGAAGAACAACACCAAGAACAACCCACCCGGACCGGATGACAATTACCCTCGTGGACAATGGCATGTATTGGGCAATCCTTTCGCTCCTTCACTCCTTCACTCCTTCACATTGGTCCGTCCTTCCCATCATGATGATTAGATAGTGTTAGATAGTGTTAGATAGTGCACTGAGCGGTCCCTAAGCGAGCGGTATGGCCATAGACAAGGAGTGCTGACTAATCATTTGATGATTCTGTGATGAGGTGATCAGGCGCTTCCCTCACAATTCCAAATTGCCTGCATCGCCCCGTCCCTAACGCTTTGCCCCCCCTACACCCACCCCGGCTTGTACCGCTTATACAGCCGTGCATTATCAATCTTACCCACTACCAACTTACACCAACACAACAACCCCACCATCTTACCGAATAATTCCACATCACTCACTACATTCCAAATCAATCCAGAATCATAGAGATCACGCGCACATAGGGAACACATATAAAGTCAGCTCCCACTGCTCGTCATTCTGGCATTCTACAACAGAACCACCAGACTTGCTACAACAGCCTTCACCCACATCACACACACTCAATCACCAGCAACATCTCTCACACCTTTGACCCATAAACAAATCAACTTCTTTACCACAACGACTGCCACTATGACGTCAACAGACGGTGGTGTCCACAACCTCCAGAGGTAAGCCGTCTTCATCTTCTGCTCCCTCAGCCGTATCCCCCCAGCCGTGCATCCACTACGTCACACCTCCAATCCATCTTCACACCCCCACCACCCCAACGCCTACCACCAACCCCTCCCAAGCATCCGCACCAGCAGCCGATTCCCCTTCCCGCAAATAAACAGCTACTAACTCCCTCCCAGCATGCAAGAATACAATGAAGCCCTCTCCAAACCCGGCGTCATGATAATCGACTGTTTCGCCACCTGGTGCGGTCCCTGCAAAGTGATAGCCCCCCGAGTCGTCGATATGTCCCACTCCCACCCCTCCGCGCGTTTCTACAAAATCGACGTCGACGAGCTACCCGAGCTGGCGCAGCAATTAGGCGTGAAGGCCATGCCTACATTTTATGTGTTTAAAGATGGCCAGAAGAAAGGGAATGTAGTAGGGGCGAATGAAAATGCTTTAAAGGCGTTGGTGGTGAAAGAGCTTGGGGCATGAGATAGTATGGTAGAGAAGGAGGAGGAGATGTTAGGGCGGGTAGGGGTGAGCGCATAGAATTGCTTGCTGGGATTTAACGGGTGGCATTCGGTCTTTAGAGGGTGGTAGAAGATGAGTGGCATGCAAATGAAACTTTTTGAAAGAATGCGTGTCCTTGGCTGAGCGCTTGATGCGCTGCGTGACTTGTGCTTGTTTTGAAGTGAGCGGAGAAAAGGAATGATAGCAGAAAAAGACAGAAAAGTCCACTACTGACACCACTCACCCAGCTTTCTCTTTAAAACCCCCAATACATTTCCTCCCTTAATACACCCAAAACATCCCTCTCGCGATACCCTCACAGCAACCGGCAATTTTCAATCCCCCCCCGTAATCCAAAACAACCCAACCCAACCCAGCTCTCTCCAAAAGAAATTCCCAATACCCCTCCTTACCCCCAATAACCACCCCCTCCCCCCCCCCCTCCTCACCGCCCAAAACCACCAGCCTCACCATCCACCACCCATACAAACACCCCACCTCCCATCCACCCGCTCTCCCCACTTACGCCTTTCAAAGGCGCGAGTGCAAAATAACATAATTTCCTTTTCTGATAGGAATTCTGAGCGTTACGATGGAAAAGGAAAAAGGGGAAAGGGGACGGAAAGGGGGGGAAAGGGGAAGGAAAAGGAAAAGAGGAAGGGGAAAGAGGAAAGAGGAAAGGGAAAGGGAAAGGGAAAGGGAAAGGCAATTGGTGGGGGAATGAGGTATATCCCCTTTCTTATCTAGGCTAAGGAATCGGGATGGAAGTATTTCACTCCCCTGAGGACTGCGAACGCTATTCTAGGGGCTTTTATTTGAAAGAGGGAGATGGAAGTGGGGTGAGTGGGGTGAGTGGGGTAGGATGGGTGGGTAGATGGGGGGGGGGGGGGGGGGTGAGGGGTAAGGTGGGAGGATTGGGTTGGCGGGGGGGTTAGATGTGAAAGAATGGGGAGGAAGGAGGGGATTGGGGGTGTGTTTATGGGAAAGAGGGTGTTGGGGGTGTGGGTGCGGGTGTAGGGGAAGGAGGGGGGGGGTGGAGGTAAGTGGCGGGAAAAGAGAGGCTCTGGGTTCTTTTCTCCGAAAATCATCACGACACTGATAGTGTTTCAAAGATAAAGGTACTGTGGGGTAGAGTATTGCTGAAGGTAGGGTTGGGAAAGCGGGGTGGTTCTTAGGGGTGGAGAAAATGGGGTTGCTTGTTTTCGTGAGAGGGTGATGGGATTCGATGGATACGGAAGGAAAAAGCATTGAGAATTCGGAGATTTATATTGGTGCATATAGAGAGAGTGAGACGCGTGAGTTAGTGCATTTATGGAGAGAGACTAGTGTATGTAGTATGCAAAAAAGGATGGTTTATCTGTTGTCCTTCCTGCAGGACATGCGCTGGTGCACTTTACTCTCCATGTCGATGCGATTCAACGAACGAAATCGTTACTTATATATTGGCCAAGCCGGTGATTTTAGGTCGGTAAGTTTGAATCGAAATTGTGATTGTACTATACTCTGAGAATGGAAAATCCGGCTATTATTTTGTGTTTTTTAGAGGTATATTACGTGGATAATCGGATATCCTCTGGAGGTTTGTTGGCTGGGTTGTTGTATTCGAGGAGAGGTATTCGTTGCTAAGCTCATGGGCTGCGTAAGGGATATTGCGGGACGTTTATCGTAGCACAATGTAATTATAGATATAGAGTATATAGGCGGCATTAGGCTTGCGTGGCGATGTTTCGCTGCATGAATTTTCTGACAATCAACCATGACAGCATTACTAATAGCATCTGCGATCATTAGTATCCCTGTGGACTCGCTGAGTCTTGTGTGTATAATCTCTTACCAAGGGCACAGCGGCTATGAAATACCTAATGTACTTGTAAGCATAATGAAACGGTGTAGGTGCCTTCATCCTACCACTTCATAGATGGGTAACTCCGGACTTCAGACACGTTCATGCCAAATACACCGGCCAGAAAGGTCAGAGGTAGGAAAATAAATGTGATCCAACTTAGCCGCCATAAGCTGGTGTTGATCTCAAGAGACTGACGGGCGTCACGAATGCTGATGGATTTATAAACCTATATGCGTTGTTACCCACCATTTGATTAAAGTATGTTGGTCAAGGACTTACCAAATCTATCATATTGGCTACTGGTTTCTTGAGAGACTCATCAATCTCGTTGCTCAGCCGCTTGAATTCTAATATGTTTTGGCTCAACCAGTCTGGGCCGAAAGGTTTTTCCACAAGAAATACCATACTGTTCTGAATGTCTTCCATGAGAAGCAAGTGAAACTTGATGAGTCTTTCAGCTTCCGAGATTTGCTTCGTTATGCTCCACAGTGCAGATGACCATTGGTCGTTTGCCGGCTGACTGTAGGTTCTCTCCTCAAGGATAGCAATGTAGTTGTCGATGCAAAGAATGAAATCGCTCCATTTTCTAGCGACAGCTTCAAAGATTATTTGAACTATTGCAAATGCAATGGCATTGCCCGAAGGTTGATTCACAAGATCGAAGTCTTCCAGCAAATTCTGCCAGGTATCTGGGCTAGGTATTAAGTCCTTGGTTGTAATTCTCTCGTGGGTTTTATCAAAAATCATCAGGTAATTTTCGAGACTTTTCCTGTACGAATCAACGAAGAAAAGTTCTTTCCCTTGCCTGTTGTTGACCTGGATAAACACCGCGATCTTCTGTAGACAGCTAGTAGGTAGATTTTCGGAAAGCAAGTTTCTATCTTTCATGTTGTGTACCGCTGATGTAGCAACAGAAGGCCTGGATGGTTCACTAGTTGGCTGGTATGCGACAAGATATTCTATACCAAAGGCTGTCCTGATAACGTTGCGAGACTTGTCAATCACTGGTCGCCAGAATTCGGTTTGCCGAATTGGCAAACGGCGATTGCTGTTTGCAAGGTTACCAATACACCAATCAAGAAAGTTGACTCGGTTACGATTGAAGTCGAGCGAGAAAAAATTCCGGAAAAGTCTTCGAAATGCCCTCCAATCGTCTTGAATATACCTGCCAGCATCTCAGCAAGCTTGATCTGATGAGATAATCTAGTGCCTTACACTAATCTCACATCCCCTGTAGGCTTCTTATTTCTCGTCTGAGAGGGTCTGAGCATTGGTAAACGGTGAGAAGCTGAGAACTAGTACTAACATCAGATACCTTCAGTTCCAGAGCATATTCATCATCCACAACCTCGTTGCTCCTTAACTCTGTCGTTATTGAGGTGAGGTCTATTGTGGGCTCATTTGTAGCTCCTGATTCAGACGTCGGAGGCTCCATAACGTTTGACATAGTCTCGATGTCGTCTCGGGTTTCCGACGACTCCAGGGGTCCCAATTGAATATGAGCCATTTCGTCAGGCAATGTTGGTTCTGGTTCTGGCACACGATTGCCAGTGAGGCTACCTTGTTTACCTAAGGCCGACGGATTGCGACTACCATACTCCACAAAGATAATGCTCCTTTGATGAGCAAGAGGGTTCAATAAAAATGGGCCACTTGTCCCTATAGGTCCATGTTCTAGGATAGCCAGACCAATTTCGGCGAACTTCCGGCCTGTATCTCCTTCACGAATTCGGCATTTGGGCCTCAATTGAAGCTTGTGTGATAAAGCCACACGGACTGGTTGTGTTAAAGGTGGCTCGAGATCTGCCTCGTCTTGCCCGAGGCCAGGAGGCGCATTAGGTTTAGACAGTGGGCTATCAGTATCATTGGACGTCGCGACCAGCCTTCGGTTAGCCCTAGTAACCCTTGTGAAGAAAGGATTGTAGTTCGTGTTGCCATCGTCTTCTGCGGTGCGATTGGTTTCTGCGTCCCATAGATCGCGCATTGCTCCACGCCGATGTTTATACATCGTTCACGCCATCCTGAGGATAGTGAGATGCGATTGAAGGATAGCATGCCGACCAAACTGCGGGGGGGTTAGATGGATCGGTAAGACCAGGCAACAATCAGCCCGAAATACGGCTAGGCCAGGCTTCCACGTTCTCGGAAGCCGAGTTTACGAGTACCGCAAGTTAGCCAATCACGAAATTCTAGTCAGGTTTCGCCCACCCAATCAGTTCCCTCCACGCTCCTAAGAAAGGCAATCTTCTTGTACAAGAAGCACTTGTAGATTAAATATGTGCCTCAAACCTATAGATGCCTGTTAGTGACTTCTGTCTTCAGTACTATACATTCCACCCGAGTGCTCCTATCTTTAAGACTGCAAAATGCTTGCAGCCTCGTCAATTAAGTATCTAGCTTGGTGAAAGCTTTGTCTATATGCTGTGGCTCTATCAGCTGTTCTCTATCAGCTGAAACGTATTAGTGATCTATGAGACAACGGGAACAAATAACAATTGTACGATCAACATGCTACTTCCGTACCAATGATTAAGCCATAGGCTTTCCCGCCTTTTGATCTTCCTTTAGCTTGTCAAGTAGCTCCTGAGGTGGGCTCTGCCTATATCCCTGTGGATTGTTTTCGGTCCACCTCCACAGGTCTTCGCACGCATCGTACAACGTGCGCTCAGCTTTCCAGCCAAGCTCCTTGTTAGCTCTTGTTGGGTTGGCAGTCAAATCCAGTACATCGCCCGCTCTGCGTCCCACGACCTCATATGGGAGGCTTCTACCAACAGCATCGCTGAAAGCCTTAATCATGTCAAAAACCGTACTGCCTTTCCCAGTACCTAGATTCCATGCTTTTACACCTGGATGGTGGTCCCGTAGGTAGTTGAGGGCAACGAGATGACCTTTTGCGAGGTCGAGGATGTGAATATAATCACGGATGGCGGTGCCGTCTTTCGAGGCGTAGTCTACGCAGCATGCTGTGAGTAAACGATTTCCATAGGGACCACCGGAATATGAAATAGCGTCCCTACCGTCTCCAAAGACAAGCAATTTCTCTCGCTTTCCAATCGCAACTTGGGCAAGTAGGGGAAGCAGGTTGTACGGTACTCCCTGGGGATCTTCGCCCATGACTCCGCTTGGGTGGGCGCCAGCTGGGTTGAAATACCGCAGTAAAGCAGCATTCCAGTGCTCGCCTTTCTTTCCTTGTTTCTTGAGATTGTTACGTTGAGCCTCCACGTGATCGGTGATGATAGCCTCGTTCGTGGCCTTGGTGCGACCATAAGGGTTGGTGGGCCCAATTGGGCAGTGTTCGGGGATGGGAATCATGTTCTCGAAACGGGTAGCGTCGCCGTAGACGGTGGCAGAAGAAGAGAAGACGATGTTGGAGACATTGTGACGTGTCATGGAGCTGAGAAGGCAGATGGTACCGTAGACGTTCGTGCGGTAGTACTCCAGAGGGATCTCACCAGATTCGCCTACCGCCTGCCATTGGTCAATGTACGTCCCAATAAGGCTTTTGGCAAGCCTCAGGAAGCACAGCATTTCGAATGACAAGTGAGATGGTCTGGGGAAAGTTCTGAAGGCATACCTTCAAAGCAGCAAAGTGGATCACACTATCAATATCAGGATGCGCCTTGAAGACCTTGTCGAAGTCCTCCTCTTTCCTAATGTCGACATTGTAGAACTCAGGTCTCTTGCCAGAGATAAGCTCAATTCGATTGATTGTCTCTTCGGAAGAATTGAGCAAGTTGTCCACAATAACGACCTTGTAGCCAGCCTCGAGGAGGGCAAGCGCTGTGAAGGACCCAATGTAGCCGCACCCTCTAAGAAGAGTTAGTACACATTCTATACCGAGACAGTGGAACCTACCCTGTAACGAGCACTGAGCCGACAGTCATGATTCGTACCGGTTTGCTGGGACTTTTAGGTGGTCAATTGAGAGATTTAGAGCTCTGAAAAGCTGAAAAGAGCTGTCAGGCACAGAGAACGATGATTGGCCGCCAAGGCAGTCCTAACTTTAGTTGTCGAACTGCCCAACTTAGGTAACAGTTCGATCTGTTTAGGGACCTCGGTAGAACACCTGCTTCATACTGCCGAAATCTGGGGCTTAAGCCCCGCTGACATATTGCGTGCAGCCCAGGCGTGGGATTTACCAATGTTGGATTATTCACCAATTAGTACAAGGGCCCAATGGGTATAATTACGGAGGCTTCTCATAGAGTACACTCTCCCTTTGAATCTCCCAATTGAGACACCCTCTTATGTCTCTACGACCCCACTCTCTCCTCACGAAAATTCCTACTCGATTGACCAAAACAACCCCACGACTATCCCTCCTCCGCACCCACCTTTCCCCCAGAACAATGGCATCCCACACCATCCCCAAAACAATGAAAGGCATCCTCATCGAAAAAACAGGAGGCCCCGAAGTCCTCCAATACAAAACCGACCTCCCCGTCCCCACCCCCAAAGACGGCGAAATCCTCGTCAAAAACGAATACATCGGCATCAACTACATAGACACCTACTTCCGCACCGGTCTCTACCCCTCCCCCAAACCCGAAATCCTCGGCAGAGAAGCCTCCGGCACTGTCATCTCTCTCGGCCCCTCCGTCTCCGACTTCTCCATCGGCGACCGCGTCGTCTGGATGGGCACCGCCGCTTACGCTGAATACAGCGCCGCCCCCGCCGCCAAAACTGTCAAGATCCCCCCTGCAATTGGCTCTGCAGACGCATGCGCTTCTATCCTCCAAGCTCTCACGGCCCTAACCTTAACCACTGAATCCCACCCCGTACAAGCTGGCGATTGGGTCCTTGTCCTTGCGGCCTCTGGCGGCGTAGGCGGCTGGCTGTGCCAGATTCTACGTGCTATTGGTGCGCATACTATTGCTGTTGTGGGTTCAGAGGGGAAAGTTGCGGTTGCGAAAGAGAATGGGGCGGAGGTTGTGGTTGTGGAGGGGGAGGGGGTGGTGGAGAAAATGGTGAAGGAGAAGACTGGGGGGCAAGGGGTGAAAGCTGTTTTTGATGGGGTGGGAAAGACGACGTGGGAGAGGAGTCTAGCGGTTTGCGCGCGGAAAGGGACGGTGGCTAGTTTTGGGAATGCAAGTGGGGCTGTGGAGCCGTTTGCTATTTCGTAAGTTTGAATTTGGTTATCCTCCCTGGGGTTCAGTTGGGTAGAGAGGGGAGGTTGAAGGGATTGCTGATGATAAATGGTGCAGGAAATTGAGTGCGAAGAACATCAAGATTGTAAGACCGAGTCTATTTAATTATATCCATACCAGGGAGGAATGGGAGCATTACACGAGTCGACTGTGGAAATTGATGGAGCACGATAAGATGACGGTCAGAATCCATGAGCTCTATTCTCTCAAAGATGTAGCAACAGCACATAATGTAAGCCCTGGCATGATCTTCTTTGCGGAGAAACTAGCTAATGGACCTACCTAATAGGATCTGGAAGGCCGAAAGAGTATGGGCAAGCTACTCATGACGCCGTGAATTAGATTGCAAGAAAATGATGTTCTCTGACTGTTCCGTCCCCTGAAGTCAACCATCATTTGATGATGATGAGACTCGTGTACTTGTCACCTTCAATCCTTGGCTGCCACATCAAATGTCTCCTCCAAGACTTTGTTGTCGTTTCCAGAGACCTCCTTCTCTTCACTCTTGACCTTCCACACCTCAACACCGGGATCGCCAAGATCACCGCCTTCCAGAGCCACATCTGGCTCACCGCTATCCGCTTCGGCTTCCTCGGCGTCATGCTTGGGTTTTTTGCTCGTAAGGAAATAATTCTCGAAGTCGTTATCGTCTTTAGGCCCTAATTGCGTTACTCCGGAACCCCCAGCTGTTCCTTGATCAAGCTCCTTCTCCCCCACTACCTCTACCTCGCTTAGGTTTGGTTCAGGAGCTTGGTTCTCATAACCCTCAAAACCCTCATCCATATTATTTCCACTGCTGGTCTTAGGCCTCATAGGCAACCACTCCTTTTCCGGTTCCCTCCACCCACCCATCATCTGGTTAGGCGAACGCGTAAAGAACGAGCAATGTACTCCGTCAATAGCGTCGAAGTAAGATACCCCAAAGTTAAGATGCGTGACTTTAGTCCCAATTTTCATGCCAATGAACATCTGCTGTAGTACGTCTTCTTCGATCCAGAATTCGTAATGCTTGACGTCTGGGACTTTGGCTGCCGCCGCGGCTTCCTCTTCCTCCGCCAAGTCTTCCTCCTCTGCAGCGCTGGCATCGAACCACGACCTAGCCTTCAACTTACCGATGGTTTTGAGCCCAGTACATTGGCGCTGCGCATATAAGGATCGGGCTTCGTCATTAGGCAGGATGATGTCAATCACTTCGAGCCCCACCTCCACAGAGCTACTGATACGGCATGTACTCTCTGTGAGATGCTTCTTATATGTTCGGAAGGTTTCATCGTCTGCATTAGCTGCGAGAGCGAATTTGAAAACTCTGCGAGCCTGTTCTGGGTCCATGCCCGCATTGGCCTTCTTTTCGTCCTCGTCCATCCATTCGCAATTAGACTCATACATGCCTTGGTACATACCGCCGAAAAGTATGGAGCAGGCCATGTTGAAGTCGCCTGGGAGAAGAGGGAGCATTTGTCCAATCTGGCATAGTTCCTTTTGTCCTTGATCGCACAGGTTACGGGCGGCATTGATTTGAGATTGGTATTCGGGGCAGACGTCGTGATGGAGCAGGTAGTTCAGGAAGTTGCGGATGATATTGACGTGGGATTTGATCGTCTCTTCGCTTGTTAATTCCCATCGGCTTGGATAATCGGATGATCTGTGGTTCTGTTAAGCTGTATCTCTCCACTGAAGCCCTGATGTGACTTACAAGAAAGACTTTAGGCAGCCCTCAAAGTCTACTACCCACACGGTGTCACCCGGGCCACCTTTGTCGCCCCCCACGTAGTGTGTTGCGTTGAGCTCTGCAATCTCCGCGGCATTCATCGTTGAAAGCGCGTTAGCGTCGAGTCCTCCGGAGAACATCTTCGGCCCTCCTTCGACACCACCATGAACGAGATATTTGTCGAACAGGTTCTTCCGGTCTGAGTCCATTCTACGCTTTGTACCGAAGCGTTGAATCGCTGTCTCGATACGCCTGTAGGCGGATCAGTTGATAGTCTCAAACCTACTTGAGCAAGAGGACATACTGTGCGAAAGGATAGTAGCTTTGAGAAGGTTAGCCTGGTGCATCTTGGACGGCATCTTACTCACGCATCATAGATGGCTTTCTCTTCCTCAAACTCTGCTGGTGTGAGAGGCGCATCTACATAGTACTCCTCGAAACCACTAGGGGCGTTCTAGTTCGAAGACGTTGAAGTCAGCATAAAATCATCGGAACGGACTGAGAGTAGTACCAGTCCTCTCTGGCTCTTGGGCTTTCTCTTCTTCTTCTTTTTGGTCCCAACCCCGATTCCAGGTCCTTCATTTGTCTGACCAGCACCCTCCACTTCATCGTGTTCTTCATTCTCGGCTAGGAATGGCTCATTTGCTGAATCGGCTATGACAACTCGTTTTGGATTTACGTTAGCGTTGGGCTTGGTCTGGGAAGGAGGCGTTTTCTTTAATGAGGCGCCACTTGTCAAAGCCACAGAGTTTGGATCGATCTCGCCCAGCACCTGAGGCTTCGAGGTACCATCTACTGTATCATGCTGATCATTAGTATCGGGGCTTGACTCGGGCAAAGACTGTGGATCAGCTGTAGCGATATGTGAAGAGACGATGCTGTTGGCCAGACTGGTAGATCTTTTGTCATAATCAGTCAGATCTGCCATATTAGATAGGTCATATGAAGATCACGCGAGAATGAGAGGTGTTGTGGGATTCGATGTGCGATAAAATGATAGAGTTGAAGTAAGGAAAGGATCATTGGAGGATAAACTTTTAAATAGAATGAATAATGTCCTATTGTGAAGGAAGCTGGAACCCTTGGGATGTGTAATTGAAGTGTGTTCACGCTTTAGTGAAGCTCCTCAATAGCAGTAGACGTCTACTGCTTCAAAGTAGTGTTGGGCGCTGCTGGAGCTGTCCGCCAACATTACAGGCCGATGTGTCAAGTAGAGCGGCGAAGTCTGAGTCGCCACTGTCAGATCTCCTTCCCTTGCTATGTTAGATGAGGCGTCGTCTGCGGGGTCATTCTCCGAGCGGGAATGAAGCAAAGTAGATTAGATATTTTGAGGTAGCCTCACGCGTAGATCAAAGAGTACAACGCTAAGTGCCTAGAGATTATCAGTGATTAAGGTAAGTTCGGAAGAATAAGGGTACGCTATCGGGACACTTTCGGGGGGCGTTTCGTACCCTCGACAGCCCTGCCAAGAGACGCAATTAGCCGGGCATTACCTTACTGTACTGTACCTAATTCCTACCTCGGACTTTTTCTTCTCACTTCCATCTTCAGCTTTCACAGGCGCGGACCGCCGCGAGGCTAGGTAATACGTGGCTTTCACATGGCCTCCCCCGGGGCCTTGAGTCTTGCTTGATGCTTTAAGACTCCATCTCTCCTTCCCATCATGTAAATTCATCCACACCGTGCCCTCACAAGATGGCCGACAAGAAATCATTCCGCATGTCCCAGCTTCGCCCGTACGACAACATCGCTGCCGGCCAGTAAGTCTTGCCACCTCCCCATGCTATAGCGTCCAAATCGCTAAATGCTGTACAGCGATGGTGTCCTTTCAGATCCATCAGGCACGATAGTTATCAAGCCTTGCAAGCAATCTGAAATCGATTTCTACAACTCAACTTTAGCACATCCGCAATTTCTACCACATATTCCCACATACATGGGCTGGATCCAACTGAACCAAGAAGCAACAGCAGCAGCGCAGGCAGCTGGGACTCTGATACTGCCAGGGCAGACCGAGCCTAATTCGTCGGCTGGATCTAGAATCGCCGACGCACCACTCATTGAGAAGGAATGGACACCTTCGAACGGAGAAAAAATACAAACAGATATGGCTGTGGTCTTGGAAAATGTCGCGACGGGTTACATGAAGCCTAACATCCTTGATGTCAAACTCGGCGCAAGGCTCTGGGCGGACGATGCTCCTTTGGCGAAGAGAGTGAAGCTGGACAAGATTGCTGAAGAGACTACAAGCAAGCCTCTCGGTCTTCGCATTGCTGGTATGAAAACGTTCCAAGGCCTAGATAATACCATACAAGAAGGTACCACAGCCGACGGCTACAAACTCTACGACAAGATGTACGGGCGCAGTTTCAACACCGAAACCGTGCCCGAGGGCTTTCGGGAATACTTTCGCTTGAACAATGAAGAGAGACCGAAGGCGCCCATGAGAAAAGTCATCAGAAGATTCATCGACGACCTAGAAGAAATGACAAAAGTAATCAAGAACGAGGAAAGTAGGATGTACTCTGCGAGTCTCCTTTTCGTGTACGAAGGCGACCCACAAGCCCTTAAGGAAGCTTTCTCGGTAGAAAAAGAGCTCATTGAAGCTCTCCATGAAGGACACCCAATACAAAACGACAATCATGAAGACCACGAAAGTGGAGAAAGCGAGGAAGAAGATCGACCAAAATTCCCACCTATACAGAGCCTCAAGCTGATCGACTTTGCACATGCTCAATGGACACCTGGCCAGGGCCCAGACGAAAATATTTTACATGGAATCAGGAATGTCATCAAAATCCTTAATGACCTAGTTCAATGAACAACGGCTTTGACGATGAACTCCTCTTAATATGTCCTATTCATATTACAGTACCATCCTTGCCTTCCGAGATGGGAGATGAACGTGGAAAATCTGCTCTGATAATTGGTTTGATTTGAGGAAACACCGAATGGAGGTGAAAGATCTGGACATGCATGCAGATCAAGTCATACAATTGAAAAGATATCCCTCATAATGTGTACGCTTACGAAGTCAATTCATTGCATTTTACTCGTATCATAGTGCTCTTCTTGAATTGCACCTCGCCCAATTTGTCCTTTTCGTATTTCCCAGGCCGAATCTCAAGCCCGGTTTACTCCCCCAATCCCCGCCCGCATTGCCACAGCATCAACCCCAAATTCTCCCACCTGTAGACATAGCACTCAAGATTACCGAATTAAGAAACAGCTTCGAGCGCTTTGGGCGGTGGGAAGCGGCGTGTCAATTCTATAGTCAAGCTCATGGGAATAAGCAGTCCAGCCTCCTGGCCCTGGCACAGCCACGTCAAAGACCGCTAGAAAATATGCTATAATCTGGAGTCGTCCATTGTAACGCTAGCTACATTTCGTACACCATCTGCCTCATATGCACATCACTCCCAGTCCCACACGCGGTCCCCTTCCATATGCATGCATCTCCATCTTTGATTTTCCCAGTCATAAAACCCCTCAATGCAACCTCCTCAACTGCTCCACCAGATTCTTCACCCAACCTACATCATCATCTGTCCGTTTACCATCCTTATCAACAGCTTTAATCAAACCAACAGTTTTCCTCACAACCTCCTGCTGCAACTCCGGTGACAGATCCAAAAACGCTTCAATCAGCTCCCCATCCACAAACCGGAACGGCTCCTCTGCCTCTCGCACCTGGGACTTGAAAGCCCGGTATGTCTTCCAGGGAACGTGGCCTAGACTCTGCACATACGGTACGAGAGCTTCTTGGAGTTGTAAGAGAGTCGCGCTGTGGTGGTTGGTCATGAAGCCGAAGAGGTAGATGCTGCCGTCTACGGTGCTGAGGAAAGCTTTGGGGATGACGGGGGCGGTGGGACTGAAGGAGTCGATTGAGATGGAGCGGATGCGGTTGACCATTTCGCCGAGGCGTAGTTCGTTGGTGATGCCTAGTCTTCGTCTATCGTCGGCTGTAACGCCTTTGTTGTTACGTGCTAGGACTACGAGATTGCCTTCGGCGTCGGCTTCAAGCCATGTGTCTTCGCTGACGCCAGTAACTTTTTCGAAGGATGTGTCTCCGCCTACGTGGGCAACGGCTGTGCTCCATGCTGTTTGGTAATGGCGTGCTGTTTCTCTGAGCTTGTCGTCGGAACCGGCTGTGCCCCGGGTGTAGGTGAGGATGGAGACGGATTTCATTAGGTCTGCAATTGCAATTTGAGAGCCATGGATTGAGAGGTCGATAGGGGCAGTGGAGCAGCGATAAGTGGCGCGTTTGTTGAGGTGGGAGTTTTCGAGACTGTAGATCACAACCTAATATAAATTAACCTGCGGCAAATCTGATTTAGGCGGGGAACGTTGGATACTTACGGTCTTGACGAGTGCAGCAACGATCTTGCCGTCGATCACGCCTAGTGCTCTGCAGGCACCTTTGACAGGAAGGTCGGTAACGACTTTAAGCTTCCTTTCAGTGGTGACTGCAAAGACAATGATTCTGCCTCGGACTGACTCGTCACTGTCGTCGCATAAGTATGATGTGCCAACGACGAATCGCTCCATTAGCTCTCCAGAGTCTTCTCGGATATCAGCCCTGACAACGCTCTCAACAAGCTCGTCTTCATTCAGCTCGTATGTGTCTTCTACCTCCAATAGGACTTCGTCTGCAAGCTTAAAGTGGCTTTGTACAATCTCTTGTGATTGCCTTATTGACCGATGAATTGTGCCGATACCGAATGCTTTAAGCTTCGTAGAATAGGCTATCCTTCGTACAGTCTCGCCCACGTGCAACGTGTTGACATGTGTCGCCCGTTCAGTATCGATGAGTGCGATCCTGATGTCTTCTGGCGTAGCAATAGCAATAGCACCTGGGTACGCATCGGAATCGAAAGAGCAAATGCATGATGCTTTTTCGGCGGTGACTGCAGAGTAAACGATGCGACCTTCTGATCCATAAATAAGACTTGAGTGTTCACACGTCGCAAAAACATTAGAAACCCCGTCATCCCTTGGGAGAGCTTTGAAGCTTGCTTGCTGAGTGCCAAGAATTATACAGTTCTTGGAGGATAGAGTGAAGTTGGCTAGATTGATGGAGTACGTGACTACCTCGCCGTCAGTCATGGCTATGAAAAGTGTGGGCAACTGATCGTGGAGGACTTGGGCAAGCAAAATCGAACGTGGCACCGATACAGCTTCATCGTCCGACTCCACTCGCTCTGGAACTTGCAGGACAGTTTCGAGAGAGTTGATCTTCATGACAAGAACGGATGCGCTGTGCCAGAAACCAGCAATGCACACTTCTGATGAGACGTTCGAAACATGAATGCAAGAGATCTCCTCCTCTTCAGCAAATTGGCGTCTCGCTAGAACTTGCAGACTGCCCGCCAGCTCTAGGATCACAGCTTCCTTTCCCCCTAGTGACAAGGCAAGGTTTTGGTCATTTGCTGATGCTGCAGTGATGACCTGTCCACTGGGAGGGAACCATTCAGAGTTGATCATGCCATTCTCCAAGTCTATGAGCCGAACTGTTGATTCAGTCACTTGGAGGAGGTGGCCCCTCGGCAGGTCAGCAGCGAATAGGGTGCATTCCGACAGGGAGAAGCCCTGGAAGTCAGCAAGCTCCTCTACCTCTCCGTTCGCCTGAAATTGAAATATTCTAGTCTGGTTGACAAAGGACACAATGAGGACGTCCACCTTATCAATTGTAAGGTTTGATCGTACACCAAACAGATCAGTCGCATAAGCAATCTGGCCTAGTATGCCCTGCTCCTCCAGACCAACTCCACTTCGGACGCTTCGGAGGCTACCATCTTGAAAGGCACCTGAACCCGTGACAATTCGCGCCTGACCTGAGGAATATTCGTTCGTTTGTCCTTCGCCTGCTCTGTTGCCCATATCCATAATACTAAAGTCTAACACAGGGGCAATATTCGACAATGTTTGCACCAGGTCTAGGTAACCTGCTTGGATCTTGACCATCTGGGAGTCTCCTTGATGCGAGCCTACAAATAAGTAACCGTTGCCTAGATACACGAGTACTGAAGCTCGTGAAGCGTTCCCAATCTTATCAAGCTTGCAGCCTGTGACCTCATTCCCACTCTCTAACAGAAGCATTAAGAGGTATATTTCCCCGAACTCGTCTGCCAGAAGCCATCGCTGGTCATCTATCGATGTCCAGGCTACAAATTGGGTAGCATCTTCTAAAGACATATGGATGAAGTCGCCGTTTATATGGCCTAGGTAGCTAATTGAGGTTTCCGCGAGCACAATCAACCCATCTATACTCCATCAGCGCCTCATCAATAGTAGGAGCTCTAGTGACCTACAGGCTGGTGCTGGCACAGGTATAAGATGGCTAGCACCCAGTTCTAAATCTTCCCGTGCGCCAACCACGTTCTCCAAATCTGCACTGCCTGATTCTCCAGCGACTCCAGCAGCATAGTCCAGTTTCCGTACACTCATACACACCTTCTGATGGTTGTCCTCATATAGAAAAGCAAGTTGCGCCTGTTCACCCTCACCTGGTTGCGGAAATAGAAAAGCCGCTGACCGGACGAATAAATCCGATATTCTTGTTGGCACAGGTTCCCCAAGTGTCCCGATTTCACCTGACCCTTTCCTTTTGCCTTTGTGTGCAATAGGTACGATGGTCACAATACCATCGAATAGTAGCAGGGCCATGAAGCGTCTGGTAGGGTCAATCAGACATTGGTCTTCAGTCTGAGAGTCCCGTAACGTCTTGTCGGCTTGATCTTGGTAGCTTATCTCTGTGAGTAATCGCCGGCTCTGAGCGTCCCAAGAGACTGTAAAGTACATATAGCGATCTGTCCCAACAAAGAGGTGTTCCGTTGCAGAGCTGGAGGGCCGTAACTTGTCCAACATGGTGACCTTGCCATAAAGGGCTCGTGAATGGAATAAGACCAATCCATCCTCTGTCTGATTGTATATTTCGAGTCTGTTCGCTTTACTATTTATCATCAGCATTTGTTGCTTACATTTGGTAGCTAGGGAAGAACGCACGCCAGCACCAGGCATTCTTCCCCCGAGCTTAGTAGCCTCAGCTTCAATGCATGTCTCACGCTAGTAGGTCGATGTATGGGGACAATGTATGCCATCTTTCGGACGAGTGTGCAGCCAAAGATATCTACCTGTCACTACTTTCGCAAAGCCAAGAGCACGCGTTTTGTCTGATAAGAATGGGGCTAACCGATAAAGCTGCATAGGCGCGCGGGATGACGCTATGTAGCTACCTTATTTAGACGCGAATTATCATTTACTAGATGTCTAACTCGTTTGTGAAATTTCCGACCACTACTTTTTTAATTTCTACAATCACCGTCAACACACCGCATTGAAACCTTGAGTAGACAAGGCAGCGGTGAAGTGCCATGGTGCGAAAGAAGATTAAAGAAGTATCGGCAAACATCAAAGATGATCGAGCCGCAAGTATTGCATTTCGTGAGAGTACCCCAGCGGAGCAGAGTACTCCTGAACCTGCTTCATCAAAGTCACAGCCTGAAACCCCTCCATTTCCCAGCAACTCATGCAATGAAAACAAAAGCCAGCTTAAAAGTGAACGCCATCGACGTACTCGCGTAATTGGTGGGCTGACTCAGTCGCTACCTGATAATGAAAATGACATCTCTGTTGTTGAGGCCGAGGACCATCTCTCGCAACAAGCGTCGTCGCCTGGGCCTAACGAACATAGCATTATCTTGGGGGAGCAATTTATAGCAGGAACGCAGGCTGAATACCTTCAAAAATGGAAAAAGGCCGGCTGGAGTTCGGACGATAGCGCATCTGCTAAATTTGATGCCCATGTAAAGAAAATGCAGGGGGATAACAGATTGGGTCCGATCTTGAAACAATATAGGCTGTTCATAAACCCAACCAAAATGCGCACCATGCTTGTTCAGTATCCCAACCGTGAACTAGGTCAGGAGTATCGCGAAGCCAACGGACAGAAGCCCCTTGAGTTGCGTGTCAAACCAAAATGTGGCGTTGTGGAGGTAGACATCCCGTTGAACATCCATGTCAACTTCGACAAAGCAAAGGGCATTGAATACGGACAAGCCATGCGTAACAGTCGACATCTGCAACAGGGTGGCTCTTACGGCCTGGCAGGGGGACTAGGAGTTGGACCGAGACTCTCAGCGAAGGACATTCGTCGTGCGCCCATGCCCGAAGGGCCATCGAAGGAAAAGCTCTTAGAGAATTTTGACGATGCGAACAACAAGGGGCATGTGATGAACAAGATAACCCTTGGCGGTCGAATTGTTCCTTTTAAAGACGGTAGTCCAATGTATATGCATGTGACGTTCAAGGGCGGTAAGCAAGATTCGTGTTCCCCAAAGATTTTGTGATCGCGGGCTAATAACCGTCTAGACATCTGCACCTTCACCAGAATTGATGCTATAGTTCAACTGCGCCCACAATTTGATCATGTTGATGCGCTTCGCGACTTGGAGAAGCTTTCTGCTGCCCATGGTGATCGAACGGCCGAGGATACCGTCGCAGATGATGCTGATGAGGGAGAGGCCAAAGCTGTTAATGTGGCTGTGAAGTCCGCGGAGAACCTGGAGGAGTCAGACCTCTATGGCGGGATGAGCGCGACTAACAAGCTTCTAAAAGCAATTCGCGATGAACCGTGGCAAAAGCTGAAGTGGATCGACCAAGATGTAAGATTCTAATTCCAGTTACGATGAGCTACTGACTTCTACTTTAGGATCCGGAGTCATTCGACGTCTTCGACGAAAATCTAGTATATCAAGATCCTGTAAATGCCCCGCGTCTCATTTCCGAGATGACGAATGAGCAGTATCTCGATGCCTTGAGCTGTCCTCGTATTGATCCTGTCAAGCAAGGGGCAAAGATCATGGGTAACGATGACGCTTCAATGACGACGGGGGCCACCGGCACGGACGTGGAACAGAGCTCCAGCGAAGTTGAAGATGAGACCTCTGAGGACGATGGGAAAGAGCCGGATTTGCTAGAGGATGCGAACTTAGCTCCCGGCGTTATTCGCCCAACCACACGTAGGGCGCAAGCACGTGTGGAAGCGATCGCCAGGCGGCTTGTCATTGCAAACACAAACTTGGACCACGCGCAGAAAAATGTCGCCATACGCCAGATGGAGGGTAGGATGCAGAAATTGTTCAAAAATAATCCGGAATTCAAATTTCTTTTTCCTGATGATCCTTACAATCCCTACTATAAGTGGCGTATTGCAGAAAACAGGGCTAATAGAGGTGTTGATCCACGTTTTGACCTCACCGAATTTGGCAGAAGGGCCAAGTCCTCTCGCTTGGTTGCAGAGACTTCGACGGAGTGAACAAGTATTGCTGAGGAAGATCGGTGATGTGAGCATAGCGAGGGGTAAGGGCGACGTGTCTTTTGGTAAATACCCAACTTAGCATTGAGGGATCAATTGAGATTAGCGAACCAAAGAGATGTCGCAACTTTGCCACATCCATTGATAGTGAAAAGCTTATTCAATTGGAGGAGATTTCTGTATACCCATCCTTCCTGACCGGGCTATACTCTTCGTATGTCAAACCAGCTTGCTACATCCAAAACCCGCTGAATTTACCGTTTGGTTTAATTCTGAATCTCTAATATTTTAGTCTCGGAATGAGATCGATAATCAAAGACAAGAGTGAAAGATACTGCCAAAATTCTGGAGAGGAAAAGTAAGGCAAATGAAAAATGGCGAGCTGAAGGAGGATTCGTGATTATGTCTGCTTTCAACAATTTCATTGAACTGTGTTATCAAGCAAGCTTGCCAAAAGGGAGAGACAGAACGTTTAGGCACCCTGCTTACAAAGCCTTGCTTTGCGAAAATTAGCATCATGACAATAATTCGCAAAATACTGATAGGGTGCCTGGCTCGAGGATCTTATATCTTGGAAGCGAGTTACGAGGCTTGGGGAGCAGGGTACTACGCTATGAGACTCTGATGGTGCGGCCACCTTCCCTATATCATCTTCGGCACATACTAGGGATGCTCCGATTAGGCCACACTAGAAATAAAATAGCAAGGATACGACGGAGCACAGAAGTGGTCATCGAATGTTACCGGCTTTGAACAAGAAGAGCCGACGTGGAGTCTTCCTCTAGCGGGAGGGTCTCTTTAAGCGCAAGCGACCCGGAGAAACGCCAATTAACACCATGCTAAACTTGCCTTAGCTCCCGATCAGATTTCTCAATATGTCACTGCCAGGCCTTGAATTATCTGCTCCTGTCGAGGCAACACTGGTACCGACTATTCAAGAGCTTAAGGAAGGCACAGAATGGAGATTCGAAGTCGCGTTCGGGACCAAAGTCGAGGTCAGGGTATGTGACTTCTCTGTGTGCTCCGTTTCTTCGCCGGGTATGTTAACGACTTTCCTTGCAGCTTCTCTCAGGTAGTGCCGAGCTTTTTGGCACTGAGCTTGCCCCAAAACAACCCTACACCTTTTCAGGGACGAAATCAGCCATTTACACTTGGCATGGCTGCCGCCTCGAGATTGTTGGTGATTGCCAAGTCGAATACATTGCCGAAGAGACCCCCATGATCAACTATGCGAATCTACACTTTGCGCTCGAAAAATTACGAGACGGGGCTGCTAGTGCAGGAAGAGATGGTCCCAGGGTGTTGGTCGTTGGCCCTGAGAATGCTGGCAAAACAAGCCTTGTAAAACTGCTCACGGCATATGCCACGAGATGTGGGCGCCTCCCCGTTACGGTCAATCTTGACACTAAAGAAAGTATGCTGAGCATACCGGGAAGTCTTTCTGCTGCTACATTCTCATCGATCATCGATGTGGAGGAAGGCTGGGGTAGCAGTCCAACGAATGGACCCAGCCCAGTACCTGTTAAATTACCATTGGTTTATTATCTGGGTTTGGCGAACCCAGAAGATAGGACCTCGGTCTATAAGCCTATCATGACTCGACTCGCTCTTTCAGTGATGAACAGGCTGCAGGATGACAGCGAAGCGAAGACAACAGGATGCGTCATCGACACGCCCGGAGTTATCAGCCAAGGCAAAGGAGGGTATGATGTTATTCATCATGCAGTGTCTGAGTTCTCAGGTGAGTCGTGCAAACTCCGCAGTTCTAGATCTCTCGCTGATCTTCCCAAAGTCAGCCTTGTTGTGGTCCTTGGATCAGAACGACTGTATAGTGATATGCTCCGGAGATTCAATGGGCAGAAGACCAGCGCAGGAGAGACCATAGCCGTCATTAAATTAGACAAGTCTGGAGGATGCGTCGATCGAGATGACGCATTCCTACATCAGCTTCGACAGGCCCAAATTCGAGAATACTTCTTTGGCGATTCTAAATGCACACTAAGTCCCCATACGCAGCAAATTGATTTTAGTTCAGTTGGGATCTACAAGTTAGCTGAATGT
This sequence comes from Cladonia borealis, assembly GCA_018257855.2. NCBI lineage: Eukaryota > Fungi > Ascomycota > Lecanoromycetes > Lecanorales > Cladoniaceae > Cladonia > Cladonia borealis. Next base: position 494,377 of record JAFEKC020000011.1, on the reverse strand, counting down.
AAGTCTAGCTTTTGGTCCTCCACTGCACTAGGCTAACCAACTCTTCCAGCCTCTGCTCTTCTGACTTCCCTGATGCCGGGCGATGCAAATGAAGACAGCATGATCCCTCCCATCTTCGACAAGATTGAGCCCTCAGCACAGATGCAGAACGCAATGCTAGCTATTGTACACGCAGAAACTAATGACCCTCAAGAAAGCATACGCGACGCTAGTGTCATTGGCTTCGTCTACGTTGCCGAGGTAGACGAGAAGAGGAAGAAGCTGAAAGTCTTAGCACCATTGAGTGGAAGACTGCCAAATAAGGCCATGATCTGGGGTTCGTGGCCTGAGGGGGTCACAGATCTTGTTGGATGATTAATAGCGGCATGTCGGCGTTTGTTCCTTCATATAGCGAGGCGTCTCGGTAAGCTAGTAGGAGGATGGTAAATAATATAATGTTGAGACAATAGTTCATGATTATAGGTCGTCGCCGTAGACCTCATCATGATAACAAGTGCATGCATAGGTACTGTTACGATAGAGTTAGTAGAAATACTTGGCGTAGAAGGGTTCACCCCTCAACCGTATACACCTAGCAACCGTTTAGCCCCACAGAAACAGCCTAGAGTCAGTGGCCTAGACGCCAAAATAAGTCCCTAAAGCAGGGTTTCTCACCCCTACAAGTATATCTCGTCTCCTAGGGGACCAGTTTTAGGGATCTTTCGCCCCGCAGGGCGGTACTTCTGCGGGCTCCCGGACCACTATTCAATACTAACCCTATCGTAGCATGGCTTGCTACCCAAGCGCTATTTTTAGCCCCAAATTGGAATGCCGAGCATTCCGACATTGACTTTTGGCTACTCCACAATAATCTCTTAAGTGGATTCTTCACACGCAAGGTATGCTCTATGTCTGGCGCCGAAGCTCTTGTCGCAGTCGGTATTGCTAGTAACTTCGTTCAACTTATTCAATTTACCACTTCATTATGTAGTCGAATAAAAGAGTATGCCGAGGGGTTGGGCCTGCCCAAAAAATTGGCTGCCCAAGCAGATCGTCTTTCAGACCTGCTGGCCATCCTTCATTCTCTAGCAACTTCATCAGGTCATGATCCGTTGGGTGATTCAGTTCTGACGCGATGCCTGGCGCAAGCGCGATCACTATCAGACCTCCTCGATGGCTTGAAGGGCCAAAGTCAAGGCCACCTCAAGAATGCCAGGAAGGCTCTGAAATCGCTCAACCGCTCCGACCAGATCGATGAGTTCCAAGATGTTCTTGATAGCCTTGTCAGTACGTTGAGCCTACAATTGCAGGCCGAATCGAGGTTAGTGCCAAAGTGTGGTTGCACTAGATTGGGCTGCTGCCTACCTTAGCCTTATCCCTCAAGTGTCAGATCCTAACTAGAATCTTAAGGTCAATGACGAAGCAAACTGAAGCAAATACCATCTCAATGTTGGAGCGGCAGATGGAGCAGACTTCGATATTGAACGACCTTCACCACACTGCCACCTTGCATCACACTGCCACCTTGAAGGGCCAGGTCAGCGAGGAAAGGGAGCATCTGTCAAGACCGCTCTGGATGGTACCGATAGGACGTAATCCTGCTTTCGTGGGACGTAACGCAGTAATGTCTGCGCTCGAGTCAAGGCTTTTACCTGTGCCAGACGCTGTGTCAACAGCTGTTCTATATGGCTTGGGCGGCGTTGGGTAAGTGTGCCTATACTAGCTTGTTGCAATTGTTTTAAGCAAGTTTTACTATGAATCAGGAATGATGAAATGTTTGAGGGCTGACGAGCTCATAAAGCAAATCACAAGTTGCTCTGGAATACGCTTATCGGCTGAAAGATAAATCCCCTGAAATCTCTGTTCTCTGGATTCACGCCAGCAATGCTGCACGATTTGTCGAGTCTTACAAACGCATCGCATCGCAATGTAATATTTCTGGCAGAGATGATCCTACGCAGGATGTTCTGCAACTCGTCCGAGACTGGCTGGAGATGAAGTACAAGTGCAAGTGGCTCATGATCATTGACAATGTGGATGATCACGGCTTCTTTGAAAGTCTAACCTCCGCTGGCAAGTCGTTACGTGAGTACGTGCCCCAATCCACGAACGGTACCGGTACCATCATTTATACAACAAGAAATCGAGACATTGGTATAGACTTGTCTCTGGACAGAGATCCAATAATTGTCCCTTCCATGGAACCAGAAGAAGCCAGAGATTTACTTGGTAAAGGGATCCTAGCCAGCACCAAGGAAGAGCAACTAGAGCTACTCGATGCCCTAGTATACCTTCCCCTGGCTATCTCACAAGCTGTAGCTTTCATGGCCAAAAGAAAGAGAAGTGTGACAGAATACATGAAGCTTTATCGTCAAGGTGAGTCGGCACGTATGAGGCTTCTTGGCCAGAAATTCAGCTCTCATGGTAGAGAGACGCGACCTTTGGAATCAGTCGTGACTACCTGGTGGATCTCATTCAACCACATCAAGTCCGAGAACTCTCGAGCTGCGGAATTACTCTCTATGATGAGTTTCATGGACAACCAAAATGTTCCCTTTGCTCTGTTGACTCGAGACGATGAGGAGACATTTGACTTCGAGGAAGCAACAGGACTGCTGGAGGCCTACTCGCTTATCCAACTAGATACGGAACGCTCTGCATGCCACGTGCATCGACTAGTTACTGTTGCCGTTCAAGGTTGGCTCACGGAGTTCGAAGGCAAGCGCGATGATTTGGCTGGGCAAGCATTGAAGACAGTCGCAGACAAGTTTCCTTACGGATATTTCGAAAGCTGGTCCACCTGCAGACTCTATCTTCCACATGCTGAAGCTGTTCTTCGCTCCACATTTGGCCAAAGCAATGATTCTGCATTACATGCAAGAGCAACTCTGTTACTGAACACCTCGAGCTATCTTAGGATGCAGGGGCAATATGAGGCTTCGCAGCGAGGTGCAGAAGAGTCAATGCAGCTTTTCGAACGTCTTAACGGTAAAGAGCATGAAGATACATTGTCAAGCATTGCAAACTACGCCAACAGTATCCAGAAATGCGGCCATTACCAGCGCGGGGCTGATTTGCAAAGAACGGTCTTGCTTGCAAGAGAAAAGCTACTCGGGTACGGTCATAGGGCAACACTTGAGAGCTTGAACGCTCTGGGTTCTGACTTGCAAATCCTGGGCTTGTACAAAGAAGCCGAAGAGGTTCATCTCAAGGAGTTTAACGAAAAGCAAAGACTGCTTGAGCGCAACCCAGGGGATCTCGATCTTCACGCAGATGCCATCATTGCCATGGGAAACGTCGCGCGTGTGCTTTCGTCTCAAGGTCGCTATGCAGAGGCTGAAGTCTTGCAACGCCAAGCGCTGGAAAATTCCATAAACGTCAATGGATATTACCATCCTTACACTTTTATTGGCCGAGGAGACTTAGCAGGTACGGTTAAGGATCAGGAGAGATTTGCGGAGGCAGAGACGATGTACGAACAACTCCTGGAGGATCGCCGGAAGACACTGGGACAGCGACATCACGATACGCTTCTAACTTTGAGCAATATGGCGCTAGTAAAAGCTCGGCTAGGAAAGAGGCAAGAATCAGAGGAGCTGTACAAAGAAGCGCTGACAATCGAATTAGAGACCCTGGGGAAGCATCACCCTTCAACAGTCACCACCCTTCATAACCTAGCCTGCTGTTTCTATGATAGAGGAGATCATCAAGCAGCTGAGGATAGCTTTAGAAGGTGTTTGGAGTCTCAGAATGCCACAATAGGGCCCAGTCATCTAATTACGATGCGTACTCGCCACAATCTGAGTGCTACCTTACAGACCCTACAGAAGCTTGACGAAGCGGAATGCTTGGCTCGTGAAACACTAGACTTGTGTGATTCTATGCAGGAAAAGAAAGACACTGAGCAAATCGAGGCATTTGGTCGCCTTGCACTGATCCTTGCAGACCAGGAAAAATATGAAGAAGCCGAGTACCTTCGTCGCAGGGAACTAGAACTTCGCTTGGGAGTCCATGGGGAGAGCCATCCGGATACCGTCCTCTGTCGCAATCATTTGGCCTTCGTGCTCTCAAAGCAAAATAAGATGGAAGAAGCAGCGCTTATATATAACGACGTCTTAGTCTATAGGTCTACCGTTCATGGCCGGGAGCATACAGAGACATTGAGTACTCTATGGAACTTGGCGCTATGTTACCGCGATCTCGAGCAATTCGAGTTTGCGGAGGCGAAGTATCAGGAGCTTGTGGACCTCCAGTCCAAAGTTCATGGACCTGAAAGCGATGCGGCGTTGGAGAGCCTCATGCAGCTTTCGTGGGTGTTGCAACAACGGAAGAAATACGCAGCATCCGAGAAGAACTATCGCAAGCTTCTGAATGCTCGGTTAGCAGTGCTAGGACCGGAGCATCCCCTTACGTTGTCAATCATGAACAATTTGTCGTCTGTTCTCGAGTATCAAGATAATCGCTCCGAGGAAAGCACCACCCTACAACGCCATGTCTATGAGACTAGATCGCGTGTTTTAGGGCCCGCGCATATGCTTTCGCTGAAGTCACTGAAGTTTTTTGCAGAGCACTTGGATGACCAAGGAAAAAACGACGAAGCTAACGCTCTTCGTAGGAAACATATTGATTTGCTGGGGATTACTTCCGACTTGGAGGCAAAGCTAGCCGAAGCTACCGCTAAGTGACAAGCAAAATTGCGGGAACAAAAACCGCAGGTCGCGTATACGTGAAAGCCGCATTTTCTGAAGGCAATTTCCCATGCGCATATCGCGTTATTAATCGGCGACTGTGGGTTAGCAACCATGTAGTCCCACTTGCAGAAAGATATCTATTCAATTTCGACACCGACGATCATTTGACCTCGTCATTCTTGCAGGAGTCTATGCTTGGGCAATATCGACATGAGATCTCGAAGTAGGTCCAAAATAGTACTCATCTTCTTGAGGGTGTGCTTGAATTACACACGCTGTGCCATTGCTGCCACATCGATCATCTCTCAGCTTGACAATGCTTCCAGTCCAGCACTTGAGGATCTAAGTTTAGACCTTGGTATTGATCCTCGATTAAAATTGTTCACCAAATCTTACGATGAATATCTTCCTCCTCGATCCTGTCTCATGAATGCCGTAGAAGCTCTTGCGTTTCTGGCCGGCAAAGACTATCATGGGACGACACCAATGACGTCAACTTCAATACCCGGTTACACTGACGTTCAGATTGTAATCAGGCCAGCTGACGGGGCGCTGACCGTCCCGGTCAGACCTGCCGTACTGGGTCTATATCTTGCGGTTTTAGCCTTGGCAACGCATCCAATGTTTCAAGGAAAGTTCCAGGTTACATCATGGATGGTTCTTTGGGAAGACGTAACTGTTGCATACATATTTTTACAGCTGTCTGGCCTTGGAAATCACACTCAGGCACAAAACTTGACCGCAATACCATCAGGAACCATGCTAAATTTGAATGACACGACACCGATAACCCTCTCGGAGAATTTCAACAACGGAAATGCTGACAACAGTACCAATGCCCCGAACACAGACGTCGAACTCATAATGTCCTTCTACCCCTGGGGCACACCGCTCAGAGAAACGTCTGTCTTCGTGACTGTCCTCGGAGTCCTCAAAGATGTCGCGGGGTATCCGAGCACTGATGTCGTGGTCGACTTCGAGATAAGGGTTCCTGTTAGCGATGTCTCCATCGGATTCGTTAAAGGATCAAGCACTGGACTTACGGGCCCGCCTTCCTTTGAGTACCGGTGGGTCATCGACGCGGCTAAGCAAATCCCACTATGGATGGTGGATCATCGATTTTGGGAGTCTTCTTTTACTATCAAGGTTAACAATTATGTGGTGGGAGAAGGGTGGGTTCGTCACGCGACCTATGCTGGGCTGGATGGAAATAGGACAACTTCTTAATGTGGTTATGTTTGGTCACCGGTGCACCACAGTGTCACTTTTGCAGCGGGTGTAGAGGCGTTTGAGGTGTTGCTTGGCATCTAGGAATATATAGTGCGGTACTGAGTGATATCATTTAGCCGATCCAACCGTCTTGATCGAGCCTCGTTCAAGGTATGATACCTACTCGCAAGTGACTGCTCATAGAGCAACTGTCCACCTGATTGTCGACAATAACCTATCTTTCCTGCCCTTCTCCGAGACCAAAAAAAGCAGACTGTTGAAATGCGTTTCGGTGAAGGTCTCCCCATTCCAAGCGTGCCCACAAATGTATTCCGCCCCAAACTCATCATCATAGCCACCTCTTTTATGATAAGATACAAGACATCCTTCGCATTCTTCCCATGTATACCAAAAGCCATTGAACCATCCAACAACCAGAAACAACAAAATGAAACCCTTTTCCCCCAGTTACCTTCCCAAACCATCAAACCCCCTCTACTTCAGCCATCCCTACGCGACACCTCTCCCGCCCAAGAGCAGCCAATTCCTACTGAGTGAATTGCATGCCTCAAGATCCTGTCGCTCTTATCTCTTTATGTCCTCAAATAGCATATCCACCTCACCAAGCGCGCCCTCCAATCCGCCACATATAGTGGACAGCTCAATGGACTCATGCTCCGCCTTCAAATTGGCGGGCAGCAAGCTGTGCTCTGTCGAAAAGCCAGCAGCGATCTTCCGTAACGTTTGTTGATGGTTGCCGTAAACGCGGAGCAAGGGGTCGCACATGGGCAGCAGCCGCGGGGCTCCTTAGACCCCGACCGACGTGCTTCATAATGCGGCTTGATGCATATGGTCGGTCTACAGTGGATATTACGGGGTTCCCATCGTTATAGAATGCATGACAAGCGTTGACTGCGAGAAGCAACAGTGTAAAGCAATCCGCCATTCGAAGTCTCGTCCAACCACAAGCAAGAGGGTGATCTACTCTATTGCAGATCAATCTTCAACGGAAATCTGCTTGACGACTTGAAGACGGGGCAAGAAAGGCTGCGCTATGTAGGGAAGGGACAGACGCCGCAGGGCTATCTCTACTTACCCATTTACAGCTTACATGACCCTCTCTCCTAACGTTTCCTTTTTCTTCCGATTTCTGCCTTCCTCTACCGTCCTTCTACGAATTTTCCTGATTTTTTACTAAAATATGCAGGAAAGTGTTTCACGATAGAACAGTTAAACTCGAAGGTAAGCGCAGCAGACAGGCATAATAGTTGAAAGAATTTCTTCTGGCACGGCAATCGCGCCATATTTGAGATGCAGCATGCACGAAACTAAAATGATGCCTTTACAGATCGGAGGATCCCCACAAGCCATGAAGGTTGCTGAAGAATAAGGATGCATTATAAATATTTCCAACTCGGATCTGAACTTTGTTGACAGAATGCACTCCACATATAAGCGCCCACGCTATGCATTTGGACTTTTTGAGAAGGAATGAAATGGTGAAAGAAGGTCCGAAGGGCCCTAGCCCAGGAGACACCTACCAGCGGCGGCTAGAAAGCCATTAGAAAATCAGCTGAGACACGAAGTTGGACCCACTCACCCATACGCTTCTTGAACTTTCGGGGCACGTCTTTTGTGCTTGGGAGCGCTATCATCTTCTTGGCGTCTTGATGGAGTCTCTTCATCAGAAACAGAGTCACGGCGCGTGTAGCTACGCTTTCGACTAACTGATCTCTCAGAGCGAAACTCCGTGGGGGATGGAAATTGTGCATCTGGTCCATACTCAGATGAGCCGTTACCATATTCCCCAGGGTTAGGTTTGTAATTGTAAGAGTTCGCGTAGAAGGGGGGAGCAGAGAGTGGGCTCCCATTCGCGCCTTCGACAAAAGATTGCTGCCGATAGGGTGGCGGTGGCGGAGGGGGAGGCGCGTAGCCCTGAGGGTACTGGGGTGACCCGTTTGTTGGGTGGTCCTTGGGGAGATGGGAAATTTCAGCCCTTGACGAGCTTCTACTAACAGAGCGGATATTATCATCTGGCGAACCATAAATTGAAGTTCGCATTGGTCTCATTATGGGCTTTGGTGGGCCCGTGACCCCAAGAGAAGCCAGGACATCTTCAGTCTCCTGGGCAGACATGGGCGCTTTCTCGGAAAATGCTGATCGCGGCGGCATCTCCTCTTCTTTCACCACGACCTTCCCAATTCTAGGCTTCTCTGATGTGGCCGATTGGGGCGGAGACGAGTGCTTGCTCCTAGCCAGCCTTTCCTTTCTTTCCATTTCCGCTTTGAGCTTGGCAAGATCGCGTTCCAGTGTCTCAAGATCGCCTCTGAAGTCGCCTGAATTTTGTCTTACGGAGATGCTGCGAGACAGGCTTCTGGATTTCCTCACTGGGTCCTCACTCAAATCACCATTCACATGCCGCTCCTTGATTCTGGAAATTAGTTCGTCAAGCGAGACAACGTTGTCCTTCGTAGAAGAATCAGAAAAAATGGGGTCATCCTTGTGATCTTTCCAGTACTTTGACTCTCTGATGTTTTCTTTGAGTAGTCCCAGATTGTTGTCTCGGAAGTATTTTGATTGGCAGCGACCTTCCATCTCTGGCGCCGGAGGCGCAATAGGATACAAGGTGTCTGCGACTACAAAATTGGCTGGCAGAGGCATGCAGAGAAGATTGACCGGAGGGGAAACCAGCGTATTTGGTAAACAGGTGTAAGTTCCAGCTTGATGTGGGCTGGGGGGTACGGAAGGTATGTCGAGCAAGTTCAGATCGTCCTCTTCGGCTTCAGCATCGGCGTTATCAGCTTGGTGCGTTCCCCCTAAACTGGGATTAGGCTCTATGAATGACCCACTTCGCTGGCTATGAATGAATGATGGCGGATCTATTGAGTTTTGAGAATGCTGCTGGGTACGTTGATAGGGCGCTGAAGATGTCATAGCTGGTTGAGGGACCTGAGTCTGTTGGTACTGGGCTTGGTACATCTGAGGAGTGGATCCATTCTGAAGAGTTTGAGGAGATGCCTGATTCAGCTGTTGCGAGCCGTTGGCGAATTCCCCAGCTGGAGTAGAGGGAGACTGGTATTGATGCTGCTGGTATTGAATCCCTTGCTGATTATGATTGCCCTGCTGATAAGCTTGTTGGTACTGGTAATATTGCTGCCATTGCTGTTGGATGTATTGCTGCTGCGACGGCGATTGGGCCGACGTCGGAGTGGCAGGACTCTGCCCTGTTTGATACTGAGAATAGCCAGCCTGGCCCGGAGGGGACTGCGCTGACCCGTAGCCTTTGGGAGATGCATGGGTCTGGTTTTGGGGTGCGCTTTGATACCTTGTCACAACCGTATTACCAGGCCTTGGACGCTTCAAAGGATTCGCAAATCTAACCGGGTCCAGAGCCCCACTTTGATACTTATTAGAAAGAGAAACGAGGGGCTCGTCCTAGGGAAGACTCACGCTGGTACTTCCCGCTTAGGCTCGGGACAATTTTGGGCAAAATGATCAGGGGAGGCGCAATTATAACAGGCTTGAGGTGCTGCTATTTGCGACGAAGGTTGGCCATAAGCCGAATTAGATCGCTGCTGATAAGGTTGCTGATACCCTCCATATTGAGGAGGGCTACTCTGCGCTGGGGAGGTGTTTTGAGAGGGGTACGGCTGTGGTGCACACTGTTGTTGATAGCCACGATGGCCTTGTTGTTGATTTGGTGAATGCTGCTGAGACTGAGCGTACTGAACGGGTTGCTGATATTGGCCCGACTGATTGTAAGGTCCAGGCTGGTGGTAATTGGAAGATTGCTGATAATGCGGAGATTGTTGATGAGATTGTAAAGGGATGTGGTAGTGGGGGGGGTGCGTAGGAGGTTGTGGTGGCTGCTGCCACTGAGTGGCCATCACACAAGATCTTCGTTCCTTTGATTTTCAAAATGAAATAGGATTTGTGAATGGCTTAAGTTACGAACGCTCCATACAAAGCATAGATAAAAGGGTATGCTGAGGGTCCTGAGCGTTGTAAAATACGCCTGTTGACGTTGAAAACAGAAGCGGGTTTTCCGCTTTCAAAGGAAAATCAAGGTAGAAGTGGTAAGTGTACGACTTCGTCGATGTAAGAGAATGTGGGTTAACATGCATAGGAAGCTAAGGGGAACTGGAGCTTTTACAGAGTTGAGATTACCCAACAGACGGAAGTTGCTAAATCCACCAGGCAGCCAAAAGCGAGGGGCACACCTTCCTGAAGCAATCTCTTATGATAGAGCGAGTAGTGGATAAGGTCTGGTGGGTGTTGCATACAGATCAATTTTATATTAGAAGAACGCACAGGGCAAGGACAAAATGCTATTCTATTGCGACGCATCGCTAACTGCTTTGAGATTTCGCGCATAAAATCGCAGAATTGGGCTGATGCCACATCAATTTGCCCTTCCGAGCCAGCAGATGACACTTACTGTAGGATAGCGAGGTCCAGGATGATTTTGAGACACCAGTCTCAGCAGGCTTCAGCACTGCAACCCCAAAGGAGTGTTCGTTTATTCGGAGTAATTGTCTGAGAGTCCAGTGGTGGTCTCACGAGGCAAAAGATGCCCGGTCTTCCTTGTACGTATCAATATCTGGCACGTATATAAGTGTGTAGTACTGACATTGCGTCATAGCAAGCGTTGACTTGGACGAATGTATAGAAAGACTTTACAAAAAGGAGCTGCTTGCCGACTCCGTCATAGAGGCAATATGCGCCAAAACAAAAGAACTACTTATGAAGGAGAGCAACGTTGTACATATCGCGGCGCCAGTCACAGTTGTTGGAGATATACATGGCCAATTCTTTGATATGATAGAGATCTTTAAGATCGGAGGATTCTGTCCGGATACCAACTACCTGTTTCTGGGTGAGTTCTCGACATGAGAACACAGTGCATAATCGCCATCCGAGTGAGACGATTACGCATTTACCGTGCAACCAGCTAATACCTCTCCAGGTGATTATGTCGACCGAGGCCTCTTCTCTGTGGAAACGATTTCCCTCCTCGTCTGCCTCAAGCTTCGCTACCCACATCGAGTCCACCTCATCCGCGGCAACCATGAGTCACGTGGGGTCACACAGTCTTACGGTTTCTACACGGAATGCAACCGCAAATACGGCAACGCTAATGTCTGGCACTATTTCACAGACATGTTCGACTTCCTTACTCTGTCCGTGGTTATAAACAATGAGATTTTCTGTGTACATGGAGGACTAAGTCCGAGCATACACAGCATCGATCAAATCAAGATTATCGATCGATTCAGGGAGATACCACATGAGGGCCCTATGGCGGATTTGGTGTGGAGCGATCCAGATCCGGAACGGGATGAGTTTTCGCTTTCTCCGAGAGGCGCCGGCTACACGTTCGGAGCCCAGGTGGTGAAGAAATTCCTGGAGGTCAACAAGATGGGCCACATACTACGTGCACATCAGTTGTGCCAGGAGGGATATCAAGTATTGTACGATAACATGCTGACAACTGTGTGGAGTGCACCCAATTATTGCTACAGATGTGGGAATATGGCGAGTGTGCTTGAGGTCAGCGACACTGGAGCACGGAATTTCAACATTTTTGATGCTGCGCCTGAAAACGACTTGCATAGAGGAGAACAGCAAAACCAGCCGAACCAGGGCCAGGATGGACAGGGCGTTGTGGTGGAATATTTCCTTTGAGATACCATTGCATGCTCATTGGAATTATTTTTGTATTGGAAAGCTACATGCATTTTCTGGGTGGCCTTCAAAGCCGGCCATCGAGTACCGTAAAAGCAAAATATCGTAGTAGCTCGTGAATGTCTACATGTTAGTCTGAGTTGGTACGGCCCACATTTATTGCTCGCTGTGAAAAATCTCATTTTGACCAGTCCTTCGCGATATCAAACGCCCATTCGAACTGCAAGTGTGTCTGGTCATCGTCATCCACGAACTTTGAGACGGCGTTATAGTGGCCCCTCGCTATCATGCCTGAAGGGGCCTCCTCTGACTCAACTGCGGGGATACTGTTAGATCAAGGGTTTATGGACGCAATGCGTCGGACCTACATTTCTTCTCATATTGTGGGGTTTCTTGTGTGTTTGGTGCGAACGAACCCTGCAGCGACTTAGTGACCATGCTTGATTGACAGTAATGAATGGGGAGAGCCTACAATCATCTCCTGGTCCTTCGAAACCCTGACTCCCTTTCTCTTAACCACCTGAATGTACTTCAGCCCGCTAAGAACCTCATGCTGAACCACAAAGTTCGCCTTCATGCGGAAACGAGCCCCTTCCTTTATAGTAAACGGCTTTTCCTTGAGCTTTCCGACGGAGCCGGGGGCAGTCAGGTCGACAATGATGTCGGGACGGCCTTCGACTTCGAGAGCAAGGGCCTTGATGACACATTTGCGCGTGTCGTTGGGATCCACTGCTATGGGTGGGGAAGAAGAGAGGCCGAGGGAGGCCTTCCAGCGATTGAGAGACTCATCTCCTTGATCTATATATAACTATATTAGGTAAATGAAGGTCAAGGAGCTTCAAATCGTAGGAGATAAATTCCAGGACAAATTCGACATCACATGGCAACAAGAATAACCCAATCGCTACCTGGTCTACCTCACTTACCTAACTTTGCGTACTCCTCTAAGGTCTTCTTCTCGCCCACCTTGAAGCCTTCGGTCTTGGAGGCTTGTAGATCGTCTTCGGCTTGGCTAGCCATTATGCATGGAATGGTAAACCCGTAGGATACTGATGTTGGACTAGCTCAATAACTGACAGCGGAAGATGACATGAGGAACCCAGGGTGGTTGCTGTATATTTCAGCCTGGATTGGTGGTAGATAGTAAGATACTAAATGGTGGGGCTCGCTTGGGTCTCCACTCTGGCATTACCCAAAAGCGCTGCCGCGCATTCCATGTGTAATCTGGCATTTTGATAAATTCTACAGCATTTGTTTTTCTACGAAGTTACGGACTGCAACAATAAGAAATATACCGCGGATTATGATTGTGACGGCATGATTTCATCATAACATCCACAGAGCACTTAAGGATAGCGGTAATTTCCTTCCAGCCACCAAATTCCTGGCCTGGCCACCAGCCTCCCTCCAGATTACCTAAAGCGGCGAGCTTGGATTGGGTTTAGTTCCCCTCCCCCGACCCTGAGCTCGCCCCGGAAGAACATCTGCCCCTGCCGCTCTCAGCCTTTTTCAACTCATCCAGTACACTCCATTCATACCAGCAGTATCATACCCAGCGTACCGCTCTATCGCCGACCATCAGGTACGCGCCCATGCCACTCTAGCGATACTGCCAATCATCGCGCTTGGCACCCGCCCGTTTGAAAGCTTGCCATCGACGTCAGCATAATAACAGCATCTCAGTAATATAGAAACAAGAACATAGTCTCGCGATGGCTGGGGTACAGACGAATGGTGTGGAAAGAATGCTCCCGAAGAAGCGCAATCCTATGCTCGCGCCCGAAAGGACACCAGATCGTACGGGCTACCTACGACATCGAATTTTATGCGGCGCGCATTGCTAATACATCTTCATATAGATGCAGAACTCATCAAGAAAAGGCGATTAGGACAGACGACGCTTTCTGTGAAGCCTGGGTTGGTCGGCACGCACAATTCGACAAAGCCCGAGAATCTGGGTCCCTTCGATTATGCACACCTTAGAGCGCCGCTCCCAGAAAAGCTTAAAGGCTCTGAGATCTTCGCGCCTCATGCGAACCAGCCTGTGCCAGAGGTCTATTTTCTCATGGTATGTGAAGCGGCGCCTTTGGACCATGATAGTGTTGTTAGCTGACGGTTCTAAACCTGGCGTAGAGGCGGAGTAGCGATGGCTTTGTGAGCGCGACAGGAATGTTCAAAGCTGCTTTCCCATGGGCAAAGCATGCAGAAGAAAGTGCTGAGCGGGACTACATCAAGACTCTCCCGTCTACCGCGCACGATGAAGTAGCTGGCAATGTGTGGATCAACGAGCATTATGGTGGGCCTGTCAAATGGAATCTGAAGACGAAGAGCTAACATATTATTAGCAATTGAACTTGCAGAGGAATATGGAATAGCAAGATGGATTGCGGCACTTCTTGATGACACACCTATTCTCCAAATCAATGAGGATCCAGATAAAGCAATCTCTCCGCCGCCTAAATTCAAGTTTACCGCCAACGACAGAACTCATTTGCCACCTCCAAATGGTACTCCCCGAGCTTCAACGCCAAAATCAAGAGGGCGGCCGAGGGCAGGTTCACCAACGAAGAATGCTAGTCCAGCAAAGTCGTCCAGGAAAGCTCGTCCTACTAAGGCCGCAAAGGAGGCAGACCTAGCTACAGCACGTGAGGCGAGCGCATCTCTACAGGCTACCCTAGATGATGTGACATCTACAGCTGCGTCCGAGTCTGCGGACGGTGAGAAAGTCAGGGTTGAGGTGGAGTCGAATGTTGAAGTGAAGGGCAACACCGAGACTACGACTACGAATGTCAGAATTGAGATGCCCAAGGGTGCTCCAGAACTTCCATTGCCAGAAAGTCCCGAGGAGATGATTGCCAAGGCGAAGGAGATGGTAGAAGAGGCAAAAAGAATCGATGGCGAGAGCAGTTCCTCTGTATCGAAGCGCAAAGCAGAGGAATTGGACGAAGAGTCCGACGAGGCTGGAGACAAAGAGCTTCAGCCCGCCAAGAAGGCCCGCCTCCTGGAGGAGAAATTGAAGAGAGAAAAAGTAAGGACAAGAGCGATGATTGGTGTCGCGGCAACATTGGCAATAGGGTACGTACATGCACCCACATGGGATATTGAATCAATCTAATGCGCAGTACAGGGCTATCATTCCCTTTGTATTGCCTGCCTGAGGATTTGATCCTTATAACTAAGATTGCATGCCCATAGCCGAGACGACTGCTAGTGATAGCATTCTTGGATCGAGCGGCTGGAGAGCATTACGAAGATTTCCTTTCCACTTCCTCATACCCCACTGTTGTCGTTCAATATCGCGTGTGAAATAACTACTGAGCTGGCCGGCGTCAATGGGTTCTTGACGGCAGGGGAAGATCTCATCCCAACGTAGGACTAGAAGAAAATACCATATAACACACCTAAAGACTGTAAATATCTTATTTTCTACGCAGAGTTTATATTGTGGTGCACTTTTACCCTGGCATTGCTTAAGAGAGACCACGTGACATGTGCATGGGTTACTTGTCAAGATCCTTGGCTGGTGGGCCCCCACTCTTGTTCGCTCCACCATCTCAGATTCTTAAGCACACTATCACTGCTCCCGCCGTTGCGGACCACACGCCTGTCTCCTTCGCTCCATCAAACCACCGCTGTCCTTCGCTACTGCCATGCGTGCAGCAGGCACATACTCTCGGGACTTATCGGGCCCTCGTCGCACGGCCCATTGGCTAATCAGACTCCAACACCACACACACTCCGACCCGCCGAGGGATTAAAGGGCGGGGACCCTGTCCACAACTCGAAGCCTCTCATAGCCTCCCATGCCGCCACAGAGCTTCCCCAGCTTTCACTCCGCATTCCCTCCATATCCCTCGTCCTTCTTTCCTCCATAATACTGCATAGAGATCATCAGCCTTCCTCAACACTCCAAATACCTAGGCAAAATGAGACCCTCTTCCTCTATCCGCTTCTATTATCCCTCTCGCCTTTGCACAACTCTCAATACCACCGCCCCTACCTCGTTATCTACAGTCACACGACGGTCCTTCTCGTCAACACCTTCTAATCTGGCAACATGGGGATTTATAGGTCTCGGACGAATGGGTGAGCTTCACGCTTCCCTATCACGCGCGAAAGGCTATATCCGATATCTTGGACGATGTGCCCCATTTCGACAGTGAAATCTGCTTACATATTGGGATGTACCCTCATTAGGGTACCCAATGGCACAAAACCTACGTGCGAAGATACCATCGAGCGATACACTAGTCATATACGATCGAAACACCGAGGCTACCACTAAATTTATGCAAGAGGTTGGCGGTACTGCGAACGGGGACATGGGAATAGAGGTTGCCGGTTCCCCTAGACAAGTAGCAGAGAAATCCGTGAGTACCTCTTCCATAAACTTTGTCAACGCATTTTTGTGATGAGCATTTTCAACCCCGAATGATCTAAGTTGGGAGCTCGCGTCATGCCGCTCTTTCCATGATTCCATTTAATGCATATAGCCAATCCTCTGATCCCTTTTCTCGATATATCTTGATCTGTTCGCTCCCCACTTCTCCGAATACTCTACTCACGCAATTGACAGGAAGTCACAATCACAACTCTACCAGAACCCTCTCACGTCAAAAACGTCTTTCATAACATCCTCAACTCACCCCTACCGCCTCTCCCCTCGTCCCCCGATGCCCCCGAACGTCTCTTCATAGACTGCTCCACGATCGACCCCACCTCCTCCCGTGAGGTTGCTAATGCTGTCCACTCCACACTCCAAGGTCGCTTCGTCGATGCTCCCATGTCCGGCGGTGTCGTAGGGGCTCGCGCTGCTACATTGACATTTATGTTAGGGGCGAGTAGCAGGAGTGGTGGTCTGGTGAAGAGGGTGACGCCTATCCTAGAGTTGATGGGAAAGAGGGTTTTACACCTCGGTGAACAAGGCACGGGGCTCTCAGGCAAGCTGGCCAACAACTATCTATTAGCGATCAGCAATATTGCTACGGCTGAAGCAATGAATCTTGGCGTCCGATTGGGTCTTGACCCTCAGCGATTAGGGGAGCTGATCAATGGTAGTAGCGGGCGTTGCTGGAGCAGTGAGGTCAACAATCCTGTGCCGGGAATCAGCCCCGGTGCTCCAGCAGAGAAAGACTACGAGGGAGGCTTCGGTGTGGAATTAATGAGAAAAGATCTGAGACTTGCGATGGAAGAAGCGCAGAGATTAGAAGCGAAGATAGAGCTGGGCGCAAAGGCAGGGGAAGTGTACGCAGAAGTCGAAACGGCGGAGAAGGGGAAGGACTTCAGTGTTGTCTATCGATGGCTTGGAGGACGGTGAATTGCATATGCGAACACGGTAGATAGAACTTTCTTATATTTCGCTTCCATTGGAAATTGCTGGGGGGGTAGTTGGCATTTACCGGCCTTGATGGCTGGTCGCTACGCATGCTGAGCGGTCTTCATGAATCTATGCATGCCCATGTCTTCAGCTTTATACCCTCTTCATGGGCCAAAATACGTTTAATCAATCAGTGTGGCTAATCACACTATCTGATTTGGTGCAACCACAATACAAGCTGTTTATATCAACTTGCCACAAAAAGCGATTCATACTCATAAGACCAGTGGCTATCATGTCGATTTACACATCGGCAACAAAGGAAAGCAAACGTAAGTGTTGTCTTCATTCAAAGTCGAACATCACAGTGATTAGGCATTCTAGCTTGCCTCCCAATCAGACTCGGATCCGGCATCGCAGCAACCGCTATGTTCGTCCGTCTATTATCAATTGAAAGCGTTCTCGAGGAACCGGTTGTCCTAACCTACTGCAGGGACTCTTCCGATACCATTGCCCATATGATAGTGGGAGTGAGCCCAGGTTAGAGATCTTCCTACGTTCACAAAGTTCTCTACTCCTCTGTGAAGCCGCCCCGTATTTTCGCGCCGCCCTCGAAGGCAATTTCCCGGAAGCATGAAAGCAGGAGGTCGAGCTGCCTGATGACGGTCCCATAATCTTCAAGCGCTCCTCCCGGTTGTGGCTTTATATCGCGAAGTTGGTCAGTGGAAATGATATTATTGATAAACAAATATCACACGCGCCCTTCTTCTGCTCAACTTACGGTACCTGTACGTAAATGCGCTTGAAGATTCTGCATATTGAGTTAGGGCAAAGGTGCCTAAGGCCATCTAAGAAATTTCGGTTTTGAATTAGTCGTCGTTCATTTAATATGAAAGCACGGCGCTCATACAGATACCTACCCAGCCGATCTATTTCACGAGATTGGTTCTCCTATGGCAGATGTATTCAGAGCAGAACGAGAATAGATACCTTCTAGATTTTGCGCTGGATGGCTCTGGAGCTCGAAATGGATGATTCATAGTCAACTTACTTGCAGTGTTGATGGGCATGTATTGATGTTAACAACCTCAAAGCACCGATGCACATATCAAAGAATTGCGAGACGTAACATCTTTCAGCTCTCAAGCTCTACCGCCTAACCAATCTATCACCCTCCTGGCTCCCCTCGCTCTCACTCTCCTCCTCTTCCTCTTCATCCGTCTCTTCCTCCCCACTTTCACTCTCACTCTCCTCCTCGCTCTCCTCTTCCTCATCCAACCAATCATCCAACGTCCTCTCCTTCCCACTCCCGCTCTTCTCAACCACACCCTTCCCAGCCCCTTTCTTCTCAATAGCCCTATCTAAGGATACCGCCGCTGCCGTCGTCGTCACCTTCTCTCCACTACCCCCAATCTCATCCCTTAACTTAGCATCCGGCTCCTCGCCCTCCTTCACCCAATCCGGTAGCTCTTCATACCCTGTAATGCCGCCAGGGAGTCCAATAACCAGACTTGAAGAGCCGATTAGTAATCCTTTTCTGTTTTCAGAGGGTGAGGGAGCATGAGGAATTGGTTTGGGGGCTAAGAGGAGTAAAGAGGCGAGTTGTGTGGAGGAGGGGTTAGAGAGAAGAGCGCGGTAGAGGCGGGCACGGTCGCGGAGGTCGTAGGATGTGTCGTAGCGGGTTAGGTGGAGGATGTAGGTCCAGAGGAGAGGGATGGGGTGGGTTGGTTCCAAAGGTGGTTGTTTTTCTAGGGTATCGTTCGATGGGGCTTCCAGGGGATCCTGCCAGCCGTTCTCGTCGCTGGGAATAACTAGAGGTGTTGGAGATTGTTGTTTTGGGGAAGTTGTGGCTTCTTCTGTTGTTATTGATTGTTTTAGGGGTGGCGCGGTGTGGTTGAGGTAGTGTAGGTATACCTTCGCTGCTAGAAGGACTATCTGGAGTTTCGCTGCTTCCGATTCGTCGGAGAAGCTCTTAGCGAGGATGCGGAGGACGTCAGGGGCGATGTTTTGTTGATCGGGTAGACTGGAGAATTCGCCAACGAGCCAAATGATGCTTGCTCTTGCTTGCGGGTTGGTGGTGGTGTCGAGGTTCTTGGCTAGTCTGATTACAGTCTTGACGTGCGCTTGGGGGTTTTGCTGGATGAGATGACGAATTACGGTCAAGGACTCGGCGACCAAATTTCCATCTTGACTTGAAAGCTGACTAAGAAGAAGGCGGAGGCATCGCGTTGATGCTGTAGTCTCGTTTTGGGCACATCGACCTATGGCCCGAACGCTTTCCTGAACCAAGGCTATATCTGTAGCCCTAGTAAAGTGCTCTAGTTCGCTTAATATGAGTTCCTTAACGTGTGCTTCGCAATAGGAGAATATCAAAGTTAAGACTTCAAATTTCAGGCGTGACACCTCGGGAGCCTCCGTAGAACGTACAAGAAAGTGGGTTGCGTATCTGACGAAAGACTGAGGTCGAATCAAGCAGACGGCAACGATGTTGTACATTGCCACATGCTGTATGTCTTGTGGACTCCGTAACAGTGCAATCAAAGGCCCAATAGCAGCATCGATGTACTCAGATGTCCCAAGATGAATATAGCAGCGAGCAGCTGCGACGATCACGGCGGAGTTGCGGCTCGAGAACAGGGGCTTGCAGGCTTTTAACAACAGTTCAAGGTCGGGGTCCAGCACTTGGACCTCCTCTTTGGGGTTGTCTTGCTCTTCATCACTGACTTCATCATCGTAGAAGCCTTTATTTTTGTTCTTCTTTACGAATTTCATTCGAATAGGAAAGCACTTCCGCGCGTACACAGTTAATAGCCTTAATGTAGCCAGTTGGCCCCATTCATCCATGTCTACTAGCTTCCTGACCAGGCCTTTGTAATGTTTATGTATGAGATCAATACGGGTTGGGCAGACCTCGAGAAACGCAGCTACGGCCGGTCCAACCACGAAGTACTGCTTATCTCCAAGTAACAATGATAAGTATTCCAAGAGTTGAGGTAGTGTGTTTGGGTCCAGCTTATAGCATTTCGGTATTGCTAAAGCAGCTGCTTTGCGGACATACGGGCTCATGTCTGCACAACCTCTCTTAATAGCCAATGAGACAATCTGGCTAATAACAGGGACTCTGATGCCCGACATGACTCGTAAAGCCATCGCCCTGACTTGAGGACTTTGATCAGTCAGAGATTTCTGTATCGTATTAATTGACAGCAGTGCCAGATCGGGCTCCGATTCCGCGTAATGTAACAGATAGATATAGACGAGCTTCTTGATCTCTATATTCGGGCTTGCAACATTTTTGACTACGGAAGAAAAGAAGGCGAGACATGGCTTAGAACGGTACATCATCTGTGTATTTGGTCGTTAGAGAGAAACCTGTGAAGGCGAGCAATCAGATATCGTACGCCGATAACTTTCCGTAGGCCTTCTAGAACCTCTCTATCATTTCGGCTATCTAGCAGCTTCTTAATTTGAGTGAATGGCAAGTCTTTGCTCGAAGGGCGACTATTGATGGTCCTTGCAGATCCAGCAGCTTGTGCCGCTTCTAGAGTCAACTCGCGTGCTGAACCTGGGATTAGCATCCGCATTTTGTTCTGGAGACAGGAGACTCCAAACCTGTGTCCAGCATGGACGTTATGCGAGAAATGGACTCCATTTGGCGACCTAACCTGGCAACTGGTTGCCAATGATCACAGATCAAGTTCAAGGCGCTGGCCTTCTGGGGCAACTTTAGCCGACGATTAACCGAAGTGGCTTGGCGTTTTCACCACTCTCAAGCTTTATCCAATTACCATTATAAGGGCCTTTCACAATAAATTCGAGATACGTGCAGAGTTGCCGGCGAAGAGTAGAGACATCTTGTTCATTCTATAACCGCTCAGGATTTGTAGTGCTTGATATAATGCCCACTTCCTCTTTGACATGTCTCGTCCAAAGACGCCTGTAGCTCTGCCTCCTCTATTTGGTATTGAATTCTTGACCTGGCTCCTGGAACATCACGAAGAACCAACCACCCTGCTAATATGCTGCTCTCGAGAGGCTTTCTTGGCTGATCTTCAAGCCAATCTTCAGAAACTTCGTTGCGAGAATCCTGCAACGACCCCAAATGATGGCAATCAGGGTTTAGCACATCCTCTGTTAAATCAAACAATTCATCTCATTTCAAGATCTCGATCGATTCATCTCGCTTTTGTGCCAACATTGCCCCATCTCCGTGCTTATCTGTCTACCTATACTCTTCCTCCTACCTGTGAATCATCTTCTTTGACTTCAACAAAATCAGGATTTCGAGTTCCTATTTTGGCTATTTGGGGTCTGGTGTACGCCCATCGCTCCACCGCCGAACACTCTGCACAAGGTTTATCACGCACGCTGGCTGCAGCAGTAGAATCAGCGAGCCTGGCAGAACAAAGGCTAGTACTCGCGGAGGCAAAAATACTGGATGTTGGAGACCAATACGGCGATACCGAGGTCTTTAATGTCACATTTGAGAATCCATGGAAGGAGCAAGTGCCGGCCCTAAGTGGCACTATCAGGTTCGGTGGCGAAGACAGAGTATGGGCTGGAAAGACCATCGAGGTCGGCCGCATACTAGCGAGATGGTGCAAGTTCGTGAAGTTGAGCAACGGGGAATGTGCTCTGTAGATCGAACTGGAATAATACGGTAAGACCTCGTCAGATGTTTGGGATGGAGTCCGACATCGACTCTACGTTGGCATGCTACTGATATTTGACGGAGCTCAGCCTGGTTTTGATCGAATGATTTCAAGTTCACAGTACGTAAGTAAGGAGTTTGGAATCATCTGAGACTATGAATATTGGTTAATCCTTATCAAGGCATCGATTTGTCAGTCTAATATCGCCACTGGCGCTGACTAGGTCTACCCTGCCTAAGAAACCCATGCGCTTGGAAAACATGGGCAGTACGGAATCCATCAATCAGCTGGTCATCACTAGCTTTGCTATTGCCAGCTCTCTTTCGATCAAGGGCAGCCCAAACCTCCGGAGGTGGGTTGCAAGAGCCAAAGGCTGGCTCCCGCTGATTGCGCTTGCCACAATGGAGATAACGGCCCATTTTATGCTCGAACCGGATGGGACACTCTGGAGAGGTACATTTTGTTGGGGAATGCTCCCACTCCTCTAGGTTGTCGAGGAAGCTTTGTGATGTGGACATAGTGGTATATGAAAGATATGAGACCGAGTGCAAGGAGGATAGCTGATTCGCTGGATATAGAACTCCGAAGCTCGGGCTCTCTATCTCTGGTGTTATATTAAAATGGAGAAGATTGAATTCGTGATCACATATATATCAATGGTCTCATGGTGTTTGTTATGCAACTTGTGCGTGCACTACAAAGAAATCTGATACAGAAAGTCACAACTATTCAAGTCGTCTAACTATAACAAAAGGCACCGCGGTTGCTGAAGACCCTCTTTATTGTCGAGGACAAAACCCCCCAGAAACAAACAAAAAGATGGGACAAAGGAAGCTGTGAATGTACATCTCCGCGTTGTATTGCCTAGCCACAATTTCTCATGACACGAAGTCGAGCCTCACTTTTTCCGCTCCGTGATATATCTTGTTACTCGTTCCCAATCACCTTTTACTTTCAGCTGATATTTCCACAGCCATGCCTAAGCGTAAAAAGGGTATCAAGAGGAACAAGAAAGATCAGGATGGGAGTGTTGGAAAGGATGAGCCAGGTGGCAAGCAAGCGAACCAGGGCGCGGAGCATAAACCAGAACCAGGAGAGAAAAAGCAACCAGACGTGGACGGAAAAGGGGGGGTAATTGGAGACGAAGACGGTGACTGGGAATGGAGTGACGGAGAACTTGATGATGAGCGCCTACAAGCCTTTTTTGATGAAAGGCCAATCACATGATATGGGATTGTATTCCTCTAGGAAATTCTCGAGTGCATACTCGCTATTCCTAACAGTTTTAGGGTGATCGAATGAAAAGAAGCTTTCCCTGAGAATGAATGATACTCGATCCCATATGTGTCAACTTCTATCATGATACCAGAGGATCAACAGAGTGAGCTACCACTTTTGGTGCAAACAAGATACTTTCATATCTTGAAATCAGGTAGCTGTGGTTCTGAGGAGCGAAAGATGGATAATCTTCTTCGTTCATGCGGTCCGTAGACTATCAGGTGAACTATGCCTATTAGTTGACTTTAAGAAAAGATTTGATATGATTCTTTTCGTGCTCAGCAAAAAAGCTTACTTCTCCTAAATAATAAAGACTCGGATTTCGGGGGCTAACTCGCGGGCCCTTTGAAGCGGTCGTGCTCTCTTAACTGCAAAGATACTAAATCCATCGAATTGTATTGCGGACGTGGTTGCGGATGTTAGGAGCCAACAATATTCCTAGGTCAACGTTTTTACTAGGTGTGGCAATCTCAAGACCAACAGCGAGGGTATTGTTTACAAAATTCGAACATTTTCTAGAAATATTGGATTCGGATTAGCGCATAAATCTGGCCGAATCAGCGTCATTGTTTCTGAGCCTCGGCCCAATCACATTAAGGGCTAATCAATGATGATTATGATCAGAGTACACCTTGGTGTATGTGACGAACATGACCTTCTTTCACCGGAAGACCATGCTTGACACCTTCACATCTTCACATTCCACCTAGAGATTTTATACATCCTCACTAATCTTTGTCCCCCAGAACATCTCCTTGTCGTCTCGCGTCCTCGGGAGACATGGGCCAGAGCAGATCGCAAACTCTCCCAATACTTCCCTTGCCTAAGGGATCAGTCCTGCTGCCGGGCGTTACACTCCGGGTTCCTGTTGCCAATCGCACTGATATCCCTGCTCTACTTTCCACCGTCTTCTCTAGAGATAGAAGGCCTAGGCCTGACGCCAGCGCTGTCTCAATAGGATGCGTGCCCATCAACTCCCCCCTGCTTAGGTCAGACGGCCAGCATTTACTCGATGATGCAGAACCCAAATCTCGAAGACGCATTGACAACGAAGATACGAACCCCGGAGATGCTGATCATCGGGATCTTTTCATGTACGGCACGGTGGCCAAAATCTCTGGGGTTCAAGGGCGAAGGGCGGATGATCTCTCATTGATAGTGGAAGGCATCAGACGGTTCCGCATAGACAGATTCACTCAGATGAGACCCTTCTTTGAGGCAGAGGTCTCTTATCTGGAGGAAGAAGGTGGGTAGAGACAAGGGTCCTTACATGGGTTTAGATGCTGATATACGTATACTGTAGTCGAACTATCGGACACGGAAATCGAAACGCTGTTCGAGCACCTCAAACAGTTGTCGCGTGAGCTTCTCGCCCTCGTCCGCGTTGCCTCGTTTTTACCCCGGTCTTCTATGAATATATCTCCTTTACTTGCGCGACGCCTAGAGCTCTATATAGCGAGCAAGGAGCTGGTGGATGCTGGTATACTTGCTGACTTCATGAGTAATGTTGTTGAAGCGTCTCTGGAAGAAAGGCTACGGGTTTTGGCCGCTCTGGACATCAAAGACAGACTGAACCAGGTCATCGAGCTATTGTCTCGTCAAATAGAAGGGGTCAAAGGGACTGTTAAGATTACTGCTATTACAACTACAACACCAAATAAGGGGCTGGACATTAGTAATATCAGTCGGAAGGACCGAGAAGCACTGATGCGACGAGCTATGGGTGCTGTTGGATTCAACCCTTCCGGTCTCTCCGCCCCCGGTGGAGGTAATGGAGGCGAGGAAGAGCCCAATGAGCTAGCAGAACTCAAGAAGAAAATTGATGATGCCAAAATGACGCCCGAGGCGCAGAAGGTAGCAGACAGGGAGCTGAAGCGGCTACAGAAGATGAACCCTGCGCAAGCCGAATATGGCGTCTGCAGAACATACATTGAGACGCTTACGGAGATTCCCTGGACCGCATCTACAGAAGATCAGCTCGGCGTTGATACGCTTAAACGGGCGCGGAAACAGCTTGATGACGACCACTACGGATTACAAAAAATCAAGAAGCGTCTTCTGGAATATCTTGCGGTCTTAAGGCTTAAGCAAGCAATCAACGCTGATGTTGAAGATCAGATTGCGAAGGCTAAAGCTGAAGCTGCTCCATCTGAAGAAAAGGGAACGGCATCAGATACTGTAAGAGAGGAGGCTGAGGTCGATTCGACTAAAGTACAAATCCTCCGCAGTAAACGACGAGTTGATAAATCACCTATTTTACTCCTCGTGGGCCCTCCGGGAACAGGGAAGACCAGTCTTGCAAAATCAGTGGCTACAGCCCTTGGTCGTAAATTTCACCGAATCTCACTAGGAGGTGTCAGAGATGAAGCCGAAATCAGGGGTCACAGAAGGACATATGTTGCGGCAATGCCAGGGCTCATTGCCAATGGCCTAAAAAAGGTTGGCGTAAACAACCCTGTCTTCCTACTGGACGAGATCGACAAAGTGGGTGGCTCGAATTTCCACGGAGATCCTTCTGCCGCCATGTTGGAAGTTCTTGATCCTGAACAGAATCACAGTTTCAGCGATCACTATATTGGGGTACCCATCGGCTTGAGCAAAGTGCTCTTTATCGCCACGGCAAATACCCTTGACACCATTCCTCCTCCGTTACTTGATAGAATGGAAACCATCCAGCTATCAGGCTATACCACGGTCGAGAAACGCCACATTGCCAAACAACACCTCATTCCTAAACAGATTCTCACCAACGCTCTCACTCCCTCAGACATCGAATTATCAGACGATGTTATCGACACTGTAATCACATCCTATACGCGTGAATCCGGCGTCCGCAATCTCGAGCGTGAAATCGGCTCCGTCTGCCGCTACAAAGCCGTTCAATACGCAGACGCCAAAGATGCATCCACCCTCGATAAATACAACCCCCGCGTCTCCGTCGCCGAACTCGAAGAAATCCTCGGCATCGAGCGCTTCGACGAAGAAATCGCAGAGAAAAAGTCCGTCCCCGGCATCGTCACCGGTCTCGTAGCCTACTCCTCCGGCGGCCAAGGCAGTATCCTCTTCATCGAAGTAGCAGACATGCCCGGCACCGGCCGCGTCCAATTAACCGGCAAACTCGGCGACGTCTTAAAAGAAAGTGTCGAAGTCGCTCTCACTTGGGTGAAAGCCCACTCCATGGAACTCGGCCTCACACGCGACGCTAATGAAGATATAATGAAAAACCGAAGTGTGCACGTTCACTGTCCATCGGGTGCTATACCCAAAGACGGCCCCTCAGCAGGCTTGGCACATACTATTGCGCTGATCTCGCTCTTCAGTGGGAAAGCTGTTCCGCCTGAGATTGCCATGACGGGGGAAGTGAGTCTGCGGGGACGCGTCATGCCCGTGGGAGGTATCAAGGAGAAATTAATCGGGGCGTTGAGAGCGGGTGTGAAGACTGTATTACTGCCACAAGGAAACAGAAAAGACGTCAAGGATCTACCAATGGAAGTTAAAGAAGGATTGGAGATTGTGCATGTTGGGTAAGTTTCTTGATCTACCATACCATATTTGTGAGCATCAACGCTAATCGCTGTTTGTGTTGTGTTTTAGGCATATCTGGGAAGCGATGAGACAAGTGTGGCCGGATGCGCGGTGGCCCGGTGAACAGCATCTTGCGGGGATTGAGAGTAGATTGTAAATGAAACACTCACCTCTACAACAGCACTACGATCCATGTATATATTATTTTAGCATAGCGAATTAGCCGAGCAGATTGTATGAATGGGATGAATAATAGTATATACATATCCTCATGGCATGGCCTCTCATCCTCTCTCGCTCTGTTTCGCTGTGCCTCTTCCAAAGAGATAGATAGTCGATCATCTGTACCTTGGCTTAGGAACCGCCGGGTTTCGGGTTCCTTGCATCATTCTCAAACACAAAAAAAAAAAAAACAGGAGTAAGGGATTTTAATCGCCGTCCCGTACCTGCATGCGGCGTTCACCTTCCTATTTATTAAATATTTATAATAATATTATTAACAGTCGTAAGAGTATAGGATGGATAAATGAATGGAAAATGGAGTGGAGTGGTATAGAGATAGGGATAGAGATTCGAGCTGTCTTAATGGCCTTTGTTTTGCTTTGCTTTTTGCTCTATGGATTCTATGTTAAAGTAAAGTATTCAAGACGAGGAGAAAGGTCCTCCTTTCTCGCGTTCTTTCTCGCTTGATTTCGCTTTTAGGCGCATGTGTACAGAAACAAAAACCCACCCACAGAAACAAACAAGAAAAAAAAGAGGACACAGGGGGTATATAGCTCATACAATAATCCAACGAACGAACGAAAAGAAGCCAAAACACGCATCTCAAAGCCCTTCCCTTTCCCTTCCCTGCAAACCATTTACCGTTCCACTAAACTCCCTTCCATCATCATCACCTCTCGTTACTACGCAGCCTACCTCACCCGTTAGTGAGGCCTCAGACTACTAATACTAGTGACATCGCTCTCCAACCTCTGACTCGTCCGTCTAGCCGCAAACCGCTCCATCTTCATATCCCCCTTCCCCATCCCATATTCCGGCGGGCCAGAAGTCCTCCCTCCGCTCATACTAACGCTCGCATTCCTAATCGGTAATTCGCCCTTCCCCAACACCCCGCGCCAGAGATTGCGGCACGCGGTCTGAGAGGTTATGATGTAGACGCAGGCATTGAAGAAGCCTTGTAAGGGCAGCACGAGGGTTTCGGTGTAGTTTAGGCCGTAGAGGATTTTTGTGGGGTGAGCGAGAGAGTAGACGCGATTGATGGAGGAGGGGACCCAGGAGATGAGGAGGGCGCAGAAGAAGAGGAAGGCGACGCGGGCGTAGAGCCAGGCGTCGGCGTTGGCTTCGGCGAGGGCGTGGTCGCGGGTTAGGGTCCGCACGCGGAAGAGTTCGGGGGCGGTGTGGGAGGGTTTGCGTTGGTTGTCGTTGTTGTGGGATTTGTCTTGGGGGCCGACTTCGATGTTGACGGTGTAGGGATCGAAACCGGTGTTGTTGTGGTTGTGGTAGCCTTCGAGGCCGGGGATGCGCATTTCTTCGTCTTCGTTTAGGGGGTATTGGGAGGCGGGAGAGGAGGAGCGGGGTTGGCGGGATTCGGATTGGACGGTTATTTCGGTGGTTATAGTGCCGAAGGGGTTTTCGTTGAAGGGGTTGAAGAGGGGGCGGAGGGTGTTGCGGTTGCGCCAGACTTTGCGGAAGGCGAGGCAGTAGATTGCAAAGGCGGAGACGAGGGCGACCCTGTAGGTTTTTAGTTTGAGGGGGATTTTTCTGCGGAGTGTTTGTACGAACCAGACAATGCCGTATAAGGTTGCCATACGGAGGAAGTCCCATTCTGACTGAATCCAGCACCAGAGCTGTTTGGCCTATTAGCACAGTCACGGAAATGCTTTTAAGCGTACTCACAAGGGCTGGACCATAGACCCTTCCACGGCTGTGGTCTTTGAGGAAGAGATATGTCAATGCGGGTATGAAGGAGAGGCCATAAGCTCCAATAAAGTACTTCCATTCCTGAGCTTGCATACGCTGAGCGGTCCAGCCGCGAAACAGAGCTAGGTAGACATTAAGAGCCATTGCAAGAGCCCATAGAGCGTCAACGCCCAAAAACCTGTAGGCCATCAGAATTGGTGTTAACACTTCCTCTGCCACGACTCACATCTGGATTGCAAAAGCCTGAAACTGGCACAAAGACGAGTCCTGCCCGGCTTGAACTCCATCTTGTGCTATCAAGGACGCGATATTCATACCCAGATTGCTCCATGATGCAGCGAAGACCAGCCGATTAATGGGTTTGTTGAAGCCTCTCGCTAGCAGGAATGTCGACAAGATGAAGAATATGCCGAGTAGGGAAAAGATGGAGGTGATTCGTTCAGTGATGGCAAAGGAGTTGAGCTGGCCCTGAGTCAATGCTGTTGTCGCCATGTCGCTCAATTGCTCTGTCAATTGGGTCGCTTGTATGTGTCCGCGAAGTGACGGGTCGCAACGACTTCGAATTAGTGGTTCTGGACAGCGTCTATATCGTCTATATCGTCTATATTGGGTGTTAAGGTGGTTTGTCATTCACAACTGCGGCTACGCCATCACATTATATTTGACACAGTCACCCAAACAGTGGTGACAAGAGTGGCGTGATCAGAATATGAAGTTCTCTTGGTATGAGAAGGCTTTTGAGGACCAATTGACCGGAGAACAAGACGAATGACTTGCATACTAGGTAGGACGTACGCCCTGATGCGCTAAATGAGGACTGCGTGCGTGGTGGAAACAATAATATAGTCGAGCCATGTGTATCATGGAAGTGACCTCACCCTTTGGGACTGGTGGTTTCCTGTAGCACTTTACTAGGCCGCAGCCACGGACCTGGAGCGTGGACCTGCCCTTGCAGATGGGAGCATAGAAGGACACCATTAAAGCCATGCCGCTCCCGAAACACACCATCTCCACCATTAGTCAATACAAAACAACAAGATGGTGTGATAGCAGCCAATGGGGGGGAGAATGGGAGGGGACATGCGGCGTGGCCAAGGTTGACCGACAGCCGCGAAAGCTTGGGGAAGTCGGACAGTCGTTCAGCTAGCATGGAAGTCCGTGCAACCAGATGGATGCTTTTGAGGGTGATGGTCGTTGTTGTTCCTTGATCTTGGTCAAGTGAAATGTACCTTAATGTCTCCAAGAAACGACTAAAGAGGATGATGGATGTTAGCGTAGAGTAACATTGATTAGATGATTGATTAATTGAGCGATTGGGTAGAGTATGGATTTTCAGGATTAAGAAATGGTGTGAGGATGATTAACGTACTAGAATATCGACGATCTCGACCGTTTGAATCCAGGGCAAGCATACACGAGGGGCCAATCAATGAGCAGCATCTATTACTCCTCTCCACCAGCTTCGCTTCTACGGTCCCCATGCTTCCGAATATGGCGTGAAACAGAGGCCACCTCCCACCCTCCCACGCCAGAGCCACGTGCATTACCACTGCATGACGACACTCAATCCGCTGTCTCCACGGAATCTTCCATCGCCCCTATTCAGCTCGCTGATGATATGCTGTTCTTCTCAAAGATCAAGGTCCACTTGCCGTGGGCTGGCACCATTATGGTGTATTCTAGGTGCGGACCTTCTTTCCATATCATGGTGTATGTGGAAATCGACATGTGATAGAAATAAGGTAACCAACAGTGCGGAGTAGCCTCCTCAACCTTCTCCTCCTCAACCCAAACCCCTACAAAACCCTCCAAAACCCACACTGGTGTATTACCACACAATAATCTGCCTCGTGGCCGCACTACCAGGGATACAACCTCGTCGCACATCCCTCCCTAGAACAAAAACAAGGTTGCAGTAGTCTATCCTATCCTATCCTTAGCATGTCAATTCCCCTCCCAAACTACTTTGGTAGGTAAGGTAGAAGATAAGAGCCAAGCAAGCAAATGCTCCAATCAAGAATTAATCAAAAGTAATCAATAACCTATCCGGTAACTTTTCGCTTTCCCACGCCACCCTCTGCGCCGCGCGCGGGCTAGAATTCGATTTCGCCGCATTCGTGCAGATTGACTTCAAGGTTCTTCTGAAAGACCGGAACCCCCACACTTTGTAGTAGCTAAAAAATACCCCTGAGGATTGATTTTGTGTACCTGCAGGGCCCCTGGAACCTACCGTATCTTCTGTAGTTATCATACCTGCAGCACAACGAACACCAGGAACCGTGGGGTTGTGTCGCTTGCGCCGGACTATTCTTCACGGCATTCATTTTCGTCGTTCATGTCTTACACCGGTACTTATGCACTGTGCCTCAAGCTGCGTGCAGACGGCGGCCGGGTACCCGCGTTGATCAATGGGGAACGTGCACGGTACCTTATGTGCTGTCGAGTACCCGCTTTTCATGGGTGTGTTGTTTGTCCGATGACTGTCGATTGATTCATCATCAGGCTACATATTATGATCATGATAGGAGAGAGGGGAGCCGGATTGGGATGGGTTTGACTATGCCGATAAGGTAAGTTGCTTATTATGTAGAATACATGGGTGTTGGACCCTGAGAGTGGTGGGTTGGGAGATAGGGAGATGGTTTGGGGAGGACTGCCGTTGAGACTGGGTAGGGTTCAAGGGAATTGGGTAAGGTAAGGCACTGTGCCTCATGCTGGATGCTGATGAAGGGTTTCCTTGTCAATATTTAGTATTCGTCTCTTTCTCCGAATATGCGGTCATGCTGTTGTTGCATTTACGTACACGTGCACGGACAAGACAAGTCAAATGTGACAGCGGGAGCATTGATTGAACATGTGAAGATAATTCGATTCTATTGGATGCAGCACGTCAATGCTGATTCTCATTCGGACGAGGTGACGCTAGACCAACCCTTACACCGCCGCTATGCCACACCATACCATGCTATGCTGTCTATGCAAACACGGAGTCTCGTTACATCCGGGAAAAAAATGACTGCGAAATAGTACTCCATATTACTCCTGATACTCCTGCGTGAGTCTCGCTCATCCAATGAATGATCAGCGACTTTGACTTTCCAACCCTCCCACACTCCTAAGCCCTCACCCCCCGGGGATCCTCCTCAAGTTCCTCAAAGATGCCTGACACGTCCTTTCCGTGCAAGCGTAAGCGATTGATGCAGGTGAACATCACGTTGCCCCAGTTGGAATTGACCCGGAATGCCACCTTGGCAGTATGAATCTCATATTCGTGCAATGAGATCGGAACCTTGAAAGACTGAATGTTCTGGTGGTCGTGTATATTGTATATCCAACGGCCAATCGGTACCCAATTGCTGCCCAGAGCCTGCTCTGCAGACAGCGTCTTGTCTTGCGGTGATGATTCCATCAACAGATGGGGATGCATGCGAGTGAGTACATTGCCGATAGTGTTGCGCATGTCATCATCCTCGACCAGGATCCACAGTTCGATCTCTTTCGGCGCGGCTCCCATGCCTCCCTCTGGGGTTTCATCTTTGTGGCCATACTCGACAACGAGCTCAGTTGGTGCGACGTTCCGTGGGAGTTCAATGGTGAGCTGCAGTTTGCCGCCAGATCGAGGAGCACACCATCTATCTGCTCCAGGATCGTCCCAAGCTGTCAAGGCGCTCATGTGGGGCTGTGACAGTGCTTTCTCTTCGCAAGCATTGGAGGACTTCCACGGCAAAAAGCTCCATGTCTTGTCGCATTCTGTTGTTGCAATCGGCGAAGAGAGATGAGGATCAATCACTGCACCCCATCCCGGCAGGAACCAGTTGATTTGCTGCTTGGGAACGAACGACTGGGAAGATTTCTTCAGGTGGTACTCAACGCTACCGATGCGACTAAGTAGATTATCGTACTCATAAGGCATCTGAGAGCCGTTCTGAATTGAAGTCCCTCCAAAGCCAGGAAAGTAGCGTGGAGCGACGTGATGGAAGAGGGCCTGGAATGCAGGAACCAGAAGGAACATCGAGAACATTACCAGGATCAATGTCCACATCAACACCCTAGGGTCCGCGACCGGTGCATACGGTATACGCACGGCACGGCGTCGGCCTTCGCCGTCAAGGATGTATCCAGTAGTAGTGGTGAGAGAACCACGAGGAGCCCAATACTGGAATGAAAAAAGGGAAAGTGGCTGTTCTTGGAACTCCAGAGTTTGGTTTTCTCCAGCTGCCGGGCCTTCCTCCTCCTCACGGACGGTTGAGAGTCCACCGGTCTCTGCATTAGCCACAGCATTACCAATGGAAGCGAGGGCCGAGACAGGAGCCGCTCCCACCAACTGGTCCGAGGGTTTTACCAGGGCTTTGGTGCCATAGGCGCGGTTGTTCTTCGAGGCAAGTTTTCGTCCAGCGGGTTCCGACACAGCGGGCGAGACACCACGACGAGAGTTACGGGTCCCAGTAGGGGTGGGGGCTGCAACACGTGGAGCGGCCACGGATGCGTTGTCTGCTTCCACTGAACGTGCGCGAGAGGCGGCGCGGGTAACACGAGGAGTCGGTCCAGTGTCAGACATTGTCGAATGTGTTGTCGGAGGTGGAGATAGGTACTAGGGATGCGAGGATATTGATGTAATGACGAGATATGGGAAGGGAAGCAAGCCCGGAAAGACGAGTGAGGAGCAGCGAATGATAGCTTGCCAGAAGCTCTCGAACGGAGGCGTGAATATTGATGTAGTAACGAGGTATGGGAAGCGAAGCAAGCCCGAAAAGAGGAGCGAGGAGCAGCGAATGATAGCTTGCCAGAAGCTGTCGAACGGATGCGAGGATATTGGTGTAGTGGCGAGATATGGGAAGCGAAGCAAGCCCGAAAGGAGGAATGAGGAGCAGCGAATGAGAGCTTGCCAGAAGCTGTCGAACGGAAGTGTATATTAGTAAATATGTATGTGTAATTAAAGCTTGCCAGCAAGATGTGGTCAGAATGTATGAGGAGAGTCGAGTGCGGTGTTGAGAGCGTAGATGTTAAGGATGAAAGGAAAGAAATGGGAACGAGCTCACTTATGAATTTTGCAAGACGCTACTAAAAAGGGGAGGCTGGGTGGCTGGGTCTTTTTCGCTGTGTGTGAATGATGCTATTCACTTCTTTTCGCTGTGTGTGGGTGATGCTATTCACTTCTTTCGCTATCATTTGTCATACCAGATCTTATCGACCGCTTCACTTCACATAGAACAATGGTTATGGATGGCCCTGATGTTTCAACCCCTGATCGCCAATGCTCCTATCACCACTACTACTTCGACGCGATGAGCTGTTCCTTCTTGTGTGGTGAAGGTGAGAATTCACTAATGAGTTGAGGTGCCTCCTCTGCGCGGCGACAACAACGATCGATCCCGCGCTTCTAGGCATTTAGAAGCTATCTGGTTACCTGGGAATGCGCTCGAGGTAATAAAGCTGGATTAATTGTAGAGTGAATGCGTGGAATGGTAGTTGCATCCGCATTCGTTTTGAGTGAAGCTTTGTTGACGAATTCAGATGTCCTCTCCACGCGACGGACCCTGCGTCATGTGCCAAGCCAAGCTAAAGCGGCGGCGGGGGGCTTCCGTCATGTTCTATTCTCAGGCAGGCAGACACTCGAGTAATCCCCAACAGGTAACCTTCATCCTTTTTTCAACCACCACCTGTCCTTTCCACTGGGTGTAAACAATTTCTTCTCTTCCTAACGTCGAAATCTTGAGCAATTTGTTATACAGGGAGGCGATGTGTTCAAGCGATATCTTCCTAGGGCTTTTAGCCATCCTCTTTCCCCCAATTGCCGGTACCTATCGCTACCTGCCATCTCTCACTTCACAGCTTACACTAACGGTTATGTAGTTTGGATCAAATCAGGAATCTGCAGCGCGGACTCTCTCATCAACATTCTCCTTTGCCTGCTTGGCTACCTTCCTGGGCTCATCCACGCCTGGTACATCATCTCCTTGTACCCTGAACCTAGCGACTATGAGTATGAGACCATTCCCCATGACCAAGGCGAAAATGGAAGGGTCACATATTATTATGTCAACCACCGACCGAGTGGTGAAGCCTTGAGGCATCAAGGTCAGCCACAAGGGCAACCCCATAGTTACGTTAGTGGTCCGCAACAGCAAAGAGGCTACGGGACTACTGAGGGGATGAGGGTACCACCGCAGCAGCAGCAACAGGGAGGAGAAGGATCGGCAGAAGGGGGCGTGCCACCTTCCTATGAGCAGGCGATCAAGGGCGACCACAAAGTCCAAAGCTGAAGCAACAAGTTGGCGCAGGTCAAGCAAAGCGATGGCACAGAGCGACGACGTATTGAGGGTGATCATGGCATTTGGATTTGTAGCGCTGTATCCTATAAAGTTTATGAGGCGTTAGAGCAGGGATGATATCATTAGAGCCTTGGGAACTGTTCTATATAACGTTTGGCATGATGTCTCTAACATTTACCCACAGTGTCTCAGGAAGTACATGGTATCTAGCATGTAATCAGACCCATTTTCCGGACACTCACCCTATCCAATATCTAAAACGGATGGCAAGAATCACCTGTTTGAGATCGAAGACTCTTTATCCAAAACTCTATCCACCTGTTGTAATTGTAGAGATTACGTTCGAGACTGAGCTGTAAAATCGGTATGTCCACCTAAACGCATGATAATAAAACGCACGTATCGACCTGGATTACCACGAGATTCTATTTCGGACTTGTGAAACGCTGAAGTTGTGGCGCTTCACATTAGTGGTCTCACGTTTAAATAGGAGTAAAGTATCAAAGTACTCTGTACAGCTCCGGGAAGGCAAGCAAGTACCTTGGCCGAGGATCTGATTAGTCAGAGGTAGACAACTTCCATTAGTAACCAATGAGATTACTTGAAGTATCACAAAAGTCTTCCCGCAGTTTTGCCGGCCGCATATTCTTTTTCCATGAGGACACGTTAAATCAAAGGAATTCAAACTCCGCTCTTTTAAACATCCCCAACTCCTCCCACACTCTGTCGTTCTTACATCTTTGTATACCCACCCTCAATCCATAGAGGACGCTCTCATCAATCCTTTTGAGATTTCCTGGTTCTATTCTTTACACATTCCATTCACGATGGCTCGACCATCACGGGGGCCCTCGAAGCCCTTTACATGGTCCATTGTTTTTTACTTTCTACTTATATTCATCGCCCCCTTAGCATTCCTCAACCACGCCAGCGCACAGTCAGATGAGCAGGTTCCAATCCGGGAAGATCTTGGCGATGGTAAATCCCCTCTCAAATAATGGGAGATCTCCGGAGAGCCCTACTAAATCTTGCTGCAGTCATTGGTATAGACCTTGGAACAACTTACTCCTGCGTCGGTGTGATGCAGAATGGGAAGGTCGAGATACTAGTCAACGACCAAGGGCACCGAATCACTCCTTCCTATGTGGCCTTTAACGACGAAGAACGGTTGGTGGGAGACGCCGCAAAGAACCAATATTCCTCAAACCCCCGGAGGACAATATTTGACTCAAAGTAAGTAATCGCTATAGCCCTAGTGCTTTGCCAGTTTACTGACTGGAAATAGGCGATTGATCGGCCGCAAGTTCTCTGACAAAGATGTCCAGGCTGATATTAAGCATTTTCCCTTCCGTGTCACAAATAAGGATGATAAACCGGCAATTACTGTGGAGGTGAATGGCAAAGACCGTTCTTTCTCTCCGGAAGAAATATCCGCCATGGTTCTTGGGAAGATGAAGGAGATCGCGGAAAGTTACTTAGGGAAAACGGTGACCAGCGCCGTTATCACTGTTCCAGCCTATTTCAACGACAACCAGAGACAAGCTACCAAGGACGCTGGGACTATCGCTGGTTTGAACGTCCTACGTGTTGTCAACGAACCCACCGCAGCCGCTATCGCTTATGGTCTTGATCGCACTGGGGAGGAACGCCAAATTATTGTCTATGATCTTGGTGGAGGAACCTTCGATGTGTCTCTGTTAACCATTGACAATGGCGTTTTCGAGGTCCAAGCAACAGCGGGAGACACTCATCTTGGAGGCGAGGACTTCGACCAGAGAATCATCAACTACTTCGCTAAGAGGTATAACAAGGAGAAGAATGTAGACATCACCAAGGACTTGAAGACTATGGGCAAGCTCAAGGTATGTTCACCATAGCATGACTGGGCAGTGCATTGCTAATATCTGCATAGCGCGAGGTTGAGAAAGCAAAGAGAACCCTTTCGAGCCAGATGTCAACTCGTCTTGAGATCGAGAGCTTCTTCAAGGGCGAAGACTTCTCCGAGACACTTACAAGGGCTAAGTTCGAAGAATTGAACATGGACCTATTCAAGCGTACCCTAAAACCTGTCGAGCAGGTGCTCAAGGACGCAAAGGTGAAGAAGAACGAAATCAACGACATTGTCCTGGTTGGTGGCTCTACCCGTATCCCCAAGGTCCAAGCAATGTTGGAAGAATTCTTCAATGGCAAGAAGGTCAGCAAGAACATCAATCCTGATGAGGCTGTGGCTTTTGGTGCAGCTGTTCAGGGTGGTGTGCTTTCGGGCGCCGAAGGAACTAAGGAAATCATCTTAATGGACGTCAACCCATTGACTCTTGGTATCGAAACCACTGGTGGCGTCATGACCAAGTTGATTCCCCGAGGAACCAGCATACCTACGCGCAAGAGCCAAATCTTCTCAACTGCCGCTGACAACCAGCCAGTTGTCCTGATCCAAGTTTGTAAGTTGCAAGTTCCATTCTCCAGGATGATGAACCATGTTCTAACACACTATAGTCGAGGGTGAACGATCTATGACCAAGGACAACAACCTTCTCGGCAAATTTGATTTGACTGGTATTCCGCCTGCGCCAAGGGGCGTTCCTCAGATCGAGGTCTCCTTCGAGCTTGACGCCAATGGAATCCTCAAAGTTAGCGCTGGGGACAAAGGCACTGGGAAGTCGGAAAGCATAACGATTACGAACGACAAGGGCCGTCTCACTCAAGAAGAAATCGATCGCATGATCGCTGAGGCCCAGGAGTTCGCAGAAGAAGACAAGGCTACATCTGAGCGGATTGGCGCTCGTAACGGTCTAGAGAACTACGTCTTCAGCTTGAAGAACCAAGCCAACGACGAAGAGGGCCTTGGTGGCAAGATTGACGAAGATGACAAGGAAACTGTAAGCATGCCCACTCGGGTTCGATTTAAAGACATACACTAACTGTTATCAGCTTTTGGAAGCCATCAAAGAGGCCGCTGATTGGCTAGAAGAGAACGCCAGCGAGGCCACCACCGAAGACTTCGAGGAACAAAAGGAGAAGCTGAGCAATGTGGCCTACCCGATTACCAGCAAGCTGTACAGTGGTGCCGGCGGCGAGATGCCGCCAATGGATGATGAAGATGAGGGTGGGCATGATGAACTATAAGATGTCGGTCGCATTCCACTGGCGTTGATCGCTGCTAGCTTGCAGTATAAGGCTCGTCTATGCTTTGACAAGTGTTTAGATATGTATAAAAGATGAGATGGGAGATAAAATAGAATTGAAAGCTGTTACTAGTTACTCTGTGTTCTTCGCATTTCTTCGAAAACGGTTTTTTGCTTCTGGGCCATTCCAGCCTTCGTATTCCACCATTCAAGATTAGTCTAGCTTACCCTTCTTAGGCCCCCTACCCTACGACCTCACCAATGCCATTCAGCTTAGGGATGAATCTGCTTATGTGCAACCGGAATGGCAGTGAATATATAACGTGCGAGAACAAGATGGGTAGAACGAGAGGTTGAGATATAAAAGTCTTTCCTAGCAATAACGTATTGATATCTATTCTAGAATACTAAACACCCACTACCATACCACCACACTGACACCCACCCTCAAATCCCAGCCCCCCTATCTATAGCGATAATTCTGCCGTTCAGCAGCGTGCCTTGGATTTATCAAGCCGTATCTCTCTTGTTCGGCCTGCTCCAACATATAGCTAGCTTCACCAACACCGACCATTTCGGGCCAATTGGCTAACATATGACTAAACCCCAGCGCATCTCGCTTGCTGTTTTTAGGCTTTTTAGGTGCGGATAGGTCATATGGCGTTTTGGGTTTGGCTGGGCGTTTTGTGTCCTTATAGCTCTCCGCCCTGTAGCGCTCTTCGGAGATCTCCATCACGTCATCGTCGTCCTTCTCCCTTTCCAGTCCCAGGTGTTTTCGGTCCTTGTCTGTGAGTGAGGCAGTGGTGTTTATGTTGTGCCAATGCGGTGTATATTGATGTGGGTGCACTCCGATTTTCTGTTGCCAGAACTGGGGCCGGTCTTGAAAGTTCCTACCGTCGGGAAACCAGTATATGAATGCGAGCCAGTGATTGGTGTACCAGTGCTTGCGACATTGCATTACATCCCAAGGCAGTGCTTTTGCTATTTCAACCCAGCTTCTGCCTTCTCTCTTTATCGAGAGAAGCGTATTGATATCTTGGATTGTCCAGCGGAAATCCATCTCTGTTTTGAATGGATATCTGGCTTGAGGATTGAAGCTCAGCCAACGAGCAAGGCACTCCGGGGCATTGAAAGGTGTGAGTTTGTGAGAGATTTCCAGCCAGTCATCACCCTTACGATAAGACATCATCAGGTCATAATCCCTTTTCGGCGTCCAACCAGGGTAAGCCTTTGACATATGCAATTTTTGGAAATTACGGATCTCCATCTTGTTTTTTCCACGGGGATTCATGCTTTTTAACCCGTTGTGTAACATGTGGTATCTATGTTTCAATGCCCATTCTGAACGGTCCAAGATCTGCGCAATGAAGTCCCCGGTGTAATGGCCTTGGTCACGGAGCGCCAAGAGCAATTGGTCCTCAGCAGCAGTGAAACGATAGTTGGAATCCATACTAGCAAAATGATATTAAATTGTCATATGTTAGGTTTTTGCAACGCCAGGTTGGCGACTGAGGAACAACGCGCAGGCTATTGCAACGAGCATATGTTTCCCTATTCTAGGAAGGAACGATGAGGAATTTGCGGGCTGTTACCCTCAGCAAGAATAGTGAGCTCTCGTGGTTTGCCGAAACATGACGCACTGGAGCAGCTGCAGACGGTGCTCGCTTTCATGAGAGTCGATTATTGATAACCTCAAGCACTCAATCTCGCGGAAGATGTTTTTTGGTGGACTTGCCTGTTATGACGGATTAACATTTAGTGATCATCAAAGCATCAGCGTTCAGCATATAGGCAATTCGTTTTATCCAATCCAGCGGTCTTCGTCCCCTACTGACTACCTCTTCTTCGCAGGTCTCGCGTTCTTTTCTCTCCTCTTCTCCTTCTTTCCCCTCTCCTTTCTCACCTCCTCAACACCCCTAACCTCGCTCTTACCACTCCCATCCCTAAACCTGCCCCTCCTCTCCTCCTTCGCCTTCTCTACCATCTTCTTACGTTTGTAATAATCGTCCCGATACTTATCTGCCTCCTTCGGCGCTGTCTCCCGCTTATGCTTGAACCTCTTTCCACCTGAACCTCGTTTAACCGCACTCGCAGCCTCATTCTCCCCCGTCCTTGGCAGCCGATCAACCTTATTTGACTTCCTCCATGCATCGTATCTCCCACTCTTGAAACTCGCAGCGATTTTCTGTCCGCTTTCGCCTCGGATCATCTTCGCTCCTTTACTGCCATCCTCATCGTTAGCTCTCGCGACGTACTTCTTGCTTTTCTTATCCCAGCGCATTCCCTTGGGACGACTGGGCTCGCCGAGGGTTTTGGCGCCGTCGTCATTGGTGAGATCCATGGTTGCGGAGCGTGCGGCGGTAAGAAAATTTGAATTACCGCCTGAGTGGACCCCGTAGCCGCGGTCTTCGGCTGGGTTGAGAGTTGAGGGGTTATAAGACATAAAGAAGTCGGAGTCTTGGTAGTTGGCGGGGTTCTTGCTTTTAGTTGAGGGGCCATGGGAGAAGGTTACCTCGATTTCATTTGAAGAGGCTGAGTCCATGTCAACTTCATCGTCTGATAAGACGTTTCCGTTTGAGAAGCTGGTCGACTTGATTGTTGTTGAGGTGTCCACCTGTGGTTCAGGACTGATTTTGAGCTCCTCTGTGTTTTGTAGAGCCTGTTTTTTCCGTCGCTGATCATCAACAGTCATTCTCCGCTTTTTCATGATTTCGGCAGCTTCACTACCAGCGCCACGCTTTCCAATTTCAAATACAGTCTCTTGGGGTCTAAAGCCACTGATACGTGCCAGCATTTTCTCGCGCTCGATGTCATCGTAGTTGATGTTGTCGTTGAATAGCGGATGTAACGCCAACCATCTTTTTGATCCAGTAACTTCCTTTGACCGCCTAGCACTTTCACTTGAAGCTGCATTTCGCGTCTTCAAATAAAGTTTCTCGCCCTTATCAGCAACCGACCGAAGCGCCAGTAAGTCGCTGTCTTCGTCCAGTAGCTTGCTGACCCATTCACAGTTGGTTGCAAGCCGATCTCTGGCCAGACCACCAATTACGACATCTTCTGTATAATTCGGCGCCTCTTCTCTCTCTCGCCCGATTATGAGCCGTTTCCCAAGGAAAAGTTGAAGATCGAGCAGATAAGGAGCATCTGACTCTCGTACAAGACTATAACTCCAGCCCTTCTGTCCTGCTCTTGCAGTCCTTCCTACTCGATGTACAAAGATCTTTGGTTGAGCTGGGAAATCATAATTGATTACGTTTGCTAGCACAGGAATGTCTATTCCTCTTGCAGCAACATCAGTGACAACAAGAATATTTGTCATGCCAGTGCGAAAGTCTTGCACCTGAATTTTCCTCGCTGTCTGATCAAGAGAACCATAGGCGTGAGACACTGCAAAGCCTGAGTGGCGTAGTAGAGCTGCGAGATAATCAACATGGTGTTTGGTCGCAGCAAACACGATCGTCGAATGGTCTGTGGGTGATTCATACGGCTTCACACCGTCCACCTCCCCACGTTTCCTCTTCTTACCCTTATTGCTGGCTTCCTGGTTGGCACGGATTGCAGCTTCCGTCTGGCCAGTCGGTATCTTAATTATATCATTCAAGACGTGTAATAAAGCGCCATCTTTTTCGGCACTCTTCATGGTAAAGAAAGCACTTTGAAGGTCTGGTGAGATTTTGCTTTCTGCATCTAAGCGTACGAGGTTAGGTTCTTGTAAGCCTGCCCTTGCAAATTCGACGAGAGACTTAGGCAAAGTAGCTGAAAACAGAAGAGTTTGCCTGGCTTGTGGTAGTGCATGTAGGATTTCTGTTAACTGAGCTGCGAACCCCATCTCAAACAAGCGATCGGCTTCGTCGAAAACCACATAACGTACAGAAGACAAGTCCAATCCCATCTCGACCTTTAGATGAAGATATCTTCCCGGCGTAGCGATCACGATATCGGGATTTGCAGACATAAAGCTGAATTGCTCTTCCAGGGAGTCCCCCCCTACAAGGAGCACACATTTCAGATCTGTCCCTCTTCCAAGCTCCTTAACCACTTTGAGCGTCTGTAGAGCTAATTCACGTGATGGCGAGAGTATTAATGCCCTTGATCCGACCTTTGCGCTATGGCTTTTCAACCTTTCTATCATAGGTATCACAAATGCTGCTGTCTTGCCCGATCCGGTCCTCGCCATTCCCACAACGTCCTGGCCATCGAGCACTAACGGTATAGTTTTTCTTTGTATTGGCGTCGGCACCGAGAACCCCTTACGAGTAATTGCCTTCAGTAGGTTGGCATTAAGA
Organism: Cladonia borealis; assembly: GCA_018257855.2. Classification (NCBI taxonomy): domain Eukaryota; kingdom Fungi; phylum Ascomycota; class Lecanoromycetes; order Lecanorales; family Cladoniaceae; genus Cladonia; species Cladonia borealis. Next base: position 452,435 of record JAFEKC020000011.1, on the reverse strand, counting down.
CCCATCGCTTGAAATCCACCGCCCTTCTTCACACTCCTTCCCTTGACATTTGCTGCTTTTCGATTTGAGGCAGCCTGCGTCTCCGCGATAAATCCAGCATCATCCGAGCTGTAGTCACCTTCGAGATCTGGAATTTCTCCTGGCTGCAGCATGCGAGCTTTGCGGTCTGGATGTTGAAATTCTGCTTCGTCGTCAGAGCCGGCACTGCTGCCACCGTCGAAGAGTACACGAGAAATATCGATCTCATTTTCGGAGGCCACTGGCGAAGGAGCTCGATGAGGCATTTCGAGCGCCTACCACCAGGAATCCCGTGAAAGTTGTGCAAGAGACCCGACAGGCATATTTTCTGGAGGCCTATCGGCGATTGGCTAAATCTCGGGCCGAGACTTGGCAATCCCAGGGCTAAAGCCAGCCCTACCTACTTGTAGGGACCCCGAAAGTGGGCTCGGTTGGGGGTAGTCTTCCCCTGGCCTTATCCCTTTGGAACGTCCAAATAACTACTCACATCGCCGAGTTACACATGCATCTACTCTGTAGTGCTTGCACATCATCTCGATACGGCAGCCGTATCTCTGTCTTGTCCGGTATAGAGACTGTCTTCTTATGGTAATTGGACTTATTATGCATAATCCGTTGTCTACGAAGTTGATTGATCGATCCATTCAACGTCCAACGTGAGGGCAACATCTTCAAGCAACATCCACCCGCAAGCCTAACTTTTTAACCTGCGGCCAATCTAATGCTTTTCTTTGAATATGAGCAGTGCATTCTGCAAAATAGCTGAAACAAATATCGGCCCTACAAGTGCACTGATCGCACAAGGGCTTAATTATCTGTATCGTAGCTGCATTTAGCGTTTGGCAGTATCGACCGGTCCTTTATATACGAAGTATACTAATGTGAACCCCCCGATTGCTCTAATAAGTACACTGATGCTTTCAAGGCTTATTGAAGAGAAGTCTATTCGTATCAACGTGTTGGGAGGTCCAGATAGGGCAGCTTTGAACGCTTCTGTGGTTGATGGACTTGATGTACCACAAATGCGATTCCAAGCGGTGCACAGTATCTAGAAATTACAAGGATCAGAGCCTGTGTGTGCCATTATTCCCTACCAAATTAAGCGCCACGGAGTTGTCTTGGAGAGAGCCGCCATGCGCGTGGAAAAATACCAACAGGTCTCGTTCTGATGCAAACCTTCTGCACCTCCAAACCAAGTGTTTCAGCATGTTGAGAGTCTGTCTTAAATGGGGACAAGCCTACGCCTAGCTTCTCTCTGGAATTTTCATTCGCATCATGTTCAAAGTGTCTTGTCAAGATGTTATCATTGTTGATTCTTCCTTCCCTTCTCTACTTCTCTCAATGCTACCTCCCACCCCCAGTCGCCGCCACCACCGCGCTTAATTTCTCCTCAGGCTCTAAGTCTGTGGACTCCCTACCTGTTCTCCACCTTTTACTGTGCCTATGCCAAACACGCTAACCCTCATATTATTGACCCAGCATCACCACCAGCAACGGCAATTTCAGATACTACATCCCTGAAACGCCCTACGCAATGAACATACGGACTGTTGGCTTGCCGAGCTCTCTTTTCACACTCGTCGAACTCCAGAGGTTGTATCACAGGACTTTCTCACGCATCAACAAGCACATCGATCGCGGCGAGGGGCAATACATTCCTCAGAGGTTCGTGAGTAATAGATGGCACTTCGAAATGGGTTGGGAAAGAAATGATGTGGAGCATGATAGACTGGTAAACTTTACCATGTTGAAGAAAATCTTTTTGGGCCTCGAGGGCATACATGCGAAGACAGACACACCGCTGGTGTTGGTCTATAGGAAGCCATTAAAATTCATCATTGAGGAGTGGTATGGAAGCGAGCTCATAATCCCTGGGCGAGGGTGGGTGTTATCGGTGGATACTACTGAGTCAGAAGTAGGGGGCGAGGTTCTATTTAATAACGGTAGCCAGGTCAACAGCAGTGTCCTCGATAGTTGAGCTAGGGACCTTAGATCTCGATGAGCATTCCGTTGGCTTGGCTAGCAGGATCCACCGTGTGGTAATGATGTTGAATATGAGTTGACCTAACACGACAGTTTTGGAATTATATACCGCTTCAACGAGCTGAGCTTGTGTGCCGCAATCTGTAACGATATTCTAAAAAACCTAGCTCACAAGACTAGATGCCGAGGTCAGTGACAAAGAGCGTGGGAACAGAAAACAAGCAACACGCACCGCTCGGTCCCTCATAGCGATCGAGAATATTTCATCTGCATACCCGAGGCAGACGTCCATTAAAGAAATGCTACAGAGCATTAGCCGCTGAAAAAGTGTATGATTTATGCAAACAGATCATCATTACTAGGCATCCCTGTTACCATACGCTTGATTGAAACTCAGTGTGGAACCGAAGCAGCTTTTTAATAGGCAAAAGCCCATTAGTTGCCTACGAGAGAAACAAAGCCGTCGTCTGAACTGCGCAAGCTTGAACGAAATAAGACGACTTTGGTTTCCTATTCAGCTCAGTCACTTCAATACCTCTCTTTGGCAAAGGCAGAAGAGGATGAAAGTGTGTCCAATTTGGGGTACTTAGTATACAGGTCTCAAGCGGTGTTAATCCATGGCATCTGTGTTCTTAAGAGCTGCGCAAGCCTTAAGTAGTGTGGAGACTGCAGCGGACTGAAGATTGTTATTGATTGTTGATGCTAGGGAAAGAGGTGGGATCCTTTATGGGTTACCATTGATATAAGTGTTTATAGCTGTTACACGCCTGACTGTTTCTTCAAGCTGGAAAGGAGTGGCGTAAGGACTAGTTACTGTAAGGCAGAGATAGTCATACATCCCCCTCAGCTTCAAAATCTTAAACATGAAAGCGATAGTGTCAAGCAATCTAGTAGTATACAGTGCAAAGACAATATGATAAATATCTATGAAACGCTCTCGATACGGTACAACCCCTTACGCAAGCTTGAAAGAAAGCCACTAAACTCCGTAGCACGCTTTACACGCCATCGTCTGCTGCTGCCTTCGATTCCTGCCTCGGATTCGAACCTTCAAGAAGCTGCTCATTGACGAATATTTCGTTCTTTTGGCCCTTTCCATGGTGCTCGCCAGTGCCATCACATGGCAGATCTTCGCCCCGCATATGTACTACATCATGACAGTGTCGGCTGGCCTGGAGATGCCGGGTGAGGACTTTGCACAAATCGCGGGAAAATACTTCAAAGCCACGTGTGCTGTCATTATCCTATTCTACTCAGCGCTCTGGTCCATCAAAATCTCATTCATTTTGTTTTTCAGACGCCTTGGCACGAACGTGCAATGGCAGAAGCTCATTTGGTGGCCTATATTTGGAATTACTCTCGCAACATATTTCGCTTGCATCGGCACCATACAGTATCAGTGTCTCCTCTCTTCGTTTGAATACCTTGCTGCAAACTGTAAAACCCCTGCAGCAACATCGTTTCAGCAAATCACGTTGAAGTTAAACTGTGCTTGGGATGTGATCACGGACTATTTAAGTAAGTCGATGAGTCACTCTATATGTATGGTGCTAAATCGCGGGCAGTCGTGTCAATACCATTCAGTATGCTCAAAGGCGTCCAGATGAAATGGCGCAGGAAAGCGGCACTGAGCGGCATTTTCTTTCTCGTCATCATCACTATGGTATTTGCAATTGTCCGCGTAGCTCTTGTCGGTTCAAGCAACACACATCAGCCTGACAGTTCCTGGTTGTACGTGTGGACCGCGATCGAGGCCTCCATTGGTTCGTAATCCCAAAGCCGAAGTCACTCTAGAGACTAACTGCTCTGATTTCAGCTATCATCGTGGCGTGCCTTGCTACTTTCCGTAACCTCTTCTCGCGCGAGAACAACAGCCGTTATAAAGCTGAAAAGCCCACCGGGCCGACCTCCTCGAACTTGTTTCTCCGTGGCAGCGGGAGACGGAACAAGTTGGTGGATATTCTGGATACGCTGGCATCAAAGCCGGAGCAACCCAACTCAGGATATCGGCAGCAGAGCGAGACTACGAGCGATGCTCAGTCGATCCTCGACCGTCACAATCAAGGTGCGCACGATCTAGATGAGATGGCGAGGTCCGTTTAGTCAGGAAAGTAACCCCTCTGAATTATGAGAGAATTCAGTGGCAACGCCCGCTCATTCAACATTCTTGACTTTCCGGGGGGTATTGGAGTACGGCCAGGGTTCGACGATAGTATAAGTCACGGCATCAGCTTATGCAGGAGGACACGCAAGACATGGACCCTCGTTTCCAATGTCTACCTTTTTTCAATTCAGCTACGAGCTGTAAGATAGTTTTCTAGGTTTTTGGCGGAGAGCAACAATGATGGACTTCGTAGCCGTATCAATCAAGTGGGTAGGCAAATTGGAGTGCAAGATATCTAAAACACCAAGTATTAGCGTATACAGAACAATTCCAGGCATTAAATTTTCCTTTTTCAGCTTGGAAATGGAATCAGGGTAGACGGTAGTGGGGTTCAAATTGGCATCAGGATCCCTACGAATCGCGCATGAAACCGAATGCCAAGACAGCGTTAATTGCTTTGTTTCAAGTACGCCACTGTAAGCACTAGGGGTACCTAACTGTGGGGGTGCTGCAGGGCTGCTCCCTCCTCGTACTTTATCCTGCTCACACCCACTCGTTTCTGTACTACTCCTTCACTTGTCTCCGTACTGCCCTCTGATTTCTTCCTCCCCTTTGCTCTCAACACAAACCTCTTGATGTCTTACCCGGCCTTCGTGCTTGTACCACTTGCTCTTTCGCTAGGCACAGTGCTCTATTTTTCGTACGGGCTTCTAGTAAATTATAATGCAGCCCGCAAGACTGGCCTACCTCTTATCATTCTCCCATTTGATAGTGGAAGCCCATTATGGATGATTTTCGACAGGAAGATTGTGCAACTGGTTCGTCGCATACCTTTCTGCTCGGGGACTTTCACCAGGTTCAACTGGCGAGGATGGGAGATTTGGGACCGCTACAGAGCCCATCAGCAGCTTGGCGATGCAATCTTTTTCGTGACGCCTGGGAGGAACTACCTCCAGATATGTGATGCAGAAGCTGTTTCAGAGATCTTCCAACGGAAGGCAGACTTTCTTCATCCACCGGAAATAACAGGTAAAGTTCTCGCACATACTAAGCTCAACACATTTATAATGTATTATTAGAGATGCTCAATATCTTCGGACCTAATATTAGCACAGTAAGTAGTAGTCCTTCTTTCTGTAGATCAAATCGCTGATTCGACAGACGGATGGAGCCCAATGGCAAAGACATCGGAAAATCACAGCTTCATCTTTCAATGAGCACGTCAATCAACGCGTCTGGATAGAGAGCATACTTCAATCTACCGACTTGGTCCATTACTGGTCTTCGAAGCCCTCTATTAATAGTGTGGCTAAAGATACTCGAACTGTATCGCTTCATGTCATGTCGGCCGCCGTCTTTGGGAAATCTTACCCCTTCCGAGGAGCTGACGAAGATAGTCCACCCACAAAAGAGGACTCTTCACGCTACGGAGAAGCTCTGAGGATAATTCTTGATCGTTGTATACCGTTACTCGTGCTCGGGCGTAAAAATCTCAGCAAGCCATGGCTGCCAAAAAGTTTTCGAGAGCTCTATCAAGCCACGCTCGTGTTTCAAGAGCATATGACCAAGGCCTACGAGGACGAAAAGCGGGCCATGATGCGCAACGATAAGCTGGAAAATAATCTAATGACCTCCCTCGTCCGTGCTTCGCAGGCCATCGTCGAGCAGAAAGGAGGCACCACGGGATCGCATCAGGAAGGTCTGACAGAAGAAGAAGTATACGGCAACGTGTTCGTGTTCAACTTTGCGGGACACGATGCAACCGCCAACTCCCTCGCAATAGGCATTTGTCTGTTGGCAACTCGGCCCGACGTCCAAGACTGGATAGCGGAGGAGATCAATGCTGTTCTCGCTGGTGTTGAATCCAAGGAGTCATCTTATGAGGCCATGTTTCCGCGTCTCCCGCGCTGCTTAGCAGTTGTAGTAAGTGAATCTCCTCCATCTAGCGTAGAAGCAACTTGACAAAGTCTCGCCAGTTCGAAACAGTACGTCTCTTCACCGCCGTTGCAATTGCCAAGTCCAACCCCTCGGGTCCGCAACCCCTGAAATTTGGGGCCGAGACGGTGGTTGTCCCAAAGAACACAATGATCATACCAAGCTATTCCGCACTGCACACGCATCCTCGCTATTGGGGCAACGATTCACTCGAGTTCGAGCCTTCGCGATGGATCACCACGGATCCACAAACCTCCAGGACCAACGACTCTCACGTATCATCATCACATCCAGCGGAGTACTTCAAGGAGCCGCCGACTCGCAACAGTCCATTCGTGGGCTGGTCCGGCGGCGCGCGCAACTGCCCTGGGCGCAAGTTCGCGCAGGTCGAATTCGTTGGCGTGCTGGTGGGTCTATTTCGCGATTTTAAAGTGAGACCGGTGCCCTTGAAGGGAGAGGACGATGAGATGGCAAGGGCGAGACTCTTGGAGCAGATCAGGATGGATACGGGAATGAAGCTGCTTTTGCAGATGCTACATCCGGAAAATGCGGTGTTGGAGTGGAAGAGGCAATAGTAGGAGAATGGCCCGGATTCTCGTATGGTCCCTTCGTACACTAGCTCTCCGCTCTATGTCTGCTGCTCACATTGCTTTCAATGTGACGCTGGAATCTTGAACATGTTTTATGGTCTCCGAAGAGTCATGCAAAGGGAGAATATCGCGGAACATTAGGACTGAACGTGCATAAAAGAGTCTTGACAAGGGTGTTATAAAGACTGTACCTTTGGACAGATCTTTACAAGCGAATAGCTCGAGATTACTATGCCTCTACGTTCTACTCTCGAATCCAGTCAAGACGCGATTCAGCAGAGGCAGGAGATAGCGATGGCTGAAATTCAGCGATCCGGTCAAATTACGTATTCAGGTAGTTGGAGTTACACCCATATATGGATTATCGACCTGGAAACACCTACCTGGAAACATCTACCTTGTAGTCAATACCAAACAGTTTTACAACATTCTGGTACTTTTCGGAGACTATGTTGACAATTCTTCCGTTGCTCCATATGCAGCGGCAGTATGTACGGCTAGGAGTAGGTATTAGGGAGGTCGAGCCAGGCTTAGGCCAGAATTCATCTTCGGTAGCTGAAAGGGTTAAAAAAGGGGCGTCGAAATACACGGGGATAGCGAGCTGTATTCAGGAAGGGTTGGACGCGACAGATGGTATGCGGTGGGGGACCCGCATCCCCACGTTGATATTTCGAAGCCGAGGCGGTCACTGCGGGATTCTCAAAATGTGTTTCGCATCCTCGAGAACGCAGTATATACGTATGGCAGAGGTAGTTGATTGAAAAGAACGCCTTTATACAGAAGTGGTAGGAGAAGTACGGAGTAAAGGAATGGGGAACGGAAATAGGCGAGCTTCGGGCAATGGCTAAACTTCGGCCCGATGGCGCGCTTTGAACCACTCTACACGTCTGCAGCCTGACGCGTTCTGTAAACAGGGATCCCACTGTGCTAGTACGGCTAGGTGCATACAAACAGCAGGAGGCATTACTGGCCCACTCAATACTGTTCCAAATCCCCGAGAAATCGCAGACGTCGTAACGCAATTTCCCTGCAAGCAGATTGCTTTGATCTCTTCGAAATGGGTAAGTCGTCTTCAGATTCTTGATTATCGGCGGCTAATATGGTCCAGACTATGGTGGAGGATATTCAACTACTTCATATGGCGCCCAAGGTGGGGCGGGCGGCGGGGGTTTTATGGGGGGATCACAAGGAGGTAGCCAAGGAGGAGCGGGGAAGGTCTCTACTTCAAGTTTCGATGGGGATGCTCCCGAGTCTTACTGGCGTTTGTAGGGCACATACGGCAAAGACACGCTGAGGCCTGTAACTATCAAGCAGATTCTGGACGCCCAGCAACCACACCCGGACGCAGAGTTCAAGATTGACGATGTCGAGATAACACAGGTATGCTCCCGCTATTTACCTCCCTTACAAATATATATGCTGATGCATTTCTGAGCAGATCACTTTTGTAGGCCAAATTCGCAACATCTCCACTCAGACCACAAACATAACCTACAAGCTCGATGACGGCACGGGAACAGTTGAAGCCAAACAATGGATTGACGCAGATGCGGGAACCTCCATGGATATAACGTCGGATGGCTCTGTGTCAAAACCGAAACTGGTAGAAAACGAATGGGCTCGTGTCTGGGGTCGGCTAAAAGCTTTCAACAACAAGCGGCACGTTGGTGTACACGTCATAAGGCCAATAACAGATAAGATGGACATCACCTACCATCTTCTAGAAGCCACCTACGTGCACCTATACTTCACCAAGGGCTCCCTCGACACGATAAAGCAGGAAAACGGCACCGCGAACGGGAATCAAGAAGTCGGATATGGCGGAGGTGGAGGTGATACATCGATGAATGGCCTCAGGATACCGAATGTTAGTATGAATGCAAAGAGAGTGTACCAGGTACTAAAAGAGAGTCCGCAAAACAATGAGGGTCTGCATGTGCAGAATATTGCGGCGTTGGCTTCGATGAATGTGGCTGAGGTGCTGAAAGCGGGCGATGAGCTACTCAGTCATAGCATGATTTTCACGACAGTGGATGATAATACTTGGGCGCTGCTGGAGTTTTAATGGATGTCTGCCCATACGAGGTATATGTGCTTGAGCTACAGTCCGTGTCCACGATCACATATACTCTGTACAACATGGGATGATTTCAAAAGCGAGCATGAAAGCTGGTAAATGTTGACAATATCCTTAAGATAGGTGGGCGCTTCATCTGCAGCAATTGGCATGTACGACGATACTTTCACAGGATTGCATCCGCCCCATTACATACTTTCATACTGATAACGTCGATTCATCTGACAGGATAGACAATCGTGGCAGTGTGAAGCCTGCGATCTGATGTTCAAAATCAATTCTAATATTGATAACACTGCCCTATCAACGCAGACCCTAGTCATTGATATCCTACACCTACGACTCGCCAATTTCAATTCTCAGAATCTTCAGCCATTCGCGGGACAGACTGTATGTAAGCAATTTTAAAGGTTCCATATAACACAGAAATCAATACCCAACGCCCAACGCAGCAACAACATTGTCATCCATACGACCTACATACAACAGCAAAAATACGGATAGAGTAATGTCCTTCCACCAGACGCTAAGCGGACGGAGTACTACTAAGTCGGGCACGTCCCATTGGCACAACAGGCCGGAGAATCAGCAGAGCAGCCATCCTCGTTACAATTACACGTAGCCGAAGCCGAAGCCGACGTCGCGGTCTTGCTCGGCGCTGGCGTACTAGTAGAACTGACAGCCTCGGGCTCCGGGACGCCAGCAGCTTTCAACGCCGCCTCCATCACATTTCTGATCGTCTGATGACCTAGTGAAGTAGGATGGAAGATCCTCACACTGTCGGACAGGAGACTGAGTCCATCTGCGTCGTCACCAAGCGCGTCACCAAGGGCATTGATGAAATCGTCGTCAGTCTGGAATAGGCCGGTAGTCTTATTAGCTACGCTGCTCTGGTAAGCGGGCAGGCTCTTGAAGGCTGCTTCGGTAGTTGGATCTTCGCTGGTGTACCAGTTGAAGAACCAGGTGCTTGGATTGTTTGGGTCGGGTTCGTCGACGTCGCAGAAGCGGTGGCCCGCGAACTGGGTGTCGTAATCTACGTAGTGGACGTTGTAGAGAGGGTCGAAACTCTCGACGGCGGATTTAATGGCAGCATTAAGAGTGAGAGCAAGAGTGTTCATTGCCGTGCGACGTTCGATCGTGAGATATTGTGCGGGTAACGGGTTCCAGGATGGTTTGAAAGTGACGTCGTTACATTGCGTGGAGATTTGGTTGAAGAACTGGGCATATCCTGCGCAACATTAGTCAAACATTTCCTGGTATGTGTTCAAGCTTTATGGTGTTCTCGCCCCTATGAATCTCGCCCTTCAGAGCCAAGTGGCCCGGGAGGATAAAATGTTCAGAATAGAAGGAGTTCAGAAACACATACCCGTCACGAAGACTTGGAACTGCACCCCCACAGGTGTAGATCGACCTTTTGTATAAGCTTTTTCGATTACTGCGGTGAAGTTCGCCTTTAGTTCATCTGATTGCGCAATCTTCATGCCTTCCTGAATGACTTGATCGCAGTTCAAGCCCCACAATTTGAACGAAAGAATGCATGTGGTGATCAAGTTTAGGATGCCGACATCGTTGCCACCCATAGTAATAGTCACGAATTCAGGCTTGTCGCCCCACACTGGGCGAACACCATTCTTACCGTCGTCCTCTGGCTGGTCGAGAAATTCTTTGTCAAGGATCTGGGAGGCTGTATTTCCACTGCAGGCGACATTGTTCCATTTTAGAGGGTTGGGTTGCAGTGATCCAGGGCCAGACTGCATGACGGCTGGATAAGCGTTTGGGAAGCGGAAGCATCTATTGGTGTCATCCGCTGGCTGCTCTCCAGCACCCACACCGGAGGCGTAGGAGTCGCCCATGGCGGTCCATTCATTGATGGCGCGATTGGCAGCATGCGCATATAGAGGCAATAGACACACAACAGCGAAGAGGCTCCGGGTTAGCATATCGACGGAAAATCCCTGGCGGAAATGCTTTGAAATGGTGGTGATTACAGATGTCGAGGTCACAGCGAAGCCTGGTTATGAAGATCTCCTCTGAACAAGAGACGCATAGGAAAGAGGCCTGACATATATATATGCCCGACATAACAGTCAAAAATTAGAGGTAAAGGGATTGAACGTTCCAACCTTCCAACAAACAATGCATGAGTGTATTACGGACCGGGTACTGGAACTGAAATACCCTTGGCGTTTGGTGAGGCATGGCTAGGTTGATTTAGAGCAACAAAGGAGCCAGAAGAGATTGCGATTAAGGTTGGTAACGGAACGGTTAAAATAACACTCCTGGTGGTAAAGAATTCCAAAGCATCAAGAATACTTTGCTGAACGAGGCTGCCCTTGCTCATAGGCTGTAGGAAGAGTCCGGCACATAAAACGCAACATTGGACCCTGCATAATTGCCATTTCTTACATGCAGAACTAGAAATTCATAACAACACCGGAACCATGCTTAGGGAACGTCCATTCGCTATGAGCCTCCCTACTCATCGCGGTATGAGCTATTCATGAATTTGAAGGGTCCATATCGTTTGAAGTCTTCAGGGTCTCCCAGATCATTTAAATGAGAGGCGCTTAGGAGGACCAACCATTGGAGATGCGATTGGCCAGGCAATGTGACGCATTCAGCTTTGAGTGTGGTGCCTAGAGAGTAACCAGAGTGCTCTAAAATGCAAAACACATACAGTGATACACGCTTACATCGCGATTCAACCAGCGACATACCTTCTTATCAGGCAGAAAAGCCATAATGATCTTACAATATGAAGTCTTGATATGTAATGCAAAGATATATTCGGGATACATAGACCTTGTTTGAGTAGCGAGACAGGGAGGCTTGTCTGAAGTAACGGTCTTACCGACGTGGAGAGCGTCTTTGAAGTGACCATAAGGAGCTGAATCTTGTTGTTAAGGTACTGCCCATGTCTGTCCTATCGCCCCCAATATTCCTGCAATTAACTCATGCAGGTGTACGGCAGTGTGATGAAGGATGTAGGTTGGCTAGCGTGGGTGTTTATCATCGTTCCGATTGGTGTCCTCGCTTTAATATTTTTGGCGGCCCCAGCCGAAGGTCCGGAGTAGACCCTTTAGTATCGACAGGGAAAACGGTTTCATCACATGTGGTACAGTAGCACTAAATAGATAAAGCAATAACTATCATGATTATCGGCAACATCCGTGGTTCAGGGAGCACGTATCGCGCTATGATATTCTCACGCCCCATAGGAGACGGCTGAGCTTTTGCTTTGTAACACGATTGGTTTCATGTGGTGTGAACAGCTCGAATCTCGATATCCTAAGCATACTCTATCACTCTGATACTATTCCTCTGAACCCACCTGAAAGCGACTGCAAGGACTCCCCGTAGCTATCGAAGTTATACTCACTCCAGAAGCCATGCGTCGAACGCTTCTCGCTTTCCTCCTCGCAACCGCGGTCACCTCAGCCAGTGCGAATGACCAAATCGCTATCACTACTTATGAAACCCGTAATGGAAGCCTTATCCCCGGAGACTCGCCAATCAGATATTGCAGCAATCCGACGAACGACACCTTCAAGATAGAGTCTATAGACATGTACCCAAATCCTTGCGTAATGTAAGATCATCTTTCGATTCTTCTCTCAGAATCAATGGGCAGTTGTCAAAAGCTAACAATAAATATACTCATAGCGAATCCTACTGTGGCGTCAAGATCTGGGGCACTTTTACGTCCAATCTCACAAACCCGCATATATCCTTCATGATAACTACCCACTTCGATGATGGCCGCCAGGGTCAAATGCCGGGCGAAGACGACTTCTGTAAATGGCTGGATGTGGTGCAGAATGATACTTCGCAATGTCCACCAAGGGAAGGAAAAGCGACTCTGTCTTCAACAGCCTTGCTTCTCGGTGGGTGGGTTCCTGAGGTAAGTCGCCATGCGCCAATTTTGACAATGGGGAGAGAATGGAAATCTGATGCTGTCTTCAGGCCAATTATACCGTCGACGTGCGCGTCACAAGTGATCAAGGTCCTGTTTTCCATATCTGCGCGGACTTCGAGATGAAGCCGAAATATGAAGATGGTGTGGAGCTGCGGTAAGGTATCATGGGTAGCGTGGATGCTTAGGGACTACACCTGAGCCTAGAGAGCCGTAGACTGGCAGATATATTGTCGATAACAGTATCAGCAGCATCAAGCAAGAAGGCTCTCAGACACTTCTAACCCTGATAGGAGAGTTTGTCTTGAGCCTTATCGACTTGATCCGAACGTCTCCGCTGCAACGGGCAAAAGTGATAGGCCTGAGATGGCTGTCGAGGAAATGTGCTAGAGGCTGCGGAGCCAGGTGGTGAGTGGAAGTATTTCTCACAGAGAGACACACTTACATTCCTCCCCTGTTTCGTTTCATTGGTGGTGCACAGGGCGTATGAGCATGTTCATGTTCTGCGTTCCAATGCGTTTCTGCATTTATGTGAACATTATTGATTACCCCAGCGATTCAAGGGGAAATAGAGAGCAAATATATACGTGTATACATTATATTCCCAAACTGAATACAACAATGATTGTATCGCTTGACTAAACGGCCGCCGCTTTGCCCTCTTGCCAGGATTACTGCTCACTTTCGCCTCCCTTATACTCCTTTTTTAGCTCCCTTTTACTCCCCTTTACTGGTTTCTCTGCTCTCTTACATTCCCCTTCTGCTCTCTTTCGCCACCCTAAACGGAATCTCAAAGTGCTGGACTTCATACAATCAACAAATCGCTCTCACCCGGTAAAACCTCCATTTCCAAAATACTGATCAAGATCGTTGGCAATATAAAGCTCATTAATTTTCCCTAGTCTTCGTCGTAGTACAGCCCCTGGACCCAGATCCTCGAACCGTAGCTTTCCAAGGGGTTTACCGCGCGAAAGACCCTTACTTGGTGAGAAAATATCAAGCACCAATTCTTTTGGCGGGATATCCACTGGCTCCGCATAATCTAAAGCATATCAGCTCAATATGAATACGCTCAATTTCAGGCGACTGAAATACCTGGCACCTCTTCTTCACTCATTAACTTAAATTTTTGGTCGGACATAAAAAAGACGACCACCTCTTTTCTATGTTTGCCACTTATTATCGACAAACTACGAGTACTCCAAGCTTTCTTGCTTGCCCTATATATATCCCGTACAGCACCCAACAACGTTGCAGATCGTTCACGGGATAGGCGAACATATGGAACAGGGTCCCAATTAAGATCCGTAGGATTTTCAATCGAATAAGCGGTTGGTAGGAAGGACAGAGTGGAGCTGGTTAGAACAGATTTTATATTGGAGACTCTCTGCCCATACAACTTCGCTAGTCTGGTTCGATGTAAGCCATCCAGTTTGTATCTTTTGAAAAGGGGCAATTTACGGTTCAAAGACTTCTATATAGAAATCAGATAAGGGGTTATCACGAATGACTTGACTTTGATCTGGGAGGCGTAAGGAAGACCGAGCGCGAAGTGCGGAGGCTGGATCGAAGCAGAATCTAAGAGCATCTCCATAGGCATCGCCGAGAATTTGGGTGACCCGCGCAAGGTGCGTTTCTTGGAAAGGTTCTGGGTCTGCTCCTAGGGCAATTTCATGCAGAAGTTTTCCCACACGGAGAATTTGTGCTTGTATAGAATCTGGCCATTCTCCTCTTGATGGGATAACATCAACGCGATAGCGCATTTCTTTGCCCTCTGCAAAAGCTCCCGTAATGCAAGAGCTCTCGAAGTTCGAAAGCCACGGCGTTCCAAGGAGCAGAAAAGCACATTCGACTATTCTATATGCAACGTGTACTCGCTCTTTCAAGGAGATATATGTGCGTGGAAGATTCAATGGATAGTCAACTACCGTCAAGAGATCTGATAGCTTTAACTCTTCCCAAGTTGAATCCAGTAATTTGTCAGATGATCTCCTGATCTTGAAGGTTACTGGCTTTGTTAACGCACTGGCTCCAGGCGTCGTATATCGAAGATAACAAGTTCTCTTCTGGTCAAGATCGGCACAAGCATCTATCAAAGTTTCTTTATATCTGCCCGATGATATGTTGGTAGGTTCAGCTATTACTTCGAGCTGCACGGGGATACTGCGCCCTGAGGCAAATTGAAATTCTTTAGGACTGGCGCTCTTCGCAGCTAGTGAAGATAAGGTGGTCCGCGGTATGATTAGGTAGTAGCTCAGATACTCTGGCAAGCCTGCTCTAAATAGCCGTGGATTCTTTCGCTCATCCCTCCACCCCAGGAGACTCATCTCCAATGCTATTGTACCTTGTTCAGCCGGAAAACATGTTTTGTAGAGAGCACAAGAAGTCTGCCTGGACTCCCGTGCTTGGTCCAAAAGCATCCCTACTATACCAATACCTTGCCTTTCCTCGTCAGTAAGGCTTGTATTCAATTGGTGTCGGGTACCAAATTCTCGTTCAGAAAGTTTGTAAAGCCCGAGTGGCCCATCAATGAGGTTTTTAAGTTCTTCGATAAAGTTGTCTAGCTCCGTAGATTTCGAGAGAATGAACCTTATCTTCGCATCCCACGAGAATTGGGAGTTCATCAGCTCTTGATCCTCGTCTCGCTGTAATACCCTTTGCTCTGCTTCGGCTCGAAGCGTTTGAGGATAGTTTGTCACCGACGAAGTCTGCGAAGACTTTTGGGACTCATACTCGCGAGTAAGGGGTGTGAGTGCCTGTCTCATTTCTTCTGAGATCTCTTCGATTGATTCAATCGTGCTCAGAATATGTGGCCAGCCGTCGCCCCACAGAGCAATTGGATATTGTGCATGCATTTCCTCTTGGAAGCCCCACATCATTTTCCACAAATCTATGCTCCGCTTTAGTTTACTCGCCCACTTGCATATTTTCGAGAGTTTTTTTGGAGCACGGTTGTAGGCCCTTGTATCCTCGTAAAGCGCCTGAGCCCCTTGACGCGCAATATTGGCAAAGCCAATCACGCTCAAAACAAAACCCGTGATCGTCAGAGGTTCTGGAATCATTTGAGCTACTGATTGCTAACTTCCAGACTAATAATTTTGCAATATGACTTTGCTTTGAGGAATTTCTTCTGGTTTGAAAGAAGTATTCCGGCAGCAAGCTCACTCTGCTTTCTAGATAAGGCTGAAAGTCAGCTTGACCACTTGGCGCAAATGCGGGGCTCATTATCTCTAGCTGACAAGGCTGAGTACTTACCTGCTGCGTAGTATACGGAATCTTCAAAGTGTACCCGATATCTTGTTGGAACATAGCTTCAGAAGCTCAGGTCTAGCTGCGCGGATTTCCTCCTAATGGCCCCTAGAGCCTATGTGGCAAGCCTATATTATAGGGAGAATCTAGGCCCAAACAAGGAAATCCGCTAGGGCTGAACCTTTGCAATCTTTCCTTGGAACATGTCAACAGCCTACAGCCTTATCAGGTTTAGCGCATAGGGTTAGGGCTAGTGAGAAGATCTATCTCTCAAAACACCATCCTTACAGAGTACTCCGTACAGAGATTAATCCATCAACTTAGCCACTACCAAAACACTGTATAGAGATTGCATTCTCGTTAGGAATATTTAGCCAAGCGATGTCAAATACCAAGGTGGAACCCATGCCAACAACCTCAGGGGACGGGGAAGGTGACAGAAGAAGTAATAAGGCTAAGGCAGAAGAAAGGCTTTCGCTGGACGCAATGTTCGAAAAATGTGCCAGCAATGCTACCGAGGTAGCAAAAACCTTGCCTAAAACAGTTGCTTCTGAGCTCAATAACATTATCAGACGCATCGATGACATCCACTTTAGGCTCCAAATCTGGGGCTCCGATGTGGGCGCTAATGCCCATAGACAATTTACATTTGATGACATCCTCAAGCTCAAAGACAGTGTACTTCCAGAAATTGTTCAACGAATCCTTGAATCATTTCAGCAGCAATTTTCGACCATCGGAGGAATTTTGAAGGAATTCTTGACCGACTCGGAAAAGACAATGCATGTAGTTATTTGATTAGCTTTCCCACCAAAAGGAATCAATAGCTGACAACTCGTTCTTGGAAAGGCCGAGAAAAACATTCGATGACCTTTTCCAAGAGCTTCGAGCGGCGATAGACGTGGTTTACGGGCTTGTCCAAGACCTTGTGGGTCTAAGCAATTCCCTCCGAATGGAACAAGCTCTACAAAAGAATGAGGGCCCTTATGACGATATGCGAAAAGAAATCCAGCGGACTAGAGACTCCTTTCTGGACTGCACCATTCCGAATAATGCCGAAGAAGAGCTTCAATCGAAGAACCCGGTCAAAGAGAGCCCCGATGCTTGGTCCAAAAGCTACATGTTGACTTTGGGTCAGTAAAGTGGATATATTTCCTCGCGAAATTTGACCTTGACATATTCACAGATGGAGGAGGCGTTCGAGGAATCTCAAGTATCTTGATTCTGAAAGAAATTTTTTTGGCAGTAATGGTGCAAGAGCTTGCTATAGATAGTAAGGCTACGTCAAGCTACAGTCCTCTTGCCAATCCCGACGACTCCAAGCAGCCCATGGAGGAAGAGCTATCAAAATATCTACCGTGTCACTATTTTGACTACATTGCAGGAACTAGCAGTGGAGGGTACTCAATTAAACACACGTTCGTTGTATTTAGAACAATACTAACACTTGCTTTAGCCTTGTTGCAATAATGCTTGGGCGACTGCGGATGTCGGTCACGGACTGCTTCAGAGAAATAGTAAGTCTAAGTACGAAAATCTTTGGTAAGAGCCATTGGATGCACGCGTTGGCTATTACACGGTACATAACACCGAAGTACAACCATAAAGATTTGGAAAATGCAATAAAGGATCTCATCAAGAGAAAATACCCACCGGCAAACAGCGGACAGCAGGTGGTAAGCGAGGTAGCATATGCTTCTGATCCCCAGATGTGCAGGACGTAAGTAACTTATTCGATCGAAAAGACAATTCTAATGATAAAATTAGAATAGTAATGGCATTTCAGCAGTGTGGAGACTTTAAGGCACCTTACCTATTCCGCTCATATGATCATCTTTCAATAGATAATGAACAATCTACTGGATTAGTGAGGAATCCAGGCCCCGCAGCCAATGTAGCCATTTGGCAGGCTGCGCGTGCAACTTCTGCTGCGCCATTGTAAGCATGCCTTCCAGCATCCGCCTGTATCCGCTAATGGGGCGAAAAGATATTTCCCTGCAATCAGGATAGGTAAAAGCACTTTCCTTGATGGCGGCTTTGCATCAAACAATCCTACTATGGAAACTGTGAGGGAAATTTGGTCTTTAAGAGGTGAAGCGAAGGAAACAATCGGACTCGTGCTTAGCATTGGCACAGGGTTTCGACCTCTTCCAGCCTCCACAAACATTGGTGCCACATTTATTCGTTCATTGCGGCTTTTGCAGAAGTTGGTGAATGAATCAGAGCGCACACACAAGGTAACGAAATTCTATGCGTCTCAATCGTTCACTTACGAGAGATTCAATATTCAAGAGGGCCTCGGCAATATCAAGCTGGACGACTGGAAAACAAAAAAGAATCGCAACATCACTTTGGAACAAATAGACGCGGTCACGACTGCTTATTTGCAGCAGCCATCTATACAGGCAGAAATCAAAGAGACTGCTAAGATTCTGGTTGAAAATCGACGCAAAAGGTCCCAAACTTCAAGGTGGAGATCATTTTGTCTTGGCGAAGAGGTTCAGAAATGATTTTTGGTTTCAAACGGCCTCTAGTCTCTTAGGACCTTTGTCAAATAAAAGCTAGCTATAGCAAAACCAGCATCTATATCGATATGGCTGCAACCACCCCGTTGGGCCAGACGTCGGGATTACTCCCTCAAATTGATAGGGCGGAGAGGACAGAGGAGAAGATTGAGGAGCAGGATAAGGTAGAGGAGGAGGGGGCGGGGGCGGGGGCGGAGTTGGTGGAGGAGGGGTTTTAGCGATAGTGGCTGTTGGAAGGGAGGGCGTGAGCTAGGGGAGGAGGAGAAGGAGAAGAGGGGTGAGGCGCATTTTCATTGTGGGCTATAGTGTTGTTGGTAATGGTACTGGTGGTAGAAGAGTTTTATTTAATCCATATCATTGGTTCCCGTAGTTCCAGACAAGGATAGGATATGCAGGTAATCTAATGAGGAGTTGGATGAGGATGTGTTGGAAGAGGTGGTAGACGATGAGAACAGTGAGATAATCAGTGGAGACGGTGAAGCAGATGATGAGAGTGGGGATGCTAGTAATAGTGAGGCGGAGGTTGCTGCGGAAGGAAGCAGTGAACAGAGTGGGAATAGTAGTGATAGCGTGGTGGACGTGTTTGCGGAGGGCCACTGTGAGGAGAGCGAAATTAGCAAATGCAGCAAGAAGAGTGAGAAAAGTGAGGGTAGTAGTCATAGCGAGGTAGAGTTGGTTGCGGAGGTGAATGCTGAGGAGAGCGAGATTAGTGAGTTGAGTTGGGGCGATGACTCGGAAGTGGACGAGGACAAGGAATATGAGATCGGTGTTGACGTACAAAGCAGTAGTGATGACAAGGGCGGTGATTGGGTGCTTGCGAGGAATTTATAGGCCATTTGAAGAAAATAAGCTGCTGGATACCCGAGCCATCTGAAGAGAGATCTGGCAGAGTAGTATTGGAATACTCTTCGTGGCACTCTTAACAGCGTGGATACGGTAGATCAGACTTTTTTTTGACAGCTTCAAGGCCAGGGGAACCAATTGTAGCAGCCATACTCACCCTTCGATCTAGATGTAAGGCCCCAGCAACAGTACCGAATTGGAATGTGACAACCGAGAAACTGTCACAAGCGTAAGGCACAACCCATAAGTACGGAAAATGGTACTTTGCACAGCACGACAGATCCTGAGTGTGATACGTAGACGAGCCAGAAGGTGATCTATGACTGAGCATGATCGCGAAAAAAGTATAATCGAACTTTTGCACAAGGAAATGATCGAATAGCTTATCCATTTGCTCTAATGCATTCCCTAGAACCATCATTCCCGCACAATGTTGATGCAAGCAGTCGCAGAAGTCCAGCTGGAATTCCGCCAAGTTCAGATTCACAACCATCTCATAAAACCATTGTAACCCCAACTACCATCCCCTTACAGCTCTTCCAGTGTTTACCGATGCTGTAAAAACCATTGCGTTAGTCGGACCCTCTCAAACCAACCATGTCGAAATCGTACCTTCTGGAACCCAACATCGTGTGCCTTCTCCCTGAAACATTGACGGCACATGTTGATCCCGTATTTGCGGATGAGACCAGCTTTGTGCGTGCAGGTACGGCTAAGTTTGTAAGCTTCACCGAACGAAGCAGTCGGGAGAGATGGGTGGTCACGTACCATTGACGGCTGCCCTTGCCGTATGTGCGAGGGCGCGAGAACCAGACTGATTCGTGAGACATGTTTGCTTGGTCTGTATTGGATGTAACACTGCTGGCTTGGAGTGCGCCTTGACGTATGGAGCAAGTTGTGATCTGGCGAAGAATACTTGTGTCGTTGTAGGTTGTACTATCGTTAAATGATTTGTGGGCGTACTAACCCATCCTGGTAAGATAGATCTTGAGAGTGCGGCTGATGCCGCGATATCTTGGCGCCAAGACTAAATATCAAAGTCATGAAGCTCCCCGACGCCAGAAGTCGACTCCAGCTTTCGATTCGCGTCGCCATTGACCATGAGGCTCACTAAAAAGGCTTTGCCTAGATTCCATACAGTCAATACTGCCACTAAGCCTGCCGGTCCTACAACACCCCACATAAACCCAGTAATCAAGAAAAAGCCAGCACAACTCCCCCTACGCCCTCTCCAACCAAACCGCTTCGTCCCCCCCCGCGGCCAGAAACAAGTCTTCCTGTACGCCCTCCCATACCTCACTCATCCCACTCAATCCCACCCCCAATCCCCAACTCCGCATACTAATCCCTCCAACCTTCCCATAGACCCAACTTCGTAATAACCTTCCTCCGCACCCCCCTCAAACCCCCCCACTTCGCCTCCTTCCTCGTCCCCCTCAACCTCAACAAACTCGACCTGAAATCCTACCTCTACAACGCCTACAACATCCGCGTCCTACACGTCCGCTCTTTCGTCATGCATGGCCGTATGGTTAGATACAGGCGAACGGAACGGAAAGCCCGGAAACCGCGCGTGAAGAAAATGACTATTGAAATGGTCGGGCCTAAGCCGGCGTTTGTGTGGCCGGATGAGCCGACGGATTTGACTCCGTGAGTTACCTTTTCATGTTACCTTTATTCGACGATGAAGTTATTTTGTGCAAGGGGGAATTGAAATGCTGATTGTGTGGTGCTATAGATGGGATAAAATCATGACGGACTATGTTCAAAAACAAGAAGATCAGAAGCAAGCGAACTCGACGATAAATTCAATGCCCTTGGATTTAGTGCCGATGGAAAAGCGGAAGCTCTTAAGGAAACAGGCGCAGGAGTTGTTGAGTGGGAAGACGAAATGGACACCTGGTTGGACGGATCTTTCGAGAGATGGGAGACCGTTGGCGAGGATATAGCGTGGTGATGGAACAATCCGTCTTGTGATACCAATTGAAAGGATGGGGTGTGTATGTATTAGAGGCACGGGATCAGGCGCCGTGTCAGTGAGTAGCATCCAGATCGAGGCGTGCGGATTGCGTATAGGGGAGATGTGAGCTCTACCTGGATGAGCAGAAGCGCACGACCAATTCGGTAGGAATTCTTAAGGACGATGTCCTAAGCCTGTCGCCGAGCTCGGTGTGAGTCGCATACGGCGGTTGATAAAACAATCAAATACGAAGCAAATTATCAGGGCACTTCGTGAGACGAAACATTTCCATCTACTCATAACCTAACTAAAAAAAGAACTAAAAGCAATACTAAAGCTATATAGCCATGTCTAAAGCGTGTCGCAGTTGTGTATTCGCCATTCATGATCATCCGCTATCTCGTCTGGACCGTGTCACATCGTCACCTCATTATTGCTCGCCATTTCAAACGTTCAGACCACCAATCGGCCATCCATATCCATTCTCCAGCAGCATCTTGCCATTTGTAGATAGCGAAAGTGGGGGTTTCGAGGTTTGAGATCGAAATCGAAAGTGAAAACTGAAGAAATAAAAACGAGAGAATAGAAACTCTAAAACATCGCTGAAAGATCTCCGGAACACATCCCTAACTCCTATACATGCTGAGTAACCATTTTTTTGAAATTGCCATCGTATCTGCATTGGAGTTCATGACATCGTATTCTTCGCGCCTAGACCATGACCACGTCCTCATCCTCATCTTCAAAGGCCCCATCCTCAGCGCGGTCAGTATCATCGCCTGAATCATCTTCCATCTCATCGAACAAATCAGCGTAGTTCTCATCCAACATCCGATCTTTTCCTTTCTCAACCCTCCTAGCCTCTGCCGCTGCCTCAGCTTCTTCCAGCTGTTCCTGGATCTCCATTTGACCACGCGCAAGCTCCTCTTCATCGTCTTCAGTGACCATCGTGAAGTCGTCAGTGAAGGCGGACGACTGGTGGGAAGAAGTATCTGCAGAGTCGGCTGCGTAGACACGATTGCGGCGCATGTGGTCAGAAAACCCACGATTGTTGACCATGGAGGTGTTAATTGTGCTTGTAGCTGACGAGTGGTCGCTAATGATTTCGAAGTTGTCGAAGTCAAGTTCACTTGGGCTCTTAATGCTGGTAGCAGGAGTATCGGTGTGAATGTCAGGTCCAGGAGTCGAGAAGCCATGGTCTGCACTATCGGGCTGGTCGATGTAGACTCCACCACTACCGTCATCGTTACCACCAGCCCAGAGAGGAAGGTATTTCCATTCGCTTTCAGCTAGGCAAACCAAGGTATTAGTGATGCCGATCTCAAGCGGCTCCTCTCTCAAATATGCATCAGAAGACTGCAACTTTTGACGTGCAAAATCCTCAATATATTTGTGCACTTCCACAAAGAAAGTTACCGGATTGAAGAACATAGCTGGGACCCATCGATTGAATTCTGACGAAAGTGGAGGGTTGTCATTACTAGAGGATAGGATTGGTCGAAATGGCTGTGACGGAAACAACGGAGGCGTTATGGATCTGAAATTCGAAGGGGTTCCTAATCCCTCAAGCCCGCTTTGGTGTAGACGAGAGATCTCCTCCGCTCCAATATCCTTGTCCCTGTGACTACTGGTGGACCAGTCTGATTTCCATTCTGGTGCCGGCCACTGCGAGACAATCCGGTCGGTTTGCCCTTCGCCAGCTACTGAAACAGTATCAGAAGGCGACGTCTCATCATTACCATACGTCTTGCTAGGCACCCGTTGTGTTAGATCTTGTCGTAAACTTTCAAGCAGCGAATTTGGGCCAGCTCCTTGGTCCCCGTGTCCGGACGCCGGAATGTGATTAAAGCCAGAGTTATACAAGTCTTGGACAGGTGACTCTGTTGACAAAATCTGATCGCTGGGGATCAACTCCACTGGGCTCAGGGGATCTAAGGAAGCAACAGGGTCGCCCGATGGGGTGCGAATTGGTAAATTGGACACATTGTTGGCTCCATGCTGAGTGAGGCAATAGGAAAGATCGCACGTGAGACGATCTAGAGTACTTCGCAGAATCTCGCGATAAGTACCCCGTCCTAGTTCGCGTTGCTCATGTATACTCAAGTTGATGCTACTCCACATCTTATTCCAGCCTTCCTTGATATCGAGATTGGTACGTCCATCGAACTTTTTGAACGAAGTGAGAGCGTGCCAGAAGGTACGGGTCAGAATTCGCTCGTTCGGATACAGATTATTCCAGACTTCTGATCGGCCCACTCTGGGCAGAAGATCGGTACCTCCGGGATGGTGAAGATCGGCCGCAGGTACGGAATCATAGTTGGCACACAGTAATTTGTAGATCACCCCACGCACGTAGTCTTTTAGGAGAACCTTCAATGCACTGATGATACCTTGAGCCTCTGGTTTTCCGTATGACGAGAGCTTCTTGAACTCAGGCAAGGTCTCAATCCATCGCATGTCATTCCCAGCAAAGTCAGCAAATTCGTTGTTTATTCGCTCCAGGAAAGCTTTGCTCGCGTATTCGACACGTGTGAAGATGGCCTCGGGTAAGTCTTCTTTCTTCCGACCATAAGCACTTCGGCTATTGCTACTGATAGGCGTTCGAGCACGACGAAGATTATCAAGCGCTTCCTCGCCAACTAGAATTGCGAAAGTATCACGAGCAAGGTCATAGTTCTCAAGGCCGTCAGCTATTTGCAAACCGACTTCAGGTAGAACCTCCAGGAAGTACGAATTAGGGTAAGCACGGAGCCATCTAATGATATAATCGTCCAATTCGCTATGCTTGATGTTGAAATATTTAGCAACAGCGAAAGTGGTCCAAACTTTGGGCGCCGAGTCAAGCTTCGGATCTAAACCTGAAAGAGCAGACAAAACACGCTCGATAGCGGAGCGATGGCGCACGGGTGTGTATTCCAGAGTAATACGAGTGGCTTTTGGGCTGAGAGGGGTTTGCGAAGATTCTGAGCTTGTGCTATCTGCTTCCGCTGCATTCCTTTCGTAATCAGCTTCGCCGGTACTTGAAGAGTGTCGTTGCGGCGTTCCCACGACCTGTACTGAAGTCAGCTTACCAGACAGTTCTTGTTTCGGACATCACGTATGCACCCACAGCCTTTGACTTGACAGAGGTGTACTCCTCTTCCCCACCAACAAGAATTTTCGCTACCATCCAGATTTCACGTGCCTGGTACCAAAGTCTGACGCCCTCAGAGCAACATAATTCCGTTGTCAGATAAACCGCTTCTTCACCTTCGGTCGGAGGAGTCAAATCTATGACATACTTGATGTTAGGGAAATTGCGAAGCTGTTTGACTAGGTTACGACGCCGAGTGATCTTGTGCTGTGCAGTAGGAAGGAACATTCTATCAAAGAATCGTGTGTGCTTCACAAGTGTATCTTTCCTCATAGAGATCGGCGCTTCATAGCGCTTGATATAGTGTTCGTAATCCTGTGGATCTTGCTCAGGCTGCTTTTGTGGAGGGTCAATAAAAATCCAGGTATCGGCATACGGTTCGTGGACCACGGGGAGTTCTATTGCAGCGCGAAGAGCCATGTCCTTGATCCTGTCTTCGATACTGACGCGCTGGTTCGGAGGCTGACCCGCCTCTTTCACGCTGCCGAGCGCTTCATCACCGAAATGGGCCTCTATGGCAGATGATTTAAGTTTTAGGGATTCTTCAATTGCCTCTTGAAGCGCAGGGTCTTCATCTGGGAGTGAAGTTATGGAGGCGTTCTTCGGCGCTATGGGTCGGTAACCAGATGCCATTTTTGATGCTGGAACAAGGTGAGATGATGAAACAAACTCAATTGGATATACAAAGCTTATCAAAAAGATAAGGCTGAAAGGCTCGAGTGAGAGCTGCACCGGTAGTTTGGCAAGGTAAATCGAGTACTAAGATACAGTACACAGCGACGGTGACGGCGACACCAATTGTAAACAGGCTTTATGTATGTATGGTACTGAGCTCTGTTGTACCACGTGCTGCTAGAGATGAAAGGTGAAAGTTAGAATGTGTTGAGTGGCACATGGAATTTGCGACAGTAATAACAGCCTAGAGGCGTCAACACCGTAGCGTCTGTTGAATGAAGATATGTTAAAATGAATCAAACGTGCCGGATTGAAGCTTACAAGGGTATCTTTCTAGATGCAAACGAGGAGTCTGCTTTAGCTAGTTGCTATATGACGGTGAGTTAGCGCTGTGACTCAGCTCCGATGTGGCCAATTATTTTCTGGCCTAGGGTTATCGTTGACTACGGGACGAATTGAGTCTAGGACAGATGAGCCAGCGCCTCAAGGCTTTCTATTATTAGTGAAATAGAGATTGTAGATGTTCTGAGTAAAGAGAAGACACGGTGAACGTTTTATAAGGCTGCCTACACCAGCCTGTCCACGCGGGGCTTGTGGACTAGCGCCCCGCGGCTGAGCCCAGCAGCTTTCTTTTTCCTGCGCCATGACAGCAGACCGGGACGATAGGAGAGGAATTGATTGGTCTGCGCAAGAATGTTGTCTGATTCATTTTCCCCAGGCATTGATACTTTCCCAAGGCAAATATTTGTACGCAATCATCGTACCTGCCGAGTGTTTGCCCTTGTGTTTGCCCTTGTGTTTGCAGGATGGGAGAATGAGGCTTGAAATCACAGGATTTGATCTTTGTCTCCATGGATCATGGCGTTCTCGCACTACAATTCTGCATTTCATTCTGTTCTGGGTGACTGGCAAATGTAAGGTAATGAAGCGGTGGCTGGCAGAAAATGATCGGAGCCTTCGGCCAATCTTCGTTCCTAGCGCGTCGCGTGAGCTGCAGCCGCATCAAAAAAGTCCAAAGCTCTACCCTCTTAATCTGGCGTCATACGGCTTTAACCCACTGAAACAACAGCCGGAAATACAAAAAGGCAAGTATGTTTGAGCAACCTAGGAACGCGGGTACGCTCTTCTTAGGAGGCACGAAAATCAGTGGAGCAGATATAAGAGATCAGAACGGTAAAAGCTCCATTCTCCTTCGACTTGCTGGAAGACTCACAGAATCATAGTGCTTGCTACACAGGCTATTGCCAATGTAGTGAAAAGCTCATTTGGTCCTTCAGGACTAGACAAGATGATGGTAGACGACATTGGGGTATGCATAACACATCCCTTGTGTAAGTGGCACACTGCTGAGAGGACTAGGATGTCACAGTAACGAACGATGGGGCCACAATATTGAGTCTTCTGGATGTAGAACATCCTGCTGGAAAGATACTTGTCGACTTAGCACAACAACAGGACAAAGAGGTTGCTCACGGTGAACTCTCAGCAACGGGCATTTGCTGAAAATGAATAGGTTGGCGATGGAACAACCTCAGTGGTCATTATAGCAGCTGAACTCTTACGAAGAGCGAACGAACTCATGAAGAATCGGATACATCCAACCACGATAATAACGGGCTACCGCTTAGCACTCCGAGAAGCTGTAAAATACATGAATGAAAATATAAGCACAAAAGTCGAACATCTGGGAAGGGAATCTCTCATCAACATAGCAAAAACGTCGATGTCAAGTAAAGTAATCGGTTCCGATTCAGACTTTTTCTCGAACATGGTTGTGGATGCTATGCAATCAGTCAAATCCACGAACAACCGCAATGAGACCAAATATCCGGTAAAAGCTGTCAATGTCCTGAAAGCACACGGAAAGAGTGCTACAGAGTCAGTACTGGTCAAAGGTTACGCTTTGAATTGTACAGTAGCCTCGCAAGCTATGAAAACACGAATAACAGATGCCAAGATCGCCTGCCTAGATATGAATTTGCAAAAAGAGCGAATGAAGCTCGGCGTCAACATCACAATCGACGACCCCAAACAACTTGAACAAATTCGCCAACGAGAGTCCGGCATGGTCATGGAACGAGTCGACATGATCCTCAAAGCCGGCGCCAACGTCGTCCTCACCACAAAAGGCATAGACGATCTTTGCCTTAAACAGTTTATCGAAAAAGGCGCCATAGCTGTTCGCCGCTGCAAAAAAGAAGACCTCCGCCGCATAGCTAAAGCAACTGGCGCTACCCTCATCTCCTCCCTCTCCGACCTCAACGGCGACGAGAAATTCGAACCCTCCTCCCTCGGCCACGCTGACGAAGTGGTCCAAGAACGCATCTCCGATGACGAATGCATCCTCATCAAAGGCACCAGAGTCCACACCTCCGCCTCCATCATCCTCCGCGGCTCCAACGACTACCACCTCGACGAAATGGAGCGCTCCATCCACGACTCCCTCTCCGCCGTCAAACGCACCCTCGAAAGCGGCTCCATCGTGCCCGGCGGCGGCGCCGTAGAAACAGCCCTGCACATCTACCTCGAAGAATTCGCCGTCACAGTCGGCTCCCGCGAACAACTCGCCATCGGCGAATTCGCGCAATCCCTCCTCATCATCCCCCGCACCCTCGCCGTCAACGCCGCAAAAGACTCCTCCGACCTCGTCGCCCAACTCCGCTCCTACCACGCCACATCCCAACGCATCCAAGACGCGCCCCCTCCTTCTTCCCCTTCAAAAGGCGGAAAGAGCCCTAATAATGCTACGGAACAGGAACGCGCGCTGGCGAAGAAGAAGAATTTTAAGAATTATGGATTGGATTTGACGAGGGGGAAGGTGGTGGATCAGATTAAGGCGGGGGTGTTGGAGCCGAGTATGAGTAAGGTGAAGCAGTTGAAGAGTGCGGTGGAGGCGTGTATTGCGGTTATGAGAATTGATACGCTGATTAAGTTGGATCCGGAACAGAGGGGTGGAGGGGATGATGGGCATGGGCATTGAGTTGTTTGTGGGAAGGGGAAGGCTGAGAGATGAATATCTCGTAGGAAGATAGTACTGAAATGAAATGCCTTGCAAAAGATATAGTGGACTGAAAGCCGCTCAGAGAGATGGCACGTGAGATTGGCTTCTATTTCAATGCTCCTAACAACAAGCTAAGTAGTAGCCGTTGCAAAGCGGAGCAGCTGTCCGCTCTACTTCCTCTAATCTCCTCTCTATCATATATCCCGCTATCTCTCTGCTGGTTGGTGTACAGCCCAAACCAAATAGCTGATAAAGTCATATCACATCACTTCGTCACCTCTAACCCCCTCCAATATCTCAATAGCTCCGTCCAAACAGACACCACGCCTCCGCCTTATTCTTGCACTGCGGATTACAACACTCCGTCACCCCCTTCTCCAACCCCTCCGGCTGCTCAAACGGGATACACAAACTTTTAGCACCCATGCTCGGCGCCCGCTCGTCCTGCGGCGTATCATCATTTTCCTCTTTCCTCGCGCTGAGATCTTTGATTTGATCTTCGCATTCCTCTGTCAAACAATGGGGAATCAGGCAGACATTTTTTGAATTTAAGGCTGGAACGAAATCGTCCCATTTTGTTATGTGCTTGACATGGGATTTGAATTCCGTGTCGGCGCGGTCGTAGAGGTCGTTTTGGATGGTGTCGAGCAAGTTTTTGACTCCGGAGGCAAGCTCTGTGATGGCAATTGTGCCTTTGTTGCCTTGGATGTCGCGGCGGGAGGTGGTGACTTGGTGGGATGCGGAATCTTTGGGGCCAAATTCTAGGCGTAGGGGAACACCTTTTTGCTCCCAGTCGTTAAATTTCCAGCCCGGAGAGTAGCCTTCTCTGAAGTCTGTTTCGACGCGGATGTCGTTCGCTCTTAAAACTATTGCCAGTGCATCGACCTCTTCGTATAGGGCGGTCCGCTCTTCATCGGTAGATTTGGCTGTTATGCCTACCGGGACGATGACGACTTGTTTTCTAGAGACGCGAGGAGGGACGACAAGGCCGCGATTATCGCTGTGGGTCATGACCATGACGCCAATGGTGCGTGTTGATAGCCCCCAAGAGTTCTGGAAGACGTTAAGAGGCGGTTTCTTCTCGCCTTCTTTGGCGGAAGGATCCTCGACGCTGATGCCAAACATTTTACTGAAATTTTGTCCGAGATGATGACTTGTGCCTCCTTGTATGCCTCGCCCTGTTGCAGCTATAAACCCTTCAACTGTCTCGGTGTAATCCGCGCCAGCTGGATAGCCTTCATGTCAGCACTCGCACGAAACGCGGAGTCGTGTAAGTGCACCAACCGAACTTTTCCTTCTCAGTCTTGCGACCCCGTATGACGGGAACTGCAAGTAATTCCTCGTAGACACCCGCGTAATATTCCAGGATCTGCCGAACTTCTTTTTGTGCGGTTTCCGGCTTTAAGTGTGCAGTATGACCTTCTTGCCAACTTGAGCAGGGTCAGCATTTGAAGCATCGTTGGACGTGAGGACTCATACTGAAACTCTCTTGTTCGTAAGAAAGGCTGCGGATGCTTGAATTCCCACCGCACGACGCTAATAATACTTAGTCAAAGATCTCGAGCGCACTTGTCAACAGTAGCCTGACTTACGAATTCCATTGATTCAGACGGAGAGGAAGATCTCGATGGCTTCGAATCCATTTGGCATAATATGGATACATCACAGTTTCCGAGGTAGGACGAATTGCGATTTTCTTTTCAAGAGGAGTGTTGCCTCTGTCGACAAGTCAGTACTTGGAGAGTACCAGTAGACCACCAAATAACGACCTACGCATGAGTTACCCATGCTACCTCGGCCGCGAAACCCTCAATGTGAGCCTTCTCCCGTTGCAGGACATCTTCTGAAACAAACAGTGGAAAAGCACAATTTTCTACGCCGATCCCCTTGATCTTCACGTTGAACCAGGCTTGGATCTCCTCCCAAATGAAATATGAGGCAGGTTTGAGTATGTAGCAGCCGGAGACATCGTAGTAATCGAGGAAGTCGCCCTTGGTCAAAACTTGCTGGTACCAGCCCGAGAAATCTTTGCTTTTGTCGACGTCGATGCCGATGAGCGCGGCTCCTTCGACTTTCTTGGATGGCTTATTGACTGCTTTTTTTGCCTCAGCTCTACCAGCTTCTTTTGTGGTGTTTGTTGCCGATTTGTTAGCCTTCTGGGCTGCTAATTTCTCTTGTTTCTGAGCTTTCTTATGGGCGTTCTTCGAAAGTTCCGGCGCTTCCACTTGGGCTAATTTGAGTGCATCGAAGTTGTCTGCCGTTGCTTCGTCCATTGTGAGCGTGAAGTGAAGGATGTGAGAGAGCGAGTCGAATGACTCCAATTGTTTAGAGCTACCAGACGTGCGACTGGGATTACTCGGTAAGGTTACCCTTTCGGGAAAGCTTCCCTAGAGCTCGGAGGCTAGCGAAATTAGTCTTCTAATTTCCCTTTCGCGGCAGTCCAATCGTGTTGTGTTTCCCCCAATTGGTATGTGCGTTCCCCAGCTGCTCTTTCCCTCGTACCTCTCTGTCGCTCATTAACTCTTCTCTTCTTATTTCTGTGTCTTCATAATATCTTGCGCGATCGACAACGACAGCTTTATAAACCAGGGCCGCATAGCAATTGGAGGAATATTGACAGATTTGACGAGAGCTAGTGAATCGATAGCTTACAGTGCACGGTTCATTGCTGAGAGAAGAGGGGGACACCACGCGGGTACAACACAATGCGTTGATGTACACCCAGCATATGGCCCCCATGGCCTATCACCGTACCGACCAGAAGAGATCGTCAACCCGCCTACGAAGTGTTCGTTCGAGCACGAAAAGAGACATGGCGTTCAGGTCCACGGCGCTCTTTGCGGCTCTCCTGTCCTCGATACCGTCGGCGGCAGCACAGAATTGCATACCTTTGAAGGGCTCAACGCAATGTCCAGCCTTCAATGCCTCATCAATATCAACAGGCCCGTCTTTAGTCGGCTTGTAGTAAGCATATCCATGGCAATACCCGCTTCGTGCCCAGGAATGTGATGCTAACAATCTGTAGCCCTTTTCTTGCATTCGTTTCAAGTACCCAAACATTCGATTCTCAACTGAGTCAATATGTTAATTCGAGCTATGTTCAACTAAAGTGGGTTACAACGCTGAGAAGGCAAGAAAGAGGGTTACTAATCTTATATTCAGATACCAAACACTACTTGGATGCAGTAATATCAACCTTACCAATACAACGAACCTTTATGCACGATATACAACCAGCGTAATATGTAATGCCATTGTACAGAACTCAATCCAGCCATGCTCGCTTTCAACTGCGCAGTCGCCACCACTCTGTGCTGAATCCTGCGTATGTCTCGTGGTACTTGATTGTGGAGCCCCTACTGACCCAGTTCAGGCCCAACAAGCGACGAGCGAAGAGGAGATCACTATCAACAACCAGCTTTGCAGTAATCCTAGTTCAGGCTACTTGACCCAGATTCGGGCAGATTTCACGAATTGTGCCCTTCCCAGCAACTCGCTTAGCGGAGCGTGTATTACTGGAGAAGAGAATGAACCCAACAACTGTGGCTACAGCACCAACCTACAAGGTCTCTGCGGGTACTGCGCATCTAGCTCCCCAAACGCCACCGATTCGTGCTGTATTGGGTCCAATGTGAACAGTCGATGTCAGGGCGTAACCTTGCCGACCATGTCCTCCATGCCACCATTATTTCCATCAACAACTGCGACCAGCACTCCTTCTTCGACTGCGGCGCCAGTCAAGGCCAACAAGGGTTCTGGTCTCTCAGGGGGCGCCATCGCTGGAATTGTTGTGGGCTCTGTGATCGGAGCCATTCTATTGCTGGGCCTGATATTACTATGCTGTGTATGCTTGCGGAGGCGGCGAAGAGAAAGGCAGACTAATGTCTTCAACCAACCGACGCCCCCGCGCAGATCTGGGCCTACCATGGCATTTGCCCCTCAGGCAGGAAACCAAGAACTTCCGCCAGACTACGGGCCACAACCTGGAGGACGTGTCGCCCGAATGTCAGCATTGGAGGGCAACTCTAGTGACAACGCTGCCTACGGTGCTGCAGTGGCCGGCGGTGCGCCTAGAGGCACTAATAAGCGTTACGGCGACACGTCTGGGTCAGAGGGCTACTATGAAGACACTCCGGAATCGCGAAAACAGACTGCGCCAGCCACAGGAAGGCGTAATGGCTCGTTATCAAGTCAATCAGTCTTAGGAGCTCTAGATGACCCCAGTTCGAACACTGATGGTCAACTCTCCTCACCAGAAGGTGTCACTAGTGGACAGTCTGAGCAGCTTACTTTCTTCAAAGACTACTACTCAGAGGATGAAATCCATCCTAATGACAAGGTCGCTACTCTTTGGGCATATCAACCACGCGCTGGGGATGAGTTTGAACTGGAGCGAGGCGATATGCTTAAGGTTGTCGGGATCTGGGATGATGGCTGGGCTACTGGTGTCCGGCTGAATGAGCGAGCGGAAGATTACGATGGGAAGCACAAAGCGCAGAGAGACAGTGGAGTTTCCAATGGGTCTGGAAGAGATTCTCCACCGCCAAGTGGAGAGCTGAAAGCATTTCCGGTAAATTCTTTCCTGTGAGCAGTTCTTGGTATCTAGGCTGACAATGACTAGCTGGTATGCGTTTGTCTGCCCGAATACTGGAAGCAGACGATCGAAGGAGACGCTTCGTCTGACAACGGAGCGAGTGGTCCCCCACAAGGATTCGGCCCCTGAAGCTTCTTTTAATACCTACCGCCATACGCATTTCCTTCTCCGATTCTACGAGCTTCATATGCGACGAGCACATGCTAAAGAGCCCATTTTAGGCGTTCAGGGGTTCTTTCTACGGCAGCGAAAATGGCGCCGTGTGTTTGGAGTTTCATCGCGACGAGCTGCAGTAGCTTGTCACCAATGTTCGGGATGGGCAAGCTGTCTTTTCACTCGCATTCTACTATACCCCCATACGTTGCATATGACAGCGAGCAGTTCTTGTAATTGACATAGCTCTCTAGCTTCTTTAGCTTGGGTTGTATATATTCAGCAGTGATAGAATTTGAGGGTAATAAGAAGAGACTACAATTCTGCGCCTGTCTCTGGAACCTCCGACTTTTTTCGTCCGCTCCGCAAACGCCGCCCGCTTCTGACAAAGCAGTGCCATGGTTCACCGGTTAATGCGAGGTACGGTGCAGATGCGATTGGACTACCAAGCCACCAACCCCATTTTTGGGCGCTAAGATCTTAGATCGCGGTTGGTACCGGATTTATGGACTTTACGGTCTCAGGGATGATGTAAATATCGCAAAGTGATTTCTAAGACGGGTTACTTGTATAGGTATATAAGTTTCGTGAACTTCTCTTCACTGAGCGAGTCGTCGTTATTTCTATTACTCAATATATATAAGGCACTAGTGGTTATCACAATGGATCCAGCACCACCACCAAAGTCCATTCTTGGAAGACATCGACTTCTTTCCCCCTCCGCCGCAGTCAGAGTCAGCCCACTATGTATCGGAGCAATGAACTTTGGCGATGCATGGTAAGTTGCCTTCAACTTATCTTATTTCTGGGCAATGTCAATTGACATCTTCGAGGGGCAAGATGCTGGGAGCCATGACCAAGGAATCCGTCTTTGAACTGCTGGACTATTTCCATTCCCAAGGCGGCAACTTCATTGACACAGCCAACAACTACCAGAACGAGCAGTCTGAGATGTGGATCGGCGAATGGCTCCATTCCAAGCCAGGTCTTCGTGACCAGATGGTCCTCGCAACGAAATACACAACCGGCTTCACAGCATACAAAGGCCACGACAACATCATCCAATCCCCTTTCATAGGCAACGGCACCAAATCCCTCCACGTATCCCTCAACGCCTCTCTCCGCAAACTAAAAACCGACTACCTCGACATCCTCTACGTCCACTGGTGGGACTTCACAACCTCCATCCCCGAACTCATGCAATCCCTCAACACCGTCGTCCAACAAGGCAAAGTCCTCTACCTCGGCGTCAGCGACACCCCCGCCTGGATCGTCTCCAAAGCAAACCAGTACGCCCGCGATCACGGATTACGCCAGTTCGTCGTCTACCAGGGCCAATGGAGCGCCGCTAATCGTGACTTTGAGAGAGATATCATTCCCATGTGTGCGTCTGAGGGGATGGGCTTGGCTCCGTGGGGAGCGTTAGGTGGAGGGGAGTTTAAGACTAAGAAGCAGCGAGAGGAGATGAAGGCGAAGGGCGAGGGCGGGAGGAACATGCGAGGTCCGAGCGAGAATCAGATTAAGATGACGGAGAAATTAGAAGAAATTGCCAACAAGAAGAATACCGCTATCACGTCAGTTGCGCTTGCATATGTAATGCATAAAGCGCCCTACGTCTTCCCCATCGTCGGTGGGAGGAAAATCGATCATCTCAAAGGCAACATCGAGGCATTGAGTTTGGAACTCAGTGACGAGGATATCAATGATATCGATAGCACGGTGCCATTCGATATTGGTTTCCCGATGAACTTCCTGGGTGGACCTAAAGCGCCGAAGGGGCCGAAGGGGCCGGGGGATGTGTGGCTGACAGATGCGGCGGGACATTTTGATTATGTGGAGGGACAGAGGCCTATTAGACCGTTTGATGGGAAGTATGTGGAGAGGAAGAGTCCGTTTGCGCCGGAGGAGTAGGAATCGAATGAGGTATTGGTTTGATGCAATAACGACTGTGGATATTGGATATATAGCTCAATAGTATATGAAAAAACCATCATTGGTATACCATTGGCAGAGAAATGCAATAGGGCCGTAGTAGGGTGGTATGTATGTATTATAGAATTATAGCTACCTATGAGGACAATTTAAGGTGCGCAACTGCCCTGCAGCTGCGGCGCTAGCCTGATCAGGCAATATGGAGGCGGTGGCAACCTGCCTCCCAGGCTCACTCCATCACAAACATTTCAGATGTCATCAGATTGGCGTTAGTAGCCAGCAAGTATGCTATCAGCAGTACCCACCGTATAAGTACTGCTAAAATACTCATGTTTTACTTTGGAAACAATTCTATTAAAGTACACTATATAAGGATCGCGATATACTCCAACATACAGTATCCATTTTGCAACGCGGGTTATATTGCACTACGTGGATTATCTCTGGAGTACATCTTTTGATTTCCGCCGCTAATCGGACGGGGTTGTAGGTTCATTTGTATTATGTACCGTCGTTGGAACTCGTATCGAACAGATATTTAAAAGGGCTGGGACGAACGCTATCCGAAAATCTTGAATGTTTGCGCATATTACAACACAACGGTTCTGGGAGCCGTCCACGACCATGCATGTTATCGATGGCATTTCAACGAGAGCAATTCCATTTTTAGAGTCGCGTTTAGATTTACGTATTCTTGGCTCCCGCTAGAGGAGCTTCTCCTGCTTAGATAGATCAGAGGCAAGAGAGATTGATCCGGAGTAAGAACAAATCTGGACTCGCGGATTGAAAAGACAGGCAATTTGTTACGTACAAGTCCTTTAATGCAACGTCCTCGCAACTTTCCAGATCACATCAACCCCGTCAATAGTGCAACTGGTGCACGGAGCGAATTCATCGGATTTCTCAGCGAAGTCTTTGAGAGAGAATCCCATAATATAGGCACGTTTATCCCTTCTGTGGCCCACAATCGTCATAGCGTTTGCGTGCGCATCACTTAAGCGAGAATCTAGACCCGTAAGACCCATCTTCTCTGACCCGCATTTGAATACGAAGTAATTAGTGAGTGAACCGTCGGAGACTGCCCACGTCGTAAGACTCGTTCCTTGAAGATGGCCGTAGAGAAGACTCTCGCGACAGATGGTGGTTCGTGTTCGTTCTTGGATGAAATCGGCAAGATCAGCCTGGAGCCATGGCTCCCACCCGTATCCCCTGTTATGTATGCGGATTATTTTTCGCGCATTTAGTTTGACCCAATCATGTATAACATCCCAGACTTTCCATGAGTCGTCCCAGTCAAATCGATTATGCCCGTTCATCTTTCCGTGTTTGTATGGTGCTGAATCAAGAGATTGTCAGCACACCGTCGGCTTGGGCTTGGGCTGGATCTTACAGAAGACTCAGGAGCCGTGGTTCACTACCACGTTCTTGTTGATATAGCTAGAATATGGAACGCACCAGGTGCGAACTTTAGATATCCTAATCCGAGAATGAGACTTTGGGGTCATTGGCTTGTATCTGTAGCCTGGTCGCGTTGTGGCTGCGGATTGTAAGGACCTTTTGGAAGGTCGAGATAAGTTTTGCCCGATCTGAGTCTGTAAGATAGCCGAGAAACCTATCACAAAGCAGGTACGTGTAGAAAGCTTAAGCTCTTCAATTCATTGTTCTTCAGGAATGAATCTGAGGGTGATAAAATGCTGAATGAGAGATCAGGTTTGAGAAACCTCTTGTAGACTCGAAGATGCTGAGAACATAGATGGTTAAGGCTTGTGTTTTCCAGCTGTACCAGAAAGTCACCCCTTGCAAATTCAGCAGTGCTATGACACAATGGCTTGACTTTTCAGCTCTGCTACAACTGAAGGGTTGCATTTCAGCGTACATGGCAAGTCATAGCCTAAAACTGCAGATTGGCAGCTCATGGCTTGTGCCTTAAGCAGCATACTTTGAGGAAGTGTTACGCATGGGGTTGTGGAGAAGCCAATGAGATATCTCTATGGTGTGGTGTCGGCGCGAAGTGACGCTGAGGTGCGGCGCGCCAGATAATTTATTATCGAAACCATGACCCGACTTTCAGAAGACCACCCTGCAGACGCTGAGCGACAACGATCGATGCAGTCATAGAGCTATTCAGTTGTTATCATCGCAGCAAGCCATTAGGACTTGTTACAGCTGAGATGTAAATCACCAGCGAAGCCACCACGTGTCGACGAAGTAGGTAGATGAATCCACCTATCAACCGTATATGTTGCGTTCCATTGGTCGATCCTGCTATCCACGGATGAGAGGAACTCCCATGGACTGCGGGAACTTCCATTGTATTCTTCCCTGCGTCCCGTCGCTGATTTTTACCACCAATGGCGCCTATCATCCATGGACGGTGACGCTATCCATAAGCCAGCCGTCTAGCTGGGTTCCACAGAACCATTCGTTACCCCAAGACAGTCTAGAATTCAACATCAACCTTCACCTTTCCCCCCTCTACCTCCCCCCTCTGCGCCTCCTGATCCCCTTCCACGGGCGGTAAACTGAATTTCTTAATCACAAAGCGCCTCCTACTCAACGAAAATGCCAATTCATCGCCTCCACCGCCTCCTCCCCCCTTCTCTGTCACCACAGGCAACTTATGCACCTTCGCCATGCCTTGCGGCTTCTCCAGATCACCTCCTTTCCCAGCCGGCTCGAGCTCGATGGTGTGAGGGAAGGGAACGAGTTCTAGGACCCCGTCGCTGAGGTGTTCAATCCAGCGGACTAGACCTGTGTTGCGGGGGTGGAGGGATAGGGGGAGGGTGAGCATGGCTGTTAGGCGGGTGGAGTGGGTGCGGAGGAGGGAGCGGAGGGTATGGAGGAAAGGGAGGAGGTGGGTTGGAGTGCTGGAGTCTGGGGGATAGAGGGCTGGGGAGAAGAGGGTGGGGATTATAAGGCGATGGATTGTGTGTTGGGGAGTGGTTGTTAGCGAATGGGATAGCGTGGTGATTATCGCTTGGTAGGGGTTAGATGTGGGTGAGACGGGAATGTAGTTTATTGAGGTGCCGGGGGGGAGGCTGAGGCGTTTGGTCAGATCAAACGTGTGACAGAATGGTACTGGGTTTGCGGGTTCCGGTCGACCTGGATCTGGGGGCTTCGAGCCACGATTCGGCGTCGGAGGCGCTGCATCTGTCAGCTTCACGTATAGCACTCGCATTGAACAATCTGATCGCATCTCATTCCTAATATATACAGCCCCAACATCAAAAACACGAGGACGAGAGCACTCCCACCTCTCAACCCCCCCCCCTCACCCAACCTCTCATACCGCCACGCAATCTTCATTTTTCCTCCCTCTCCCTCTTCCCTTCCACCATCACCCCCAATTCCACCCACTAATCCCGGTAACTCCCTTCCCCACCCCTGTCCCGTTCCCACTACATGCACCACATGTCCCTGCACCACCCCTTCCGCGGCATAATACCGCAACAGCGCGCCAGCAAAATCAGTCACGCCGTTCTCTTCTATGAGAAGGGAGGTGCCGACTGCGAGGCCGGTGTGGGGGGTTAGCAGGGCGTCGAGGGAAGGTGTGCCGGTGGAGGTTATGGGGATGCCGGAGGTGGGGGAGGGGCGGATACCGGGGCTGGATGGGGATGGGAAGGTGGAAGTGGAAGTGCTGGATAGGGGGGTGGAGCGGCGGCGGAAGGACATGGTGGAGGCAGGTGTGTGTGGGTGGTAAGGTGGGTGGTAAGGTGGGTGGTGTGAAAAGAAGATTGAGATTGTGAGCCGCGTACATTTCAGCCCCGGGCTCAGTATTTCTCAGCACCTTGATACGGATATCAATTCGGATTCCACATAAATTACGAACAACCACGACGCAGGTATTCTATGTATCTGCGACCTGCTTTTGGGTTTCATGGCTGCGAACATACGCTCATCAGGCTGCTCCAACACTGACTGACTCAAATCTCTTTCACTCTGAGACTCTGTATTGGTACAAGAGACCCTATCTCTCCGAAGCTGGTTTACGCTCCCTTTCTCATAGTCAGACCTCGTCTGTGCTCTAAGACGAAGGATTCTCCTTCTATTCCCAGCCTTGATAATCACTTATCAGCTTTGGATTTTTCCATTTCTCTTACCTTGCTGCTCGGGTTTTCGCCCTAAACATCGAATACCTTGATGCACTTATATATTTGCCCGCAATATCAGCCATCCAAGCCCGTCACACGCACGCCCAATATCCTTTCTCCGTCCAAATTCAAACCCGCCACGTAGTATTCCCCTTTCCCTAACCCAGTACTCACCTTATAAACCTTGACCTGCCCTCCCTCCACAGCATTCCTGACTTTGTTGACTATATCCGCATACTCGGCTCCCATTTCGGCTTCCCAAGCCTTCACCTCCACTTCCTCAGCCCTTGCTGGGCCAGGCGGCCGTATCTTGGCCTTTACCAAGTCCTCGAATGCATTCGCGCTGGGAAGAGCGGAGACGGTCTGGTTGGACTTTGTCCTGCTACCGAGATCGAGGGGGAAGACGAAGGGCTCGAACCCGGGGGGCAGGGAAGTCAGGGAGGCTGGGATCGCATCTCCATATGGGTCTTGCTTTGGTGGCTGCGGGGAGGTGGGTTCTGCGTTTAGTGGTTCTAGGCCCGTGGATTCGTTTGCAGCGGCGAGCGTTGGATTTTCGCTTGCCATGCTGATCGACGAAGGGGGAGACGAAGGGGGATCTGTTGCTATCAAGAGCTGTTTCTTTATATTGCGATTGATGGTGGCTATTCGATGGAATTTGATATTGTACGCACTTACATCTACAATTTAAAGTACGATGACATCATAAATGGATGATGTCATAAATCCCGGAAACTGTTTTAAAATCTGTGAATATCAGATTTCGCCCAAAAAATGTCATGTCTTAAAACAGGCCGATATGTGAGAATGGCTAATGTGAAAATTGACGTGGGATCGCTGCCTTTTGCAGGACCAGAGTGATCCACAGAACAGAAAAACGTTACTGAACGGGGGTTTGTCGCGGGACAGAAGAGATCGGAAAACGGGTGTAATGCGGCAGCATAGAAGAAAGACAGGTCTCCTACGTGGCACCAGCCACCTCCCCCAATAACTCTGCTTTACAAGATCACTACCGAGAAAGAGAGAGATTCTAATTTGAAGAAGCGGTGGCACGAAACACTCTCTCATTTTATCTCTTTTCCAACTGGCTCTGATTGGGAAAGGGTGTCATCAGCTCGTTGAAATGGTTTACACACATATTAGTCTTTTGCTTTCGAGCTAGTAACTTATGCAAAATAATCGACCCATAAGTGGTAATAAGAAAGATCGTCTCCCATTCACTACTTCGCTTTCAAAATCCGCCTTAACATCCAATCACTAATCCAGCTCTGTAAAGCAGTGTCATGCTCCAGTATAATTTACTCTAGCACAATCAACGACGACCAACACTATCCTTCACGTTGCCAACGTCGTTCGGGATCGGCAGGGACGTCGTCCATGGATACGTCGACCTTTTTGTCTCCATGATCTTGAAGACATGATTAATAGGATTCGCGGATCGTTGGGAGATAGAGATGAGATTAGGATTGGAATGGACTTACGAGAGAGAAACAGATAGCCTTGCCACAACCCTACTGCCCCAATACAGACCATGATACACCCGAAAACAAGGGTGCTAATGGATTCGGGACCCCATTGATTTGGCTGGATTTGGTTTTACGGTACAAGTGCCAGTGAAGGCTCCGTCGTATTTGCCGCTGAGGCGACAACGGTCACTGTCGAAAGATGCATGTATGGGGAGAGTTTTTAGGTCTTGGATGTGCGATGATGAGTTCTGGTGGTTGCTTGCAAGGAGTAGTAAGAGAGGGCAGGTTGATTTATATATGTAAGACTTTCTCCCATCTTTCATCCGCGCCCCAGTTTGTGACCGCGCGATCATGACTTAACTATGATTCTATGGTCAAGCAGGCGGTACATTCATTAGGCAGGTGGTACATTTGTCAAGCAGGCGGTACCTTCGAGCGGTTGGTCGTAAGTCGAATCAAATGCGTGCTCGTAACGTTTCAGCTTCCACGCAGCGCTAAGCTCAAGTTCTGGCTAGACGCGCAGTTGCGGGGTTCTGGGGTAAGGGTATCTTTGGAGTGTGCTCGTAACGTTTCAGCTTCCACGCAGCGTCAAGCTCGAGTTCTGGCTAGACGCGCAGTTGCGGGGTTTTGGGGTAAGGGTGTCTTTCAATGTTGTGACAGAAGTGGAATGGTGTTAAGCCTCACATCTTTGCCATAAAATTCGATGTGGGCTGTGCATTCCAGTCCTGTCATTGGTGCGTAAATACATCGTACACTTACCGAATCAGGTAGGCGGTATGGCGTTCGGTAAGGTACTCTCAAAGCCGCTTACTTGTTACGGTAGGATGTGAGGCCGAACTTGCGCGAGTCCCCAGTAGGATGTATTAGGATATATACCTAATCCTGCCGCAGTATGAGATTTTGCTCTTCTTATTTCGAGTTGCTCAGTCTAGCAGCCACATCATGTGACTAAAGTCTTCATTATGGCACAGAATGCTCATACTTGTTGGTCATGCCAGTCACTTGGCAACCCACATGCAGGCTTTTTGAGATGCATCCATGGATTTTGCACTCACGCTCGATACGGTGATGTCGTACGTCCGCCAGTTGAATGCTATATGTGCATAGTGAACTGGTAATTTGAACCTACATTCCCATTCACAAACATTCTGTCGATTAAGCAAGATTACAGGCTGCAAAATGATCCAATTCAACCCCAGGAGCATACAGTATACAACGATCAAATCTCGTCTGACGAACAAAGCCGTGATGCGCACCCTCTGCCTGATTCCCAAATTTCGACATACATTCGAGGGAGGCTAAAAGACCTAGTACAAGGTGCTATCCCCGGTAAGTCCCATCAACGTCTTGATAATTAGCAGCTACTCAAAGCTTGAAGATCTTGCCCTTGGCTCGGGTGAATGGTTTCTTAGAGACAATGAGCACACGTTTCGAATTCGGATAAGCTACGGTCCATCCGCGGCCGAGTCCGTATTTAGGGACTTCAAATCAGGCTCTGGACGAGTTACTGCCCTCTCTCAACCAGCAATGCCTTTATACGAGTTTCTCGAACAGTTTTACAACGTGAAGAAACGCTGGGTAAAATACTATCCTGACGTCACTAGATACTTCCTCGCACAAAGCGCAATGTTCCAAGAGAAGTTGTTGCTTAAAGCCAACGAAAACGAGTTAGCAGATGTGTCAGACAAGTCGATTCTTATCGCGCTATCGCTGCGCTGCCTTGTGCTTACGCATGAAATTGTTTATGTAAAAGGATCATTGACCTACAACGTCAAGGAGACCCATTACCAAGCGAAAAAGTATTGCCCAGAAGATCCCGACATTGAAGTCTCGAGGTTGTCTAGTACTGCAGCGCAGGCTTCCCTAGCAAATACAAAGCAGCAAACAGATCCAGACAGCCTATCATCAATCTTAGAGGGTATTCTCCAAACCACACAACAGTTGATGTTCCGGCGGAACCCGGAACACTGGCCTATATTACTCTGCACACTTTGCTTGATGCGACTGACCGTAGAGAATTTCAGTATCATCCGTCCATGGATGCGCTCTCTTGAACCTGCATCTCAGGCCTTGGGCAAAGCCTTTTCCATCCTGTGTCGCCTATTCGAAATCTGCGCGAAAGACTTCAATCCTTTCTCTGAAATGTGGAACCTCGAAGAGTATGCGGTGGCTGTGAAAGATGATAGAGTCTTGATCGGCTATGCAGAGAAGCTCCAAACAATGTGGCTTGACGGTAAGCTGTGTCAAGCAATTATCGTTGCCAGTAGATGATTGTTGACCATTCTTGGCAGAGGTGTATGCATACAACGATTTATTCAGCACGAACCTAGAAGACTGTGATTTAGAAACACGGATTACGGCTTTCACTGGCGGGTTTGAGGTGCCTATATTGGCATGACATGAGCCGAGTACTATACCTTCTTTCATTGTCGTCAACAAACATCATTTCGATCGGAATTTTTTTGTGTGCTTTAAGCGTCGAAGATTAATTCAAAGTCATGTTGAATCAATATCCAAGCAGTAGCAACCGTTAATGGTTTTTTTCTTCTGTGGAACCTAGTGCCCCAGCCAGCGCCCTCAATCCACTTTCATACCCGTACATGCCCATGCTCAAAGTCTAAGAATGTCATATATAGATCGCGTAAACCAAAATACTAGCTTCCATGCTATCTGTCTATCATTCTCCCTTTCTCCCTGTACAATCGATTACCCCCATATCATGCTCACAACCGGGGCGAAAATCCTGGCAACACACCACATACAAATGATGACGGTCAAAACCCTGGGCCCAGTAGAAGTTACTATGAACCAGCCCCACGCTGGCCCAGCCAAGTCTGTCAAGACTACAAGCTCCCTCCTGCACATCTTTCCCCTGCAACAGACTTAAAGGGACTAGGACCAGATCTAGGATCTCCTTGAGTGAAACGAGTATTCTTAACAGAGTGTGAAAGTAGCAAAAGCAGAAAGTTTCAAGGCCGGATCTCTGCAGGATGACCGCATCTAATGCCTAGAACAGAACGGCAACCCAATAAAAGCACAGTAGAGAAGGTAATCTTGAACTTGGAAGAGCACAAATTAGCGGCGTACCGCTTTCCTTTACCTATATTACGGTGTTTGTCTTATAGGCCACCTTCAACGGGCTATACTGAAGAACATAAGGGCATGCGTACACTTTTTGGCTATTCGAGTTAGGTAGGAAGGGAATTTAGGTAGGAAGGGGTCGGGTAGGGAGGGAGGTATTGCATTCCGGAAATAACATAAAAAAGCTAAATTCCAAAAACTGAACTGCGCAAACGTCCACCATGAAATGGTACATCAATTACATAGATGTAGCCTAGTAAACAGAAGTACCAGCTCTAAATGTCAGGTGTAATATTTCACTTATGATCTCCAAACTGCTAGGCGACAGCCAGAATTCATCTTTCTTTTACTCAACTGCCAAACTTCCACATCAAACCCACAGCTTCAGTACGAAGAGCAGCCCCGGCCCTCCAGCTATGCCAGGCAAGGAGATTCGGCGGTGTCCGCCGCTTCTCCTCCCTCATTATCCTCGAATTAGGGTGAAGAATTTCAGCCCCAATGCACCTGCATCACAGCTCCAAAATCTTAGCGCATAGGCACGAATGGAGGCCAATACAAAATTATGGTTGTCACACTCCTCGTATAATATTACCTTGCCTAACTGCATGGCTGGCTGCTCGCGTCGTGTTTAACCCAATCATGGTTAAAGCACCTTAAAGCTGCACGACATAGTGACCAACGGTTTGTGTTGTTCCCGTGTCTGCCTAATCGTTGCCAGCGTTGCTAGCGTTGCCCACTTTGCTTCGCCGCAAGCCACTCTTCACGCATAAGGCTACGTTTCAAATTCCCATAAAGTCCTTTCGCCTTAACATTCTAATAGATTCCTGCAAATGCCAAAGTATACAGAGAAAGCTCGACTATTATCAAGATTTTGCTTAATGTCTCCAGAAAATATAGAGCTGCCTTCAAATACCGCAACCCACATTCAATCTTACTAGATTCTTCTACCATTACATCCCCCATGGACCGCCAGACAGGCTCTTCCCCAGACGCAGCGTACCAACTTGAGACTTTTCTTGGGCAATCAGCTTTGCATAGCAACAGCACCCACCCTCTTGAAGATGTTGATGTCAACCAGAGCGAAAATGTCCGCGAGCTGCCCGAGCATGGCACTACTGTCGTAACAAACGGTCACGCT
The DNA here is from genome assembly GCA_018257855.2 of Cladonia borealis. Classification (NCBI taxonomy): domain Eukaryota; kingdom Fungi; phylum Ascomycota; class Lecanoromycetes; order Lecanorales; family Cladoniaceae; genus Cladonia; species Cladonia borealis. The sequence continues at coordinate 407,977 of JAFEKC020000011.1, read as the reverse complement.
TCCATCGCGTCGATAGCAGATGACGAAAATATAGATAGACGCCACACCTATTCTATTATGGGCAGAAGAGAAAGTAGGGGTGACGCACCAAAATTAGAAGGAGATCAAAGCCAAGAAGGACGTGAATCGGGATATCAGGGCAAGTCGTCATTCCAAACTCAAGCCGTGACTGCCCAAGGGACCGGCGAAGGTAGGCCACGGGCAATGGTGCAGGCCAACCAAGAACTAGCAAGCACACTTGGAGATGCAGCAAATATTGGTGAAGACCAGGCGACGAGTATCCTGGATCATGAGCCGAACATCGGAAATGCTGACGACTCTGTTCGGCATAGTGTAGAATCAGTGAAAGATGAGTTTTCTGAGGAAGATCCCAGACCAAGTAAGTGGAGCAATCCATTGAGTCCGTAAGCATTAGCTCACCAAGCGCAGGCTTCGAATATGACCCAATTGAATCCTCAGAGGCAGTGTCTACCGGTTATCCCCCGTTGAATTTTAAACCTATTCAGCTCCGGACGTGGTTCCTCGTGGTGACAACAACCTTTTTCCTGGCTTGCATCGGATCAATCATGGCAATCATAGAATGGGCCCGTATCAAAGGTGGTATTCTGCATGTCGAAACGACTCAAGACTACTATGCCTTTCGTTACGCCCCCATTGTTATTGGATCGGTGACGACCATCTGGCGGCGCACTATATTCACCACCTACAGCCGAATGTCTCCCTATCTTTCCATGAGCGCCCATCCAAATAAATGGAACGAAGGTGAAGCCAATCGGCAAAGAACTCAACGAATACTACACGCTTATTATGCTGATGCTATGTTCGCGCCAAACATATTGCATATTCCGACGTTAATCTCGAACGGCCAATGGCTTCTTGTTGTCTGGACCTTTGTCTCCTCCATCGCAGTATTCTATCTTATGCCCCTAAAAGCAACGTTCATACAGGTGACGCCCGATCGTAGCGGATGGGACATCGCTGTCTCCAATAAGATAGGCTACGCACTGATCTCTATGTACGCAATACTGAGTATTGTAACATTGCTGACCATGGTAAAACTATATCATCGAGATACTGGACTGAAGTGGGACCCTATTTCACTTGCAGACCAGCTAGCTCTAGTGCAAGGCTCGAACTTCTTTTCCTTGTTTGCTGGCCTCGAGGCTCGTGATTTCCGGTACTATAAACAGCGACTCCGTGAACGGGCTCCAGGATTAGGCTCACTTCGATTGGGATACTGGAAGCACCGCCAGAATGGCACCATCTGGCATGGTTTAGCATTTGTATCTGGGACTTCATGTAGGCGAAACATCTCCTGATTTCTGCATAACCTGCTCAATATTGGAAGGAGCTAATCCTTCACCAGCTGCCGGACAGCAGGGCGCAGAAAACGAGCAACCTCCAAGAAAACGAAGCCAAGCTTCGTTGGAATACCGAAAAAAGGCTGGAATCGCAGCCACCCCCAAGCGTAATCCAGATGTAGCGGGCGTTGAGTTACCAGCACAGCATGAAATACGAGAACGACGTAAGGCCTCGTCTGATGGTTCTGTCTCCGCTCCCAGTGATCGGCTAGAGAGACGGCTAACATTCGCTCAGCAAGTCCAGTGGACGATGTATACGACCCTGACTTGGCTTATATCCGGTACCGGAGCGTTAGTTCCTGGCTCTGTGACGCCTCTTTGTTGATCTTCGCTTTAATAGCGCTAGTGACCCTTGTATTCGTGATTGTTGGGCTGTCCAACCGCCATCTACAGAACGGTATCCAACTCCATCCTGCGACGATCGAGTCACCATCCAACTCCACCAGTAATGGAGCTTCTGGCAGCTATGTTTTCGACACGTCGGAGAGCTTCTTATTCCGCTTCCTTCCAGTCTTCTTGATGAATATATTTGCAACCCTTTGGAGTAATGCCGATCACTACTATAGGTATATGCAGCCTTTTGCTGGGATGAGCATCCCAGCGCCAGCAACGGAGAATATACTCCTGGACTATCCAACCTGTATGCCGATCGACATCAATTTCAAAGCAGCGACCAAAGGCCATTGGAGAGTCTTTGTATTTTCACTACTCTCTTTGACAGGCATAATCCCGCCTATAATTGCAACAGGTATCTTCGTGGGTTTGAAAGACGCGACAGGAGTTGTTGTACACCTACATCCTCTCAATTTCTGGGCTACTTTTTCCATTCTGATTATCTTTTGTCTATGCATTGGCTATGCCCGGCCCACAACAGCTTACAGGCTACCACGTTGCATCTGGAATATCGCGAACCTTACGCTCTTCTGCTACCAGAGTCGAATCTTTGATGACGAGATTTTGGGAAAGCCTGTGTTCTCCGCAAACGACCCATTGGACGAGCGAATACATATGGAATCCCGGATCCACCTCGCAAGACAGAATTATGTTTTCGGCTTGTATCTGGGAAAGGACGGTAAGAGACACTTGGGGTTCGACGTCGCTCAGAGACAAGGGTCGCTAGGCCAAGTGGAGTCTGTAGAAATTGTTCGACCCGGTCGAGGTTTATATTTGAGAGCAGGACGGACTAAGATTGATCGATATGTTGATTAAGTTATGATGGTCTTAGGGATAACTTCCTGAACATTACCCTTCAATGCACTCTGAACAGAATTCCCGTTGGTGTTGGTAATCCACAATAACGATGCGTATAGAGAACAATCTCTCAATCCGAATGTTGGTAGAAGAGAATCCCACTACGAGTTTTTCGCCACCCTCGAATAAATCCAAGTGTACACGAATCTTTCCAACGTTCGTAAATTTACGTATAAAACATTGTTGGACGTGCATGACTGACCTCACAATCAGCAGATCTCATCTGATCAGCACAGACAAGCGACTACCGACCTCACCTTATTATAGACAGCTTCTCTCATTTTCATGCAATCGCCGCGTATGTTTGAATATAATGAGCTTCTCGGGTGCCCTATGCACCCTTATTTCTAGTCCTGACACTCATTCACCCTTCAATTCAACCTGATGACCTGGTGGACAAGGCACTCCAAGGTAGGTAGGTCAATCCCAGAAAGCACCCTAAGACGGAAAGTTTTCATGGTCTCTGGCGGCCTGTTCCCCGAATACTGCTTCTTATAGGTCGGATTTATTATTCTCCATAAGAACCGCCCATCTACCAACGTAGTTACTAAAGGCAAGGCGGTAGGATTAAGCCGTAGTAGGTAGAGATAGGAGTTGTGATCTTTCTTATAAAAGGTCGAAGCAGAACAAACAACAGAAAGAGGGGAATAATTGCTCCTCGTTACACTCTATCTCGCTGGCCAATTGTAGATATTCGAACGTGAGGGTCTTGGTGAATTAGTAAATAAGAGGAAAGCGTGCATCACCTCCCCCAGGGTGCTCGCTAAAGCGGCAGGGTCCAGGTGAGCCTTGATTGTGGGCCCCAGCCCTTCACGTGCCAAGACTTGAATATCAAGTCTGTAACTTAAACATTCCTCTTTATCCTCTCAACAGCCCTTCTTCTCCAAGACCTTAAGCAGCAACAGCAATAATCTTCACGGACTCTTAAATAACTCACCCTTCTACCCACAACCATGGGTGACGCAAGCCTCTTCTCCGACACCTTCACCGTCACAGATGTCAACTCCGCAAAATACGATCGTGTTGCCCGCCTGACTGGCCACAATGAAGTCGCCGATACTACCCTCACCCTTGACGTCAATACCGAGCTATTTCCCTGTTCAGTGAACGACAAATTACAAATTCTTCTTGCATCTACACTGTCCATAGATGGGAGTAAGGATGATGGGAAGGGGTGGAGAGATATCGGCATGGGGGAGAGCAGTATGGCGGATGGATATGATTGCGTCTGTCATGGGAAGATTTATCGATTTGAGGAAGGGGATGATGAGAATATGTGAGTTGATTAGCCCTTTTGCATAGGAAGTTTTGTTGGTTTGAGAAAGAGATGCTAATTGGGTGTGTGCGACAGAAAGGTATTTGTGAGCTTTGGAGGGCTGTTGCTCTATATTGAGGGACCCTACAAGAACCTTACACCTTTGAGGATCGATTACGTCTATCTTTGCATGAAGAAATGAGCTTGACTGGAAAAATGTGGTCGGCAAAGTGTGGTCATTTGGCGGGTAACATGGGAGTTTGGTAAGATACCAGAGGATTTGAAGCCAGTGTATTGGCTTTGAGAGACCAATCATGCCAGGCGCATGCCAATGCAATGCAGCATGAATAAGGCTCTAAGATGTTGGGAAGGGCAGCTTTCTATGGAGCCTCGAAACGATCTCGACATAGTCTGGCTCATTCTCCGCAGTAAGGATACCATGCCGGACAAAGAAATCAAGCAGCACCAAAGCGCAATTGGGCTTGATTTGTCCCTCCGCCATCGCTTTCTGCACCTCTTCTACCGTCCACAGATAAAATTCCTCCACCTCATTGTCGTTGGGCTTGGGTACCACATCGGCAGGGACCTCCATGTCATAGACATGCTGACATTCCGGCTGGAACAAGCCGGTTTCTCCACCGGCTCTCTTGTCTCTGATATGAATGTACGAGACAGTACCACAGACTTTTGCCTTCGAGCGGACAAGATCTTCAGGAAAAGAGGCTTCCTCGGCTGACTCTCTGATCATGCACTCGAAGGGTTTCTCTCCTGTGCTTACACCTCCTGCAACTGTATTATCCAGATAGCCACCGTATGTTTGCTTGTTTCGGGCCCTTCTTGGTACCCAGATTTTCATGCCCTCCTCTGTCTGGACATAGACCGTCATATGTACTCCATAGCTGTTGATCCCAAATAGTGCACTCCCTGCACGCTCCATGCTGACAATATTCTCGATTGTGTTTCTCGGCCCAAAAATTGGATACAATTCGTTTCGCCAACCTTTGAGCACTTCGAACACTTTGCTGTCCCTAGCCTTTTCTAATGTTGCTCGAATGAGCTCCTCCTGGCTGGGGACCGATTCCAAACGTCCAGGCTTTACAGTCCTCTTCTTCGTGTCCAATTCCCATAAATCTCCCCATGGCATCTTCTCGACTGCCCATTCGGGTATGTAGCCAAGAGGCTTAGACCATCCTTGAAGATGGAACTCCCAGTAGGACGAGAGAAAGTCGGTGTAGTTCTCACGTCCATCCTCATAGTACGGGAAGCTGTAACACGTTAATTTCTCCAATTTCTGTCAATAAAGCTGAGAGGCAACATACTTGTCAGTCTCGTTGACGAGGTCAAGGTTTGTTTTGATAGCCATGACTAGAAGAATGAACATACAATTGTTAGGGAGGTTAAACGACTGAGAGAATGAAGGGCCATGGTAAGCAGTTTAAGCCACTTCTCTGCGGGAAACTTGCCAGTAGCACACAGGTAGTAACACTCACCTCGACGACGTACAAGCTCCACTTCTCTTCTCACTATCTCATACGGCCGTGAAAATTATGACGCTTATCGATAAGAGGCGCCAAGCATTCTGATCGATCTCAAGATCTGGACGACTCTTATCACTCAAAGGAACAACAATTCACTCAAATATATCGATCATTGATCGTCTAAATTATAGTGGTCATCAATATATATACATACAGGCTGTACGCGAAGAAAGGTAATTCTAGTCAGCGTCCCTGGAAGAGATATGTCAACTACGCCACCATTCGGTCTCCTTCTCCCCTCCAGGCCTGTCCTCGTCAACCCTGCCGTCATTTCCCCAAGTCAATATGCCTTCACTCTCCCCTCGATGCCTACCTTCAGCCATATTGTGGTCTTCCTCTTACCTGGGACTACACTACCCGAGGGCACCTTAGCTGGTGTCTACGTCCTGCTTCCTGGCACACCGGCTTTCAAGTTCTTAGGCGCGATAGGAACGGAAAAGCAGAGCGCCATCTTCCGAGTCAGTGGGGGCGGTAGCGTAGGCTCTGGTGGGGATGCTGTTCGGGTTGATGACATGATGGACGCTGATGAGACCTCGACAACAAACAACGGGACAGCAGTTGACGGAGATGTTACAGTGGGGATATCTATTGAACCGGCCTCTACCATTGCGTTACAACTCGAGTCCTTGAAGACCACAGAATCATCGTCGTCAACAGCACTCGTACCAGTTAAAGGCCACCTACAGACGGCTCCAATTTCAACGAAAGTTTTGGCTCAACGCATCATTAAGAACGCTTTCAACTTCTTGGCTAGTTTCGCGGGCACGACTGGTGCAGGGGGGCAGGAAGTGATTCCTTTGAAAAGCTTCCAAGACTGGTGGTCCAAGTTTGAAAGGAGAATTGAGAACGATCCTGGCTGGTTGGAAAGAGAAGCCGACAGCTAAAGTTCAGCCTAGGGAATCCTTTTATCGTGCGAGAATGCCCATTGCTGCAACCAAGCAGACGAGAACCATCGCTTTAAATCCCGGTGCCAGGTTTCTTCAATTGACCTGGTATAATCGTTGGGGGCGCACGTGGAAAACTCCATGTGCGCGGCACCTTGCATGAGCGTAGCTTCATGCCTTGTACCTGAGCGCTGTACCTGAGCGCATGGAAGGATAATGTGCCGAAATTGGCAATCTATATCTTGCAAAGCGCTTTGTGCGCTCCAATAGCTGACGTCTGAGATTAGGATCGGCTCGGGTATTGGCGCTGTTGTAGTACGATAAGATAAATACCTTGCAATTGCATCGCGTGAAGCTAAGGCAAATTTATGTCTCGGAACGACAACTATGGGGACCCCAAGAACAGCCCTGGCAATCAGTGGACAAAGGCGATGAGCTTAATGTGGGTGAAACGGTGGCTGACGCCATCAAGCGTAAAACTCTCCTCGTGGCAGCACGGGTTTCTGTTGGATCTAGTTCGGTATTTGATATCTCGAACCGCCGTCGACATCCCCTGCGTAGGGGATTCTCGTACATGCTGGGCTATCTCAGCCTCATCCTGGGAAGGTCGCTCCTGACGTGTTCCATAGATCTCATTCACCCGCTTCCCATTCTACAATCAGTCTAGGTAAGCGTCTTCTATCGGCAAAGTGCTTTCGTGTCTCATGATTTGAAAAACGAGACTGGTGTAGGAGGCATTCTTATGTAGCATCTCAGTCTCCTTATCCTCGCTTTCCTTCTTAGCTTCTGACCTTCCGCTCAAAGCCAATCTGGGTTCAAAAGCTCGAGGTGCAGAAGGCACCTCGTTTAGATCTGGTGTCCCTGTTTGGTCTTGTCCAGCGTTCGGTAATCGCATATAACACCGTCTCATACAACTCTTAATTCTGTCTCATACAACTACGTCAGCCGAACATTGGCCCAAAAATTTCTCCATTTTATACTTTTGCTTGCAAAACGACCAGAGCGATAAAGCTTTCCCATCGCGGTCTCATACCCTCTGCATATGCGTCCGTACACACATAGTTCTCATGCTGTGATATATTGAATAGCTCATCGGGTGTTCCCCTTGGTTTTCGATATCCATTGGCTGCACACGACCACCGCAAGAGGCTTTCAAGCCGATCGAATGAGATATCCTCTAAAATCCTAACAGTATGCATTATCTCGGTCGACTAACATCCATCACCATCAGCTATACTTTGCTGGTGGCTGTCGTATGGCAAATCTTTACATTCTTGGCCCGGCTTTATGTTTTAATTCTGCAGCGAAAGAAATTAATCAGCACCTCCATCACGGCATCAGCTGTAGCCACCACCGAAAACATCGAACCACTGCATGATTTCCAGTACAAGACCGTGCCACCCATCAAGTATCGGCCATTTGAGACAAAACGTCATGTGGCCATGGGTATGTCGTGATCCTTCATATTGTTCCCCAATATCAAGCACTTACATATCTCCGAAGGCATCAAGAAGTCCAAGAAGGAAGACTGGATTAGGATCGATCGAGACTACCTGGATCGAATGATCTACCGGAAACAGCTTGTGGACAATTTTCCAAAAGTTTGTCTGGGCACAAGCAAGGCATCCTATCCTGCGATACGGGAACTCTATGAAGAAGTTGTATTGGACCTACTGCCTAAGCGATTTCCCACCATATTCCAGATCAAGGGCGATGTCTTCTACAACCTTGTCACCGGCTCGCAACATAGTATTTCCACAGCGCTGAGGGACCACACTGCCATGCTCCAGCATCTTGCAATGAACGTCGAAGAAGATTTCTGGTTTATGGTCCCTAACGAGCGGAACGAATTCATCCTCCAAGGATTCGTAGCATGTTTTCCCCAGGGCCTCTTACCTCCCGCCAAGGTCGGCATGTCAGTAAGCGAGATCCACGAACCTGTCCCTGGCTATGATGGACGATTGAAGAAGGGTGTTGTCCGGTGTTTCGAGAGAATGGAGCGCGGTTCATCCGTTGCCAGACTCAATGTACGTCTTCCGCTCTCCACACGGGATACACGTATACTAACGCACCACAGTGGGCCATTCAATGCAACTCCTCAACCCTCCACCTCCCCTACGACGGCGCCAACACCCTCAAAAATCCCACCAGCCCTTCCCAGAACACAGACTTCAACCCCGAATCCTCTTTCCTCCGCGTCGAACATCACACCCTGACATGCCTTTTCAAAACTGGTACAATCACTTTCGCTGTGAGAAGCTACCTTACGCCTTTGACTGAGATCAGGGATGAGGGATCGGGCCCTGCGCTTGCGGAGGCGTGCGAATCGATGCCGGAGGCTTTTGCTGTTTATAAAAATCGATTGACTTGGGGGGGTAAGTTGTGCGCTTGGTTGAGGGAGGAGAAGATCGGGAGGGAAGAGTGTGAGGGTCGAGGGGTGTATGGGGACAGAGAGAGGGAGGAGCAGTGTCCGTTCGATATGAAAAGGGGAGAGGGTGGGGCGTATCCCTTTGCGTAGTGGGACGGAGCGATGTAATGTCCCATCGGGATGGATTCGCTATGCTTGGTCTTTCTGTAGACTACCTCTTCGCGCGGAAGAAGCTTCCGGGTTTTAGAGCTCTCGAAACACGGCAGTGTAACTTGCTCTTAACAGGACAACTTATGTCCTATAATACTCGGAAGTATCCATCGGGGCAGGGGTCTGAAAGGAGATGTATGATAGAGGTGGCTGAAGAAAGGAACTCACAACGTTCATAGGATATGAAAGCAGGAAAATAGTTCCCTGCCAATAATACTGAGATAGAGTCATTGTTACGAACCTTGCAAACTACATCCTACATATATACATAGTCCAACAGCCCCCTAACGCAGTTAACACGTCCAGATCCCTACTACTCCGTCTTTCCTCCCTTCAGTCAAATATCCATCTTTGACCCTTACCGTCTCCACAGTAGCTGGATTTCTACCCTCCTCCTCCGCATTGACACCCGCTCCACAATCCCAATGCCGCCCATCAGTCTTATCATACACTTTTACCACCGGCTCGCCAGCCGCTGCGACGATGCGCCGCGAGTCGAACATCATGCTTGTGATCGGGTTGTCGTAGGCGTAGGCGTCGTGGATGGAGCCAGTACGTAGGTCCCATATCTGGAGGCGTGAGTTAGTGGATATCCTTATGTATCAGATGGGAGAGCTATGGGAGGTGTGGCTTACTCGTATGCTGCGGTCTAGACTCCCAGTCACCAGGTGAACATCGTCGAATTGAAGACATGTGACAGGTCCAGTATGGCCGACAAGACTTCTGTGGACCTGTCCGCTTCGTAAATCCCACAGCCGGACCATACCGTCTGCTGTCCCGCATGCTAGGGCTGCGTCGAAACATTGTAGAGCGCCCACGAAATCCGCTGATGCATCTGGGAGTCTGCCTGTAGTGCGCCATTGCCCGTCGTTGTTGTTGGTAGTATTGATGGTTGCTGACGCTTGTGCCGCAGCCCACAGGACATCAAGCGTCTGTACACACCGACCTTTTACCAAATCCCATTGCCGAAGCGTTTTGTCTGCAGAGCCAGAGACCAGGGTATCGCCGCGGAAGTGGAGGGCAGTGACCTCGGCGACGTGGGCTTCAAGCGAGAAGAGAGCGCATGCTTGCGTGCTTGGGCTGTGCGGGATAGGAGCTGCTTCATTGGGATCTTCCACGTTCACACCATCTTCATCTTCATTTTCTTCTCTCGTGCTTTCAAGACGGGTTGAGTATTCCGCTTGACTAAGATCCCAAAGTCGAATGGAAGCATCCATGGAACCAGTGGCCACGATGTTGTCTTCGACTTGAAGACATCGCACGGAAGCTTGATGCCCTTCTAGTAGGCCTATACAGTGGCCAAGATTGAGGTCCCACACCCGCACAGTGTCGTCAAGGGCGGAGGTCACCATGGTACCGAAAGGAGCGTCGAAGTCGAGAGCAGTGATCATGTCGTTATGGGCCTGGAACTCTTTGATTGAAGACCCGGGCTCGAAGTGTTCGTGTCTTATAGGCACTGATTTTCGGCGAGAAGGTTTGGGGCGTTTCGATTTTGGAGATGGAAGCTTTTCATAGATCGAGGCGGACATGAACGACGTCTCTTGTGTTGTTTCCTCCGTTTCCAAATCGAATTCGGTAGGTGGTGTCGCGGTAGGATTGAGGGTTGCGGCCTCATCAAGCTCCTCTAGCATTTCTTCTAACTTGGTGTCCGCCTCGAGTAGATCTTGCTCCAGCTGAACCTCGTCTTGCTCAAGGTCCCCTAGTCTATCTAGAACGATCTTGCGCATGGTGTTTAGGTTTGCAATCTTATTGTCTATCTCCCGAATCTCTGATGAGCACATATGTTTCCTAATACCCATCATCTCTAGCTTGTGGTTCAGCTTCTCCCTCTCCTTCTTCAGCTTTTCCAAAGGGGTAGTGGCTTCCTCGTCTCCTCCCTCCAGTAATTTCTGACCCTTTAGATTCCGCCGTCGTTGCCTTTTCCTATGTTCACTTTCTTCCTCGGGCAAAGTCGCTTTAAATCCTTGGAACAGTGAATATGCGTTGTCGTCCTCCGGGATATCAGTAAGTATTTCGTCTGGCAGGTAGGTAAGAGCTCGGTGTTGTATTTCGGACGTTGAGAGTTTTGATCGAACTAGCTCAGTGGGCGAAGCTTTGGCATATGAAAAGACTCTTTGCTGGATCCCAGGCCGTCGTAGCTCTTTCTGCAGCTCGCTCATGGCATGTTGATAGTGGACATTGCTGCTGGGATCGCCCACCAGGTGACTTGCTGTAGTAGTGACTTTTCGTCCAAAGGCTTCGATGTGTCGAGTCTGCTAGAGTCAGGGACAAGCATATTACAATGTTGAAGTCTCTTACAGTCAACGCGGTCCCCAGTATGCCGCTGTCTTCGGACGCAGTCCTCTGATGACGCGATGCGGGGGAGTCATCTCGGTTCGCCATTTGGCAGGGGGGTGGATGTAATTCAAAAGTATACTGATCGCATCGCAACCAGCGGAGCTATTAGAGGTGCTTTAAACGCACATTGCCCTGCGACAGTAGAGAAATGCCCTTGTTTTGTGCACACGAGCATCCCAAACATATGGTCGGCGGGTCGGTGGGTCGGCCAATCTTGTTGCCGATCTGTAGGGCTGAACAGAATATCAAACCTGCAATTTGTCACTCTTCAGCGTGTCAGCAATCCCAATGTCTAATATACGAGCTCGAATCCATTCTGTTTCGTAGTCTCAAACAGCGTCAAAAGTCTTCTGCCTTAATTGGAGCGAACCATTCATTGGAACCTGTATTATCCCAAGAGGCGTCTAATTAGCTTGACGCCTCCCGTCAGTCTTACAACTCTTCTTGAGATATTGGGATTAGTCGGATTTTTCAGATCTCCCAGGCTCAATTTCAATTCAAATCGTTTCCGTGAATCAATTTCCCGGCAAACTCTGCGGCAAACTACTATCGAAGAAGGAATGGATACCGCTATTGACCTTTCGGATGCTTCAAAGGCATTGGACTTGGGAAACATACGCTTCCAACTGGTGTATGTGCTCCATACCGGCCAAAGGTCAGATCAGTGTAGCTGATCGGTACAGACGGCTTGAGGATACGATCATATTTCATCTCATAGAACGTGTTCAATTTCCTTTGAATCCTACTATTTACGTGCCAAATGGTATCAAAATTCCAGGAAGCGAGTTGAGCTTGTTTGACTGGATGCTGAGGGAGCAAGAACGCTTGCAATCTCTGGTCCGTCGCTATGAGGCTCCGGATGAATATGCTTTCTTCCCTGACGCTATTCAAAAGCCAATCCTTCAACCCCTGGACTATCCCAAGATCCTGCATCCCAACGACGTCAACGTCAACCAGGAACTCAAGCGAGAATATATTGAGGTTTTTCTACCGCGGGTCTGTAGACATTTCGGGCGCGAAGATAGAGGTGAGAAGCAAGAGAACTACGGGTCGGCTGCAACATGCGACGTAGCGTGCCTTCAAGCCCTATCTCGAAGAGTCCACTTTGGGAAATTCGTGGCCGAATCGAAATTCCAGCAGGAGACAGAAAAATTCGTGAAGCTAATAAAGGCTGAGGATCGTCTTGGTATTGACGAAGCCATCACGAATGCCACGGTAGAGAAGAGAGTGCTTGAGCGATTACGGCTGAAGGCGAGGACGTATGGGACTGACCCCAGTATTGGTGCTGAAGGCGAGGGAAAGATCAACGTGGATGCTGTGGTGGCAATGTACGAGGTAAGAATATAGTTCCCACCAATCTTTTGATCTGCACTCTAGTCCTGCTAACTCAGTCAGGAAATCGTCATACCGTTAACGAAAGTGGTCGAGGTGGAGTACCTAATGCAACGATTAAGAGGCACAGAGTGGGAATGAAAATATATTTTCAATGCCAAAAAGCGACTTAGCCTTGATTGAAGTACTCTTGAAGGCTCTTGACAGCTTCCTCAAACCTCGCAGCTTCTATAAGTATCAAATGGCCCTCCGGTTTCATGCCAAGCTCTTGGAAAGCTCGCTTCGAATCCGACTCTCTAGCTTCATTCTGATACTCGAAGCTACCAAAAGCTGCTGCATATTTGTGCAGAACCTCGTCCTCGGGATGAAAATAGAACGTCTCTGCATTGCCTTTATTCCCAGCTTTCTTCTGCTTCTTCTGCTTGGGTGCATCCTCCTCATCCAGCGCAGACACAACCTCCTGGTAGGTCTTCGAGAATATCAGATAGTGCGTAAACTCATATGGTTCCTTCTCCTCAATCGCCCAAGAGATTTCCTCCAGTAGCATGTTATACATCGGCGGGACCACCTCGGAGGGAATATTAATGAGTTTTTCGGTCAACACAAGCCCGACTCTAGTATTGTCCGATGTGTTCAAAAGTGTACCGAGCTGTGCGATGGCCGGAACCCGGTTGGCTTGTGTCTGAATGTAGTTGGTCAATTGCTGAATGACTGGCCATTCCTGCAAGTTTATTAGAAGAATTCAAGTACTAAGTATCGTGGAGGGCTACCCTATGCTCATGTAGATTCAGTACTGTGAGAAAAGCATATGGATCCGTCTCGTTGCCCTCCACCTTAACAGTGGAGCCCAGGAGCGGTTGCGCTAGAATCAATTCTGTGAGGGCGCTGAGGTCGAACAACTGGGCATCAACGTCGAATAACTGTCGTAGTAGGGTCTTCAGGCCATGAAAATCGTGCTGAGGTTGTGGATCAAACCATTCGAACTCGACGTCCAGCATGTCCGCGTCCTAAGGACGGAGTTCAACACAGCTTGCGGGCAGATTCGGAGTGGATATGCATACATCTTCGCTGCTGCTTTCTTCAGAGCTGCTCTCTGCAGACTCTGCTTCGCCCTTTCGCTCGTCTTCGATTACTTTGCGCTTTGCCATATCGTGTTCTATCGGATCGTTTCTCGAGTGTGCAATTGTAGAGCGAGGTGGTGGGCCGTCCCGGGTAAAATTGCCATTACAATGCGCTTCTGTACTCAGCCTTACACAATCGATAAAGGCTCAATCCCTTGGCGCCTCTCAATTTGCGACTCGACAGTCGAAATTCTCTAGCTCGAAGTACGATATTATTCCGGCGTGGTCGTCTCGAACTCGGGCCAGAGATATGGAGACTAATGGAGAGCCGATCACAGCGCCGCCCAATGAAGCCTTTGATACTTTAGTACGTTCAAAATGTCCATGGGGCCTATCCTGGCTAACGCCTCACTTAGCTGGTCCTTGATTTTGGTTCGCAGTCAGTCTATTTTCTCGCCAAACCTCGGTACACGCAGATTTTGACGAAGAAGCAGATATTCTCACTTGATTACTAGGAGGCTTCGAGGTAAATCTTTATATCAGGACCGCTGTTTTCTCATTTACGAAACTGAGAAATTTAGATCTTCAAATATATAGCGAGTTATTACCATGTACAGCAAACATAAGTGAATTACCGTGGAAGCCAAAAGGTCTGATCGACTTTCTGACGCCCACTTGCGTACTTTGGCTTACAACAGCAGGCATCATACTTTCTGGTGGACCTTATTCTGTCTATGAAAAAGGTAAAATTTGATAATCGACTATTGAATTATTCCTAAAAGAACATAAGATGCGCCCCACGTCAATTGGGCCCAGCTGTCCAGCCTCGGTGTACCTATCTTGGGTATATGCTATGGGTAGGATAGCACCCTGCCTTTGTGTCTCTTGTCACTGATAGCATTTCAGTCTTCAAGAGATTGCATGGCATTTTGATAATAGTAATGTACTTGCCGGCGAGAAAAGAGAATATGGCCATGCACGAGTGAAGATCGAGAAGCATAAGGGCGAAGCAGTCCATGCAGACAAGCTGTTTAATGGGCTCGGCAACGAGATGGACGTGTACATGTCTCACGGTGAGTGTTCTTCAAAGTCTACCATCATTTATCTGACATTTTGTTTCGGATCAGGCGATAAATTATCTCACATTCCTCAGTCTTTTTCAGTCATTGCAGATACTCCGAATGCACCACTTGCCGCTATCGTTCATAACACTAAACCAATATATGGCATACAGTAAGCTCATCTCAAGTCCACCTTGTTCCTCACTCTGTAGCTACAGCGTCTAATAACCGAAAGATTTCACCCCGAGGTTACACATACTCCCAAAGGCACTGAACTCCTTAGGAATTTTGCAGTAGATATCTGCGAGGCTCGGCAGCACTGGACTATGGACGAATTTGTGGGTAAAGAGATCGCACGGATACGTGCTCTAGTAGGCGAGAAAGGCCAGGTCATCGGCGCTGTGAGCGGAGGCGTAGACAGTACAGTAGCAGCGAAACTCATGAATGAGGCTATCGGGCCCAGGTTCCATGCTATTCTAGTAGGCAATCGTGCCCGTCTCAAAGCTCGTGCTAAATGTTACCAGGTCGACAATGGTCTACTCAGACAAGATGAAGCTAAGACCGTGCACAAAACGCTTACAGAAGATCTTGGTATCCGACTGACCGTCGTTGATGCAAGCCAGCGTTTTTTGGACGAGTTACGAGGAGTCACTGAGCCTGAGAAGAAAAGAAGGATTATAGGCCGCAATTTCATCGAGGTATTCCAGGAAGAAGCCAAGAAGATTGAGGAGGCTGCCGCGAGCTCTCCCCAAGCTGGGGAGATTGAGTGGCTACTCCAAGGGACCCTGTATCCGGATGTCATCGAGTCCATATCTTTCAAGGGTCCAAGCGCGACCATAAAAACACATCACAACGTTGGAGGATTACCAGGAATCATGCATCTGAAACTCATCGAACCGCTGCGAGAACTATTCAAAGAGCAAGTTATCCTCCACTTTCGTCTTCGATGCCGCTTGTACTTCATCTGTAACGTACCATCTGGTGGACCTATTAATGCTCGCCACGTTATATTACCCAATGCCCGTGCGTTGATCCCTTCTGCTAATTCTTGAAATTTGCAGTGAGGTCCGTGAGCTAGGGACTAAGCTTGGCATACCAGAACGTCTCGTGGTAAGATTAATCATGCGTCCTGACTATAATCAGTATTGAGAGTCATGAGATGTGGAGGCTGACGCTGATATCTCCTACAGTGGCGGCACCCTTTCCCAGGACCGGGTCTAGCTATACGTGTGCTTGGAGAGGTCACTGAATCCCAGCTCGTAAGTCTATGCTTCCATAATTTTCTTCTTAGTATTTTGCCGTCCTGTGAATTACCAGAGCTGTTTACAAGGGACATTTGACCGCTCCTATACCCGAAAAGCAATACTGACACTGACACCTCTCAGGCTATAGCAAGACACGCAGACGTCATCTTCCAAGAAGAAATTGTCGCTGGCGGCTTTTATCGCGAGATCTCGCAGAGTTTTGCCGCAGTCTTGCCAGTCAAGGCCGTTGGCGTGGCTGGAGATAAACGGATATGGGCGCAGGTGGTAAGCTTACCTTTTAGATCGAGCATGTTTCGCCAGGCAAGAACGTTGACGCGTTCCAGATATCGCTTCGGGCTGTGCAGACTACTGATTTTATGACTGCCGACTTCTGGTATCCTCCAAAAGAGTTCATCAAGAAGGTCAGCTTAAGAATTACGAATGAGGTCAATGGTGTGTCTCGGGTCGTTTTTGATTTGACCTCTAAACCACCTGGTGAGTGTTGCATAGCCCATATAGGCGTCTGGTCGGGTAGCTACGAATATTAGCTAAAATTTGATTAGGTACGATTGAGATGGAATAATGAGGCTGTTTCTGCACACGAAGGGGCTTGAAGAGGCGGCGTTCATATCGGCGGCACTTCATCGAATAGTATGATATCCTTAGACCTAAGACTTTTGATAGACCGTAAACTACCTTCAATGACATGATCTCATGATCTGCAATGCTGCGCGATTAACCAATTCTATAAATCTATCATGTCTAAACGCTCAAGTGAACAGTCCCCCTATCCTTCAACGCCTCCCCATACTTCTCCAGCGCCCTCTGAACTTCCCCACCAGGCCCCGTAAACCTTTCAACTTGCTGCGGTGCTCTTCCAACGAAAGTACTCGGATCCAGCAGATGATCCAGCTCCCCAATAATTGGCTCAAAAAACTTCGTCCGCCGTATCCTCTCAACTAGATCATTATCTTTCCCTTCCTTCTTGACAGTATCCGAGGCCTGCTGGGAAAGGACACGTATCTCCTCGTGAGCGTCTTGGCGTGAGATGCCTTTTTCGTAGAGAGCCATGATGATGTTTTCGGTGGCCATGAAGGGCAATTCTTCATGCATTCTTCTTCGGATGACGGCGGGATATACGACGAAGCCGGCAACGACGTTGTCCAGAATCTGTAGGAGTGCGTCTGCGCAAAGAAATGATTCCGGAAGACTGATGCGCCTTATGGCGCTATCGTCGAGAGTCCTTTCGAACCATTGATGAGCGTACGTTTGTATTGCGTCCATGGGTAGGTTTTGGAGTTTTCGGCCAAGCGAACAGACTCGTTCGGAACGCATAGGGTTGCGCTTGTATGCCATTGCTGAGCTGCCTATTTGCTCGGCCTCGAAGGGCTCCTCTAATTCCTTGAGGGAGGCTAGCCGCCGTACGTCTCCGAAGATGCGTTCGCAGGTGGCGCCGAAGGAGCCGAGAGCGTTGAGAACGTCTAAGTCAATTTTTCGGGAGTAGGTTTGGGAGGTGATGATAAAGTGGGATTCGAAGCCTGCTTTGTATGTGACTAATTCGTCTAATTCTTCGACCTTCGAATGGTCACCCTTGAATAGAGACAGGAAGGTTGCTTGGGTGCCTGTTGCTCCTTTGACGCCACGAAAGCGAAGATCATATTTCGCTCGCTCGATATTACGCAGGTCCATCAGCAGGTCTTGAATCCAAAGGCACGCTCTTTTACCCACTGTAGTCAGCTGAGCAGGCTGGCCGTGGGTATAGCCAAGGCATGGCTGGTCCTTCCATTGGCGAGCGAAATCACTGAGCTTTTGTATTACCACTGCCAGTCTTGGCAGGATGAGATCGAGTCCATCTCTCAAGAAAATTAGATCTGCGTTATCCGTGCAGTAGCAAGAAGTAGCGCCCAAATGAATGATGCCAGCTGCCTTCGGAGCTTTCAAGCCAAACCCATGGACGTGTGCCATTACATCGTGACGTCTCCGCCGTTCTTCCTCTGCTATGATTGGAAATTCTTCGTCTTGTATTGTGATGTTACTTCGCATTTGGATAATTGCCTCATCGGATATATCCAGCCCTAACTCCCTCTCGGCTTCTGCTAGCCATGTCCAGAGTTGCCGCCAAGTGGAGAAGCGTCTTCTTGGAGAGAAAAGCTGCTTCATCTGCTTGCTGCAATAACGAGAATTGAAGGGCGTTTGGTATTCATCATTGGACGAAGACATTGTCTGCTAAAGAAACTCTGGTATTGTTCACTTTGAATCGCAAGAACTTGCAACAAAGTCGCTATAAATGACCGGTATAACTTTTGAGGCTTCCTAATTTTATTTGTTCTTATATCGAGTTGAGGATCCTAGGTATAATTTTAGAATTCAATAGTGTGAAAATCGTCTACGAAAAGGTGTAAGAGGTATAAAATATATTAGGTACAGTACAATATCTATGAACATTGCGCCACTTAACTTGAAGGCTATTGGTGGGTCCGATCTCGCTTCGAATTTCTTTCGCGCGTTTGTGCGCGTTAAAATTATCTAGATAAGCGCAAACTCTGATGTCATTGTTTCTTGCCAGGTACTTATGTATTTCTATTCACGCAACCATGTTTTCAACTTACAACCTCCTTCCAGCAACACAATCTACACCAAACCTTATCTCACTTCATCCAAATAGCAAATATGAGCGGGACATCAAGCGTTGGTGGACGTGGGGTCTACGAAGCCGGTGATCAGCGTAATGTCAAAGACTCCGAGATCAATGAGGCAGAGCGATACAAAGAGGGGCAGCCAAACAGTCATCTGGCTAATGACTCTAGTACGTAACTCAATGACAGCTGTTTATCTTCTTCAAGCCATTTATTATACTGACTTTGCAATCTCAGAGGATCAGAGAACTATTGCAAACAAGTTAGCACGTGAGGAGAAGGTATACTGGATCAAATGGATGTGGCTTTTCTATGGCTGACATATCCGAAGCGTCAGAACGAACCTGACCCAGTGGGTCAAGAGGAGGCAGAATTCAAGAAAGATCCGACATTGCCAGTATGCTTACCACCATTCCCTTAACAAGAGCGAAGGGTCTAGTGAGAACCGTGCGCTTACAGATTACCAACCATTCAGGCAAGGAACCATGGCAATGAACCTTCGAAAGGCGCAAAGATTGACGCTGAATTGCAAGCCGAGGAAGAAGAGATCCTGAAGAAGAAGGGTGCTTTTGGCCCCAAAAAGTGAATGAAGACCGACGCTATCATTGATGTAGCATATCTGAGGAGGATCAGATTGGATCGGTGCATCACAGTGCTTCGGTAATGATGTGATGACCGAGGCATATATGATAATGAATGATAGAATCCATCAACACAAACCTGGTCCGCGTAGAGTTTAAGTGAAAATACATTGACATTATTCTTTAGTCCCAACGCGATCCATAGCACTTTCTCAAATAGAATCCGTGAGTTCGCTTGACATATTAGACTCTGCTACGTAACACACATTGGTGGATTCAACAAGGCTTGAGAGCAACGTCCTCGTCGAAAGATTGATGCGACCTACGCAAAATTATTTAAACCATGAGTTAGGTGCTACCGCGTCTCCGCGTCCGCCTAAAGTAGCTATAGGATCACACAGTAGTCGAACTCGACTAATAACAGGTGCTTGGTTTTCGCGGTAACCTACCGCAGGGTCAGGTCAAAGATGCGAAGAAAATATCATCTAACTACGCCTGCTAGGTGACTGAAGAGCGCCAAATATGGGTCAGACATTTTCGCTGGCCACTGTGTCAGCGGGCTCAGCAGGGATCAATGTTCCAGAGCTGTCAGACTTGACATATGAAAAGTCACTGGGAACAGCTCGGTTTATGAAAAGCATTCGAGCAAGGAACCAATATGGCTTAGTGGTTGTTAAGCTTGTCATGAAGCCATTTCCACAGCTGGACTTGGGGCAGTATGTGAGAGCCATTCGGTGTGAGTAGGTGACTTGTCCTTGCTCTTGAATACAACTGGATGGCTAACGGTTTTTCCAGCAGAGCGTGATGCGTTGAACGACGTTCCAAATGCCCTCGGATACCAACGCATATTCGAAACCAGTACAAATGGATACTTGGTCAGACAGTACTTCCACAGCTCCTTGTATGATCGTATGAGGTTTGTGCTTCTGGGTATTCATTATCTGCAATACTGAACGACCTAGTACGCGCCCTTTCCTGGAAGACATCGAGAAGAAGTGGCTTGCATACCAGTTGCTCTGCGCCTTGCGAGATTCCCACGCCCGCAATGTCTATCATGGGGATATCAAGACCGAAAATATTCTAGTTACCTCGTGGAATTGGTTATATCTTACGGACTACTCCTCGTCCTTTAAGAAGACGTATCTGCCTGAAGACAACCCAGCCGACTTTTCCTACTATTTCGATACTTCAGGCAGGAGGACATGCTACCTGGCCCCCGAGAGATTCCTTGGAGCGGATGACAATGACGATGGGCGAGGAGTAACGTGGGCTATGGACGTCTTCAGTGTTGGCTGTGTAATTGCTGAGCTGTTTCTCGAGGCTCCCATATTCTCTCTAAGCCAGCTGTATAAGTACAGAAAGGGTGAATATGATCCTCAATATGGCTATATCAACAAAATTCAAGACAAAGATGTGCGTGAATTAGTCAGCCATATGATACAGTTGGAGCCCGAATCAAGGTATTCGGCAGAAGAGTATCTCAACTTTTGGCGGCGTAAAGCATTTCCAGAATATTTCTACAGCTTCCTTCACCAGTACATGGGTCTAATCACCGATCCTTCATCAGGTCGATCACCAGTATTGCCCGAGACCGCAAATTTTGGAGAAGCCGATGATCGAATTGATCGGGTATTCTATGATTTCGACAAGATCTCGTATTTCCTAGGTTATGATGATGAAAAGGCCAATGGGGCTCAGTCGTCAGACCCGAGTTTCTCGGCAGAAGGGGTAATACCTGTCCAGATTGATATACCCAACAATAGACATGAGGCCACTTCTGTAGGAAGACGTCCTGTCGATGATGGATCTCTCATATTTCTTACACTAGTAGTGTCCTCCCTGAGAAATACAGCTAGGTCAACAGCCAGGGTCCGAGCTTGTGATCTGATGCTGGCCTTTGCGGAAAGAATCACTGACGAGGCGAAACTCGATCGTGTGCTGCCTTACGTGGTGGCGATGTTGAATGATCGTGCTGACATTGTCAAGATCGCTGCTATTCGTACCTTGACTCAATTGGTGTGTACCTCCCTCTTTAGTTATAAATGCTTTGTATCTAATTCTATGTAGCTTGCACTAATCACTGTTGTGTCTCCCGTTAATGCGTACGTCTATACCGAGTACATTCGTCCTCGCTTGCAATTCATAACGGGAAGTGGTGCCAAAGCGAGTCCGCCAGTACGGGCTACTTATGCTTCTTGCCTTGCCACGCTGGCACACAGCTCTTCCAGGATTCTAGACATGCTGCAAGCTCTTCGTGCCGATGGCTCCATACCAAGCGTGGACCCTGAAGCTGAAGACAGCGATGTTACGGACGTGAGCTATCGGAACTCTTTCGATGTCGCAAAGCAAGACTTGTTAGAACATTTCGAAGCGCACACCAAAGCCTTACTAACTGACAGTAACGCTTCAGTAAGAAGAGCCTTCCTTGGCTCCGTGTCAAGCTTATGCGTCTTTTTCGGAAGCTCAAAAGCAAACGACGTTATTCTTAGTCATCTCAACACGTACCTAAACGACAAGGACTGGATCTTGAAATGTGCATTTTTCCGGACTATTGTTGGAGTTGCTACCTTCGTTGGTGGTACAAGCCTCGAAGAGTTCATCTTGCCTCTTATGATACAAGCCTTAACGGATCCAGAAGAGTTTGTGGTTGAAAAAGTTCTGTCATCTTTCGCCAGTATGGCAGAGCTTGGCTTATTCCAGCGGTCGAAAATTTGGGAGATGGTAGATATTGTTGCACGCTTTATGATGCATCCTAATATATGGATACGGGAAGCTGCTGCTCATTTCGTCTCTGCTTCGACGAAGTACCTCTCGACAGCGGACCTCCACTGCATAGTCGCGCCTTTGGTGCAACCCTATCTCAAGTCTCCTATTGCAGAGTACACAGAGGTCGGCATACTTGACGCCCTCAAGCGGCCCCTGCCTCGTGTTACTATTGATATGGCGGAGACTTGGGCATTGAAGATGGAGAGCGGTCTTTTCTGGAAAGCTGTCCAGCAGCAACGGACGTTCTCTTTTGGTTCTCCCGACCAAACCTTACCAACCATATCTTCTAAAGATCTAAGACCGAACTCACTCAGTAAAGTCACGAAGAACAAGGAAGACGAACAGTGGATCGAGCGACTACGAAGCAACGATATGAGATCGGACGACGACTTCAAGCTATTGGCATTGAGGGAGTATATCTGGCGCGTGGCACAAAAACGGCCAAGAGCAAATTCCGTTACCACACCATCGCCATTGAACACTATTCTCCGTCTGAAAGAAATGAATGTCACGCCTCAGACTATATTCTTTGAAAATCAAAGACCAAGGCCCAAGTCCCGCCGTCGCGAGTCTACCAGCGAGCATCGCTCAATTTCATCCAAAAACAGACGTAGAGCACCACCTCATAGCATCGCCGATGCGTTGCTGGATGCATCTACCACTATCGATGACCCGCTAGCCCAACGGAAATTGTCATACGCAAATGCCAGGAAAGAGAGATCCACTAGTAATTTTCAGCCATCTCCTGGTCAAGCGGATTCCAAACGTGGGTCACCAAACCTCGCCTCACCTTTGTCCACTTCACCAGGTGTACGCCTCAGATTGAGAGACGAAGCCGCGCCAAGCTCAGATGCGGAGGCAAGGCGACCATCAACTGATAGAGGCTCTAACGCACCCAGTGATGGCACGCTCACACCAACTGATTCGTTGAGGCCAGGAGACGGCAAAGATAAGAATGGGGGCGTGCGACACAAGTCTAGTGCTATAAATCTGCTCAACCGCAGAGACACAACTAAAACGCCAGCAGAGACAAGCATGACTTCAGCAAACGCTTTTGGCAAGGTAGATGGTCCGTTTTCTCGAGAGCCTTCTGAAGGGCAGTCTGAAGACACCGTGACCAAAGTCGATGAGAAACGCGACTCCACAAATCCTCATTATGCAGGTCATACTTATAGCGGGAATGATCCGAGTGTGCTAAGACTACTTGACTCTCTCGCCTCAGAGAACTATCCGTACGATATCCATGATTTTGGCCCGATGATAACGCCCGTTAATAGCAAGCGACACTTGATGAAGAAGTCAGAATCTCAAGGTGGCGAAAAGCCATGGAGGCCGGAAGGAACGCTAATCGCGACGTTTGGCGAGCATCAAGGTCCAATTAATCGAGTCGTACCATCGCCAGATCATGTTTTTTTCATTACTGGATCCGACGATGGCACTGTCAAAGTATGGGACACCCTAAGGCTAGAGCGTAACCTTGCATACCGATCAAGGCAGACATACAATCATGGCGAAGGATCAAAAGTCGTATGTCTATGCTTTGTCGACAACACCCATACTTTCGTCAGCGGGGCAACAGACGGCAGCATCAAAGTCGTCAAAGTTGACTACACTCTTGTAGCCGATACCCCAAAGTACGGTAGACTACGTACTGTGAGAGAGCACCAGCTGGCTGAAGGTGAGCATGCTGTATGGCTAGAGCATTTCAAATCGGACATTACTTCGGTCTTGCTCTTGGCAACAAATACCTCGAGGGTCGTCGCGTTGGATCTGCGAAATATGACAGTCCTGTACTCGTTCAGAAATCCGGTACACCACGGCACGCCGACCTGTTTCTGCATTGACCATAAACACGATTGGCTATTACTTGGGACCTCCCATGGCGTTCTCGATCTGTGGGACCTCCGTTTTCACCTTCGTCTCAAAGCGTGGGGCCTTGCGGGAGGCACACCAATACACCGCTTACTGATTCATCCATTCAGAACTCACGGTAAATCAGTCTGCGTGGCCGGTGGTACAGGCCAAACAGAAATTACTGTGTGGGACGTAGAGAAGACGGAATGCCGCGAAGTATTTCGTGCAGGGGTAACGAAAAGCAGCGGAAGAGATAGCCTCAAAGCGTACGAAGCCTGGAAGGTCGACGAAGAAAAGCCGGAAGGTATGCTAGGTCGTTTTGCTACAGCCATCGATCCGTCGGCGGGTGGCAACGGCATTTCCGACAAAGGTATTCGTGCTCTCGCTGTTGGCGTGGATTTTCCCGATGACAATAAGTGGGAGGGGAAATACGGCTTTCTACTTACTGGGGGCACCGACAAGAAACTCCGATTCTGGGATGTCACACGCTCGGATGCTTCGATGGTGATTAGTGGCCTTGATGCCGAAGAAGACCAGCCTAAATTCTCCACCACACATCCTACAACCTCCCTGACGCTGAACACGGAAAGAATACCGCAACAGGTTCCTTCGGCGCCAAATGCTGCCGCTGGATCAAGCCCAGGAGGCAAGAAGAGCGTTGTGAAGCAGCCAAGAAGTACTATAATTAGTGCGCAGCAGCAGCAGCTCTTAAGAAGTCATTTAGATACCATTACGGACGTGGCGTTGTTGGAGCATCCAGTGGGAATGACTGTTAGTGTGGATCGGATGGGCTGTGTCTACGTTTTCCAATGATATGAGCGTAGGCTGAATTGAATCTACATGTACGATTAGCGTTATGATAGCATAGCGTGTCTTCAAGCAACTAGAGCATACATTTGTATCTTTACAGTGTCCGTCCATTTCCAACGTCTCAAACCCCCTCTGCGGCCCTCCCTCCCCGCCGCCCTTGCGCCGCGGCCCCCAGGATTTGCTCATCGTCGCCCATGAGAGATACTAGTCTACTTCGGAGAGCACACCATCTCCAACTGATCTTTAAGTGTCTCTTATCCCCGACTAAACCAGACTCAAACTCCAGCGTCAAATTTGAATTTCACGACTCAACCTTGTAATATCTTCCGTAATTACTCCATGAAGCGCACCTCACCATTCATACGCTGAACCCACGCTTAAATGGTCGGTACATCAATTGCAGTTCCCTTTAGGAGAGGCTTGAGCGGAACATGTTATAAGCTCTCCCGTCGCTAGATATGCGATATCAGCGCCGAACGAGGCTTCAGTAGGATTTATGTAGATACCTCGTCAATTTAGTCCTTGATGCTCAAATCTGCACCCTGGAAGACTCAACCTTTCAATTCGAATTCGAGGCAGGTGACTTTACTTCTTCGACTTCTGCCGCGTTAGGACCCTCCACGTCTTCAACTGATACGTCACTGAGACCCTTCACATCCTCAACTGATTCCTCACCGGTCCTGTGGCTCGTTTTACGCCCGATTTTGCGGAATGTTGGAGCTGTTATGCCGAGCTTTTGCATTACCTTAGCGACTGGTGCCACTCCGCCGTCCATATAGACAGCTCCTAGAATGGCTTCCACGGTGCTAGCCATGGTAAGAGGGGCAATTTCCTCTGATTTCATCTTTTTTAGCGCTATCCTTCCAGGACTATCATTGATGAGCTTTTCGAGACTATGCTGGAGGCCAACTTTGTTGAGGTTTTCATTGGTAGCGACACTGCAGACCACGTGGTTTAGTCGCTCTAGAGTATTGGGTGAGCGAATCTCGTCACATTATGTTCATTAGTAGCAAACTTTGCCTTACCTCTGACTTCATCGCCTAGATACCAATCTTCGCAGAGAACAAGCCTCAGGGCGCTATCGCCAACTAGAGCGAGTCTTTTATTTCCATCTGGGAGCCTTTCAAAGCCTGTAGCAGCATCCTTGACACTCCTAGCGTGTATAGTTTCTCCAGAATGCGTTACTGAACCTGGAGCTTGGACCGCTTCCCAGCCTAGTTGGGCGTTCTTGAATTTATAACCAATTAGTTTTTGTAATCTGGCTACCGTAGAGACCATACGGGAGCCTGCCATGGATAAAGTATACACGAGTGGCTTTGGCGAGGTCAAGCTTTTGAAGTTTTTCTGTTGTGAGAAAAGATAGATAGAACGGCACGAGAAAAATTCGTGATATATCACCATATCAGGACTAGCTGATCTCAGCCCTATCTGGGGTTTCTTGAAGCTGGTGAGGCTCACAACGACACATTGGTATTCTCAATCGGCCCCGTCAGAACATTGAGGCTATTCTTGCCAATCCCTTCTCCCTCTCGCAAATTAATTGAACGCCCTTGCCTTCACATCTCAAATAGGCACCGTCAGAGCTCTATGCACGATTCACCATGAGGTTAACAGCCGAACTGATTCAAAACTCCCTCTCCTACCTCAACCCCCTCAAAGAGCGCGAACTGGATCTCAGAGGTGCGTACAAGCTGAAAAGAGCAGATACTACACTTCGTTTGCGAGCTCCATTGATATCCATAAACAAGGACTGCAGGTCATAAAATACCCGCTATTGAGAACTTGGGCGCTGCAAAGGTACCTATATTTGTTTCCTAAACCCAATCACTGTTCCTTTATACAAACTCTCGTACTGAGTTATATGGATATGGCTGAGCAGGAGTATACAATAGGACCAAGATGCAATCGACTTCACAGACAACGACATTACCGCCCTCTCCAATTTCCCTCTCTCCCCCCGCCTACACACCCTCCTCCTAGCTAGGAATCGAATCAACACTATAGATCCACGCGTCCCGAACAACCTCCCCAACCTCACGACCCTAATACTCACATCCAACAATTTCGCCGAGCTCGCGGATTTAGATGTGCTAGGAAAATTCCCTCGGCTCACGCATCTAAGCCTGTTAGAGAATCCAGTCACCAGAAAAGAGGTACGCATATACACAATCCAAGAAGCACGTCAATATTTAGAGCGAGTCTACTGTACTAACTACCGACCTTGCTGTGTTGCTTACAGCACTACCGGTATTGGATAATATGGCGCTGTCCCACCATCCGCTTCTTCGACTACCAAAAAGTAAAGGACGTCGAACGCGCCAAAGCCACCCAGCTCTTCGGAACAGCTAAAGAACCCTCCGCGCTGGCATCCAAGGTCCGTCCCCCATCGCTTCCCTCCCCATGCCTTTCCCTCTCACCCCCCCCCCACAACCCTCTCTCTCCACCACCCCCAACTAAACCAAACTAACACCCCCCTCCCCCCCACAGATCATAGGCATCAAATCCCGCACCTTCGACATCCCCTCCAGCGTCAGCGGCCTAGCGAACGGCACCGCAACAACAACCCCAGGAGACAAGTCTTATAGGGTGAAGCTAACAGAGAAGGAGAAGAAGAGGGTGGAGGCGTTGATTAGGAATGCGAAGAGTTTGGCGGAGATATCGAGGTTGGAGAAGGAGTTGAATGAGGGGAGGATACCGGCTGGTGGTGGGGGGGATGAGATGGAGGAGTAGGGGGATGAGGAGGGGGTGGTGGGGTGGGGGTGGGGGGTGGTTGGATTATTAGGGAAAGAAAAGATTGGGGCTGTTGGGGGTGAAGAGGTGGAGCTTGGGGGGAATGACAGGCTGGTTCTGAGGAGACTTGATCAGTCATGTGCGGGACAAGCTTGGTCTGGAGCGCAATAGCCCGCATGCGAAGGAGTTCTCGAACATGGAAGTATGACCGCTGTAGGTGCGCTAGTGCCTTCAACTAGAAAATCAAACGTTGTGGTGTGGAGGTTATGAAGTTGCGTCACGGTATTGTAAGACGAATCAAATGTACAAGTGTGCTAAGAATTTATTTCTGATTCAACTAAATGCTATTTCAATTTCCCTTCCGTGGACAGCAAATCACCAAGCACATGCGGCTTCACTGTCATTCATTTGTCTTTCGATCGTATCGGCTCCTGTTACTAGAGCATCGGTCGTTGGCACATCTGGACCTGCAAGAAAGTCCAGATTATCATCAGCCTCCCACAATATGACGACTCTGCATTCCTAGGGTTCTCATCCTCCGTACCCAAACTTCCCCCGCAACTCCGAGGCGTTACAGTCCTCGTGCGGGGCTTTCTAAGTGCTGCAGACTGGTTCAATGTAGCAGGTTCTAATCAGGTTAGGACAAATTGCTTAGCCATCAAGCAAATCGACATCAAGTCCAATGGCCTGCATAAACAAATTGACGTTCCCACGTCTCTGGGAGGCCATTTCGGGCGGCAAAGTCTTGCTTTGTTGCAAAGTCTCCATGACACGGTCCCTGGTACATTCAATCAGCAAATTATCAATGTGATTTATACACAGTCCACTTACTTGACAGCGAGCACGAGCCTCTGTTGCTGTTCAGGGTTCGCACCACTTCCGGTTGCGGCCAGGAATTGCCATACATATTGGTCCTGTCCCGCGTTGACAGAGGCAGGGAAAATCTCGCCAAGTAAAGGCTCAATTGTATCGAAGAAAGAATTGTATACGGCGAGCCATTGGTTCCAAATTTCGTCTTCCGGAGCTTCAACTGCTCTGATGATGGCAGCTCGGCTAAGAACCATCGTCAACATTTCCAGACCAACTCTCGTCCGAGCAACAGCGCTCATATTCAGTCGCTCTGTAGCCAAGCCTAGCATGCCAATAACCACTACTAATGGTGCCTCGGTGACATAGGAGAATAGACTGGGCATTACAGTTTGCAGGAATAGATCGACCTGTTCGCGCGCCATTAACGACGGTTGAGACCCGTGCGGTTGGGGTTGGGCGAGGCGAACAACGTCGATGATATCAAGATGTATGAGGACAAGCGTTAGAATCGTGAGACGTTGGTTTTCGTCGATATGATTGAATATGCGAGGAATAGCTTTCTTGCCTTTTGGGTATGAAAGAAACGCGATGAACGGGTGAAGGGATGCAGATTCCGGCATAATTGGCTCGTTGACTTTCAAATCCGTCCAAAGCTTCTCATTGAGATCTTTCCATGTCTGCTGCCACTCAGCGGCAGCTTGAATGGACAATGTGTCGCTTTCGTTGGTAGGCGGAGGTGGTTGACGGCGATCATGGTCTTCCATCTTCATCAATGTTGAATAAACGGCTTCGATGTTCTTTAAGATGGCCTTGCGGTCAGTGGTGCTTAGAGCTACTTGTGGCTTCTTGCCACTTGACCGGCTAGCGAAGTCGCTGCTATCATGCCTCCTGATGTTGAGCAGTGGCTTGGGAGTCTTAGCATTACTAAAGGAGATCTTGCCCAAGCTACCTTCGATAACCAGCTGCTTGTTCTTAGGTTTGGCCTTTGCAGCTTCTACAGCTCGTTGGACTTGTTGCTCCATCCTTTGCATGTGACTGTCTCCACCCCTATATCTCCTACCCATGCCTCCTTGACGCCCACCAGTCCTGAAGAGGTATGTTTGTGCAAAATTACTCAGTGGCTGCTGGGGATTCTGTCTTGGTCTATTTTCAATTTGGTTGTAGACCTGATAATAGAAGTCTTCAGACAGAGAAGCATCCGGGTCAGGCTCATTAACGTTTCCCGTCGCTGTCATTAGCTGTTGTAGTTGAATGCGTGTAATGAAATTTTTGTCTTGTGGTGTCATTAGGCCATTGCCTTTTGAAAGTAAGAATATTTTGTGATTTCGCTTCGCTCTTTTAGCTTCTTCTTCCAAATAGAGCCTACGCTCTTCTTCTGGGAGATTCATGATCTGACTTGGGTGGTAAATGACTGGCGTTGGATTGGTACCATTTGGGACCGCCACCGGGCCCCTCTGCTGTATTTGTGCTGAAGGTGGAGCCCCGTCAGTCCTGGGTCCAAACTGAGCTGAATGGCGGTTAGGGTTTTGCAGTATTTGACGAGGTCGTGGTGACTCTTGCGCATCCGGGGCTTGATGTGGCATGTTTTGCCCACGTTGCAGAATTTGCTGAGGGGCTGTAGCTTGAAGGTTTGGTGCGATCTGTGGAGTAGAATTGGCTCGTGTGGGCGGTTCGTTCTGTAAAATCTGTGAAGACCTGTGCTTGTGATGGCTTGGTTGTTGTGAGGGTCTCTGCTGGATCCTAATTTGTCCAGAACCGAAGTCCGGCGGAGCGGCGGGATGTTGAGCATTCATGTTCTGCGGAGCCATGGCGTGAGAATACGGCGTAGTGACTTGCTGATGAGTGTCACGTGTAATAGCAGGAAGTTGCTGTTGCATCTGCGGAATTGAGAATTGTGGCGGTGCTTGCGTTTGCTGCTGAGGTTCTGAGATCGGAGTAGGCTTTTTGGCTTGTGCTCTCATCGCCGCCTCTACCTCCTCCAAACTCATCATAATCTTAGGAGCCGCCCCTGAGCTCCGCTGCTGAGAGGGGCCAGAGCCGTACTCACCTTGTTGACTTTGCTGGAATCCATAATCATTGGCTGGCTTGGCAGGCCCTGTGCCCCACAAGCCCGGATCGACTTGCAACTCAGGTATGTATGAGGGGTTCTTATAGGCCTCGTACCCAGTCCTATAAGGCTTTGAATCCTGTTTGGGTGGGCTTGAATGAGCAACTGTCGTCTTTGGAGGTGGTTGTTGACGGTTGTATCGGACCGCCTCCTCATTGATAGCACCAGTGACCTTCGAAGTGCTCCCAAAGAAATCAAAATCCTTGCCAACAGGCTCATTCTTGCTCTCGCCGCCCCCGAATGTGTCATCGTTAAAATCGTCATCTGCTTCTTCTAATTGATCGCCAAGTCCATCGTATGTATCATCAAAATCGATTCTGAGGTGGTGAGCTAGATTGCAATATCCACCAGTGCATAATGTACGTACCCTTCGTCGTCATCGACTTGGCCGGTCCCACGGTGCTGTGAAATACTAGCAAAGGCATCTGGAGCAGTCCCAAATCCTGGTCCGTGCGCAGGATGTCCACGACTTGAGTCGAAACCGAAGAAAGACATGGTCACTCCTCGTTACCTCACCAACACCAGAAATGCCCAAATACAGCTCCAGAAAAATGAGAGAGTGACGAAAGAGAAAAGAGATGCTCAACAAGGCATGGACATTTCAATAGAGTGAGTGCAATGTACAAACAAAAGAACAGATGCAAAGGAAGAGGAAGTCGAGGTGATGTTCGTGGTTTGGATGGAGTGTGTGTTGAGGCGATTTGGGGTGGGTTAGGGTTCATGCATTCAAGCTTGGGGCAAAGTGGAAAGTCGTGCCCTATGCCCTACCCCGTCCCGCAGCCAAGACCGATCTGCAGCTAAAGATTTTGGGCTGGCACTGAGACTAAAGGAATTACCCGCAAATTCTTACTCCTACAATTTCCTGCAAGGGTCCCAGATTCGTAACACTTTCAAGGGGACTTGGATAATCTACAATGCGACACCTCCAGACAACCACACCCTCCGATATTCCTTCTCAGACTCCGACTGCGTTCTGCTACACCTAGCGCTCTTCTGCGTCATCAAGGGGTCCCATCTTTACTCCTAAGTCTTTCATTTGGTTGAGAGTTACCGCGAAGAGAAATTCACTCGGTTGCCACAAAGTGGAAGGCTCTGAGAGCATTCGACAGCGAGGGATACACAAGAAGGATAGTAGTGGCAAATCTAAGGAATTATTGGATTCTACTCTGCCCTCTGGGAAGGGCGAGCAGTCCGCCAACATGGCCGGTTCAACAAGAATAATACGTTATGTTCTATTCGCATTCTTCGTCGGTGGCCTTCCTGCGTTCGAAATGATCTGCGCTAACAATTGACAGGGTATAATGATAATATATTTCATATCTTCTTCCTCGAACATACCAAAAGCGCCACTGGAGAGATGGAAAGGAGCTAAAGACAAGAATACCCCAGCAGTGGAGAATCCCCCAACAGGGGGACTGGGCTCCCCAGTCCCTCCATCTGCGGAGAAGGAGATTCTTGCTCCTCAACCTGGCATAGCAGCGACAGCGCCGGCAGAAGCACTGCTTTCACTCAATAATTCATCACTAGGCACCACTAAGATGAACGCGACATTCGTCACCCTCGCCCGCAATTCAGACCTATGGGACATTGCCGACTCGATTCGTAATGTTGAGGATCGGTTCAATAGGAACTATCATTATGACTGGGTCTTTCTCAATGACAAAGAGTTCGATGATGACTTCATTAAGGTCACCACGGCTTTAGTGTCTGGAACGACGCACTACGGAACAATACCAAAAGAGCAATGGTCATTTCCAGACTTCATAGATCAGGACAAAGCGAAAAAGGTCAGAGAAGACATGGCTCAACGGAAAATCATTTATGGAGACTCCGTCAGCTACAGACACATGTGCCGCTTCGAATCTGGTTTCTTTTTCCGTCAGCCCCTGATGCAGAACTACGAATGGTACTGGCGTGTCGAGCCAAGCATCAAACTCTACTGCGACATTTCCTTCGATCCCTTTAGGGTTATGGCGGAGAACAAGAAAAAGTACAGTTTTGTGCTAAGTCTATACGAATATGCGGAAACCATCCCAACGATATGGGACAGTGCGAAGAAATTCATGGAGAAATTTCCCGAGCACATCCCGGAGGGCAATTCTCTGAAGTGGCTGAGTGATGATGATGGGAAAACCTACAACCATTGTCATTTCGTGAGTGGCCCTCTTGCAGCAAAGACGTCTTCACGAGACTAATACATATTCTAGTGGTCTAATTTCGAAGTTGGAAATCTAGAATGGCTGCGATCCAAAGCCTACCTAGATTTCTTCGAGACCCTCGACAAAGACGGCGGTTTCTTCTACGAACGCTGGGGTGACGCCCCTGTTCATTCCATCGCGGCCGGACTCCTTCTCAAAAAGGAAGAAATCCATTTCTTTGACGACATTGCGTACTGGCACGTTCCTTTTACACATTGTCCGACATCCGAGCAAAAGCGTTTAGAGAATAGGTGTCATTGCAATCCAAAAGACAATTTCGACTGGAAGGGTTATTCATGTGAGTTAATCTTTTCACAAATGCTTACCAGGATCTCTTCTACCGCAGATCATATCACTAACATAACTAAGGTACATCAAGGTGGTTCGAGATGAACGGGATGGAAAAGCCAGCTGGGTACCAAGACCAGCAAGATTAAGCATAGGCGCATAGGGGTTCAGGCATTTTCAGAGTGTATTCTTTTTTCCTCTTTTAAATGCATGTATGCTTGAAGATGTTACGAGTACAATTTGAATGTGACAGTACCATTTGGGGTGGGTTTCTCGGCGCTTGGAACGTCACGGTCCAGAACCATATTGCATATATATATCCCTGGGCGTTTTGAGGCTTACCTTTTTGACTCGAATGTGTGATAAGATACAAAGAACGTTGTGCGCTATTCAATTGTAAATGTAACATCGGGCTGAAGTCCGCGAAGATTATTCGACTGCGCTCGGTCTCGTCTTTTGCATGCCGATTCGTACATTTTTCAAGTTACTCGTACAATGCCAAATCCTATGCTGAATCAAAAAGGCCGACGTACATCAATACCAGATCTTAATCAACTCCTCACTCACAGCACTCGGCGTCTGCACTCCATTCTCCGTCACAATCGCCGTAATCAGCTCCGGCGGCGTGAAATCCACATCCACCTCTCCCTCTCCCTCTCCCACCCCCCTCCTCTCCTTCTCCTCAATCCTAAAATCCAATCCCCTCCTCCTAACCGGCAAATCCCCCCAATCCAACGGAAAAACCCTCACAAACTTATGACTCTCCGCCCCCACATAAAACGGCCTCCCCGCACTCTTCGCCAAAAGCCCCATCTGATATGTCCCCATCCCACTAACCACCCCCCCATTCTCCACCACGCTCTCCGCCCCCACAATCACAAAATCCGTCTCTCCCAGCGCCGTAGCCACTCCCGCAAACGGGATGACCGCCACCGGGACGCCCCTTGCCCTTAATTCTCCAACCACATCCGTAGTCTTACTCCCAGTAGTACCGGCACTGATCGAAGAAGGATAAGAATAAGAATCCTCAGCATAGACAACTCGAAACCGCACCCCCTCCTCCGCCGCGGCTTTTAAAGTCGCAGCCACAACTCTTGATCGACCACACGTCATGACAACGCTGCCATCTCTTACAAACTTTCTCGCAACCCTTGCAATCTTCCCCCTTGCCTCCTTCGCTCGCTGCACAAATAACCGCGAATTCGCTAACAAATGCGCTCTTATAGCCCTAAAATCCTCCACCCCTCCCTGATAATGATTCCTCTTCCCTTTTCCTCCTCCTCTCGCATTATGATCGTGACTTGATGATCGCGACTGCAGGGTAGAGATGATGTAGCGCTGGAAGAGATCTGTGCCTGCGGATAAGGGGATGGGGTTTGGGATTGTGGTTTTTAGGGTGTTGGTGGCGGAGGAGAGGAGGGCGAGGGTTTCGGAAATGGTGCCGGCGGGGGAGGTGGAGAGGAGGGTTATTAGGGATTCGATTGCGGCGATGGGGTGGGTGAGGAGGGGGTCGGTGTGGAGGAGGTGGTTGTAGGTTTGGGTTATGCTGGGGAGGGTGGTTAGTTGGGGGGGTGATGGGATGGAGAGGTGGGGGAAAGGTACTCAATCGGTAGGGAAGTGTTTTCATGTGGGTTTGATGGTGGTGTTGTGGGTGGTTCTTCGGGGGGTGGAGTGAGCATTGAGGTATAGGCTGTACATTGATTAGATAGATCTGGAGTGCGAGCGTGCAATTGACTTACTGGAGTCGGCCATAGTTATGGTTGGTCATGAAGTTTGATGTCAATGAAGACCCGGGTCCAGGGTTTAGAAGAATCCTGTAGGGCTGGAGCTAAAGCCGGTGAAGCGGGCCCTGGAAGACACCCCAAGATGATCAACTCCGGGGCTCAGTTCTGTTGCTTGGGTAACTCAAATTAGGGTGGCTCCGGGCGCTTTTGGCCAGCCTTAGGTCCAGCCCTACAGGGCTATACAATACGGGGGTTTACACTTGACCCTTCCAGTATCCTGATCGCAATTCTTATTTGAATCCATTACGGGATAGGTTACATTTCTATCCTCCATAACCTCATGTCAACGACGAAAGCGCGATAGGTGGAACTGTTCAACATTTTGGAATCACCAAGCCACGAAGTTGCACCTACAGCACACTGTATCGTAATGGAGTATTCATTCAATTCGAACATAATAATATTACAAGCAGCGAAAAGGCAGAAATGTAAGAACAGGCATTGGCCTCTTTGAGGTGGCTCCAACCAGACCACCGTCAAGGCAGTGTATGTTATCCTTTCATCACGCTCATCTTGGGACAAGATACCTTTCCCGTGAAAAGATTTACATCTACATATGAACTGTCTTCCTAAGCAGGACGACTTGCGTGCACAAGATTAAGAAATTACAGCCGAAGGCTCACGGCTAAGGTAAAATGAACACATGTTATAGATGAGTAGTCTAATGCGCTGGTATACAAAGTCAAAAAACAGACAACAAAATAACGTAAGGCTACTTAACCGCTAGATGTATCCCATACATGAAACCAAGCCTCAGATACTCCCATCTAAAGCTGTTGCAGTCTGGTATTTAGTCATCCCCACGTTTAGTGTCGTGGCTGTTTTCCCCTTTTCGTCAAAAATCATCGCTCTTAATACAAAGTGGAAGCTCTTACAATGTAAACACAACTCAAAAGAACCCGAAACAATGTTGGAAAACATAGAAAATCAAGACATGAACACGTCGGACCAGCCGAGTTGAATCTCTAACTCTGCTGACACGTGTGCTCAATTCTGGGACTTCATCGAGCGGGTCTGGCGTCTGGGCTGAGTATCCTCATCGTCCGTCCTGACGCGCTTCATGTTTCGATTTGATCTTCTATACTCCACAGGGTCCTTATCTTCGGAGTCGTCAGGTGGGGTGCCCTTATCAGAAACAGCAGAAGAGCCGCGCTTGCGAGATCGAAAAGGAAGGTTGGGGCGCATGTTTTCAGACGTCTCAGGGAGAGGGAAACTCGAATGTACAACTCCGAAGCAAGATGGTTTGGCAACTTCCTTGAGGGGTGCATACTCCTCTTTGATGTTGCTACTCACGGAGGCCATGATGTGTAGCCACCATAAGGCTAAGTTGACGGTCAGATCGGCAGAGCGACGCGGATCTAGGCTCGCGGCATTGCTCCATGGGACGGCCTTGTATTCTAGTCTTCCATTTGCTTCCACCTTTCCAAATACTGGAGAGGATAGTATGAAGTCGTGGCCTTCATCAAGATCCGGGAGGGAAGCCTGAGAGTCAACCGTCTCTTGTCCTATTTTCGATGACTCGGACTCATGCCGGGATTCCTGGTCATCATTCGTCTCTCCTGGGTCGCCAGGCTCCAAGATTGGACGAACGCGTATTACGACAACCTCCTCGCCGGTGATGATGTATCCATAACGTGCGTTGGCTCTGACGCAGTATGTAAAAATTTGTCTCAAAGGTTTCATCCAGTCACTATTTTGGTGGGCGGGATCTACTAAGCCATCTTCGATCTTGTTGCTTGACCACTTCCTGCCGAGTTTACTGTCACCAGGTAGAATGTTCGGTGGCTTGCGTATTTCTGTTGGGTCCAGGTCGTCCTGCGGATCTGATTGAATGCCAGCCCAATCGGGATAGAACTTGCCACCCATCGCGAATCGACTACGGCCGCCTTTCGCCATATAAATAACCTTGGTGTTATCACGTCCATAGAGGCATTCCTGAGCCTTTGATAGACCCTCAGAAATTACGCGCCAATTCCACATGGCGAGCAGCATCTCCAGGCAATTTTCGTTTGCAATCTCACGGTAAGGCTTTTGGGGGATATCTGAATAATCTCTACAAGAAAATTGCCTTGTCAAAACTCGATGCAGGGCTCCACCATAGATTTCCTGGAGTGAATCATAACCGAAGTCTTCCCACTTCTCGATTGAACCAGGAATAAGGTAAGGTGGGCGGCTAGATGTGGTGTTTGACCCACGTGTAGAGCTTTTCATGTAAAGGTTGGGGTTCTTGCCTCGAAGATAGTCGGAAAGTGTCTGTGTGAGAGTCGCCATTCGTATGACAGTGGACGTTTTTAATGTTTGGTGAGATTGCGGATGCACTGTCCCACTATTCGATCAGGAGCCTATAAAAGAGTGAACTTTGAGCTGCGAACATCACATCTGCACTGGCTGTGGGGAGGAAGAGCCGCATTTTATGGGCTCTCCACATGAGTAATGACGGAAATAGAAACTTGGAAACGTTGCATCAGCTATCAACCGCAGACGAAAGTGGAGTCGAAGAGGCTGGACTTGAGGGTGTGCTGAGATATCGTCTCCTACGCTGTCGGAAGACCAGATCCAAAGGTTTGGCGCTGTTCATGCTTGGGAAAACACTGCCTCCCGGTAAGTCAATGGATACATAGATAGTGTATCAATCGGAAAGTCCATTCGCATTGCGTGTGTCTACCAATTCAGTGAAGCAGTGCGGCAAAGGACCGACTTGAAACACTCGAAGCAGAAAATAGAAAGGACTACGAAAATGAAAGAGGGGAAGAGCTTGGGGGTTTCCTGCAAGGCCGGTGATATGCATACTGCCGGGAACCCGAACGACGATTGCCCTTATTCCAATAATCTCGTCTCGTTTGGAAAGGGTCTGATCCCGCGCGCGTGCTCAGTGTTTGATCAATAA
Organism: Cladonia borealis; assembly: GCA_018257855.2. Taxonomy (NCBI): domain Eukaryota; kingdom Fungi; phylum Ascomycota; class Lecanoromycetes; order Lecanorales; family Cladoniaceae; genus Cladonia; species Cladonia borealis. Next base: position 370,624 of record JAFEKC020000011.1, on the reverse strand, counting down.
ACTCTTAGAACGCTGTGTACGCTACTTGAAGATCTAGATAAGTTCTTGACTCCTAAGTCAATATACCCTTGACAATAGCTATCTCATAGTTGATAAGATTCTGAAACGCTATATACGCTACTTAAGATCAAATAAGTTCTGCATTTCCTAAGTAGATATACCGTTGACAATAAGTATTTTATAATTAATACAAGTCTAAAAGGTGATATACGCTGCTTAAAGACCTAAACAATTTCTGTATTCTTAAGTCAATACCCTTTCTCAATACGTTGCTTGTGCTTTATTCTCTTACTATTCAAACCTGCTCAAGCTTAACATTCCAGCGCCTATGACCAAAACGCGCACTTTCGATTTACAAAATGTTTTATTTCAGCTCGACTTAGGACTATATTGGCTCATTTAACTAACAGCGTCTCCTCGCGAACTCGTACTTCGTTCCACAGATAAGCTATGTAAAGTGCAAAAACCACTCAGTGCTTGTGTAGAGCTTGCCAACCCTGGCTCTAATCACTTCTTGGATGTCCTAGCTACCTTTTTGCGAAGCCGGAGATTGGCGCAATATTCCTCATCTCGCACCGCTCTTTTTCGCGTATCAAGCTTATTTTCCTTCCTTATGCGTTCCCACATATACAAATCTGAATCTTTTAAGATCTGCGTCTGCCTTCCTGGGCGGAGGTTGAAGAGATAGAAAGGCTCCGTTCTCGCCGTGCTGAAATCAATAAGAAGCCCAGCCTTATAATTCCGTAGTACGATATCTCCGGGATATACACCAGTACGGCGTATGCGTCTTAAATCTGTCAACATCTTATCCGCAATCTTAGCGCTCAGAGGAACATCTTTCAAAACCAGATCTTTCACAATTGCTCGGAATGGCTGTCTTTGAGAGACTGGCTTGTCGTACTCCTCTCCAGGACGGTCCCAATCCACGACATCAAATTCACGCTCTAATTGGTCCTCTTTGTCGGCCGAGATAGTAATGTACCCGTAGCAGTAGACTGCCACTTTTCCATTGAGTTTCTTTTCCTCGAGCCGCCCGTAGGCCCGACATTCATTATAGAACGGATCTGAGTGAGCGCGCAGAAGATCGTCCGAGACTTGCTCATTCTCCCTATCTAACAGTGCAGCTCGGTCTTCTTCAATGTCGTAAAACTTGAACTGTATCACTGGGGCCTCAGCAATATTCTGGCATTCAACGAAAGATGGGCATGCTCTCACTATTTTTATTGCGAAGGATTTTGACCCTATAGTAGCTTCAAAAACATGTGCATGGCCTTCCGCGTTGTTGCTGAGGAGACGCTTGAGCTTCACGATTGCTTTCAAGTCGTGAAATGGTTTGAGCTTAGGGCCTTCACAGGTTGGAAGAGGCTTGTCGTATTGAGGGATCCTCATCCTTTCTAAATTGAATTGCGAGACGTGAATAAGTAGGTGACATTCACGGATTGTTGATGAGGAATGTCATCTTATCCGATTGCATGCATGAAGCGCAAGACCTCTTAGTGTATGTTTGTTGAAGGGGCCAGCAAATTGTCATTTGGTCAACACATTATTTGTGATCGCTGGGTATGCATCTCGCGCTTCCGATAGGTATGCACCTCGCGCTCCCAGTATATATTAGCGCGGCGTGGTCTACCACGATGTGGAGATGTCTAACGAGAATACTATCATAAAAAAGGTAGGGATGGGCCTCTCGGAACAACTTGCAGCGCCCCCAGCGCTTACCCCTGTTTCAAAGATTCCGGCTACCTTGTAACATCAATATTGGATACTTAGTATTCCGAAGATATTAACTTAGGAATTGCAGAACTTATATAGGTCTTTAAGTAGCGGCTATAGCTTTTCAACTATTATTAGTTCTCGGATTCTTATTATTTAGGGGATTTGACTCAGGAATTACAAGACTTGTTCAGATCTTTAAGCAGGGTGATAGTGATAACTTAGGGAACACACAACTAATTTAGGTGTTTAAGTAGCATATGTGGCAATTAGACTTTTATTCACGCTCAGGCACTGATTATCGAGGAGTGATAACTCCGGAAATATCGAACGCAGCAATCTTGTTGTCACTTTGTCCATGCATGGCTTGTGCGCGAGCCTCTTATACATTTTCAAGTCATGCTCGCTTCTATGTGATAACTCACAATCTATTAATTCGAAACTGCTAAACCTAAGGCATCCTATAACCTAAACATAAGTTGTGTAACCGAAATCTTTATATAGCCTCAATCGAAATATGTTTTACCAGAGCCTACACTGGCTTGTTACGTTCCCGAACACGTCGCCGCAAGCCCCAGAAAATCTAGAGATGTGGCAGGAAATTGGACCAATTGATGCTCTCAAAAGCACTTTTCGGTAGAGTTCTTAGGCTGACGAAGCCTTCAACAATGATATAGCTTCGTGCAAGGATATACGTAATAATCACAGGAGAGTGAACCAGAAACGCTGCCCACGGAGGCAGCAGACTTGCAACCGCTAAAATGGTGTTGGCCTCATTGTTATTGAAACCCCAACGAGCTAGTCTGCTCGCCATCACCGTCCCAAACGCAATGGCAAAGAGGTAGAATATCAACAAACCTAATAGTGTCAGGCTAGTGGTCCGCCACAAGATCCGCTCCACGGGCGTTGGAAAGGTAAAATGCCACGCGGCTAAATGGATGCTGTAGTAGGCCAGAGCGAAGAAATTGACATATAGAGTATCTGATAATTTCATTCCACGCGGAGGGACGGGATCGGTGTTACTGAATGTCATGACAGGTAAGCTGTCACGCTTCGAGCCCCAGCGAAAGACAGCTCTCATGCCGAACCAAAATGGAGCGATGAGGCTTGTTGTACGAGTCCGAGGTCGGATGAAATCCAACGGTGTGTCATTGTATCGTTCTCGAGCCTGATCACCGGCTCTGATGAGTATTTCTTCTAGCTTCGTTGTACTTTGTAGAGCGATAGGAGTTTCAACGTCTAATGGCTTATGCTGCAGAAAGAAAAATGTATTGATGGTACAGAATATAAATGCAAGCGTGGAAAGCTCAAAGGTCGAGAGGGCAAGGTGCTGAGCACAGCGGCCAAAGGCTTGGATGGCGAACCAAGTGATCTGCACAAGACAGAGGAAGCGTGCGAAGCCGTCGGCTTTATTTTTATCCCAGATAGCTCTTTCTTTAATTTCGGGGTAGTCCAAATAACCGTATCTGATTAGGTACACGGTCTGCTGGCTGTCGATAGGAAATGGCGTGAAATCGGGGCAATCAAGCCTTAAACCTCCCATGTCTGCGTAGAAAGCGTGACGCATGGTCCATGGGAAGCTTTTGATGCACGAAAGATTTGATCGAATGCGCGAGAGCTTCTCTGGCGATTTAGACGAGTCTAAAGCCACCTCCCACTCTTTCCGTAACTGGACAAAATCTTCAACGGACTGGCGAGCGGACCTCCACTGCTCAGCGGCGATGGCGGTGAGTACCTCCGGAAAAAACATCACGAAGGCCATCCACCGAATTTTGTTTTTGAAGAAATCCAATCGAGTCTCTCGTTCGGCCGCAATGTTCAGGAACAATACGGACCAAGCACATAGAAAGGTTGTGAGAGCGCAACTTTGGAGTATGTCGATTGTGCCGCGACCATTAGGTTGAGAGATCCAACCAATGGCCAATTCGGAGGACTTCGGGTGCGTTGTAGAATTTGGTGGTGCAAAGGTATCTGAAGTTGTCATCGCATGCGATATCTTTGCAAATGATGGTCACACTGTTGTAGTAGCAATATAGGCTAGTGAATTTGACCCGCCAGGTGATTACCAGGGGACGCTATCGTACTTTGAAGGCCGGTGAAGACGCCGTCTCCCTGCATCCCTGTGTTCTCGTCTTCCGAATGCACAAGGCTACCAACAGGTTTTTCAAATGTTCGTGAGCCTCATGGGGTATACGTCTTATGTCGTTGCAATCGTAAGTATTTCAGAGACTATGGCTCCTGATGCAGCGCAAATGGCATGATTAAGGTATGAAGTTGGCTGGAATTTTAGGAGATGGGAACTCTCTGAAGCAACATGGTGCTCAGAGTAGCCGCCGAGACGGGATGAAACGCGTGACGATCTACAAGGCATCTATCAGCCTAATTTTGGGGGCCAGATCGTAGCCAATCAGGCCACATTCTGTTACCGTCCGCGATAACCAACTGCATGCGCATAGCATTTGAGACGCATGCCTTCTGATGTCGCTGAAATGGTTGGCCCTCTCCCTCTATATATACGTGGCTGTACTGGCTTGGGACTGCGCCCCGTTATTAAAGGCTTGTTGTTCCGTATGAACGCCAATCCAATTCCCATCAAAGAAGAATCATGACCCCCTCCGGGAACTTTGAGTGGGTACCATATGACTAACAGCATTGCCCGTCAGCCACCTGTCACAGTAGCACCTAAATCGGTAGTGTCTAGAATGCTATCAGCTTAGTGTGTACTAGACCTGTAGTCGTCTCACGGATTCGGAATACTTGCCGTGGCCACAGAATGAGCGATCGTACAGACGTACTCCGTAGCTTCTACAAGTTGCGAATGTACTGTTGTTGTTTATCTTATAGCTCCGATTGCACCCATGTTACCTGTGTGACTCAGGACTACCTATTACCCGAATACGTAAGGATCCCGTCGTTGAGAACCATCTTCATGTTATTAATGTTGCAGGCAAAAGCTCTGTAGATGGGAAGCTAGTCTAGTCTGTAGTCCCTGCAACATCCTAACTGAGAGTGATACCATCCGACGTAGTCGGTACCAGGGGGACCACACCATATCTTAAAGTCTCCTTGACCAATTTGATGGTCAAATATTATGCTCTACCTTCGCAGTCCCACTTTGAATGTCGACCTCAAGGACGTGCGAAAGGCTACTAGTATTGACTACCAAAAAATTTATCTATGTAGTCGACAAATTGATCCGCAGTGGAATAAGGCAAAGCCACCGCGGTCGTAGCGAAAGAGATATTCAGCAAGCGGTATAGTCTCCGTCGTAGACCCTGCCCTTTTCGCGATTATGTCTTTAACCTGGAGGTAGAACCATGGATCCTTAGGATCACTGAACCTTTGGATCGGGATATTGTCACCTGGACTGTCTGTTAGCCGGCCCATCACGATAGCTCCCTGACTCTTGGAGTATAGAATGCCATCGACATAGTCAAGATCTGCATCTGCAGTAGCCTCATTGATCTTCTCTATTGCTTCACCCATACTCGAGACAGGATGATATGTCGTCTCAACGAACTTCTTAGCTTCAATGAGCTGCAATTCCACCAGAGTGGTCACGCCCAGGGCACGGCATGCACCTGCTGCGCCGTAGAAGAGGTCAGACTTCTCTTTTTCTGAGCATGTAACAATATTGCCGTTGGCAAGGACCGTTTCGACGGAATTGAGGGTGCGGTTGAGGAAGCCATGTTTATATGAGCTGCTCTCGCCCGAAGTTCCTGCATATCCTCCACCAACGGTATCCCAGGAAATTCCATCACCACTGGTAAAATCAACCCATATTTCAGGGTTTCTTCCACCAATCGATCCATGGGCACGTTAGGCTCAACCTTTGCGATTCTGCGTTCGGGATCGACCTCAAGGACGTGTGAAAGGCTGCTGGTGTTGACTAATTTGTTCCCTTTGGAGGCATGTCGCGTGCTATTCGTGGATCCATGGAATATACGGAACTTCTCCTTGCGCTCATAGAAACCTCATACATGGGCAGAAATGCTATCGACAGCCCTGCTGTGGCTGTCCATTGAAGAGTGCCGCGCATTGGTGACAGTCGTTGCGGTTTGGGAAAGCCTCCATGGTCTGAAGGTTGATGATATTACTAAGGAACACACGTCACCGGCTAGCGACGTGTTATGTCTTTTCATGGGCACGAAAGATAATATCGCACCTGTAAAAAACCTGTGGTAGCGCCGCGTTAGTGCCAAATTCGGTGGCCCGCACACCAAAAAATGCACATGTCGACCATTGGCATTAGCTCCACCATAACCGCATAAAGTCCTTCCAAAGTAGGCAATGTTGATGCTCTATATATAAGTATACTTTTGCCCCCTTAATAGCATATATTGGCTATCGCTATAGCCCATGCTCTGCAGCTCACATTTTCGATATTTTATACCGAGGTCTTGGCATTTTATTCGCGGGCGTATGCTAAAAAATCATATATTTCAACTATTTTAATAGAGATCTACCACCTACTATCTATTTGACCCCAAATTAGGTAGAACTAAAGCGCTATATATATATATCTATTTGCCCCCGTTTCCTCCCTAATAGCAGCCCTCATCGTTATCCTACAGCCCTACTACCACCAAAGTGCCTCCCAACCTACCCCTAGCACTTAGTATATGCTTAATAAGTCTTCACCTACTTCATACACTGTTACTAGTAGCTAACTGATACCCTAGGTACCATCTAAGTACTTCCTAATACCTAAACAGCTCTATCTACTACGCGGCGAAGGTACTATTATGGTAGTAGGCTTACAGAGCAACGACAAGGGCTGATATTAGAGTGGAAATAGGGGCAAAAGGATACCTAAGCATATAGCTTCAATACTATCTATTTGGGTATCAAACAGGTAGTGGATAGTAGAGTGCTACATATACGGTGACGGGGCAGGTATAATCGCGGTAGTAGGGCTACAGGGCGACAACGAGGTACATTATTAGGGGGGAAACGGGGGCAAATAGATATACTTATGTATAGCTTCAACTCTGCCTAATTCGGGGCTAGACAGATGGTGGGTGGTGGAGCTCTATTGAAATGGTCGCAATGTGCATTTTTTGGTGTGCGGGCCACCGAATTTGGCACTAACGCGGCGCTACCACAGGTTTTTTACAGGTGCGATATACAGCACACGAAAGTGCTTTCATCTGAACTAGGGGTCCGCTCAGGGCATGTAGCTCCGAAGCCCTACACCTAGAACTAGGTAGCCACCGATTTGCCAAGAGATAAGATTTTAGATCTGCTACTCCACCCAATCGCAAGTGCACGGGGTCAACAGACACCACCGTTGGGTCTAGCAAGCTGATGGCCTTCCACTTATCACCTCAACGGGGAGAGTCGCAAGTAGCAATGCTGGGGTGACATTCCTTGCCCTCACAAATTTTGGCTATATGCTCACACATGGCGTCCTCTGACTCTTCCGTTGTCCCAGCTGACGCCATACAAAGGGTCCTCTTCATAGCTTCTACCGTCCACATCTACAACATCCCACCCCTGACCAGCAACAAGGGCTACACTGCCGCGCAATGGACTGCAGATAATAGCAAGCGCCAAATTTTTACTGCGCGACTACGCATCATCGAAACGGCTGTACCACTTCCTGATTGCTCTGGAGAATCGCTGAGTACCGAGATCTTGCTTGAAGATCCTTCGACGGGCGAGCTATTCGCGAAAGCGCCGTATACGGATGCACGGGCAGTGGAGGCTGTGCTGGATAGCTCAAGGTTTTTTGCCGTAAGGGTCGTGGGTGATGGGGGCATGAAAGCTACTCTAGGAATTGGATTTGAAGAGAGGGGCGAGGCGATCGACTTCGGTATTTGCTTACAGGAGTGTAGGAAGGTCCTGGGGATGGAGCCAAAGAGTAAGACGAAGGTGGTTGAGAAGCCGGATGCAAAAAAAGACTATGGCTTGAAGGAAGGGCAGACTATCAAGGTTGACATTGGGAGGAGAGGTAGGAGGAAAGTGGACGATGAAAATGAAGGCTTTGGAGCGAGCAGTGGTGGTGACAACGCTGCGCTGTTCTCGATAAAGCCACCGCCTGGCCCACCGCCCGGAGGAGGAACACTGCCGCTACTGGCGCCTCCGCCGAGTGCATCTGAGGTGAGAAAGGAAAAGAGAAGAAGTAGAGGGTTTGAAGAGCAAAAGACTGCGGCTGAGCTGGGGTTCGATGATGGAGAATTCGGCGAATTTCAGTAACGAGCGTTCAGAACATTGCTGCGAAAACTATACTAATTTCGTAAGCTTGACCAGAGGCCTTAATTCATGTGACGTTCTAGTACGCAATAACTTCGTACAATGGTGCAAATGGGTAACTGCCTAAGGTAGAGCAAGCGAAAGTGTGACGGAAAAATGGCGTTTCCTCAGTGCGGAAATAAATGCGGTAGTGACGTATGACCCGCCTTGGTCTGCATTCTCAACAACCCTCGTCTCTATTATTCTTCTGCAACTGATTAAAGCCTTTACTTCCCAAGCAATTGAACTTCCGCAACATGTCGTTCCTCACGCGCACTGCCCTTCGCTCGAGAACCACTCTCTGCCTCATCTCCAACCCTTCCCGCCCTTTCCACATCACAAGTGCTCGAGCTGCACTGAGCGAATCAGACCACAGTAAGCGTGCGTCCTTATTTCTTACTCCCTTGGAGAAGGAGTCTGCTATCTGGAGGTCAAGGCTAGGACTAACTCAATCGTGGAGGTTTAGACGATGATGAACGGAAAGCCAAGATTGAACACCACAAGGAAGATCAATTGAACAAGCAAAAGGAAGGGAAGGGACATTGGAAGGGAGAGCTGGGTAGCAACTCAGAATCCGCTGTACGGACTATGTTGGATACTTGTTTGGAACCTTCGCTGATAAAGGCCTTGCATATAGATCAAGGCGGACAGAGGAGAGATACACGATGCGCAACATGACACTGAAAACCTGCAGAAGGAGACATCAAGCAAGATGCAGGATGACCATGAGCATGGCAAAAAATGAAAAGCAAGAAACGGCAGTGAAATAGTCCCCGTTGAAGGAAGGGGTTGGCCTTGTCTCAGACTTGTAGCAGCAGCCTGTTATTGTAATACCAGCGAAAAGATCTTTTAATTGTACATATGCATTTGTACTTCATCCGCCCTTGTAACGCCAATGCTCCTCAAAAAACTGAATCCAATCGACCACCACGGCTTTTGTGTCAGCCCACGGCGATGCGACGCCTTCCATGAACACCATGCGCTGCCATCCTTTCTTTTAAAAACGACCCAAAAATCCAACATCCTATTGCCCTGCTAAAACCTATGCGTCTGTCTCTCCGACAAACCACTAATTCTTCAATATAATTATCAACAATACTAGAATAATAATCAATATAATTATAACCGTAATCTGCTTATTATCCCTCGCCTTCCTCGCTACATTCCCCAACTGTCTCCTCGCCCCATCCAGCCTTCCCTGATGCCGATCAACATGCTGCTCGACATCATCAAGCATCTGTATATGATCATCCAACTCATCTCCAATCTGTATACTTAAGTCCCTTGTCCGTCCAATACTCTCCCCCAGCCGATCTAATTGCTCATCTTGCTGCTGAAGAACTTGCTTGTGGTACGTATGTATTTGCTGATTATCCAACTGACCCTGTTCAGGCGGACCATCGGGCTCGTCGCGGTAAGGGAAGAGTGCGGCGCGGTTGGCTTCTTCTTGGGGGTCGAGAGGGGCGTCTGTGAAACGGACAGATTTGGATGTATTAGGCGAGTCGCCGGCTGAGCGTTTCATGAATGATGATGAGGGAGGAATGCGCGGTCGAGTGTCTTTCGCGTGAGCGAAGTCAGAGGAGAGGGCGGGGTCATTGGGTTGATTGATGTTCGACGATGTAGATTTGGTAGGGAAGCCCCGGAATTGCGATGTCAGATCATCGTATTGGCTTCGTAGCCGCGAAGCAGTATCGTCGGGGGCTCCTGATTGTGGTTGTTGCTGCTCTAAGGCTTCGATGCCTTCACGCATCGACTCGAGGGATCGGGAGATGTGGCCATCTTGTGAGTTAGGCTCGAGATTCAGGGAGATGGCGCGCTGGCGCTCGAGGAGCGAGAGTTTGATGTGGTCGGCTAACAGGTAGAGCTGTGATGGGTTTGCCATGCTGGCAGGCGCAATAAGACGTTGGTGAGCGTTGAGCTGGCGTAATTGATTGTGAACGTTGCCTTCTTACCTAGGCTGGTAACGCTAGAACTGATTGGTTCTGATCCCAAGTCTTGGCACTGCCCCTCGCTCACTCGAGGCTCGCCCAGCGCCTGCTGCTTCAGCGCACGAGCTAGGTGAGTAGGAGTGACGAGAGGTGGTACGTCTCCCTCGCTCACACTCCCAGTTATCTCACATTCCAGCACAGGAAAAGATGGGCGTGCCTGCGCTCACAATCACGGAGGCTCCAAAGATGGCCGCGGCGGTGATTCACCACCTCATAGACTGCTCTCATAACCTCGACGGTTCACATTTCTATTCTGACTCCTCGATCTAAAACTTTCTCTTGCAACGTCTTGGTCTCTCGATAGTACCAGAATATTGATTACTTAGGGCCAGTATCGTCACCGTGAGTTCGAGTCTTCAGGAGATATGCCTCCGGGGCCGTCTGCCGTGGCAAGATCTCAGGAAAGGAACCAAATATAAGGAGATGGGGTCCTTGGAAACTGGCTGGCCACCATATTTCGATTAGCCACAGAAAGAAAGATCGGTCCTAGGGAGGTGACTGGCCCCTCGGAAAGGTTGGTCATCAAAGGGAGACTGGTCATTACAGGTAGACTGGTTATCAAAGGATGCCAGCGAATCAAGATACAAGAGCGCGACTTATTGCCCCATTTCTCTACCCTTTCTCATCCAATGGATGGTTTCCTTAACTCGATCCCATCGATTCAAACCACCTGCTACTGCCAATTCACCCACGCGTATCCTGCAAGCATTGATCCTCCTTTCCCGCCTTCAATTTTCGGATTTACCCGCATAAACTATAATAAGGTATGGTTCGTAAAAGTAGCCTTAGATTAAGCTACTAAGACAACAGGAAAAACCATACAAGAGACAGTGGGACATTTGCAACGAGAGACCTTCTTGACACATCCATGCTAACTTCATTCTGTACCAGGATCCAATTCTAACTAGCCGTACCAACGAAGACAACTAGCACAGCTGCGTATGTTGCTGTAGCTACCAATGTTTCCGTATTACTTGCTCGGACTCCCACAGACATTAGTGAAGCAAACAACGTTACCGCAACGGAGACAGTTACCAAGCTTTTGGTCTGGCTCATGAACGGGAGCTTCATTATTAGCATGGGTACCACCAAAGCAGCTCCACCTGTGAATGCGATGATGAAGCGAGTTAATTTATCCACAAACGGTGAGACTGTTTGTGGGGGCAGTCCTTGCAGGTATCCATCAATGCGACTATCCATCTCTGCTTTGGTGTATGTGAAACGACGTGGCATAATAAGCTTGATGTAGTCACGGATGGGGTCTGACGGTATTTCAGGGCCTGAAGAGAGTTTACAATATCGAGAATTGTATGGATCCCCCTGTAATTCTGCAATCTCTGGGAACGCCTGGGAGAGATCTCGTCGGCGGCTGGATGCTTGCGAGTCCTCAATGCCTCTCAATGACTGAACATAGGCATAGTCTTTTATTGCAATAGCTATTTAAATACGTTAGTCCCGTTAAGCCAGCGGTTAGAGGGTGAAGAAATTTAACGTAACAATTCAATCCGGCCAAAAAAATATCATTTGGTATGAAATGACGTATAACGAAAAACAAGACATGCCAGGCTAGTCTCACTCTCCAGCAACAACATCAACCTTGAGATACTTACTATAGTCGTGAAGCATGCCCTTCAGATCCAACAAGTCTGTCTCTGGGACGTCATGCTGGGTCCAACAAGATCCTTTGAACTTGGCCAGTCGATTTTGTAGATTGAAAATATTCAATCGATGCAGCATGCGATATTCTAGAAAGTGAACATCATCGTGTCGAGTAGTATACGTATAATGAAATAGTCGTTCACCGTAACTCATGCTATCGTCGATGACACCAAGCTCTGGGGTATCCGCTGACGGCAGAGTATGGAGCCATGTGGGTTGGGAAGCGGCTGCGGCCATGTCTCAGGAAAACTTTGTGCTACTAACCCTACATATGGTTCGCGAATCGTATTCAGTCAATGCTCTGAGGAATTTCTGGAAGCTTTCAGAGGAGCGTGATCCTTCAGATTCAGTCACTGCTATACAGTTTTTTTCATACCGAAGCAGCTAATCAAGCGATATATCTCTGAAGTTACACGACGGAGTTAGGCAGTCAGAACCTCAATCAATCACGTATCGAACTTTACAGTTCAGCTGCGCGGAAGTGTTCTGCACCTTTTTCGCAACGGGCAAGTCTTTAACTCAACAGCAAGTTTAACCGATCCCAGGCAACTGCGCTGAAAGAAGCGCCGCTCCTCAGCCTACCTACCTTCCGTCGTCACTGTAAAAGGGTGTTACATCTCAATTGCTTTCAGGTATATAGTGCATCTGCAGTTTCAGATCACCCTTCACGATGGATCGTGGACTTAACGATGTTTTTCGGGTGCCTGAGGATGGACACATTTTGGATTATGAAAAAGCTCACGAATGGCTCCCTACTTACCAATCATATGGCATCTCTCCAAACTTTCCATTGACGTTGACCGATTGCCATTTGGCGATAATGAAAATTATACGTCAGGCACGCCTCATTGGCTTCGAGATTGCTCGAAAACAAATGCCGCTTCTCAAACGCACGTCAAAAAAAATCATGCTGCAAGGCGATCCTAGAAAGTTCGATATCATTTTGGCACGAATCCCAAAAAATATGATTCGTGCTCTCAAAGTGAAGTCAATCTGGAAAATCAACCGTGAAGGAGAGCGCCTGAAAAACGTGCTGGAAAACCCCGTAAAAGCACACCATGACTTCGGTGCCAGCTCAGGTATTTAGCTTCTGATCTTAAAAGTGTGCTAAGATTTGAATATATGATAGTGATACTGAAAAGATCCCTTCTCCGTATTGAGAAGAACTTTGGGCAGACCATAACCGAGCCTCTGAAGAAGGCGATGATTAACAAAAGCACACCCAAATTCCCAGTCATCATTGGACATGCGAGTCGCTACAAGCAGGAGATCTTGACAGCCTGTCGAATATGGTCAAATGATATCGAGGCAGTTTGCACTATAGTAAAATGCGAGTACCACTGGCAATACATACTATGAGTTGATATACTGACAATGGAGTAGCAACAGAAGGCTGGCGCGAAGCATCAGAACTTAGTAAGAAGATCGATGATTTGCTGAGTCGAGCGCGCTCTATAGGTTGGAAATACTGGCTAGATCCGAGCTTCAAGGAGTTAGACCTTGACAATGTCTTTAATCGGGCCGACGGGCCAAGCTCAGTCATCGCTTACATGGAGGGTGTGCTTGACAGTGCCAAGGTGCCGCGTGGAATTAGCAATCAATCTGCTGGAGAAACACAGGGTACGCTCTTGGTGGGGAAGGGAGAAGAGGATGGTTCGTTTGGAGGGTTTGGGGGTGTAAGATCTGGTAGAGGGTGACTTCGGGGAGTTCTTGCAGATTGTTGTCTTCTTGGCATCACGCCCATCTTGCTTTCCTCTTTACGAGCTTCAACTTCGTTTTCGCAAAAATACTAATGCTGAGATATGGATACATCTCGGTCGATCATCTATTACGATTGTCGCTCTCGAAATGACAAGAAGGTTTTCTGGATATAATGGCACGCGCTCAATTTACCTGCATGACTTATGCTCCATTCGTTTACTACGTTCGCGACTGTTTTATGCACTCCTAACTCTCCGGTCACAAAGCCTTCCATGTGACGCTTCATTCCAGGCCTATTCGTCTCTCACTCCTCGATTATTGTTTCGCACAACCGCATTTGGCTCTCCCTCAAGCCAACTTACCCGGCACGACGGGATGTCCAGCGCTCAAGCCACCATCGACAGCCCACCCCTGCCCATTGACATAACTTGCCTCGTCGCTACCCAAGAACAAAGCTACCCTTGCAACTTCATCCGCTATCGCACCTCTCCTCATAGGATTGAGTTGTCCTATCTTCCCCTCCGTGCCTCTCGCCCTTGCCATCGAGAATAGCGGGGCGGTCATCCCTGTCTCTATCAGTCCTGGCATGATAGCATTCACTCTGATTCCCGTGCCAGCCAGCTGATACGCCGTCGTTTGTACGAGCGAACGGACGGCGGCTTTAGAAGCAGAATAGTCTGTGCTGCCGGCGTTGGAGCGTAGCCCGGCTACCGAGGATGTGGCGATAATGCTGCCGGACGGATATTTCTTCTGCTCTGAGGTTTTCATCATGGCCTTTGCCGCGTATTTTATAGCCACGAACACACCGAGCACATTCGTTCTCATTGTCTTCATGAACTGATCGCCTTCTATCTCGGTAAAGATCTTGTTTGTGCCCACGATGCCTGCGTTGGCGAACATGATGTCTAATCTTCCATACTTCTCAATCGCTTCGTCAACGACCGCTTTTACGGCTGCTTCGTCGCCTGCATCGAAACATCTGGTGTGTATTTCCACGTTGGGATATAAGGTATTCAATTCGCGTTGGTGTACCGTAAGGTATTGGTCGCTGAAATCGCACATGTATATTGCTCTCGCGCCATTGTTGGCATATTGGTGGGCAGTTGCTCTGCCTATGCCTAACGGAGAATTTGTGCCAGTTATGATTGCAACCTTATCTTTGACCCGCCTAAGTGCATGTCAATAAATAGCTAACGGGGTCATTATGGAGCGGGAAAAAGGTACTCACGGACCAGCTGAGTCTGGAGCTATGTGACGGATTCTGGGAATGTTTTCGAAGGTGCCTGGGTCAGCAGGTCTGGCCACGAGCTGCTCACTAAGTGCCTCAAGCCGTCGCTTAGGAGCAGATGTCATGATGGGAGCTTGGGCGAATAAATGAAGCTGGGAGGCATCGGGGCAGATTCATTTATGCAATCGGTTATACAACAACAATCAGAGCGGGGAGGCGTCCAATATGGGGAGCCGAGGTTCGGAAGGACGAAACGGCCCGAGGACTGGAAGGCGGCAATTGGAACCGAGATGTACAGGAGGAGACGGGCGTTTATGTAAAGAATTTTTTTAACGAGAGATTAAAGACTTGAGATGACGGCACCCTGCTCGATTATCTTACAATATGGTCGGCTTGAACTAGATTCTATTCATAAGGAGGATCTACTTAGTGCCTGAGCAAACTGTTCATTTCACTCATATCATAGCAGATCAGCAGAGGCCCGAAAGAATAGGATGCACTACATCTGTTACCTACGGTATTCAGTCTAACACTCTAAGTTCTGCGCTAAGTGTAGAGACTTACCCATGAGATTTATACCCGTCATTCTCAGGCTGACGGTCCGGATTCGACAGCCCAGATACCACCTTGACTGTGAATTTGGACTTTAGGACAATTGAGCAATATTGCCGAATGAAAGAAAACAGTAACACGACCGGAAGCTGACCGTGATCTTATTTTCGTCCATTTCTCTCCTTTAAATGAAAGGGTGATTTGGCCAGTTTATAGCCTTGCTTGCATAAGGACATAGCAACAAAGCAGGGAGCCGGCTAATTGATGAACCAGCGCTTACACGCTTGTTTCACCTAGTGTTCCCAAAGCCAGGTGTTTCCCCTCCCAAATACTTATTGGCCCTTTTGTCTAGCAACACTACCACGAATGTGGTACTTCAACTAGTCGAAGAGCAAAGGGCCATTGCTTGTAGCGCAGCATAGGAGAGAGAAGTCTCGTGCTTTCTAGACCTCTGTCCTCTCATTGGCATGATCGAATTCTCTTCAATGCGTACGTTAGCCTGGATCAGAGTGTATGATCCTTCATGAACCGCAATCTTTTTCTTCCAGTCCATAATGAAGTCAGTCGCTTCTTCCGTCCTTTCTGCGTCTCTAGCACATAGAGTATATGGAGAAGCAGCAGCTACTTCTGCCGGAGTAGCTACCCCAGTCTAGTTGAAATAGGTCCTGGGTGAACAGTTGCTACTCATACTGTACCTGTGGGAAACGTAGGGCAACTTCTTTTGTTACGGCATATTTTGCAAAGGAAATTGTTGAGATCGATCGCGAGCACAGTCACTGAACCAATTTGCACCGCACACGTCATCATAACTATCGTTGGCACCTTCTTATCCTCTTGGGTTGACATGAAACAATGCTCGAATTCATGAGGAAAAGACATTGCCAATTGTCAGGCCCACAGTATCACCCGGGGATGCAAGGTTTGACATCACCTCCGCAGATGCTCTCTTTCCACACCACTTAGCATTGCCCTTGGACTTACCCAATTTCGAAGCGCTTGGTTACCAGGACATCTCTGATAGCCCTCCATATTGGAAGTGGCCTGCAATCGATGCTGGCTGAGCTTCCTTCCCCTGGAGAACCGACGTCTCAAGAGTGTACAGGATTAGAGGAGCATCCGTCAGAACAATACCATGATGCGCCTACCCCTGGTGTCTCAAGGCTTAAACAATTATCCCCGCCTCAAGCGAGGCCATCGGGCTTCTGAGCCAGATTGAGATCGACCTGAACACACGATGTCGCTCATGCACTCGAAAAGGAAAACTAATGATGTCCCACCAAAATCATAACCTAGGACTTCCGAGTCATCGGCACATTCAGCAACTAAATGTCCCTTAGTAACAACTAACATCTACCAACCACGACAATAAGTCATCAATTTCTGAAGATAAGCATAGTATCATTCGGGAAAGGAAAAAGAAAACAGCAGGCTCGGTGCAAGCTGACACCGTTCGACTGCAAGGTTTGTCAATCTCCCGAGATATCTGGAGCACTCTTCCTATCTCCTTACGGCTTAATGTCATTTATTTGAGGATGACATTGATGTTACTTGGAAGCCCGTTAGTCCGGGAGCGCCAATGAGTACAGAATACTTGCTCTTGCAGCGAATTCGCATTTATGATGCAACAGCAAACCAAGATTGGTCGTGTTGCACAGTCGCGGAAGGACCAGGGGACTGGCAGGGCGATGTCGTTAGGATGATGAGGATCGACGAGGGCAAGCTCCACGAGCACAACAGTCCGCGCTGCAAATCAAAGTATCCACTGCCTAGCAAGACTAGATCAGTCACCGGTACCCAATCAATGTTCTGAGCGGGGCTTGGGGAAGAAGCACTTTAAAGCTTTAACGCGGTGGCGGGAGGCAGAGGAACCCGTGAAGACGGTGGCCCCGGCGGCCTCTTTTGGGTCCTGAGATGCTGAAGTCCGTCAAGAAGGGCCAAGGACACCATCAAATCAACGTTTGACGCTTATCGCACTTTGCTTCTTTCGAGATCAATTTCAGCTTGCAAAGTTCTGGACTTATGCAAGCGTGGCAACTAGCTTTCGTCCCCTGTGTTCCTGCGTGATGACACTCGTAAATCTCGCTCTGACAAAGATGCTTGCTGTGCAAATTGTTGGATGTGCCTCCGAAATTCTGACGTTGCCTTGGGATCAGCGCTCAGGGCGGCACCAACAGGCGGGAAACGCCTTCAAGTTCCCCTTCCATGCACGTTTAGTGGGACCTATCTCCCTGTTGCCACGAGTTCGTTAATCAACGGCTATCAGGCGATAGAAGATCTTCTGGAGACAAGCATACTTATTTCTCCTAGACCTTCCACACGAGGGCTTGCATTTGCAGAAGCCCTTGTGGACCATAGCGCCTTCATGATCATAAGCGCAAATAGCCCAGTGGCAAGATCTGATTCTGAAGGGGAATTGGACAACAGCGGCAGCCTGTAGTTGATCAGATCAGGACAACTCCTCGTATTGCGACAATCTTGTTGATGGGCCATGTTGTAGAAGTGTTTCTGAGTGAATACAATTGAGTGTTTTCCGTCGTGAAGCATTGCCAGGGTTGCAGTCGGACCCCTGTTGCGCACTAAAAGTAGGCCGGCCCATCCCGTTTGGGTCACTCCTTTCGCAGGAATCCCTCACAAATCACCCTGCACAATATTTCCACAACGCTCCCTACTAACATCAGACATTCTACCTTTAACCGCCAAATTCTCCTCTCCCAGAAGATCTTTCGCCGAAACGATTTAGGACTGCATACCGGTATCCCGGCATATTGCGACATTCTTCACCTCTTGTTTGAGCGGGATCTGCCGTCTCCGCAGAAACGCAATCACCCTCCATACCACCCGGACACGCAACACGATATGCAACTCTGCGCAATCCAACCATTAAGCAACGATTTACAATAGTCTGGCTGCCGTCGCGTTTTGAGCCTAAAGCCGTGGCTCAAGAGCGATGGCCAGCTCACCGCCAGCGTCCCCGCCTCCTGCGCGGCCGATGAGCGCGGTATTTCAAGCAGGAAGGAGTCAGAGTCGGATGAGTGTAAGCAGCAAACTTGGTGGAGGCAGCAGAACCTCAGATGAGGATGGAAAGCCAACGGTATCGGTCAAAGTTGGTGAGTTCACAGAACAGTGGCTCTTGAGTGCCTAAAAGTCAATTAGACAGTCTCATTCTCACTTATGTGATATATAGCTGTGCGAATCCGCCCGCCCCTACGACCGACCGACCCTGGCTATGAGCTTGTCCCTCAGCGGTTTCAACGATCTATGGTCCACACTCTGTCCTCTACAAGTCTAGCTGTTGATTCTCCCCTAGGCCGAAAACTTTTTCATTTTGATAGGATTTTTGGGGAAGACGTCAACCAAGAGGGCGTTTGGGAATATGTACAAGAAAGTGTGAATGCCTTTGTGCAAGGTTATAACGTTTCTGTGCTCGCCTACGGGCAGTCTGGGTCTGGGAAATCCTATACCATGGGGACTTCTGGACCCGCTGAACAGAGCAATCCTCGCGTAATGGGTACGTATGAGACATTCCAGTGATTAATGAGGCGGCAACGGAGCATGCCACATCCAAATTAATATGGAACCAAACTAATACCCGCTCAATAGGAGTTGTTCCTCGTGCAGCTGGATCTTTATTTGAAAAGCTCGAGCGACCGCCAGCCATGAAGCGGAGCGAATCTTCTGGTCTTCGAACACCAACTCGCTATTCCGTGCATTCTACTCAAGGTTTGGCATCAATGGCTAAGGCGACTGTGAATGCGGATAAAAATTGGCAAATGAAGGCTACCTATGTTGAAGTAAGTTCAAGCAGTTCATCCCGAAGCGTGCACTACTAAATGCACTTCGCAGATCTACAACGAGCAGTTGCGAGATCTCTTAGTCCCAGAAACAGTACCTTCACACGAGAGAATGACTGTCGCTATTCGGGAGGATAGGGGTCGAATTTTCATGACGGGGCTTCACCAGATTGATATCAATTCTGTGGACGATCTTCTTTCGGCCTTGAACTTTGGATCATCCATCCGGCAAACGGACTCGACTGCGATAAATGCGAAGTCGTCGCGCTCGCACGCTGTGTTTAGTATCAATCTCGTGCAAAGGAAAAACAAAGCGGCATCTTCAGCGCGAGAGAAGAGATTCTCAATGCCTGTTGAAGCTATGTCAGGTGCAGAGGATTGGGTCACTGTAGACAGCAAACTCCATTTCGTGGACTTAGCCGGGAGCGAAAGGCTAAAGAACACCGGCGCTTCTGGTGACCGTGCAAAAGAAGGAATCTCAATCAATGCGGGTCTCGCAAGCTTAGGCAAGGTCATCTCCCAACTATCGACTCGACAAACTGGGACCCATATTTCATACCGCGATTCTAAGCTAACTCGCCTGCTGCAAGACTCTCTTGGTGGTAACGCTATCACATACATGATCGCTTGTGTGACTCCTGCGGAGTTCCATCTTAGCGAGACACTCAACACTGTCCAATATGCTCAACGGGCTAGAAATATCCAGAGCAAACCTCAAATCCAGCAAACATCAGACGAAGCTGATAAGCAAGCTGTTATCGATCGTTTACGAGCCGAGGTATCCTTCTTACGTGACCAAATTCGCAATTCCGAGCGTGGAATGAGTGCCCCACAGGAAAGGGCCGAGCGGCAAAATGAACGCGAAATTGAGCTGCAAAATCACCTCCTTGACGTGCAAGAGAATTATTCAGCCCTGAGCCAACGCCATGCAAAGCTCATTTCAGAAATCACTAAGGCGAGAGATGACGAGTCGGGTGAGACGCCCACGCTCACAGAAGCAATTGGCGACTCAGCTGTCGAGCGATTGAAAAGATCGAACTCCTTCGCTGAGGCTGTAGAGCAAGTCGTGCTCGAGTACGAAAAGACCATCCAAAGCCTAGAGACTTCTCTATCATACACGAGATCCTCCCTGGCGACCACA
Source organism: Cladonia borealis (assembly GCA_018257855.2). Taxonomy (NCBI): domain Eukaryota; kingdom Fungi; phylum Ascomycota; class Lecanoromycetes; order Lecanorales; family Cladoniaceae; genus Cladonia; species Cladonia borealis. The sequence goes on along the minus strand of JAFEKC020000011.1, from coordinate 350,617 downwards.
GAGAGTACACTTTTGGAAAAGGAGAATAGGTGCGCTTACGTTGAGACAGTAAATCAGCAACTCCAAACCCGTATACAGAAGTTGATGGACCGAGATTCGGAGAACGAGGCATACCTACACAACCTAGAAGCTAAGCTTGATGGTCAAAGCACAGGCGACGAGAAATCTGCAGCACTGGTATTAGAACTTCGAAAAGAGATCGCCAGAGTTCGTGCGAGTGAGGCTCAGTGCGAAGACTATATCTCTACCCTTGAAGAGCGGCTCGCCGAAGCAGATATAGATATGGAGTCGAAGCAGCGTGAATTGGACCGGCTTGAGCACGTTGTCGAACGCCAAAGAAGTCTGGGAAAGCTTGATAGTCTGATCCATGAATTTGATCACCTTCAGCAAAATGGCAAGCCAGAGGATGCGCCAGTTGAGAGCAAAACGCTCACAAATGGTGTGTCCAAATCAAAAAAGAACTCTAAGCTCCAACCGCCGTCATGGTCAACACTCCAGGAAGCTGCGAATACCGCCATTCCGGAGTCAGACGACGAGGATGACACGATACTAGCGCCACAGGCGACAAGTGGTGCAACTGAGGATCAAGACGAGACTATCGATCAACGTGATGTCAGCACTGCAAGAGCAAGTCCAGCAGCAGTAGCTGGAGCCATTGAGCAACACAGTCCTGAGCAGTCCAAGGTGGTAGCCGACAAGCTTGAAGATGTCACGCAGGAACTCTTTGACCTTCGAATTCAACACGAATCTACCATCGGCGAATTCGACATGCTTAATGCAAAGTATCATGAAGCTCTACGTACTCTTGCTGAACTGCAAGATGCGGTCGACGAAGCCCGTCATCCGGCTGAAGCAGGCAGCATTGTATCCCCAGCTTCAACTAGGCCAACATCTTTTTTAGAGGACGCGAGGGTGAACGAACTAAAGGATGGGGGACAATTACCATCCTCGCGTTCTCTATCATCGGAATTGTCCTCGGCACGGGATTCCAATACTTCCTTAGACCCATCATCAGTCGACGAGAGTCCTCACAAGAAGGTACCGTCTGGGGACTGGAGACGAATGTCTCATCGTGAGGAGTCTCTCTTGCAGGAAATCGAAGATTTGAGAAGGACGAACACCGAGAAAGAGGAAGCTCTGAGAAGCTCTGATGGAAGGTATTCAGAACTGCAAGAGCTACATGCTGAGACTTTGGACATAATTGAGGAACTCAAGACGGAGGTGCAGAAGGCCAGACACAGAAGTCCCACTTCTCCCACCTCACCAGTGATCAGGAGAAAGTCGAGTCAAAATGTCATGACGATCGACCGGGCTCATCGGTCTCTCGCCTCCCTGAGAAACATCGCCGCCGAAAACCTCGAAGACAAACCAGACACAATGCAGAGCTTCGAAATCAATCTTAACACTGCAATGCATGAGCTACACCAACGGTCTGAACGGGTGCAGCTTCTTGAATCAGAGCTTGCAACCCTTAAGAAAGAGATGGAGGCAAAGGCCACAATGATATCAGGGTTGACCAGAGAACGCTCCAGTCTCAAAACTTCAGCACCTATGGATATGTCTGTTGTGTCTACGTTGCACGCCCAACTTCTACAAAACGAAAATCAAATGAGAATGCTCCAGGAACAACACGCTTCCCGGGAGCAGGAGCTGCTTAGCGAAGTCGAATCGCTCAAGCAATCGCTAGAACACGCCGAATCAGCGAAGGCCGCAATGCCGGGCTTCTTCCCGGAGACTCCAGCTACATCCACCGAATCGAACAAGCAACTTGGTGACAGTATGGCTTCTCAACAAGAGGTCCAAAGACTACAGGAAGAGGTCTCACAGTGGCAACAGAAGCACAACACTACGGTTGAGTCGATGCAAGTTTCCGAAAAGAGACTTCGTTCTACAATCAGTGAGCTAGAAAACTCTCTAGCCAGCGTTGAAGCTATGCGTAGAAGATCTGACGAGAAGGCTCGCGAATCTGAGGGCATATCGGCAACTGCAGCAGATCTCGAACACGAGAAGGCCAACCACGTACAGACAATCTCCGCGTTGAATAGGGAGATTGATGGACACAAGGCAACAATTGGCTCACATACGGGCCGCATCGCTAGGTTAGAGCAACTCCAAGCCACCGCTCGTGAACAACTTGAGGAGGCAGCACACTTCAGGAGCGAGAACGAAAATCAACTCGAGGCTCAACGCCGACAAATCGAAGAGCTTGAACAACAGATTGAAGAACGTGAATCTGCTGTCCAATTCCACAAACACGGCTTAAAGTCGTTGCATGACTCCCACGCTCGTGAAGTTGATAGTCTTCGCTCAACAATCAATGACCACGCCCAAGCTAAGGCAGACCTAGAACATAAGCTAGAAGAGATGCAAGGCGTATATGCCAGCCAGATCGGCCGGCTCGAGACGGAAGTCATTGATCTCAAAGATCAATTAGAAAGAGCCAAGGCAGGACTCACAGAGGAGCTTCGACAGTCAAAAGCAGCATGCGATGCAATGCAGCAACAGCGAGACCACCTTCAACAGCAGGTCCAAAGTCTTAAAGAGGAAATTGCCGCAGCTGTCAAGTCGAATGAGGCTAGCATAGCTGAGATCGAGAAGATCAAAGCCGAAAAGGACAGAGCAACAAATCTAGTCGACGAATTGGAGGAACAATTGTCTGTTTCATACGATCAACAACAAGCCAGCAATAGCCGACTATCAGTCCTCAGTAATAGCCAATCGCAAAACCCTCAGGTCACCGCAACCCTTACCGCGCTTGAGAAACAACTGGAGGCCTCTCAAAACCAGGTGGAGCAACTGCAGGTAAGACATACTTGGCCCTTTCATATAAATGAAGTACTCACCAACCCATAGGCACAAATGCGCGACTCACAGCAAATCGATCGCAATTCATCAGCAGCCTCTAATCCACGTAAAAGTGCTTCTGTCACCACACTACCATCTCCCCCACCAGCCATTCCGCTACCCCCACTCCCACCTGGGGCCGCTGTCACATCTCCTACTGCGTCTACTTTCCCCCGAGAACCATTCCCCTCACCACCTAGCAATTCAAATGCCGAACTCCTTGCCAGCCATGCCGCTCAACTCGAAGAGAAGGATAATCATATCCGACAAATGGAAAAGCATCTCTTCGCTGAGAAGCAGCTTACTGCAACTCTCGAAGAAGCTCTTGTCGATCTTGAGACCCAGGGCAACAAAATCAAGCTGGACATGGAGGCCTGGAAGAAGAAGTGCTGGGCCAACGAGGGCGAACTCAAAGAGCTGCGGAAGGAGAGGAGTGGTGCAAGGTACAGCGTGCAAGCAGTGGAAGAGGAAAGGGATAAGAGACGTGAAGCGGAGAGGGCGAAGGCACAGCTGGAAGAGAGGATGAGAGCAGTGGAGAAGAAGAAGAAGAAGAATGGTTTCAATTGCTTCTAAGTAAAATCTCGAAAGTCCACGCAGAAATGGGGATTGCAGGAGGCATTTTGGAAGCAGACACGGAGGATGGCAATGTGCTGAAGATGTTCATGTGCTCATGGCGGATTTGCTTTTGCTTTTGTTTTTCCCTCTTTACTCTTTACTACTACACCTGCGCGCCGAAGATACCCTTTGTACTATACTATATCGATCGACATTACTTTCATTTCAAAGCGGTAAGCTACTCACTTCAGTAAATATTTTCATTTCATCCTTATATATTTTATATTCGAAGAGCCAGATGAAGAGCTAGATATATATGTCCCATTTTCTAGCTGAGTTCAAGGAATAAATCAATACGACTCCGTAAGTGTATGTGGAAGCGTTCATTATGACCACCAATGGTTCTCCCTGTTGCAAGCTTTTTCTTCTCACACATCGATTAGCGATACATCGCGATCACCCGCTGCATATCCCAGATTTTTCTATGCGCTACACGATCCTGGTCACTGCGTGTCTGGGTACCGCTACCGAGTGGTGAGGCTGGCCTTGCTGTCGGCGATTTGTCTCATTGCTTACCGACCCGATCATCACCGACCAAAGCGGATACTCGACCATGGCCTCGGTAAAGAATGGCCCACTACTTAGCTGTCCCTGCTCCTCATCGAAATTTTCAGAGTATTCAGACTCGATAAACATGCATCTATACCTCCCTCTTCTCTTCACCCTATCAGCTACCCTAACAACAGCCCAACTCACCCCCAACAGCACCTCCCAGCTGCCCACCAACGCCTCCTTCCAGGACCTTATCGCCTACCTCCCCTTCATAAACACCACCGCATCCTTCTTCCTCGCCGACCCTCGCGCATCCAACCAGCTTGCCACAGCCCCCTCTAATCCTGTCACAATCTTCATCGACCTCGATCTCCCCTATCAGCAATTTCTTGAGACTCCCTTACCTCCTGGGTTAGCAGGAGAAACTGAGAATGCGAGTGTGAGTAATGAGGCATTGCAGAGTGATCTGTTACAGTACTTGCAGATTGATGGAGTGAGGCCGAGTACCACTTTCAATGGAACGCAGTTTCTTCAGACGAGGTTCAATGATACGACGTACGAGAATGTGACTGGGGGTGAAAGGATTGAGGTGTTCAGGAATGAGACAAATTTTTAGTATGTGGATGTTCTTATTAGTTGCGAGGTTATCGATTTGCCTGGGGGGAAGCAAAAGGCGAGCATGAGCATCAACTGACAGGGTTATCGTTTGTTTTCCTTCTGTCCCGTGGTGACAGGTCATTAATTGGATGATTTCCTACAGCATCGGTACAGGTATCAATTTCAAATCCAACGTCCTCATACCCGACCTCACCTTCGCCGGCGGCATCCTCCACATAGTGGACACCCCTTTCGCACCTCCCTACTCAATCGCGTCAACCGGCATCGTCCTCAATATCTCCATCCTCGCACCCATAACCGCTCAACTCTACCAATACCCTCAAACTCAAGCTCCGCTCAACATCTCCACTGCGCCTGATATAACCGTCTTCGCTGTCCAGAACTCCGTCGCCGATACATTATGCCCTAATACGACAATAGGTTCTAACTACAATTACACCGGGACTTACTGTTCTGATGCTGCACAGCTGAGTAATTATATTGTACCTGGGCAGGTGCTGTACAGCACGAATTTAACGAATGGGGTTGTAACAGCTGGGACGGCTCTGCCTGCGAGAGGGAATGCGAGTGTGGGGGCAGGGGCGCCGCTTGTGGTTACAACAGACTCGAATGGAGATATTTTCGTTAATAACAGTAGGATAATACAGAGGGATATAATAACCAGTAATGGAGTTGTGCAGGTGCTCGAGAGGTGAGTTTCCGCTCACTAGGTCTAAGGGACTAATGTTGACGAGTGGGTGATTAGTGTTTTTTCATCCGGTGTCAGTGCTGGGTTGAACTCGAGTACTGCGTTGGATTCGACCGAGCAAGAATATCCTTTTTAACGAATACCGAAAAGTTTGGTGGCGTTATGGACCAGTGACTTTTGGATCCTGTAGTAAGGACTTGTGGCTAAGAAGCTGCTGTAATCAACAGCGAGCCCGCAGATACAGCTGGAGGAGGAGAATGAAAGGGTGAGTATCCTGGCGCAGTTTTTATACGAGTTTCCTCTTGTAGACTGGATCTTGGGTTGAAGCGTTGCGAGTACATTGGGATTCCACTTCTGCCTTAGCAAGGGAGAAATCAAAAATTATGGCTTGTTGAGTAGAAGAGTAGAAGTATTGGGCATACCGATTCAAATTGCTAGATTTACCTAGAGGACTTATAAACCATAGTTTTTCATTATGTGCAACCCAGTGCTAGAGACCCGTTTCAACGTGAAATGCAAAAACTGAGATCACGTAACGCAAAACCGAGTGCAAGAAGTAACTTAATTTATATAACAAAATAAGCCCACAAAGTCCTAGCTGTCATGGTTCAAAGTTCGGAAGACTGCCAAATACCACCATGCGCAAATCCCACCAAATTAAGCGAGAGCAAGATCCCCAGGTCGAACTTAATGGTGGTCGTCAACTCGTACGGGTAGCCTACGATTGCTTGTTCGGCCCTGAGCAATGAAAATGATTCTTGAGAGTGTCGCCACCGCAGAGGCAGTTTCACCATTAAGTGGCGGTCCTGGATTAGATTTGCCTTCCTTGGGATTTGTGTGGTGGGTGGTTGGTCAACCGTTTATTTTTTTGCTCTTTTCTTGCTCATTTTTTTTTCGGCCTTTGCTAAGCGAGCTCTCTAGATAAACGAATACGTTCCGTTCGTATTCTGAAGATTGCTGAGATTAAGCTTCAATACCGCCTCCAGGCAGTAAGCAGTAAGAGACATTGCTGTATCAAGTGGCGTCGGGGCTCCCAAATTGAGGTAGTCTCTAGGCACCACACAACGCGTATACAAGACGCGCAGCACTCTCCTCCAACGTCTACTCTGGAGTTACTCGGTCCCTATCTCCATAGCCGAAGTGATCCTACACTGAAACCATCCATTGATATTCCTCTGTTGCTACATCATGCTAGGCTACAAGGCAAACTTCCGGACACCTGCCCTTCCTACTGTCTCTCCGTGGCTCCCTAAAATATGAAAGCGCACAAATCAGGCTCCTCTCCTACCGTAACTCGTTAAAACAGCGCGCACATTTTGCCACCTTTATACCATCTAAGGCGAACCTCCGAGGTTGGAACTTTGACCGGTGCTGTCGGTACTCCGAAGATAGGATACCGTCTCGAATTCAAACATAACCATTGCCCTGACGCCACACAGTGGGCTCATACCATGACTACCACGGCAGAGATCGATCAGAGGTCTCAATGTTAAAGGCAAATGCTAGGTGCTCTTCTGAATGCGGAGGAATGAATACCAGGACCCATTGATTTCGCCATTTGCCTTAGCAATCCAAAGTAAAGCACGCCTTGCAATATTCCCACCATTAAGATACCAGCCTCCATAGGCCCAGGCATCGTGATGTTGCCTCGATGGAGATTGCTGTCAGTCAGATATCGTATCATCTCGGGATCGTGTCTGCCTCAGTTACTCTTTATGTTTCGGGCAATACCAGCCAAAGGAGCTGCGACAACCAGTCATTGAAGTCTCTGACGCTATTGGAAAGGCTTGCTCGTGGCTGGGGTGCAAAGACCCAACCTTGTGGTTTGCCACGAGTGATGGAACCTGGGGAAAGTTCATCTAGGACAACGTAATCATCAGGGGACACATCACCACCTACTAACGAAAACATATTGCGGAAGTTGTTCGAGGCGTCGGAGAGTGGTTGCTGTCTTCTGTAGGTGATCATATATCGATTTCCTGGCTTCGTTACGTCTGGTAGCCATGGTAGAGACCTTTGCGGCAATTTTAATACCATCAATCTCAGATGACCTTTTTGAACGGGCACAAAGCAATTATGGAGAGTTCCTAGCGACATTGGAAGCCTGAAGATACCCTGAAGAGTACTTTCCTTTAGTCGCAGGAGACCAAATCAGAGCGATAGCAGAGGGAATTTCTGAGTCCTGCCCCTCAAAGGTCTCTTCTGAGGCTGCAGCCCTACGTTTGGACATCAACTCCGATCTATTTTTAATCTTGCGTCAATATCATGTCACATTCTTTAGGCAATCTTTGCAACGCATACAGCTTGTGGCGCACATGTGTGTACCGGAGAGTTTCTCCTTGCTGCAGGCACCCAGTTTCGGAGCAACCGCATTCTCGGGATCATGCAACTTGTGGCCAGACATGGCCATTTGGTAGATCTGAAAATTATTTGTCATGTTGACAACATGTCACATTGCGGCTACATACTGAAGTATTCGCAATCCTCCTACAGTAAGTCTGTCTCCGGCGATTCAGGGGACATGTGCACTGCATAGCTGCAAGACAAGCTGAGAACACCAGGGTACTCACCAAGTCATTGGCTGTAAGTCTGCTCAACATGCACAATGAAGTTTCTCACTATGCTGATGACGACGACCTTGCAGTTCAGCAACGGGGCAATACCGCCGATGCTCTGAAACGAAACCATCTCCAATTCTCCACACACGCACCATCAAACCTTACACTTTGACCTCGCTGTGCAGATTGAAGAGCCAAGAGAATGATAGAAGCCGAGTTGACACTGTAGGAGTTACAGCAACACCTGAAGCATAGCCTATCAAACTTCTATTGCTGCTATCCCTGTGCAAGCTGACAGATAGTCTGGGCATTGTGACTCAAGAGATCACTCGATCACTGGACCTCAAGAAATGCGAGGCAAGTCGATATTGGAACAGGGAAGAAGATGGATGAATTGTACCTACACAGTACCTTACTGCCTCCCTCAGAATCGTATCAACATCGTCCAAACCCCAAACCCTAATCTAAGCGAGATAAACCGATACACCCTACCCAACTAGATCGCACAACAGCGAATCGAAAACAGCATTGAAATCCATTGACAATTTCCCAATCTAGCGGGGATCCTTAATTAAGTTGATGTCTAATGACCTATCTTCTTGATCGTTGACATCTTAATTGGACGAGTTGAATTGGTTTTCGTTTGTACCAAACATTGCTGCAAAAGCATGAGTACCCGACAAACCACATGATACAGCGCCAAAACAGGCCATTCTGAAAGTCACTCCTTGATCACGATGGTCTTCTTTCCTGTGCGCCCCTTTCAAGTACGAGAATCTTCTCTAGACCGTAATGATATATGCTTTGACCGCCACGCGACGAGCAAAACCAATTTACGGTGTGGTCCTCCAATAGCCAGGATATGGAGATTCGGGGAATATCCTGCGCGTACACCGGACCCCAAACCTTATCACCAACTATGCGACAAAGAACACACTAACGATACTAGCGTTATGCAGGCTGGAACGGCCGAATAGGCGACCCCAAAGCCTGACCAATTGAAGAAGTTTCCTGTTTCAGCTAGCGGTAGCGGGTGGTCCTCAATGCAGGCATCCTTGCAGATCCTTGCCTCACCATTGGAAGAGGCGTATTCACAGTGGGGCTCTTGCCTGCTGCCGCCCAGCACAATGTGAGTTGTCATTGTTGGTTGCATGGTCGAGACACCGCACTGAAGAATCTAGCCCTAATATACACAGACGTACTCTAGTGATAAAAAACATAATAATCACTTCAAGCCGGTATCGAATGCGGTGAAGCAACGTGCTGACCGTCTCAAGTTCCAGGCGTCCCGTCCCTTATGCTGACTGTTGGGACAATCTTCCTTTCTTCTTCCTCTTACAACTCTGCGGAGGTAACGGTCCTTTTGTATATCCCGAGATCAGCACACCACCAATGAAGATAATCCTGAGGCACAATCAATATGTCCCACGGTGGCTTGCATCATCGATGATCTCTTTCCCTCCAATTAGAGCCAATGGGGATCAGTCATCGGGCACGTACAGTCACATACGCAAGAGATGGTCCTCTCTAAGGTGCGCAATGCTCCGATACACCCATGCAAGGTCAAAGTTACCAATAAAGTGTGAGGGTCAGACGGATGGGGAAGGACAGCAAGTCAAGGATATATTGAATGCCTTTCAAGGAGCAACAAACCGTTGTGAATTGCACTCACACATCCTCTATGGTTTGCAGGGAAAATGTGAATTCCGGGTCATGTGTGGAACGTCATCTTCTGGCCAGCGAGCAAATCCGGTCTTTGCGCGCCATGCCCTCGTGAACAATAATACAAAACGCCATTTCGATATGCAGAATCGATGCAGCCATGAGTATTCATGCTGCTGTACACTGTAGACATCCATTCGGACGAAAATAGAGACAGTGCGAAAACTGCGCAATGCTGACAAAAGTAGTGCTCAGGTAATCATAGGACTCATCACACCCTAGAAGACGGTGGATGCTTCGCGCACATACCACATACACCTTGTCGACCCGCATATAAATTGACCCTGGTATTCTATTTTCCTTTTAATAAAGCAAAGCAAAGCAGTCATCGGTTTTGACTCATCTGTTCTCTTTGTTACCGCGCACAGCCTGTTTGCACGGGTTGCGCTGCGAAAGAAGGCAGAACAGAAGTTGGTAGGGCAGCCACACAGATTTAGGCGCTTTCACTTGACCAGGACATGGCCTAAGCTGTAGTTTCGCAACGCAAGCCGACCAACCATCAAATCATATGAAAGAATAGTAAAGGCCTCACTTCGGTGTGCTTCATCGTATGACTAGAACAGGCAGCACTTTGACCCAGCTTTTATAAAGGAGGGAGGTCATTGCTTCTCAGCTCGGGGGTGCATTGAGTGGACTGGGAGTCAGCGCAGGAGAGAAAGTCTGGTGCAACGACTCGCTGCGAGCTGCCGGCTGGGAATATTAGTCTACCATCCCAGCTTGTCTGCGGGCCTTGTTCCTGACTGGACATACGCTAGTGCTAGTGGTATTAAACAATACGCCACCCTAAGCCCTCCCAGCCATCTTATTAGTACTCCTTTCCCGTCAGACTCTGCTCGACCCATTTCTACCAAGATCATCCTACATCACAGTGCATACTCGTCGCACGTAGACAATTCACCTTCTACAACATCATTTGGGTCGTGCGCTGCATTGATCCATCTAGTTCAATTATCCAAGTCCGTCAGATCACTTCAGACCGACCATATGTCTAGAGAGAGCCACAGTCAAAGTCCTCCCTCCTCTCCTCTCCTCCAATACAGCAACGCTTCGCGACGAAGAACGACGACGAATATCCTCCAGGACAGTATATGTCCGGGTCGAGGACAAGATCCGCCTTGCACATAAGAAACACCACAAGCCTGATGCACGCGACAACCAAACATGTACCACTATTCTATCCCTCCAGCGGGATACACTCGATATGATTATACGACCTCAGCATCAACCTCGCCCTCAAGTTCACCACCACCTCACCCGACATACACATACTATATACCGCCTCAGTACAAATCACCTACGACATCACCCAAGACACCGAAACGACACTCAAGAAAGGCCAGCTACAACCCTCCCCTAGGACCTGGAGGATGGCACTCTCCACCTGGATATCCATCACCTGCTCACTATCACACCCGGCCAGATTATGCGTCGCCACCGGCGTACCAGGACTATGTGAGTAATTTTGGTCGCAAAGAAAAGCCTCGCCGCTATTCAACACCCAACAACCGTGGCGGTGGCGAAAACACTGGCCCAAGGCGCTACGCGTCCGTGCAATCGCAGAAACAGCGTATCTACGTTGATACGTCTGACGAAGCAGATGATTCGCCTACATTCTCATACATCAAGCCGCGAACCGGCCCAAAACATGAAAAGTACTCGAAGCCCAAAGCTAACCAGTACTTTTTCATGAACCAGGATACTCACTATGACGACGTCCATGAGTCACACAAGACACGACACCACCGGCACTCAGAGCCTAGACCATCTACAGCGAAACCGAAAAAGACCGTGCCGCCACCTCGGGAGGCAACAGCTGCTGATGCGGCCAAATATCGCATCCCGGCTGGCTATTCGCTGAAGAACTGGGATCCCTCTGAGTCACCTGTCTTATTACTTGGGAGCGTCTTCGACGCTAATTCGCTCGGCAAATGGATTTACGACTGGACAGTCTACCACAATGGCTCTGATACACCCATCTCAGAGGTTGCAGGCGACCTCTGGTTACTTCTCATCAAACTATCCCACAAGATGAAACGAGCCGACGAATGCCTTCCTCGCGTGAGATCCTTAGACAACCAAGATCTACTTGAAGATTTCCTCGAAAGTGGAGATCGTCTGTGGATACGCTTCAAGAAGTTGCTTAAGGTCTGCGAAGACTACATGTGGAAGGTGGCAAGGAAGGAGGGCGCGAAAGGCGCCGTGACGATGGGGAAGAACAGTGGCACCGAGTTCGTTGACACCATCTTCGGACGCGACAGGCAACTGGAAGAGACGGAGAGCTTGATGCAAGGCATTAGGCTATGGAACATGCGCTTTGACGCAAACTGCGAAAGCATTCTGAAGCGGCCATCGGCGGCCTAGGAAGATGATTGGGCCCGTTTTCGTTTGACTCATCTACTTGTTCTTTCCTTCTTGGGAGGATGATTCATTCTACAAAAAATTTCCCCTCGCAGTCTTGCAGCGCTTCCTGCGATGATACCCATTCTTGTTACGCTGGGAGGACTTTTGGCACAAAGCATCACTAGGCGGCCGCATTTCAAATGTATCACTATAAAGCATTGGGATGGAGGGTTACCTACCAGCATTGTTACCGGGCGCACTCGGAGTTCAGGGGATATTTCTTTTCACGAGTCAACAACTTTGGCTCTTATTACAAAAAAGCCGTTTTTGAGCGAGGCAACCTATAAGATGGAATTTCTACCTATATGTTATTCAGCGATCTATTGTATCTATATTACCTACATTATCTATATACCCAAAAACTTCTGTTCTCCAATACAATTCATTCCAATGCCATTCCAATGCCCTCCCTATCACTCCCCCTCAGCCTTGCGATCAGTAATTCAATACAATACCCTACCTAAATCCTTCATTCATTCAATACCACTCTAAAATCCACTACTACCCTATGTAGGTACACACCCTCTTTTCCCGTCAGCAGCGTGCCATGTGCTCCCCTGAAACTCAATCCGCGACCACCTTTTTTTCTCATCTGACCACCCACCCACTCACAAGCCCCTACAGCCGCCGGCGCAATTTTATCGCAAATCCTACCCTAATATATTCGACCACCATAATTTCACGACTAGAATCCTACCTTTGATAATTTTATGATTGAACCAACACGAGAGGATCGTTTGCCTGATTTATTAATTTAATTAATTAATAATAATAACACAACAATAATAACAATAACTACTACGACCACAATCTAATCCCCCTCCCTTCCTTAGTACGACCTGCATGCGCAATCCATCCAGGTACCTCTATGCACCATCTCATCCACTTACCTTCCGGCAACCTTCATCCGTCCGTGTCCGTCTATGCAAATCATTTACGCATACACCTCCACCGTATTCTACCGTCCATGCAAAATCATCCAAGACATCCAAGCATAAGCATACGAGTACACCGTACCGTCCATGCAAATCATCCAACACATTCAAGCCAATCTATCGCTCGGATGCAAATCATGCACCCCATCCACCGCCAATGATACCTCCGTACCAAGCGATCCAACCATTGCGAGATGATCGCCAAAGCGCAAAAAAAAGGAACAAGGAAAACTCTGATCAGCCATTGCCGTAGACCGTATTTTGCTTGCTTCTGCTTACGGGGTACATACCCTAGCCAAGCTGATTAGTGCAATGCCATGCTTCCATGCAAGTCATTCGGCCGTGCCTCGCATGAACCATTGTCTCTTTCTCTAATGCTTACTTACGGCCGAAGGAACGGACTCCCAAGCCAATAGGAGGAAGGTAAGCGCTGGGCTGAATGGGCTGAATGGAAGTCCTCCCGGGGGGGGGGGTGTGAGATGCGGCTAGGGTATGTCGGTCAAACGTATGTCTGACGGAGATGAAAATGCTATTTCGGGGAGCTGTGTTGGTTGGTTAGCGACATCATCATCATATTTCGTTTTTTTCTGTGCTACTCGTGTACGTACATACATACAAACTGTAGGCACCCCGCTTCACCCCGCTTTCCTTTCCTTTCCTTCGCTTCTTGCTTTTTGCATATTGGTTTGCTCTTTGCAATTTGTTCGGGGACATTGTCGGCTTCGGTGGTTTTTTCCCGGCGGGTTAAGTCCCTTGCTTCCTACCTTACCACCACTACGAACGTGATTGCTTTTTCTTTTTTGCGGGATGGGATGGGATGGATGGATGGGTGGATGGGTGCGTGTGATGGGATGTGATTGATGTGATTGATTGCCCGCCCGGGCGGTCGTATGTAATAGAATAGCGGTGATAGCCCACAATCACCATATCGCTTTGCATGTATGCTATCTCAATCACTATCACCTCAGACATACACACCCACCCCTCTGCACCCCACCATTATCACACCATATAATAAGCGCCCATCTTGCGCACATGTCCGTCATTTCTGAAGTCTGACTAGCCTAGCGGCTCACTTACCCCACCTAACGACACCCTCTTTCTTTTGTTGAGCGGTTAGGGGGGCTTGTCTCATCACAAATAAGCGCTTACAACTCTGTCACATTGGTGGAGTTCATGTTTCAGCTCGCTCGTGCATATGCATGAAAAAAAATGTGTGATTTTTTGGGAAGGTGGGCATAGCCTTGTCAGCTTTTTGTGGGTGATGGGGGGGGGGGACTGTTTGTTTCAGGGGAATCGGATGGTTGGTTTGGGGCTGCGCGCGGCTTGGAAGCGCTGGGTTTGGGGGCTGAAATGCGGTGTGGGCTTTTTGTTATCTAGCGAGAATGTGAAGTCATCTGCCTTGGTTGAGCTTATGTGGGGTCTTGCACTACGTCTTCACCCTAGTATCGTCAGGTGATGATCAGATATGGAATCTTTTACAATTGAGTATAAGGGTCGTGATAGGAGTCAAATAACGCAGATACTTAGAGACATTTGTGGACTGCGAATCATTGATATGATTGGAAAGATGGAGCTTTCACCCAGATGTACTCGCGGCACTCTTATTAATATCTATACCTTCAGATACTAGCCGGATCGTCGGCAATCTTGCTGTCATTCCCACGAGACTCGTGAGTCGGACATGCAAGCCTCGTCCTCGTTCATTTCCTCATGACCGTACTCCACGGGCGATGGTTCAGTAGAGTAGTCGTCGGACAAACCATCCTAATCCACATCCGTTACCTCATGCCGTACTCGACGTGATGGTGTGGCGAAGTAGTCAGGCATGCGTTCGCTCCGTCCTTTCTTGACCCTCCAGCTCCAGTATTCCTCGAATGAGGCCGGCACACCCAATTCGTCCTTTAGCATGTCTGACCATTTGCCGAGGAATTGTGTAGCGGAGCCTTCAAATTTTGCTCTTTCTTCTTCATATAAAGCCATCCATGACTCCAGCTGATCAATCAACTCCGATTCTTCGTCTTGAATCTCTTCTATTGTGTCTTGTGGCATGGGGGCGAAGGGACTCCAAGCTCGAATTTTGCAGCAAACATGAGTAATACCCAGCCTCTCAAAAGCCTCCACACGAGCAAATTCAAGGCAGCATCGTTCAATAGCATCGAGGCTTAGGTCAAAGAATCGGCACCATGATAAGAAGAGGTCCTCCTTCTCACACCACGAGAGGGGCACTTGTCGGAGTAGAATAGTTGTAGGCGTACAGCCTTGAAGCGAACACGCACATCGACAAGAGTCTCGACAGGAGGCTCCCCATAGACCAACTAAGCGAGTAAGAACATCCCTATGAGGCCACCACTTTGCGAGCAGAGTACGTAAAGTAGGACTCTCCGTAACGTCTATCAAATACTCGAGGCGTTCTGTGCTGAACGATTTGAACCTTTCTGAGAGGAGATGAAATGCGTTCAGTGAGTGACCTCTTATTAGTGTCGTAGGGTCTCCACCGTGAGACATCAACCAACTTGCCATATCCAAATTGGGTTTCAGGCAAGCCTGGTGGAGTGGGGTAAAGCCCTTCTCATCATAGACATTAGTATCATGAAAGCCAGATGACCAAAGCCGGTCTGCAAACTCTGCTACTTCCTGAGACGGCACGTAAATAGATCCGTAAATAGACAATAGTCTGTGATAGACTGTTGGCCAGAACAAGCTGGGCTCCAATGCTTCCGGAATTTTCACCCCGACGTTCTTCAGAGCCTTTGCAGTGGCGGCAGCATAAGCGTCCAAAATCTGAATTGGCTCGTCACTATGGGAGATGCACAGGTGATCGAGTTCACGATGAGATAAGTGTGCTATGGCTAAATTACGCAAGCGTTTCGATCTCTGCACCATAGCCTCGATTATTGCAGTGACTACACGGCTCGAAAGCCCATAATTATTCCTTACGGCGTCGGCGAGGGCGTCATCGCGTCTTTGGTACGCCACAGAATCAGGATACGCATCAAGAAGTGTTAGGATTGCTTCATCCTGCCGGTTTTCTATCGCATACTCCAGTGGCGTGATGCATTCCCTGATCAAATCGCGAGAATGTCCAAGAAATCTCCCATTGTGCTGTACACCAGCGGCAAGAAGAATCTCCATTCCAAGTGGCCAATATACCGAAAGATGAAGCGGCGTCCAACCAAAACGGTCCTGCTCCCCAAGATCGTAGTCGAGACTAATGAGCTCTCGTAACTTGGCTTCTCGCTTGGCCAGGACAGCCTTGGAGACAGGTCCAAAATCGGAGTCTCCGAATCTATCAGCAAGGGACACTCCAACAGCAAGAGACTAAGATTACCTTCAATCAAATGCGGAAACTGAAGGCAAGCCTTAATGGTTCCTTGACGGCCTAGAAAATTAGAGAAATCCGACAATTGCCATCCCTCGTTCACATGCAGAAAGAGATATATACCGCTCCACACGTCACACGGGAAACACGTAAAGTTAAGACAGTTCGCCCACGGTGTGTGGTGTCTCATGTTATTCTTGCAAATTCCAATCTTTGTACACGTCGAAAGGAAGAGGACCAGCAATTCCTGTGTTTCCTGATCTCTGCAAAAATTCCCATAGTAAAGCAGCATCCAATCAACAGATGAAAAGAATACCTGGCCACTTGAAGTAAGCGCATGAACTCCTGGGTTGCGGAGCCTTCAAATATGACTCACGTGGAGCAAAGTCAGCCCATCTTGGTCCACGTCGAAAGGTGAGGCATCCCCAACACGGAACAACCCACGTAAATTTTTCATTCCGCCCTCAAGGTGATGGATCACTCCATGTTCCAGTGGTCCTAGGTACAAATGATCAAGAAAGTCGTGGACTTGAAGAAACGCTGGGGATTCCCATATGTTCACGACCCGAATAACGGACAGCTGTGGGCTGATCGCAAACCCCCCGGCTCCGCTCGTAATTGAGAAGGTATAGTCAATCATTCGTCTCAAAGACCATGTCGGGAGCATGCATCTAACCTTGACAGACTGGGTCTTTTGAGTGTTCGTATAAAGCGGACATTTATTGGAGTGCTGACTATAGGACTCCCATGAAAGCCGCCAGTACCGCCATCCTTTCAAAATATCGCGTCCTTGCCGATTTGGCCCACATGAACATAGACGATAACGTTCAACGTCCCAAACCTGTTTCACGGCAAACCCAGGTTTTTCCTTTGTCAACATATCGCAAGCTGACCGCAACTCACTCGGCTTGCTGAGAAGTTGATATTGAGCTCGTGCAATAGTCGACTGATGTGCTTGCTAGCTCCTATCAGTCGAAAAGTAGCATGTGCTGAATCATACAAACTTACGACTTCGGCAAGATGAGCTTCTTTAGTAGTCATCAGTGCGGTCAGAGAAACCTCCATTTCCGCGAATGATCTGCTGATTTCAGCTTTGATCACCGATTCAATTTTTCGTTCCGAGTCCTGAATGCTTGGCCTGACGAGTTGAAGATTGCTTTGAATATTCTGCGTTCGTTGATCGAGCTCTCTTATCAAAGGTAAGCTATGGTTAGTAAGGTCGCGGAGGTCATCTACATGACTTCCAAGTGTCTGGAAGCCAGATCTGTTTTCTCTAGCTGCCACCCTGACCTCTTGATGGATGCTTCTAGTCCTGATGTCAATGTCCTTGACTAAGGGTAGGCTTTCGTTAGTAGTTTTGCCAACGCATTCTAAATGACTATCGATTGTTTCTAATTCAGCTTTGTGTTCTTGGTTTGCGTCCTTGGCCTCTTGATGGATCGTTCTCGTTCTGTCATTGATTTCTTTGACTAAAGGCAGGCTCTCGCCAGCATTCTTGTTGAACCCCTCGATTTGACTTCCGAGTGCCTTGAGGCTGGAATTAATACCTAACAAGTTTTCGCTAAAGGTCATCAGCAGTGTACAAAAGATAAAGTTCGTACCTCAAATGAAGAGAACATGACGGCCTTGCCGCGTGAGTCTTACTCACAAATTATGATTAGCGAACCATATCAACAGATTACTCTTCTGTCGCTCGAGCCCTTCACACAGTACCTCCAATTCCCTATCCTTCTTTACAGTGCGTATAGCCGCCCAAGTCCTCACAGCAAGACCCTTACTCGATTCAACATGCAACCCCTCGAGAAGCCGTTGTAGTCGTTGCGCCTTCCCGATTGTATCAAACAGAACCTCTTTGTCAATAGACGCATTGAACACTGCAGCCACCGCTGCATTTGATTGTGTAATACGAACAAGTTCAGTTAATTGGTGCACTTCTCCCCGCAAGATACTGATTCGATGGGGCGCATCACGAAATTCAGCAATGATTTTCGACAGAGAAGATAAGATACTACCGCCTAGATCGATGAACTGAGCAGCAGCAGCAACGACTGCTAGTTCAGCCATAGTGCAATGAGCAGAAATAGCACCTGCTCTGGTTGCAACCTCCACCGTTATTTTCAATGTTGAGGGGCAAGGTTTAGAGGGCCATTTTCCACATTCATAACAGTTACCATACGGTCAATTACGGTTGCGTCCGAGAATCCGTTTGTTTTTAGAGATCATTCGCCGCTGATAGCTCTATCGTTCACAGTCTGACTAGCAGTACTGCTGCGCTTGGAAGTCATGCATCGCGAAATCGAAGCTCTTGATACTCGGTAAATAACGAGGCAACGATCTGCCGTGGTGACGGAAGTTGTTAAACCAGGGAGATGGCAGGAGCGATGGACCAGGGATGTTGGGGAAAGTGCGAAGGAGAAGAGTTGAAGTGAGGCGGATGGGATTTATTACGGTGAGCACAAGGCTGACGAGACTAGCGTAGCACACGTGGGGCTATGTTAGCCACAGGGCGATGTGCATGCATGAGACTTACTCAATGACGCCCCGGGTTTGCCTACTTTGACTATTTTAGCTCCAAGTCGATGTTTGGCCAGTAGTGCTACTGAAAATCGTTTACTGCAAGCATCTCATGGACAATAATGGCCGTATTGAAATTGCGTGAATACAGTGTAGCTTTTTTAATTCAATACTTGAATATGGGAACCATCATATGTGATTATTCACCACTTCTCTACCCCGGGCCTAATGTCAATTTCCCAAGTAAAAGCGGTCTTCGGTTGGGTGTGTAGGTGCCAGTATGCATCGGCAATCTTTGAATCAACACATTAGCACCATTCTCAACGTCTGAACTTTCCAAGCAGAAACGTCCACAGAGGCATGCAAAGCACTCACAGCACTGGGGTCAATCTTTCCTCCCTCACCCAAATCCCATTCCTTAGTCCTTGGGATATCAATCACCCCATCAATAACGGCATGAGCAACATGCACGCCTTGTGGCCCAAACTCCCTTGCCAGACTCTGCGCCATAGCTCTCAACGCAAATTTCATGGTCGCAAAGGCGGCGAACCTCGCCGAGCCTTTGACTGAGGCAGTCGCCCCAGTGAAGATAAGGGAGGGAGGATGTGGGGATGATTCTCTGGCGGCAAGGAGGAGAGGGAGCGTAGCTTGGGAGAAGTTAAAGGAGCCTTTGCTGTAGGACGATGGAGCGTTAGCGGTCATACTTCAACAGAGATTGTGGATCTCAATTGGGGATATCAACACACTCACACACTCCCAGCATAACTGCTATCCATAATCTCCTCCGTCAACTCTAAGAACGGGCTCCTAACAAACGCTCCGCTGGCATTGAAAATCGCAGCAGCACATGTGACATCCTTCCCATATTCCTCCTTCAATTTCTCCACCATCGCCTTCACACTCTTCGAATCCGATACATCGGTCGATATACCAATGGCTTTACCTCCTGACTTATTGATCTCAGCGACAATGGGTTCGTATGTGTCTGGCTTGCGAGAGAGGAGTGCGACGGGATAGGTGGCCGCGAATTTGCGGGCGATTGCTGCGCCGGTCTGGGAAGTGTCAATTGATACTCTGTAAGACTAGAGCATCTCGGGAGATCATGCTGGGTAGACGTACACCTGGGCCGACGCCGGCGATGATGGCGATAGGTTTGGACATTGTGCTTAGATGAGTGGCAAGGGAGAAGAGACGAGTGGTGGGGTGCATGTGGTGGAGGAGAGACTGCGTGTCGGAGCAGGCGCTTTGATATAGAGCTTAAGGTATTATTCAGCAATTTGACGTTCAGTAATCGAGGGTAGAGTGGCTCGAGCTACCATCATACGTTGACGCGATCTACTGTCGCCATGGTGTAATTTCTCGGCCTCTCGGTATTTGAGGATTGGTCAGGAGTAGGTGCGTTTCATTATGCCAGATTGTACCCTGGTGTACTGCTTAGACTTGCAAAATGCAAGGAGGCAAAGGTAAAGATTTACAGTTCACGTGTGAAATAGCAACCAAGTCGTGAAGAGTCCCCCAAGATATCATAGTCGGCCAATGTTCTTCCGGCATCCGACGAGCTTTCAGGCTGATAAATCCCGAAGCGCACTTTCACACACAATAGTAGCTCTAAGGCTCATAGTCACGTATATCTGGGGCCAGCTAGGAGATCCACCTGTACGCGGTGCTGGCTACGAACCCTCTGTCCACAAGGATAGGGGAGCCAAGAGGTCTCATCCATTAGGCTTAAAGCTCTTGATCCCTAAAGAACAGTCTGCAGATCGAGTCTATGCCACTGTTATAATACGGGGGGAGGCTAGGAGGAGGGGTTCTGGCTATATATAATTACGTGCCGTCAGGAGACATATAGGGCTTATGTAGGACCAGCTTCTAATTGCTAAGCTCCCCCGTTACCTCTATGCCTAGGATACAGGCCATCTCTTTGAGGGTTTTTTGCGACGTTTTCCTTAGGAGGATATATGCGGAAGGGCAAGTGCCCATAGCTATATAAGCGAATGCTAGATGGTCTAGGCTCTATCTAAGGATGGCATTTTGTAATATAGCTCGTGAATGTCTGCATAGCATGCCAGCTCGGACGGACAATAAATTGATTCCATCATCATCATCACCATCATCATCACGTATATCTGGAAGAGACTGGAGACTTTTTACATAAGCGAGAATTCAACCCTGGCCACAATACTTGTCCAATGTATTATCTTCTTCATGCCTAGGGAAATTGTAAGCTCCAAACTTCTAGTCTAAATTCCCACTCCAGACGCCACCTCAAATCCTACCCTCAATTACACCCAACCCCTGAAAGGTATACCTTTCGAACTGGGCAGCTGCAAGTTAGAAGGCCAAATATCGGCAAGGCTCCATAAACGGCTTCGGCAACGAGCCTCTACTGAACGATCCCCGAGATAATTCTGACGCAGTGACAATGCTACACAAGTCCTTGGGCTTTACTTTCATAAAGATAATAGGAGAATGCAATATCTTGGTTCTCTTAAATTTCTTTCTTCGTGCCTTTAATGTAGTACATATGCGGAATCTGAAGCGAACATGAGATGATGCAAACATGCAATGTTCATAAAAGGTATCAAACGTAATCCATCAATCGTCAAAGTATAGAGCGGAGAGAAAGTAATCCCGCAATCAAACCACTATATACTCCCCATCCACTCTGTCCATTGCCTTTCTCCATTTGAACCCATTACCGCCTCTCGTCGAGAACTCATCAGAAGGCAAAGCCAGTCCTGTAGCCAGCCCCGGCATTGGTTCTTCATTAGTGTCGTCATCACGCCAAATCTTTTCTAACAACTCTAGCCCCGATATATTGTTGAAAAACCCAGAATCCTTCTGAAGATCTAAACAGCGTTCGCGGATTAGGTATCGGTTTTGTTCACTGACGCATTCGGTGCCGGTAATAAAAAGAGGCCAGAGAAGGAAGACGTCAGACTTTACACGTGAAATATGAAAGAGCGCTTGGGTAACTAAATTCTGAAAGTTGGGATGCACGGAAGGTAGGTGGGGAAAAGCTAAGCGCTCAGTGTACAGGAGAGCGGAGTGTCGGAATGATTCTGAGATATGATAGAGATCTCGTCGATCGCCTTCTGCAGGCAGTGACACTGACTCGTCAAGCTGCCAGTCACTCAGGCGTTTTCGAATATCTTTCCACTCCTTCCAAAACTGTGTCCTTGAATCTGTGCCTGGGGCCTCATCTTCTATCATCGCAGACCAGCCGTTACCATCGAACCGGTTGTAGTTCATGCTGTAATAATCTTGAGTCTTAGGTCCTGGACTGGGAATTTTCTGCACCCTGGACGTTGGTGTTGCGGATCTTCTTGGCGAACTTTCTGAGACAGGCTTATTCTGACTGAGCAAATTGAGACGGCCGAGCTTAGCGATGATCTTGAAGAGTTTGCCATCGCAGCCAGCTAGGTTTTCGAGGCCCCATTCATCACTACTCAACTTGCCCATATCAAGGTCGTCATCATCAAATTGACCTTCTCGGTCGTTGATCGTGGCAGTCATAGCATCGAACCATGTGAACATTATGGTTAACCAATTAGTCGCTTTGGAATTGTTGCCGTTGGTGCCTCCACGCAAGGCTAGGATTTTCTTGACCCCAGCAAATTGAGTTTTGAATTTTCCGACACCAGTATCGCAGATATGGTAGAGGCATAGAATGAGAAGCGTTGCTAGAATAGAGTCGTCTTTGCGACGATGTGGATCCGAGAGCTGCTCGTTCAAGGATTTGATCGAGGTGTTCTTGTGGTAGAGCTCCTCATGTGAAGGTTCATTGGCAGATGTTTGAGGCAAGCACTCCATACCAGCTTCCATCAAGCTATGAGCAATGGAAGACTTTCTGACAGAATGGTCATGAGAGGAAGGGACCACACTTTGGCTGCTCCTATTTGTTGTTAATGGATTATGTCCCCTTCTCATGCGGAGATTACTGGCCGATAGAGCAGCAATGGCATGTTGTAAAGTCTCGCTCTCAACTGCGAGGCTCAGGATATGGGAACGGTACGGGTTGGTGGGTCCATCAAAAGCAACGATGACAGGAGAGATGACCTTGTCATAGTAATCAATGAGAAATTGGAGCTTTGGAGTGTTTCCAATTGATAGTGAGGGGAGTAGTCTCGGCACGGTCAGGGATGAATGGTCGCCAACATCATCAGCAACCAATGACAAGGTCTGATCTGCGAATGACGGGTACTTCGTATCTGCCATTAGTGTGGACGTGTTTGAAGTGCTAGTGATGACAAGATCTTGTTGTGGGAAGCTCTGATGGACTGCCATAGTGTTGCCAATGGAGGTGGAGCTGGCCATATCCGTGTAGAAGGTCTCTTGTTGCTGGTAGTCCTGATTGCCCTGATCGGAGCTTAGTGAGCTCATGTCATCACGAGGCCAGCTAAGCGTCTCATGACCAGCGAAGAAATTACCCTCACATGGACTGTCTACCATGGGCTGTGGCGTAAAGGCTTTATATGTAGGCGAAACAATGCCGTAGCTGGTGAAGCTCGGCACCATGGGAGAAATCTGAGATGTAAGGCCGAAATCATGATGGCCATACCCACCGACCACGCTTGCAGTCATTGGCATGGTCCCATAATCTCTTGCAGGGTGCATCGTAGGCACTTGAAGTGGTTGCAACGTGTGTCTCCTGGCTCTTTTCCTGGGCGGTTGTAGATCCCTGGTATGTGAAAGGGAGGATGGTTCTCGCCAATCGAAGTTTGGTGGAGCTTGCATGGGTGATGCCGTAGTCGAAGACGAATTAGGATCCATATTGACAAAATTGTACGTTGTAGGCGTGCCATTGCTACCACTGACGCTGGCACTTGTTGGACTGCGCAGTTGGGTACTTCCTTGGGAATCGGACGCTCTGCGCTTTGTACCAACTTTGGCAGACTTCTGAGGTTCACTCTTCTTGCCATCCGTCTCACTATCTGTGCTCTGGACAGCTTTCTTGGACTTGGCAATGGGAAGCGCTAAGCCTCGCAGTTTCCCCCGACTGGCAACCCCAACGCCCCATGTCAACTGGGTCTTGTAGCCGGAGCAATCTTTGCCTTGGTCCAGGCAGGGCGTACAGTATGGTCTTCGTCTGTCGCATTTGGCTTGTCGTTCTTGGCATGCGAAACAGTCGTCTGCTGCTCCAGTGGCGGGGGCTCTCCTGCGACGCTTGCGAGGAGAGGTGTCATGCTGCGCTGGCTGTTGGGTCTCTGGTTTGGCCTCTGCAGCCTGAATCTCGGTCGCGGTCATGATCTTGAGGCGCTATGACGTGTATATATTTGGCGATATGTACTACAGCAAGATCGGGTCGCGAAAATATATATATCGACTGAGAAAGGAATTGGTCTTGCGCGAGGTGCCAATATATAGCGAAGGTTCACAACGTTCTCAAGGCCGGAAACATGTATGCGTATATTAGACCCGAAGAGTTGGAATGGTGGGTGGTGTGCCAGAAGGTGCTCGTGACAAATGATGTAGCTTTAGGAAGAGTAGCGAGGTACCACAGGAGTCTCTTTAATATAAGGATAATGACGAGAGGGGCTGTTCACGCCGGCTTTCCCCCACATGCAGGGCCGTTCTGCAGAGAAAAGGGTGCGCAGAGTCGAGTCGCGGTAGTTGGCAGTAGTTGGTCGTAGGGATGGTGTCAAATAGAACCCATGGCCATCCGTAGTGCAGCAAGTACTTTTGTATTGCAGACATGGGAGTTGAGGTAGTAGTTGCACACAAACTTGGTAGGCTCATTAGCTATATTCATTAGCCCATGGGGTGAAGAGGGGACCGCCCGCCTACCGCCAGCCGATAACAATGTGGACAGATCCTTGACGGCGAAGACGGACGCCGAACAGGGGCAACTGGGGGCTCCATTGGTTGGCAGGTGACTAGTTGGAGGGATAGAGATTGAGGTCTATGCAGATAAGGGTGGGTGATTTACCGGTGGTGCATTTGCTAGCAGTACCTAGCAGTACCTAGCAGTAGGTTAGCAGTGGATAGGACGTGAACCTGAAGCCAATGATGCGGGTGGCCTGCCTCGGCAGCGAATCAGCACCGCGAGCCCCTCTTTCATCGTTGGAGGCGGAGACGGCCGTGGAGACGGACCACCTGAGATGATCGACATGAGAAGCAATATTAGATAGTGTGCTAAAGTACTGGTGTAGCTTCTATTGCGCAACGGCCAACAACGGGCATCGGAAACAATTTGAATTGGCTAAAAGACGGGCCAAACAAGACATGTCTATCGAGCTATCGAAGCTATCTGGCAATCTAATGGCAGCGACTCGGAAAGGGAGGGGGCCATCAGGGGGGGGGGGGGGCGGGGATATGCAAGAGAAGCCTGCATGGAAACAATGGAACGATGGAGCCGGCCTTCTAGTGGTATACGGTGTACGAGAGTACTTCGGAGCATCAACATGGTCGATCACGGGAACCTTCACGGCGTAAGTCTGCCCTGGATGGAAGTCATAGACGAGGCTGATGGATTCCATTGTTTTGGTGTCGTATTGCTGAGAGCCCGACACGGTTCGTCCACCCTTTTCCAGCGCGAACTGGGGGCGAAACAATGTGTGAATAGGGTATATCCTCCGGCCTGCACGGTCACCATTCTACCATTTGGGGTCGAACGATCCAGCGATGAATCCCATGGTAAGACACAAAGTAATAAGAATAGATTTTGGCGGCGATAGAAGGGAAAGGCATGCTCGGACGGGGTGTATCTCATTGATAGGCCAAGGCTTTCTTGCCCTCCAAATTCGCCTCACGGCTGGCGCAAGCGGGCATTCCCTTCCCTTTCCCTTCCATCCTCGGCACCGTCTCCAACCGCACCCCCACGTCTCTTCCTGTTCTCTCATCTACTCTATCCCACACACTCCGAGCCTGCGTCTACCAGACCACGGACAGACTCTTGACTTCACTGACTATTCGCCCCAGAATCCGCCACTCAGCCTGTCTCTGTACCTTGCAGATTACTTCTAGAACTCCTTGTTGGCAGATACCGTACCCCGTCCCTCGGCTGCCTCGATGCTATGAATAGGGAATTTGCTTTATCTGATCACTGCTGGCCATCGCTATAGGGACGTCGCTCATTGGCTTCGGAGTTTCCATTTGTTCCATGCACCCCTGTCGAGGTGACGGTGCACTTCTCTTTCGCCGTCTTCCTTTGGGATTGGACAGCCAACACCAACCTTTCAGGCACCTACAATGCCTGTCAACGGATCGCGCCTGCAACCTTAGATGAGCTTGCTCATTTCGATAAATTCCAGACGAAGGAATTGACGTGTTGGATTTTGATGAAATTCCGAACATTGATTACTGATAAATATCTGCTGGCCTTTAATGTGGGACCCGGCATTCGGATTTAAGCGTCCAAGCTACAGGTGTTCATGCAGCGCATTGACAGCTGCCGACCCCAGATCATCCTTGATCCCGGCAGCGAGGACGTTGGAGACCTTCTAGAAGGTGTGGGATTGCCCTAATGCTCCCCCATCACAAGATACCGTCATCATGCTTGAACCATAAACCCCGCTGTAAAGCGAAATGTATAATCACAGCTGCTATCCTGGAGCTCGACTGACCTTTAGATGGTGGGACACGAGATGGTAAGCATAAAGACGGTTCTTTTCGGCTCTTAACCTAGAAGACCTCAAGCTCGGAGATCTGGTGACGCAACGACTAATCGACTCTACACTCTCACAGTCAGCAATAGAACGGATCGACGTTCTGTTGGCGCGCCAGAGAAGCATAATCGCCTAGGATTCCTTTTCCAACATGACCACCTTCCTCTTCTGGTAGGGTCAGGTTTCGTTTAATAGTACTCCAGGTACGACAAATAAGTGTCCGGCAATACCTCCCTTCCGGCACGAACGTCATGTAGTTTTGATCACTCTAGTAGCTGTGTTCACTACAGACGGGGATAATACCTCTCCGACGGCTCCTGTCAAGTCAAATCCCTACGCAATCAAAATAATTGGATCATTTGATGCTGTTCTCTCGCTTCCTTCAAGCGGATCCTTCAGTCCTGATTAAGCCAAGTTATCATAAAGTCGAAGAGCCTTGACTACGATGTGGTGAAGGCCCTGGTACGTTGCGCGGCAGCTCTATGGTCACTCTCTGGCTTGGTCCTCATATCTGTGACCTATGACATGGGAGTAACGTGCGGGAACTTGAGTAATGGCGTTTAAGCTTGATCTTCGGGTCCCACGCACAGACGCTTCTGCCTCATACCTTGCCCCAAGTGTTCGCTAAGCGCTCAATGCTCGACATAGCCAAACCGCCACACAAATCCATAATGCATTGGCTTCTGCACATGTTGCCAGGTAGTGGACACAACGAATACGCGTTTTGTGAGCAGTTGGCATGCTATTCTCTCTTGCCGTTACATTTGGCTGTGATATCAGTATTGTTGATATTGCCATTCAAAGTCGTTTGATCTATGAGGATGTTGGTTCTGCTGGACCGGAGATATGTCGTTATTACAATGTGTTGCCATGTCCCTGGCACATTCTATTGCTATCGCGTCTTAGGATCCCACGACCAAGTTTTCCGAAGTGTTTTGCTCACACCGAAGCCGCCGCGTTGCCGTCCAATGGGACATCGCCGTAGTCTGCTAACACCAGGAAAAGGAACATCGTGCTATTACTGTATTGCCCAATGATATCTCTTTGTTGCTTGCGGTCGTCTAATCAGGAAGATTGAAGCGTTGCAATATGGGGACGGGACAATATTTCGATAAGTGGAGTGTCAGCCACTTAGCTGGATGGATGCACACGAACGTCGTAAAGGCAGATTCCTTATCACTCTAACGTATGAACAGATGGTACAGAGCTCCCATTAGTCCATCAAACCCTTTTCTGCGTTTCACGTGGAGATTCTCTAATTCTGAGCGCCGGGTGAACAGCCCTCGCTTATCTGACTACCATTTGATTTGTTTCCTGCAGATGGTGACTGAGTGTGTACTGATGAATCAATTCTCGAAGCATTGATTGCAAAAAATGTCCGAAGGATTCAAGGCTTAGCTGAGCTAAGATGGAATACCGTGTGCCACAAGCCGCAGTTATCTATGTGGCAACATGGTCAGAGTTTCAGCCAGTCTTTCTTTCAGTTGCTATGCACGTTACATGTCGTGGCGCTTTTCTAGCCTAAGGTGACTGGTAACGTGACCGTCATTTGATGCTGAGCTTATGCAAGGTTCATGCAAGCTATCTATTTAGGTAATCGTTTTGTATTTTGATGCCTAGGATGGACTCATTTGTTAGCTTTCGTATGACTACTTCATGGGCTGCAGCTCAGCGAAATTGCCCTTGCGGTTTTCTGGCCTATGAGTCTTATCTCCTAATCCACCTGGACAGGCAGCAATTGGAGCTCTACATCCCTAATGGCCAATACTTCGCTCACGACTAAAGTCAAATTTTCATTACTGCAGCTTAGATACACATTCGATTTTTGTGGATCAATCCTTCTCGCGCCATTGCTGATCGCAAGCTACGCGGCTTTTGCTTTTGCGGGTTCGATCTCCCCGGGCGGTTAGAATTGCCAGCGGACTTCACACTGAAGCCCAGGTGTCACACCAGGAAAGATGATTCGACAGCAGCGTATAGTCAGACCATTAGACGAGCTTTACCTTGGTCGCTACTCGCGGCACACTCTCAGCTACGGCACGGCGCCTATATGCAGGGCTGAGCTTCTGGATTTACTCCATCCTTTCTTGAGTTATACACGGGGTGTCCTATACTATCTACCTAATTCGACATCCCGCTGTCAGGCGGATGGTCGGAGGCTCCGCACGCTGTTATCGCAAGCTGACGAATCATACTTGTTTGAGTAGACAGAGAATCTGGGCACCTCCACACCAATATCAAACATAACTATAGGAACCCAATCATGGCAACTCCCTCACCCTTTAGGCAGACAGTATGGTTTCTGGTGAAGCAAACTCTCTACACTTCGAGCTAGTGAAGTTTCTAAGCCACCCAATGGATTCCATGAGGGGAGTCAGTGTTTCGACCATAAGCCGTAGACCTCTGACTTTTCCTATATTACGCTGCTCGGGCCTCTTTGTGTGATTCTCGTTGTCTTCTTTTCGAAGAGTCGTCTTTGAAGAACTGTTTTGAATTATCCACCAACATCATAAAAACCGCAGAAACCACCTCCATCGACATGAGTGACCACATTCCTGATCCCGCTGCCCTCCACTATGCTTCGATACAAGACGCTCAGTGCCAAAGTACACTTGGGCCTGATGCTGGCGTTATTGAGACAAGCGATGCTCAATACGTGTGTAGCAACGATACAAGCCTTGGGGGGACCTGTACCAGCGGCGAGAAGGTCGTAAGGGCCAGGGGTTTGTGTAGCAAATGTATTGTAAGTGGCTTTCCAGTGTAACATGCAATCATTCCCGTGTCCATTACCAAACTTTTCTGTATTCAACAGCTGATTAAGTCACAGGCGTTAGGCGTGAGATCAGCAGCTGCTGGTGGAATGTTGTCCAACAGCGACATCACTCGCGCTGTTACCCTTGAGAATAGTCTTGCACAGCAGATGCCGCTTCAATTCAACAACGGTACCCTCGAGCTTTCGGACTATCAATATGTATGCAGAAACGATAATGGCAGACATGGTCGGGGTTGCTACAGTGGAGAGAAGGTCTCCAGAGCAAATCAAGCTTGCAGCAAATGCCAGGTACATTGATATCGGTCTCCTCATCTCTTACAGTCACTCCGTAACGCTCTCCTCCGTACATAGCTAACCAGAAAGCAGGCCGAGAGACGATACGAAGCCTATTCTCCCGTAAGCATCCTTGAGACCGCCATGGAGTCTGATGAGGACGTCTTTCTGCCCGACCACGAGTAGCGTATCAGCGGTAGGCGCTGACGGAACTCAACGCAAGCAATGGGTGGAACAAGAAAGTACACAAAGACGAGGTGGCATATACGGGGGAACTTCGCGGTTTTTTGTCTACTGTACGGTCGGTGCGTTTCCCTAATTCGGTGGTCTTGACTTTGGATTTTTGCGAGTTACTGATGGTGGTTAAATCCTGGCATTGCACACAGAGTCAGGTTTGTTTCTTTGGTAATACATGCCTTAATCATTGGAGGTCAGCGCTGCTGGGAGGTCAAATTGATACAAATTATCGCGGTTGTGTTGTTTTTATTGTCTCGATAAACTCACTATAGTCACTCCTTCAATTTAGCTTAAGAACCCATGTATAACATGACTACCGCAAAACATACAATGCTCCAAAGGAACAATTAATTGGACAAGATTCATCCTTTTTCGGTATGTGGTCCGATCTAAAAGTTGGCAAAGACTGTGCCACAAGGTGTTCGGGACTCAGCCTTGTAGCGGCGGGATTCGCCACAGCAAAGCTACGTACCTTCGCCACTTTCTACTAGGTACTTTCCGTCACTTTAGGCTGGCGCTAAGGATCTTGGTTATGGTAAAGGTGCATTATCTCCATATATTCTTCAACGAGTCACAGCGCAAGAAGGATGAGGGGGATTGTTGGCATTTCGCTCTACAGCAGGGCGCACCGTGAACCCTAAATCCTCCAACACGTCACCCAGAGCAGCATGACAATCCTCGCGTTGGTGATAATGGAAGTGCCTCCCCCTTTCGGTTTCCTCCGACTTTGCTGCGATGCCATAACGTATATAAATATCAGAGGAATGTGGAAAAGGAATGAATAGAATGTCCCTCACCATCAAACTGCTGCCTGTCATCGAGGAGCCAGGGGCTGAGCATCATGAGAAGCAGTCTGCAGGCGAGGTGCAACCTCAAAAAAGATCGTGATTGGTTTTTTTCCTTCTGCGCGAGCCGTATACCTCGCTGCAACCATTGAGAGGATCCGTTTTGACGCGGAGGGTTGGCGAGGAGATAAGTACCCGCGGTGGCGGCACAGTCAAATGACCCGAGTGGGTAATGAGAGATGAAAAAGGTAAGGGGAAGCGGGAGGAGAGAGATGATTGGGGAGGAGACGCGGATAAGGGGCATTGATTTGAGTAGGGAAGATTAGGAGAAGCAGGAATGACACAAAAGAAATTATAGTAGGATGAATGGGAGGGGTGGTTGCTGGGCAAAATTGTCCACAACATGCCGTGGTACTGCTTGAGCTTGCTTTTGCTTTCATTGCATGATTTCAGCTAGCAGTACCATAGCGAAAGACCCATCCATTACCGTGGATTGACCCCGCAAATATTGTACCGACCCTCTTCATTGCAAACACCCCTCTCCTCCCATCACACTGCCTATGCACCCTCACGCCTTCTCTGCCTCCTTCTGCTTTCTCTTCAACTTCGCTTCCCGTCCATTTTTCTTCCTGTCCAATATGCTCTCCCTATCCTTATCAGTCTTCAACTTCGTAATCACCACCTTGCTAGGCGCTATGCCGACAGGAACACTCTGTCCGTTGGACTTCTCGCGCGAGACGCGCTCGATATGGATCACGTATTTGAGACGGTATACGCTGACTACTTTTCCTTCGCGGCCTTTGCTGGAGCCGCGGACGATCATTACTTCGTCGTCCTTGCGGATAGGCATTGAGCGGACCTGCGGACGAGGGTGGTGTTAGTGGTTCATCTATAGCTGAAGGAGCATATCCTGGGCGTAAAAGTAGTGAAGAAGAAGGCTTAGGACATACATTGTGCTTCTCCCGTAACTCTTTGCTGAGAGGCGCACTCATGATCACTCGCCGGACGCTGGAGGGGGCTGAGAAGTGTGCTTTGCGGGACTTCCTCCGCGAGGAGTGGAGGGCTATGAATTTTCGAGTCAGTACTTCGCAAGGTAATCAAGGCAGAGAAGTATCATACATGTGTTTATCTTCGTCATGGCGGCGGCGGTTTGATATATTCGCTAGCTGTCTGATGAAGATGTGAGCGGGTGCTCTGGATATTGTGGGCGCCAAGATGAGCGACGCTAGTGATGCATTGTAGGGCTGTAAGCGAGTATGTAGAACTAAGCCGAGGTTTCCCCATGGCTACAATTGGGGTTCGCGATTCATATCGTGTCGCGCGTGTGAATACAGCGGGGGCTCGCATTACTGACGGCATAACTCTGATAGTGGGTACTGTGGCCAATATTTCCGGAGCTCGCTGAGCTCTATCCTTAACACCGCTGCGCCTCGAGGAAGCCCTGGAGATGCCCGTTCACCTCACCTCATCTTGGTTCTTATCTGCTAGAAAGACTCGAAGTTATTCAGAAGCAACTGATGGAACGAGGCACCTGAGGGATACTTCCCCTCTAGTCTGAGGCGGTGAATAGTCATCTGAGCTCTTTTGCGCGTTCGATACCTCGAAATGTCATTCAATGGCTTCCGCAATTCAAATAACTATTCCCCCTACTTTCAGCAGATCCAAGGGCAAGATGGGCGCGGCCAGTATCAAGATCAGGCGAGGAACAGCGCTCCATACCAGAGCAGCGAATACCAACCACTAAGTGCATTTCAAAACAATCAGCAGCAGCAAGCCTCAGCACCTCAATCTACTCCAGTCAATGCATATGCCGGCCAAGGATACGGAACTGCAAGGTCTCAGGACCCCAGAGGGGTTTACCCTAGCAGTGGACGTTCTGTCGACACATCAGCTTTGGGAAACTTGGCATATGCATCGAGCTTAGGGAGAGATACCTCGTTCGGACCCAATACGTCCGGCTACAACAATACTGATTCGCACATGAGCTTTGCTGGCTCTGGACAGTACGCCTCGGGACGAACGAATAACAGTGGTCCGACTGACGTATCAAGTGAGGCTGTCAATGCAAGATCGCAACAAGCGACACCGTTGCCTTCACACGGATACAATTCAAGTGGATATGCAGGCTACAAGGGACATCAGGCTTATTCTGGGGCTCAAGCCCATGGGTATGCTCACGAAACAACATCGCAGGCTTCCAGACCGTCTGCAAAAAGCCAAAATCCAAGCGAAATTATACGGCCAGCAAGTGGTCAAGCTACACACGATACACAATCGCGTAGGGGATCGCAGGCTTCGTATGTGTCCATTACAAGGGCTAATCAGGGCGCTTCGACCACGGCACAGAGTCAAAGCGCTGGGATCAATGGATCCGAGCAGGCCAGAGTCCAGAGTCCACTCCAGCCCGTCAACCAGACCTCGGGCACGGTGACAGATCCCTCCATGAAACAGGTACAAAGCCGACAAGTCGCCTATGGGGCCATTGGAAACGCAAGTAGCAAAGCTAATGCTCAAGTATCGCCGAATACCGCCTCCTTCAACCAGTCAGGCCCAGCAAAAAATGCTCACCAGTCATCTACTGGAGATAGACGGGTGGATGCGAACAACAGTCGGACTTCTACGCCCGTTGGGAACCAATTTCCTACTACAGTTGACCCCTCTCAAGTCTTCAATCATTATGAATATTCGCGCCGGCAGGCGGCTGCTGCGGAGGCGGAGGCTTCGAGAAACAAAGCTACAGAAGGTGCAAAAGTAGCCACACCAATGAAAGATAACGCTACAAGTCATGCACAATCAGGGGGCAGCCAACGGACACCTTCGCGGCAGCAGAATGGCACGGCATTATCGAATGAAGGCCAAAGTAGTAATGTCGATCCTGATACCGCCAAGAAGCTACAGATGGAGCTCGAAATGAAGCAGATGATCGAGAAAATGCGAGACTACAAGTCGAAGGATCCGTCATTGTTCACGCAGATCTGGGAACAAGTTAAAAAGGTGAATATTAGCAATGTTCTTCTCTTAGTCTTCAGTAGTCATGCGAAGCTGACAAGCGTGACAGTCCCAACCTGCGCCGCGAGCTCCATCTCAACCGGCGGTTCAAGACCCTTCGATCTCGCCGGTAGTAGTCAATGACCAAGTACGGAGCCCTAGTATGGCTCAATCCCATTTGCCGCCGGAATCTGAACTGCCCGCAGCTCAACCGAAAGAGCCAGAAGACCGCGGTCGTTACCCAGCCCAGCGCAGGAGACGAGGTGGAAAGAATTATACACCACCAAAAGGGTCTACAACGCCTCAAGACAGTCCAGCGCCTCCTACTGGCTCATCAAACCCAGCTGGCTTATCTGTCCAGACTCCTGCAACTCAAAATTCACCACCCAATGCTACGGGGAACAACCATGCGAATTCCAAATTTCAAAAGCCACTGGCCGGTCAACCTGCTCCCTCAGCAGCCGGGACGCAGTCACTGCAGCAAAAGCCATCTTCCTCTACTCCCAAACCCGCTGCGAAAGTCCCACAACAACAGCCTCAGCACTCGAAACAGGGTGAGACCTACTGGCCAGAGGACAAAAAACGGACACTTGCAGAAGCTGCCTGGAAAACGTTAATTACCGACCCACAAAACGCAGGCAAGCAGATCACCACTACAGAGATCCACGAGCTGCTCGACCAGAACCCGAGCTATACGCAAATGTGCGAGATACTTGAATACAGAGGGTTTATCATTAACCGAAGCCAATTCGCTCGTACTCTCCTTTCTGCCGTGCCCGATCTAGGGGCAGCCACCGCCCCAGATGCACGAACGAAGAAATCGCCC
The DNA here is from genome assembly GCA_018257855.2 of Cladonia borealis. Taxonomy (NCBI): domain Eukaryota; kingdom Fungi; phylum Ascomycota; class Lecanoromycetes; order Lecanorales; family Cladoniaceae; genus Cladonia; species Cladonia borealis. Next base: position 316,420 of record JAFEKC020000011.1, on the reverse strand, counting down.
ACTGGACCACCACCAGTTTCAGCCGGCCATCCGTCTACTCAGGGTAGGGTGGCGCAACCCCTACCATATTACGCTCCTCCTGCTCCCCCCATGTACCATACCTCTCGCCCAACCCCCCATCCAGCACGAGATTACCGCCTCGTGCACCCTAGTTTCTGGACTCTGGAGGAGCGACATCAGCACCAGGCTGCAATGGCGCGGTCTCGTCATTACGATAACAATCACAAAGGGATGTCATTACCAAAAGGAAGCCAGCCTGCGGATGCACAGATAACGTATAATAGTAGCGCAGATGTTAATGCAGGATCCTCGTTTACCGCGCCTGCGACCGGAAAAGTTGACGGCGTAAAATGGGCGGACACGCATGATCCCATTCCCAACTCACTTGGAAAGGTTGTAGACGAGCGAAGCCAAATTAACGGAGCGCACGCCCACGGCAAAGACTCAATTGATGCATCCTACGTTCCGACGAAGCAAGATCTAGCAAGGAAGAGATTTTTCGGAGACATAGTTGACTTGACACAATTATCAGACGACGAGCGGCCACCACAACGACCACGTTTAGACAACGACAATTCATCTCTACCGCGTACAGTGAATGGACACAATCAGGTGTATTCTCCCGAATACGGCATGATGCGCTCCAGCATAATAAAGAGTGCTCCAGAACAAGCCGTAAGCACTCATTCAACCAAGGACAGTCAGTCTAGCCTGAAGCGATTCAAAACGAAGCCTTCAAGCCGGCAGTATCTATGGTCTGAGCCTGATATCATACGTCCAATGAATAAGCGGCAAGATGCATTACGACGTTCAAGCTACGATTCTAAGACTATAGCTCGTGATATCCTGCTCGCTGTTGGGAAGCATCCGACAATGGCACCTTTAAATGCTCACCTTGACATCCTTCGTGAAAAATTCACTGCAGTCAATTATGACTCAGACCTGAGTACATTCAGATGGGATCTTGTCGACCCTGGGGATCCTCCACCGGCAGAGACTGGAGATGCTAGTAATGCGGACGACAAGGAGCCGCATACGCCTTCCAGTCGGTCACTGTTGAGTCGTCACCGCCCGCGAATATCAGTTGTCATAGGCGTAGACAATGGTGGTAGTGGTGGTGCCAATGCTCCCGGTAAGGTCAAGTACGCCTTGTTCAAGAAAACTTACTGACCTCTCTGCCTCAGTTGAAAGTCCGGTGACAACACCTGCCAGAGATGCAACGGCTCGCCGGCCTAGAGGCAGGCCCAGCAGAGGAGGACACGCTTTCTCCAGTGGCCGATCTAGACCCCACAATTCTGAACCATTGGCCCAGCACCGTGGAGCTTCAGATCAGCAACAAGAAACTACCGATCAGCCAAAAGAAATCCAAAACCAGCACCAAGCATCACATGCCGGTAAAGTCGCGTCTCAAAGCAACAACAACCGAGATTTTTCGCGATTCATTTATACCGATCCTTCTTCGACGCCCAGGTCAAACGTAGCGACTACCCCCGGATCTGACGCTGTGCCAAAGAGAAGAGGACGCCCGTCGGGAGCCAAGAACAAGAACCCTCGGTCTGACAAAGGCGTTCCTAAGAAGGAGGCATTAGACCACACTCCAAGCGGTACTCATATTCCCGGGCCGGCTAGGCCCCGCCTTAATGGTACTGTGACAACTCCGGTTAAACCTAGTGGTCTTAGGCATGCCTTCACGCCTACCGACGGTGTTGCAGTTGTCATCCACTCGAGGTCGCCAAGTGTTGCGAACACCCCACAGACTGGATCAGCGAAAAGGGGCAGACCGCAAAAGACACCGGTACCTCGTGATAGGCACAGGTCTCAGCCTTCATATAAGATCTATCGATGTCTTTGGGAGCAGTGTCCGGCAGAGTTGCATAACCTTGAGACGCTCAAGAAGCATGTCCGCAAGCACCGTGACAAATCTGAGGCGGGCTTTTTCCCATGCTTATGGGCTAATTGTTCTGACGGCAATACCTCTGCTCCCAATGGATCGCAGGCCAACAGTAAGGGTCAACGCTTGAAGTTTGATTCAGATACAGCGTGGCAAGCACACATGGAAACGAAGCATCTGGATGCAGTCGCCTGGGAACTTGGCGATGGTCCTGCGACGCATTCATCAGGTGAATGAAACCAGAACTCAGTACCATCTTAGCCCTTGCTGACTTGACTGACAGATTGTGATTCCTCTGATAATGTGCCTGAGTCTCGTAGTCACCAACCAACCCCAGTGGCCTAATCCAGCGACCCCTCAAAGTCGACATCTACACCTCCATACCGGGCTGGCGATAGGAGCAAGACGAACAATGATACGACCGAGCTAAAAAGAAGTGAGGTAGAAATCGAAGCTGAAGGAAAGAGCTTCTACACTAAACTATTTTTGTGATTGCAGTCCAACAGCAGTAACATATTGGATGCCATTCCCAATACCATTACCAATTGTAGATTATCCATAGCGAGAAGGTTGAGCAGCACTGATGCTACTCACACTCTCCTACGTCATCAGTCCGGGGCTTGGTTAGGGGGCTTTGGACTGATGTATTCTTACTAGATACCCATTTGAGGGTAGGATCTGCAGTATGTAGATAGGGTGCTATAATTACATACGTTGTAAATTTTCTCAACAATGGTATCTACCTTTAGAAGGAGAATAGAGCGTTAAACCGCTCGGCTCCGATCTCGTATTGCTTATGACATTAGGCGGCGTGCTTATGCGAAATCACCCACCGATACGCGGTCTTCTCATCTTCGCATACGGGTAACGCTACTTTCCAACAGCCCCTTCCCCAGCAGCCCGATCCCTTGTCCCGTCAAAACCACAATCGATCCGCCACAAAATCAAACCTAGTAGCCGTACACTCTGCTGGATGATACATATTTCCCTCGATCCTCTCCCGTCGACTCTGACTACTAAGCAACTTATACGCGCTCTCATATTTCTCCATTTGACTATCTTGGAAGCCTGTCCCTGACTCAGAACTGTCTTCCAGGTCGATAGCCTCCTCTACTTTTTGGTGTTGTAGAGAATTGGATGAGGGGTTGCGGCTTGAGAGGGTGCTAATGCTGGAGGAATAGGATTTTAGATGGTGGAGACGGGGACTGGGGTGAGATCGTGGTTGTGGTTTTGATTTTAGGTGGGCGGTGGTGGGTTTGGAGAGGATGCAGCCCATTGGTTTGGGCTGGGTTGAGGTTCTCTGAGGTTTGGTTGGGAGATATTCTCCGTCGGAGGAGGCATGTTTGAAGATATGTGCCATCGATTGGGTTGTCTTGCATTTCTGAGTAAATCAATATGCTTGTGGCTGGAGAGGCTTTGTTTTTGTTTGACTGCCCCGGTCCAAAGGGTCTTTGTGTGAGCATGAAACACTTTGTCTCTTGGGAAACAGGGCAGAGGACAATGGGAAAGATTGAAGAGTCCTATAGGTATGGAATGCGCTTTTGGTTGATATGCTCGAACATGCTTATTACAGGCCCAAAGCACATTCTAGAGAGCAAGAGACTCTCCGGGATGGGTGCAACCCTTGGCATAACTATTTTGTGAGACCCTCAAGATAACTCAATCCCGTTTCCCATTCTCGCTACCCGCTAGGGGCAAGCTCGGGCTCATTCGTATTATTTTGTCTATGAAGTAGTGACAGGAGGAGTCTCTATTACAGCGGCGCCTAACCCTTCAGCCGATATGACCGGAGCAGTATGCCCCTAATTAACTGCTATCCATCCAGTCCCAACTAAACTTGCCTCCGTCGATATTGATACATCATAGATACGGAAGAAGGTCGTCATGTATCTGTCGTGTTCCGATATGTACAATCCAATGCCCTCCAATGTAGTTGTTAAATTCCCGTAAGTGTACCCTTTTCCAGGAGTTGGGCTGGAACCTTCAATGTATACGAAGGCGGAAGAGTAAGGAGAATTGAACTCTGATAGACGTCCCGTGGCGGCGTAGCCGTATGCTTGGGATAAGCCCCGCACGAGACACATCAGGATGTCTTGCCCTGAGAGTTCTGGAGGTTGGTGTTGAAAGTCAATGCGCATGGTGCTTTCCGGCACAAAGAAAGGAAACTCGGTGGAGCTGACAGTAGAGTGTCAGTGCAAGACCCAGAATCAGACTATGCAGTTCACAGATTGACAGACTTTGCAGGCAGCGACGGGGCTGTAGAACTAGCAGCAAGGCCGATAGCTAGGCTAGTGGGCTGCTGAGATACAGCCGCAGCAGCAGTTGTTATCCATATATTGAGAGAGGAGAAAGCGCCAATGTGGAAGACACGCATCATCTTCATGGTCAAGGGCAAGATAGGGTGGAGACAAGATCGTAACCTGAAGGGCACATATTCCAGGTAAAGATGTGCGAGAATAAATATCTTTTGACAAACTCTATATGCCCCCACGACATCGCTGCATGGCAACCCGTATCCCGTTTTCGGGAAGACTGAGAAGCGACCCGCGCTTCGCGCAAAGATCTGGTGCCGAATTAGAACATGTTTCACTACCACTCTCCCCTGCCTAATCCAACCCATAGTTGCGAGCATCTCCGAACTCCACGTGCAACGTTTCAGGTGCGAGGGAGGGATATGTTGTATCCCGTGGTGATGAAGCTCCATTGTTTGCTTTGCACATAGCCGCATCTGGACCATGTGGACGTTCTCCCCTTAGGCAGAGAGTTTTGATTGACCACCTCAATTTCTCGATCATGATCTTGACGTAGCCTTGCCGTGGGATTGTGGAGGGGTCTTCGAAGCGGTCTTTTCCGAGGATGGAGGGCCGTCTTCCTGGGCGTTGACCTCCAGGAAATGGTAAAGCACAATGAGTAGCATGGCTAAACAGCCGAGGAAAATGGCAAGCGAGTAGAGATCGTTGTCTGAGATCATGGCGAAGGTAGCGAAGCGTATAGTGGTACAATTGACGGGTTGACGCAACTTCGTTCAAGGATAGATCCTGGGAAGGGACCCTACTGAAGATGTTAGTAGGATTTGAAGGTTTTTGTCAGAGACTGTCTTACGAAACCCTGCGAATGAGAAGTCTGATGTAAACTTGCAATAAGTGGCCTTGTTCTAGGAGGGGTAGCGTAGGTAAATACTTGATGGAGTGGTTGAGGACACGGCTTGCAATTGACAACAGAACATTTACGCCAAGTGGTATTGGTGCTAAAGCCAAACTTGGAATAGCTCAGTCTCAGGGCTTGGCCCATGCGCCATTGCTGAATGCGCCACCCGCAACCCAGGCAATTCTACACCGTATATCTCCTCTCTAGGTGCATCAGGTACCGTCACCTGCCATAGAATAGACATTGCGGCTTTGTGCTCATGCGAAGTAACGCTCTGTTTGTGGACTGACCTGCCATCCAGCACCCTAAGATGGTCATAACGGCGTTCGGGCAGCCGCAGTCCCCGGCGGCTTAGATCTAGCGGCGGCAGCTTGCGCCTTGTAAGGCGGGTATGTTTACTTCTCGATTGGCAGCTATCTACAAATGCTCTCGCGTCATGGCAGTCGCAAATCTCTATTTTACAGACTGCATTGATATGAACATTGCTAAAATTATGCCTAGACTATAGTTTATATGATATCTTAACATTACAGCGGACGCCCTGGACAGCGCGATTTGGTCTGCCCGGGTACCAAGCAACCCTCGAGGAGCACTTCTAAAGGCATGGATCGATGGCTTGACTCTCTGTCCGAGGACTGGATCTCGCAGCCTCGATCAGCTCACTCTAGCTCGGTTGTGAAAGATGGCTATAGCCCAACAAGTTCAGCATCTCAAAGTCGCATACCCCGCTACAAACCCCGATCAACTTCCAACATATCAAATGAAAGTAAGGCAGTGTTGGGGAAGTCCAAGCCACGAAAAGCCAGTCTCAATGAGACTGCTCTTAAGGAAAAGACCTCGTCAAATCTCAACTCTTCGCAACAACAACTACCCACCGGACAGATCAAACCTCAAAGTCTCAATGCAGCATCGATGAGACTTCGTAACAGGCACGACTCTTCAGACTTTTCGCATCCGGGTCCATTAGGTACAGTCCAGTATAAATCTTCACCTGTGAAAGAGAGGGGCCCGCAAGCCACCCCAGAATGGAAGAGGAGGGTCCTTAAGGAGAATGGAGGGGGAGACCTTTTTAGTCCAATTGGGCTGGAGAGTGTTTTCAATCCACCCACAGCAAAGACAGTCAACAGAGGAAAGCCTATGGGGAAAAGAAGATTGATACCACAAGAAAATATTTCGTCGAGTCCTCCACCGCTACCATTGATCGCTCAGCAAGAACATGCGGCCTCTGGTGCGGGCTTTCAAAAGCCAGCACCTCCTTCAGTGTCTCAAAATAGCGCGGACGGGGAGGGGGGATGCGCAGAAGATGATGCTGTGCGAAGTCCTCTGGCGTCATCTAGCGAACGGGCCACAAAAACAGAGAATAATAGTAGTGTGAGCAAATTTAGAAGCCCAGATCACGTTGCAGGTGGCTTGGGCCCACATGCCTCGCCAGCAGCCCATACTCGCCCTTCGTCAGGGTCGGATCGATCTAGTGTCCAGCGTAGTGCTGAACGTGAAGAGGTTTCTGGAGTCTCCAGCACTAACGACAAGTCCCGCAACGAAGATATTAGCCCATTCTTTGTCTCACGCCGCGACACAGTGGATGGTCGGGTCGAGTACGCGGCAGTTGACAAGTCCATGGAGAGACTACGATCAGAGATGGACAAGCTACGTTCACAGCAGCAGAATATACCCAGTTCTCGATCCAGTGATCATGGAATAGACTATACAGAATCGCGCCTTTCCGAAAGGCCATTAAGTCATGGTCAAATGGATGAGGTTACAAGTCAGTCTTTGCCGGACGACTTATCGATGGGCACAGACGCGTATGTTGCCAATGGAGGCTTTGTCAGCATACATCGAGGAGGATATTCCAATGATGGCTCGTTCCAGAGGCGTCCAGTAAGCCCGTCACTATTACCAGATCTGGATGGACCAAGTCTTAAGTCTCGGTCGTCTACTGGTGCAGGAGTGATAGATTCTCCAGCAGCACCGGAACATTTCTCCCAAACAAAGTCCAAGACACCGTCGTCTCCACCTCACACTCCCAAGAATGACAGTTATGGTAACTCGGACAGTTACGAACGGCCGAAATCTTCAGGCAGTCCGCTTAAGCTATTCGAAAATTATGACACCTTTACAAATAACAGACTCGCACGAAGGATCAGCAAATTCGAACGAACACTCACTCAAGAGCTGGACGAAGAGAGCATGCAAGTACCATCTTCACCTTCGCCTCGACGAAGACGACGTTATAAACAGAGCCAAGAGGAACCCCCCAATGATAGTCTAAACCCCCGCAGGATTAGTAGTTTTGGAGATGGACAGCTAGAAGGACATGACTTTGCAATGCGTCAAGCGTCTGAGACAAACGTTTGGTGTGAACAGGTAGAGCAAAATATCGAGTTTCGCTCCTCTTCACGACAGCGACCAAGCGGTCTTCAATCTAGATCAGCCATATTCTGCCATCCGGCCGGCTCTGACCTCAATAGGGACAAGAAGTCGAAGGAGCGAACAAAGTATGCGGTTAAGAGTCCAGGGCAGAGAGCTGAGGAGGGGGAAATTAGAGGGGAGTCTCGAGCCATAGATTCCAGAAAACATGAATTTCAAGCTACTCACGATCATCAAGAAGCGTTGCGGACGTCTACTGGCAAAAGATTACCCTATTCGCCGGCCAAAGACCCTGCGCCTAAGCGTCGTCGGACCTTGCAAGCTTCAGCGGATTTGGATCATGGATCTATTAATTCTCCTCACGTGGAGGTAGAAGAGAAGTCGACTAAACATGTGCACGGCAGAAAAAGAAAAGATGCCCTTTATGACAACGATCGCCAATTAGCTGACCCAAGCACGATAGCAATGCGTCAGATATTGCAACCCCGACTACCAGGTCCCATCCAACCAGGCTCTTCGATCAAGACGAGATTGCATGACCGTGGCCGCGAACCATCGGGTGCTGAGGAAGGCCAGGATCCGAACCCTGCCGTCGATTCGAACACTCAAATTGTTGCTGGTGCTCTAGCTACTGTTGCTCTTAATACAGTGCAAGACATGACCTGTGGCTCTCGAAAGGCCTCTGTCACCACAGCAGATTTTTTCAATGAGGCACAGCAAATTATGCAATTGATACGTGCCAAAGGCCGTCCACGTAGCAGCCATAACACTGCTGAAGCGTCTGAAGTGGAACGAACGACAATTGCGGAGGAGTCGGTTATGGAGGACTCCACCAAAGATGAATTTTCAAGACCACCAAGTCGTGAAGGGAGTGGCCCCTCTCGGCAAAGAGAGCCATTGCAAATGGATGCAAGGGTAGTCAGCCAGCTACGGAAGTTTGAGGACGAAGATGATTTAGGCCTTGCGCTTTCTTCGTCACTCAAAGTTCTGCAGATACATGAATCACTCACAGCTCCGGAGCCCCTTGTTAATAATGATTTAGACGACGATAATCCTCACAGTAGCACAGAAAGCGACCCACCGAATATCCGTATTCGACAGGGTCTTTCTGAGTCCCACAGCGACAGGCACATATCATTTTCAAAAGACCCATCGTCTGCGGGGACAGAGGTACGGCATCATTCTCAGGGATCTCAATCTACGTCTGCGCCATCAAGCAATCGGTCTAATCCCACACGATCATCCGAGGGCTCCACGAAAAGAATGGTTATTGCTCCTGAAACTGTCGCCCACTTATTGTCGGATCAAATGGCTGGTATGGTGTTTGATCGGCAAAAGCAACTTTGGGTCAAGCGCAAGAGCTCTCCTAATGCTGGTGGTATGGAAAGTCTCGATCGTTCTGCAAGTGAAGAAACCGACGAAGATTTATTCGGAGGCATACCGGACTTAACCGTTGACGAAATGAAAGAATTACAGACAGTGAAAGATGTTGTGTCATCGATGAGACTGATGCGTTCCATGGTTGATAAAATATCGACTCACGATCATTTAACGTCAACTGAGCAGCAGAATAGGGTACTCAGTACTCGCAATGTCAATGACGAAGCCAGACCACATACCGCAGATGGCAAACTCATTGAACCTATTGAGACCAGTTCGGCCCCCTCTAAGTACTCTCACTTCGCATCTAGCGGCCCTGGACCTGGTACCCGGGCAACGTCCTGGGGCGATGAGGTCGAAGTCATCAAAGATCCGCAGCTGCCCATACATGTACATTCGAAGACCTCCGCCACTCTCAAGAATGAGCCTGCAGAAGAGGTAGAACACGAGATCAGCATTCTTGATGGACGAGGTTCTTGCGCCCCTAGGCCCCGAAACAAGCATCGTCAAGCACGGGTTGTCACAGTAGCATTTTCATCGCCATTGGTGGATCAAAGGGAGTATACCTATGAGCAGGACAACGGCTCCCAGGTGTGGGAGGAAACAAGCGACCTAAAATTATACGAGTCGCCCGCCACCCGTGGATCTTATCAGAAGACATCCCCCAATAGACGCGCATCATTTGGCGGTCCTTCAAGGTCAAGTCAGCGAAAAGCCTCTCGCCGGGCTTCTATAAGCAATCAGTCGTACATGGCAAGGCCGATGTCTCGACTTGACGAGCGCGATGAGATGTCTTTGGTCCAGTGTACATCCGGAAACCGTCATATGACCTTGGAGGTAGCAATTTCGACACCTCTACCCTTGTCAAGAAGCTTGATTCTCCCACCGCCAACCACAGACCAGCGATCAAGTGTAGGCTTCCATCTCAGTCCGTTGTCCGAATTCACCGTTCATCAGGTTGATAAGCCGATCGACCTCAGCCTCAATCAAATAGCAAAACGCCGTAGCAGTAGAGTACAAGAACCCGACACCAAGCTATCGCTTGCAGCAGAGGATCTAGTGAAGAAGCTTACAGACTTAGAACCTTTCGAGCCATACTGGGACTATCTACGTAGCTTAGATCTACATGACCGGAATCTGAAGACCCTGCACAAGCTCGAAGAGTTCTGTGGTCAAGTTGAAGAGCTCGATGTGTCAAACAATCAAATTGGAGAACTAGATGGAATCCCCCATAATGTTAGGCTCCTGAACATCCGCGGAAACTGTCTCTCGGATCTGGCGGCGTGGAACTCCCTTCAAAACCTGCAGTACCTTGATGTTTCGGGCAACCATCTGAAAAGCTTGGAAGGCTTTCAATCTCTAATCCACTTGCGGGCTCTGAAGGCGGAGTACAACGAAATGGAGACCTTAAGTGGTCTCGAGGATCTTGATGGCTTGACTAGTTTGAGTTTGAGAGGTAATAGGTTGAGGAGCGTTGATTTCGAGAAATCCAATCTGTGAGTACTTTCGTGATGTTTAGTTGAGCTGGCACTGCTAATTCAAGTTAGGAGACGACTCACTCGCATGGATCTGCGCGAGAATGAGTTGGCTGTAGTGTTAAATTTGCATTACTTAACCGCCCTTGAGACCTGTGACCTCAGTAAGCTCATTGCAATTGCAATCTTGATGACGAGTGTTCACTGACTTATCCGAGGTTATAATGCTCTCGAGGCTTTAGACTTCTCGATTTCTAACCCACTGTTAAGGCTACAAACACTGAACCTATCCTATAACCGCCTTTCATTCCTCGACCTCGCCGAGGTACCAAACCTAAAGACACTGAGCCTTGACAAAAACTACATCGCCTCCATCGAAGGCCTCAGTAACCTTAAGGCTCTTGAGACGGTCTCGTGGCGCGAACAAACACTCATTTCCGCGTACGGCTACTCTGAGATTCAATATCAGCACTGCCACGAAGTCCGCAACTTATATCTATCAGGAAATCGTCTTTCCACATTTGCTCCGTCGAGAGCTTTTCTGAATCTCCACCACTTGGAGCTCGCCTCGACCGGTCTGCAGATCTTATCATCCGACTTTGGTGGGAAATGTCCCAATCTTCGTACCATTAATATCAATTATAATGCCATTCGAGACCTACAACCTCTACTGGGAATAGTGAAGCTAGAGAAGCTATTCCTAGCTGGTAACCGGCTTGCAAGACTGCGTAAAACCATCTATATGCTTCGACGCTTAGGCACAACCCTGCTCGAAGTCGATCTGCGGAACAATCCTCTTACAGTTGGCTTCCACACGCCACTAGAACCCGCACGCGAGGAGAAACGGGTGACACTTCAAAGACGAAACCAACCCGCTAATGACGAGGACCAAGATCAAGATCCCGAGTTAAAGAGAATAGAAGCGTTCCTCCTACCCGCTCTGAACAAGGAAATGGATAATACTCTACGCGGACGCTTAGACGAGGATACGAAACTTAGGAGAAGGGTGCATGAATTGCTAATTACACACGCTTGTCCACATTTGGAGCGACTGGATGGGGTGCATGTGGATATGAAGGTCGTGAAGAAGAGGGATGGGGTTTGGGAGCGTTTGGTGGAGTTGGGAATTATTAATGAAAAGGCGGTTATGAGCAGAGACAAGGCTGATGAATGAGTGAGCAATGGGGCGGCGTTTTTCTGGGGTTTGACGACGCGTGCATGCATGCATGGCTTATGCCAGGGTGTTGGGATGTATGAATGATTGTGATGCAGAGCGCTGGTGTTGGGGATGCGGGGAGAGTTCTTTCTCTCTACTGGGAGGTTTTGAGTAGACGTTTGCCGTTTACATATTGCTAATCGAATCCTTGTACTGGTAGGTACTAGGACGAGGAAATCATAAAAGTTTTTCAAACACCTGATTACTCTCCTCATTGGTGGCAGTGCTTTATGTTATTTGAACTTTTGTCATGATTCTAGTATCGTAACTTCATTACTCATTACAACTTCTCAAAAATCCCAGAAACAAATCCAACAAGGTAGATTTCGCATGCTTGGGTTTCCCACAAGCCCTGGACTCATGTAGCCGTCGTGAAAGTCATTAGATATCAATCCTTTTTCCACTTTTCCAATAGCTGTTGACCGGTCATCGTTAGCGTCATTCATTAAATCCCTCCTCCACTACCATGATAACTCTAGATCCATCATCATAAGATTCTATTACTCCTTCTTCCTCCACTGTTCCAGTAGCTCTTGACCCCTATTAGTAACCTCCTCATCATCCGGATTCTTCCTCTGCTCAGCCAACACAGCGAAGAGATCTTGCTGTAGCATATGTCGTTTGTGCGCATTATGCCTCAAATGCTCCAAATCATCATCTTCACAAGCTTCCCTAAAGATCTTCCTCATGCGTGGAGAGTAGAGATGACAACAAACCTCGACTTCTGGATTCGGAAATAGCTGTGGTTCTCGATCGATTTGTTTCGCGATCCGGGATTGGGCCTTCACTAATGGATAGACGACTTCTTCGTAGCATGCGGGGCAGATGGTGAATTCGGGAATGTGAGAATGGATATGCCATGCTTTTCTCGACTCCATTGAATCTCGAGGACAATCACGAAGGGATGCTATTTTCTTTGCCAATTTGATCAGGGGAGTTGTATTCACTGGCTTTCCGCTCCTATTCGCTTCTTGGTCAGACACTACGATCATGTCCAGGTATTCTCCGAATCGGATGGCACTTGTTCGAAGAGAACAGGCCCGTTCTTTGTAGTCTGACCTGTAGAACTCGGTACGCCAACTAGGGAAAAGAACCCACAGACTGTGTACGCATTGTGGACACGCGTTGAAGTTAGATATGTGTTTGCCTGTCGCTGGGTCTTTAAGGCGATACCATTCTCGATCCGCTTCGTCGTCTTCTGGGCATTCCCCTTCCTTTGCGGTAATGTCTGAAAGTTTACCTAGAAGAGTGACATCTGGACCGTGAACTAGACAAGCTAATCTGATCCAGGGATTGTTCAGATCACATCGAATCTTACGCTTAGTAGGTGCAGGGTGAGGCATCAGGTACCGGTTGTAGTCGAAACCAAATACATTGTCACGACAAGCCGGACAGATAGCGAAGGTAGTATTGTGGCGTAGAGTGTACCAGTCATTGTGGCCAACCTCAGCGTGTGGCCTAGGGCACACAGGCAGAGTTGGTGGTAGTGGCCTTGGATTCGAGATAGGAACCACAGGCCTAGAAGTCGACGACAAAGCTCTTGGACGAGATGATCCAGGCATGGGAACAGAAGAATGTGATCTTTGGCTGGGCGAGGGAGGAATAGGCCCATCAGCTCTTGATCGGTAATCTGCTGGGCTAGGGTCACGCCGCGAAGGGCTTGATCTCATTCCATCAGCCGAAAGAGGTGTAGAATCGAGGTATGCCGGTTTGTACCTCTCACTTGGGGAGTTAAGGCTAGGAGAACGGGCTCTTTGTCTTGAGTCTGATCGTAGTGCGGAGTCAGAGGGTTGGAGGAGTGGTGCAGGAGGACGCACATCAGTGCTGGACCTCGCTCGGGGACGCCCGGAATAGCCAGGTCTCAGAGACGGGTTCCGCGATGAATCCGTGGGGACGACCGGGTCTGCTCTGCCATTCGGATGGTGAAAGTCACCAGCTCCAGCAGTATTCAGCTTGGCAGGAGCTGCAGGCGAAGGTGATCGGACGGCGATATCTGGTGCAAGCATGTTCTGCGATTCGTCGACGCGTGGGACAGGCAATGGAACAGTTTGCCGTGACATAAGACGCGGCCTTCCAGCTTGCTCCGTCTCTTGTGGGCGCACGTTAGGTTCATTTGCAAAAGTTGATGAACGCGAGGATAGGGGTGAAGAGGGTCTTGAGCTTGGTGAGTCTTTCTTGAGGCCTATGATAGGGTTGGCCCGACGTTCATTAGGAGGCGTCCTTGGCGGCGAAGGGTAGGGGGATGTTGTGGGTGAGACGTGAGGTGAGGCTAGTGGTGAGATACCAGGGGACGGCCGAGGTGAGGGCCGAGGTGAGGGTCGAGGAGAGGCTTGGCGTCCATGTACCGACTCGGAGTTGAGCATAGCACCCAAAGCCGTGGCGTTAAGCACGTGATGGATGCCCGCGCCGCTGACAAGGGACTTGAGATTGACCGGATGAGAGTCCATCTCTGAGCTCGTCATTGAACGTCGCGGCTCTGGACGCTGAGGACCGACCCTGCTCCCATCTTGCCTCACATCACCAGAATAGGGTTTAGAAGGTGACTGCGGTGACAGTTGACTGGAATCTCCTCTAAGCTTTCTAGTATCGCCATCAGACTCATCAGAAGTCCCTTGGTGACGCCTGGGCCTGGATGAAGGGCCTTCGTAGTAATCTGTCGAAGACCTATGCCTTTCCATCTTAGGACGTACAGGCAGTCTCGCGTCGTCTCTACCATTGTCGGGTCTTGCATTGTTATGCACTTCAACAGGTCGAGCGACATAATGGGGCTGGGGCCGCTGAGCTTCCGGCACTGGTTGTGTTGGCCGACGCTGCCTGGGAGAGTCAAGCCTTGGGTCCATATCACGAGGATATGCATATCTGGGCATCACTGGAGTGGATTCCGAGGCATGCCTAGCTAGCGGGGCCACAGGAGGGCGTACAGGCTGTGCAGTTCTGTTGCTAATTTGCTCCGCTTCCTGGGGAACTGCATATTTCCCGACTGTGGGCGAATAGTACGAATGGGCACGCTGTCCCTCTGCAACCTTCGGCCTTGGACTCATCACGTCAGGAGAATGTAGATATTCGTGAGATAGTCTGTTTGCCTTGGACTTTGCCTCTTGAGGACCGGAAGCATATGGTGATCGAGCGCGTTCTAGTGTGGGCAACTTCTCGCCAGCCACGTCTGTATCGATCTTAGGCATAGGCCTCCTCCCACGGTCTTTCTCACGTAGATCCGTGGCACTCGACTGCTTCGTAGATCTTGAGCCTTCTGACTGGTCATAAGCAACTAGTATTTCTGCAGCGTGCTTCGGCTTCCATTCATATCTGCGCTCTTGGTTGTCACCGGCTGGAGTTGGCGGTGTCTCAGGAGCAGGACTGTCATTTGAGGACCTTGAGCTCGAGCTACCAGCGTCACTACTGGTGGAGCAAGGGACGTCGATGATCATTGGATCCTGTCCAATCTTTCCCCGCATCGGAATCTCTTCTTCGTACTTGACCTCCTCTACTTTGGGTGAAGGTGGCCATCGTCGTCGGCCACAATTAGAGGTGTATGGCTGACGTACTCGTGATGGGGATCTTGGACGTCGATCTCTGGTAGGTTTTATCTGAGCGGGCGTAGCATAGGTAGATGATTTTGGTTCTTCGTAATAGGCTCTGCAAAAGGATTAGCAGAATTCTCGATTGATAAATGGTGATCAATACTCATTCTCTCGAGACCTAACATAAGACCTGGATCGATGGTAGGGAGGACGAGGAGACGACATCGTCTCCCTTTATGGCACCGTGGGAAGCGGTCCCTTGGCCAGCAAGGTCTTTAAGAGCCAGAGGGAGAAGGAAGTGAAGCGTAGCCTGGGCGAGGCTCAGTGCAAGGCTCAGTGCATTTGTAACACCAAAAGACAAGGTCAGGCGAGCAGTGATCTCCGATTTGAAACTTGATGGCAAGAGAACACAAAAATTCGTGAAGTCGTAAGATGGGGAAAGCTGGAATATCAAGGAGGCTGTCTCGGACGCCTTGTGCAAAAATCAGTGCTACTCGTATCGAGGATTTGGAATTGAGTGGAGTTCGCCTTCAGGGCGCCCAGTCACACCAGATGTGATTTGCGAGAGAAGTGGAGAGCAGACAGGCGGTGGGGAGTTGTGTTGAGACTCTGGTGGTACTGGTGCTGACGATCCCTCGAGCTGACTGGAGGCTTCTAGCTCGAAATTATGCCGTGCATGGAACCGTGCATTGAACCGTCGGAAGACAATTTGTGCAAGGGTGTTCGGTTGGCTGCGTCCCTGAGACTAAAATGAAGCCCGCCGTTACTCTTGGTCATAGAAATCCATCTGTGAAGACCACAGACAACGCTTGCATTACACATACACCCTTCAATATACCACTCTGCTGCGGTGGCTCAATCCAAGCTGGCTAAGTAGGAGGCCTGTGCTCGTACGAACATCCTACTGAATGGCCCCGATGCTTATGCTGCGTCCATGACATATAGCACTGTCCAACCTTGCGTTCGCCACAAAGAGGCCTGCAGACTGCTTTCATACCTCGACAATATTCCTCGTGATCATTGCTCGTTGCCTTCTCCGTACTCGGCGACCCCAAGCTGTTGGGATCTCGTGGCCAATCCCCTTACAATCGGGCATATTCCGGCGATAATGGTCTCACAAGATGTTAGGCATCTCTGCTTCCGCAAGGCTGATACCGAGAACTTGGCCACTATACAAACTTTGGCGGCGAATGCCAGTGAGCCTTAGATGTATGGTCTCAATGGGAAACATCCTCCGGTCATGGTCACCGGTCAGAGGAGATCCGTGGTGCACGGGTTGCTGGCAGGCTCAAAGGTATTGAGCCAGAACATGAAACCATCACTGGGGATGGACAGATGGACAACAGGCCAGCACCGGTTGCTGCAGGTTGCAGCCGTTACCAGCTTTCAGCCTCTAGTGTCGGAAGCTTAGAACATGCATATATCCGCATGGTGTTTCTCCGCCTATACCATTGTACAATCGTAGGCTTATAATTGAGGCTCGTGCGCAGTAGCTTAGGTAGCAGCTATGTAGGCAGAAGATATGTAATGCAATGATGTGCCTATTCCCAAGGTGCTGGGTCATATAATGCCCTAATACGGAAAATCTTAGCGCATATAGTTTACAAAGTATCCCTTCGCTAATTTTCGTAATTCCACCAGCTTTTATCCTCACGCACCTTTCTGAACATGGCAGAGAACGAAGAGCAGGCATTAGAAGAGGTACCACGTCCGAAAATAAGCGTCGGACTGTAACTCATGTTTTCCCGCAGCGCCTCAAATCCGCCCTTTGGTTCTCCATTGGCAAAATCGTTGACGAAGAAACGCTCAAATTGGGAGTTAATGCAACACCACAGTTCATTGGAGCGTTGACAGAGATGGTCTGGGCACAAATCGGTATGCCAGAAAGATTGGATAGGGTAGAGAGATCTTCATTCTGACGTGTCTCACCAATACTAGAGAGTGTCAACACCGACTTAGAGAGCTTTGCGAAGTACGATCGAAGAGTCCGCATCTTGAAATGCATGCAGGCTGATCGACATGGTTTAGGCATGCTGGACGATCTACGATCTCAACAGAAGATGTGATGCTGCTGGCTCGGCGTAACGAGGGTCTCGAAGCCGTACTCAAGGCATACGTCGATAAACAAAAGGGGGGCAAGTCGAAACGGCCGACGCGTTAATCGGCCAGCGTTCTTCAATACTAGATCGAGCCACGCTCCAGTAACCCATATCGACGGCGTTAACGTAGCCATCATCAATTTGGTGCGCTCAAGGTGTCTGTCAACTCCGCCGTCACAGTAATCTTTACCAAAACCGCAATGAGCCATTCAATCGGCATGGAATGAAAGCTTAGACTGACTCTCACTCACGAGATCTGCAATATTCTAGTCTTCCGTTCCCAGCCCTGACGCGTCTAGGGACGGTGATGTTGCCTATCTGCTGGATTTGCCCACTATCGCCGCACGAGCTTGGACGCCCTTTGCAAGAGGACAAGTGGACCACGGTCTGCTACATCTGAAGCTACAAGCTACGCACCAAAACACCTTCACTGGAGCACTTTCGCAATAATGTATTGCGTCTCGTTTAGATTTGGAAGCTCCACGTGTGCTCATGCATTATGGTTCCAATGCTAGCTTATGTACCCTTGTGTACCCTTGGGTAGCCAACTTCGATGGAGTCATCAGGGGCTGACCACAACGAGAATTTTGACGTGGTTATCCTTATCATTTATGAGTGTCTTGAAGCCGGATTCTTCCACCTCATCAATTTGGATCTTCTTTGTTATCATCGACTCGGGTTTCAATTGCCCTTGGACACGATATGTCAGCTTGAACCACACGCTCATCAGGTCCGTTCCATACCAGAGGAGAGTGCATTCAGCACGTCTTGAAAGTCTCCAGCTTGATACGTCGCAACACCCATATATCTTCTCTCACGGAAACATAGCAAATTCGGGGCTATTGTCGCATTTTTTTCCCAGATCGCAATATTGACCAGAGTGCCTCCGGCGCGGAGAGCTTGTATCGCCTGATCAAGCCCAGCTTGCACCCCTGCTGCATCGAAAGCCACATTGGCACCTCGTCCGTCACAGATCTCACGTACTCTGGCAACTATATCGTCTTTTGATGGATCCAGTACATAGTGAGCTCCGAACTGTTTTGCGAATTCTTTCCGCCCAGATGCCACCTCGGACACTATGATCTTCCCTGCCCCTCTCGCTACTAAGCACTGAACGACTGCCAGGCCAATCGGTCCCCCTCCCAGAACTAGGACGGAGTCACCTTTCTTGAACGGGCTGATATTGATCGCGTGCCATGCTACAGCGATGGGCTCTACAAGTGCTAGGACCAGAGCTCAGTCGAGTCTTCATGCTCTTTGTTGGGACTCACCAGCTATCTCCAACGAGACGTTCTCGGGTATCTCGTACACTGCGTTCCGGGGAACCACTACATGCTCAGATAGCCCACCGCCCCATCCTACCAGCCCATCAGCTGGAATCCAAAGTGCGAGAACGAAACGCTCACCGCTGAGACCTACGAAGCCATTCTTGTCACAGCAATTGATATAGCCTTCTTTACAGGCACCACATGTACCGTCGTATATGATGGGCTGGACGGTGACCCTCGCTCCGACCTTTATATCGTGAACGTCGTCGCCAACTTCCTCTATAATTCCGGAAAATTCGTGGCCGAGTGTCAATGGCACTTTCTCCTTAGTGATCGGGTGTGGAGTCGTTGGCATGATATTGGCGCCCCCAAGATACTCATGAAGATCTGAGATATGGCAATTTACTATTGCTGCCATGAAGTGGTTGTTTTCTGCAACTTACCCGTTCCACAGATACCACAATATGCAGGTTTTACCTTACAGAGGATCAGTAAGGTGCTCGATACCGTGGTCCGGAGAAATAACCACCCACCTTCACTTGGCCTTTGCCACACTTTGGTACCTCGACATCCTCAAGTCGGATGTCCTTTTGTCCATAGAATCGGACCGCCTTCATCATCTTGACAGATGCAACTATTGCAATTCCTGGTATTAGTTGCAACGACAATAAGGCAATACAAAACGGTCAACAGGATGTGAAAGGAGGATGTGTATTCATTCCGCTATGTACAGGAGATGGATTGCTACCTGACACAAGCAAGGCATCTCGTCATGGGTAGCACTGCGACACGTACCATTCATGCCTTTGGGATGTCAACCCCACAGCGGGGTACGTCTACCGTCTTCCTAACGGGCTCGGGAAAGTTTTCCATCGGGGATTTGGCGGATCCAAGCTAACGAGCCTGGCAAGTCAGCCCGTTGACTGTTTTCCTATTGAGGAAATATTTCTCCGTTGGTAAGATTCATGCTATCAATCTCAATTCTTTTCGCCAATGGTACTGGCCAAGAATTCGATGTCCACTCCGTTTACGAACGTGTCAACAATTTGCGAGCATTTCCAAGGCGGAGTCTTGCTAAGTAGATGTTTCCGTGCTGGACTTCGGGTCTAGGCCCAACATGCGGAATGAATGGCCCGCGTCAGGTACATCCAGATGACCTCATCCTTTTGAGATGCAGATACCGCTACCCACGAAGTTATGAGGTAACTTTACCCACGTAACTTTACCCACAATTTGCCGCGAGGGAAAAAGTCTTCACTGCGTAGATGTTCTTTCCATTCCCAAATCTCCTTGTCTACTTACTCCTCCACGGAAACCAACAGCAACACACTGATCACTCATCACTCCTACAAGCAAGATGCCTTACCCAGAGACCTTCGAGGGTTACATGATAAAAGACCAGAGCAAATGGAGTGATTTTGAGAAGAAAGAAGTAAGCAATCATTTGCCCCACTCATCGCTGTGCTCATCATGTCTGATTGATTGCTCAGTTCAAGCCAAAGAAGTTTGAGGAATATGATATCGACATCAAGGTCGACTGTTGCGGTGTTTGTGGCTCAGACGTTCACACTATCACTGGTGGTTGGGGTGAATGTCCACTTCCAATCTGCGTTGGCCACGAGATTATAGGCAAAGCCATCAAAGTTGGCTCCAAAGTAACCACCGTCAAGGTTGGAGATCGCGTTGGTGTCGGTGCTCAGATCAGAGCGTGTATGGAGTGCAAGCTCTGCAAAGCTGACCAAGAAAATTACTGCCCACACAAAATTGGTAAGTAGCTATCTCTAGCTTTTATTTGCTTCAACATTGCTGATTCCCTCTCAGACACTTACGGTGCACCATACGAGGATGGTACAATCGCACAAGGAGGTTACGCAAGCCACGTTAGAGCACACGAATACTTCACCTTCCAAATTCCTGACAATATCGAGTCAAAAGATGCTGGACCTATGATGTGTGCCGGTATCACAACCTGGAGCCCTCTAGTCCGAGCAAAGGTGGGCCCAGGAAAGAAGGTCGCCGTTCTTGGAGTGTAAGTCACTCCCTAAACAGCAGCACTCCCTCCCCCCAGTCTTCTCCAAA
This sequence comes from Cladonia borealis, assembly GCA_018257855.2. NCBI lineage: Eukaryota > Fungi > Ascomycota > Lecanoromycetes > Lecanorales > Cladoniaceae > Cladonia > Cladonia borealis. The sequence goes on along the minus strand of JAFEKC020000011.1, from coordinate 295,974 downwards.
CACCCACTAATACCTTCTCTCCAGCGGCGGTCTCGGCCACTTCGGCATCCTCTGGGCCAAAGCCCTCGGCGCCGAAGTCTACGCTCTTTCCCACTCCCCCAGCAAAGAAGCCGATGCCAAAAAGATGGGCGCCAAAGAATTCATCGTCACCTCCAAGAAAGACTGGCACAAACCCTACGCCTTCGAATTCGACTTCATCCTCAACACCGCAGACATGACCCACACCTTCAACCTCCAAGAATACATGTCCACCCTCAACGTCAACGGCGAATTCCACAACGTCGGCCTCCCCGACGAACCCCTCCCCAAAATGATGGCGCAGGATTTCGCTCCCAACGGTGCCAAGATTGGGGGAAGCCATATTGGGAATCGACCTGAGATGCTGAGTATGTTGAAACTGGCTAGTGAGAAGAATATCAAGCCGTATATTGAGACGATTGATATCAGTGAAAAGGGGTGTAAGGAGGCGGTGGAGAGAGTGAAGAAGAATGATGTTCGCTATCGTTTCTCGCTCATCGGGTATGATAAGGTTTTCGGTGAGCGTTAGTCAATCAATGGCTTTGATATGATATGTGTTTGTCAATCAAGCATGCTGCTTCGCTATCAAATAGCTACATAGAGCAGATTAGTCACGTTAGATAGACCGACTGCACTACTTAGCTTCGATACATTTATGCTTTTCATCCCATTCCACTACCCATACCTTCTTCCCTCTCTATTCTCATTTCTTCTTCTCTGCTCTGCTCTTCCCACTGACCAAACACCCCCCACACCCCCAAATTGCCGTCATACATTCAAGTTGTCATCCAAATTCCCATCCTTATATACACCTCTACCTCGACCACCCACCCAGCCACCCCCCCATCCCCCCAACCCAGCCAGACTAAAATAAATACCTCTAGCCCGGCCCGGCAGAAGGAGAGCCAATCCAATTACTTAATCAAAATAGATTAAACTAAATTAACCTAGACTAAGATACTTGTAGAGTCCCACCTGTGGCGGGGTGGGGAAAAGGGTTTTAGATTGAAAATAATGAAGGAGTGGGGGAGGGGGAAAGGGGGAGGTGGGTTAGATATAGGTATAGGTGGATCGATGGCTGGGCTGTTGACTGTACGAAAGGAGGAGGAGGAGGTAGGGAGGTGGGTAGGTTTAGGTGGAATCGAAAATTGAGAAGAGGAGGGCCAGCGAAAGGGGGGGGGGGGGGGGTTGATGAGATACGGTATGGATAGAGAAAGCGAGGGAAGGTAAATTTTCTGTTGATGATGGGTAAGAGGCCATCAAGATATAAAGACCAGTTGTGGAGGGTTGTTTTGATTTCTCATCTATGGGGATGGTATGTATATGCTAAAATAGGCCAGGGGACACCCAACGGGTACGCCTACGCCTACCAGATAGCTAAGGTGCATTTTCCACGTCTACCTTAGGGATGCTGGGATGCATTGCCATCAACCGCATACACTTTATGTCGCATCCACCTCTTTACTCACCATCCCGTTATCAGCATTCATCAATGTGATCCAGATCCTCCCGTACTGCCCCGTTTTAATATATCCACCGTCATTCACCCCATTCACACAAAGATCATTCAGCATTTCCGCCTTGAACGCTATCTCTGCCCACGAGCTCTTGTCCTGAAGGCCCTCTGCAAGGGAAACGCTCAACGTGCAAGTGTTGTGTGATTTTTCTACGGGGAGTCTGTGCCCGTCGTCCTCGCCCTTTTGGTGGAATATGGCTCGATAGGTGGTATCAGGGAGCTCTCTGTAGGCGACTTCACAGTCCGTGTATACGAGAGGTTTGCTAAAAGGTATGGTTAAGCATTCCCAGTCGGAGGTCAGTTGAGAGGGGAGTTCCACGGTCCGATTTAATGGAGTTGGAAGGTTTAGGGCGTGGATGGTGGAGAAGGCAGCTGAAAGAACAATAATGAGGTGATTGGGCCAGATCATCATGGTAGATGACGTGAACCGAATGCCTCCTCAACTCTTGCGAATTGTAGGACAACTTTGAGGATGGACTTCTTAAGATCTATGTTTGCGCTTGGAGGTAAGCATCTCATGCAAGAAGTATCCGCCGCAATTGTAACCCTCTGCCGACCCATTTACTGAGAATTCTGGCATCTTCGGATTGTTGAACTTGCGAGGATGTTGAAAACCCCCGCTACAATGTGCTCATGCTTCGCGCTTTGATACGAGCACTTGTCGCATGAGTTGCTGCGACGCGTCTCCCCCGTTTCCTGGCCTCTTCCCGAAGAATTACTAGCGATGCTGCATTATGGAGCAGATGACTCTTGTTTTGGCGCGGGGGAGCTGTGGAGACTGATCCGACGGGGTTTGTAGACCACGAAGCATAGTGCTGGTGGATGCCGTAGCCCTGTTAGTGAAGACTCATGCTTCTGAGAAACAGTTGGCCTTATCTCCGGAACAGAGCAAGGTAGATTCAGGCTCTGGTCCACAAAAGCCAAGAGAGTTCAGACAGGAGTCGTCATTGGTGCTCATAGCGCCGCAGTAATAGCTCTCAAATCTTTACCCAGTACTTCAAGCAAGCGGCCTTCATGCACCTCACCCTCTTCAAGTCCATCCCTCGTTTCACCGGAAAATACGTTGATTTCTTCAACGGTATCTTCGAGTTCTAGTGCATCTTCTATTAAGTCCTTTTTCGCAGCAGCAAAATAGTCATCTTCGCTGATGAAGCCGTCGGGCAACCCATTTTCTTGATGCTGAGGCAGTACGTAGATTGTAGGAAACTCGAGTACAAGTCTGTTAGTAAGTGTAGTCGCTAGGGTGGCGTCGGAGGGAAGAGGTATAAGGACTGGCATTTTCGAGGGCAGAGATGGGTGATGCAGGTAGAATTTAAGGCTCGGTGGCGATGTTGGCCGAGAGCTTTCAGATGTAGAGGTCGGTGGTTCCGGCCCTGACCGATCCATACGGTTTGTTAAAGGTCTTTCGCTTTCGTATTCGCCCTTACTGGAATTACCATCATTGGAAGCAGGCCGTTCTGCAGCCCGCGATAGTACTTTCGGCTTGTCCATGACGACATGAGATTCTTCATCGCTAGCTCCTCTCTTAATTGCTTCGTCTTTCTGGGTGCGCTCGAATTTTTCATCCTGCCCGGCCTGCCCAGGAACATTGTCCTGTTCAATGTCTGATGCCGGCTGCTCTCGCTGCTGTATCGTGTAATGATTTATTGGTGTACCCAACTGAGTATCTTCACTGTTGCTAATATTTCCTTTCCGTCTCTTGTTGGGTTGGTGATCTTCTAGGGTTCTCAGGTGCGTAGCGTAGGCATCCGCAATCACTTCGTCTTCAGGACATTTCCCAAACGCTTTGCGCCCATCCCGGTCTATCCACTCGACAGTCCAGTGAAGCTTACGCTTTCTGTGACCCACAAATTAGTATAGCAATTGAAGGGCAAGATCTATCATGCATGTCTGATTTACTTTTTTGTTAGGCTGGTCTCGTTCTGCTTGCTTCTTGACATGCCTTTTGGCGCCTTAATTACTACAGCGCCACATTTCTCGAAGGCAGCTTCCAATGATGCCTCGCCCTTTTTCTTATTCGTCTTTCTGTCACTTGGCTCCGCCAAGACGACTCCTCTGGAAGTAGCAGCTCTCTCTGCATGATCAAGTTCACGCTCAATGCTTGTAAGGTAATTATAGTCATGATCAATTCCCTTTGGAGTTGCCAGGTCTTTCTGTTTGACATAGACTGTGGGGTCTCGGAGGCCGTTGCATTGTGCCCATTGCTTATGGCGTTTTATGCAAGGAAGGGAACATGTGAGAGCTGAACAGCGAGGACAGCGGTATTTGTAGGACTTGACGTGGCTTGAAAACACAACTTGTCAGTATGAGCAGAACACGTCCTTTGGGAGATCCATGCATACCAGATAGTACATAGACAACTTAGAAGCGGATCAGACATGGTGCTTAAGAGAGAAAAGGAAGGTACGACCTCTCGGCTACCTCCTTCGCCGAGCTCGATTTCTTGTGGCGGTTAGATATCGATAAGAAATTTGATGCTCGTCACCGTAGGGCTGGCCTTGGCAGATTGAGGTTGTGAGCTTCCAGAAGGGTGATTTGGATCAGTCCCAGAGCATAGAAATGTATACAATGTATTTCGTACTAGAGTAAACACTTGCACATGAAAATCTTTAGAGAATCTTGCCAAGCGTGGAAAGCGATTCTATACAGACTATTGGAGGGCCTCAATATCTCTGTATATCTTTTACTCCTTCATCTTACGATACTCTAACTACAGAATGCTATATGTTGCAATTCTCGCAAGAGCAGCCAGGAAAAGCATGCATCCTATCTCAGACATCGTACCTCTGCCTACAGCTTTTTAACCTGCCTCCTCTCCCTTGCTCATGTTTGAGTTCTCTTTAGCCAATTCCTCCAGACATTGTAAAGCCTGCTCTTCCCTTCCGAGCGGTACAAATAGATGATCATGAAAGAAGCCACTAACAGGATTGACGCCCATGCCCTTCTGGGCCAGTCTTGTGGCAATGACAGCCATGAATCCCACAGCCTCAAGTGATGAATGCACCTCGCATGTGATCATGCGACAAGGAAACGTGTAACCTTGGACACCGTGACTTTCCGCATCTTGAAGAGTAGTTATCAAAGTAGTGCCTTCGGCCTCCTTAAAGACCATTTGGGCTAGATCTTTGAGAGGAGCAGGAGGAGGGCTGGGAAGGGGAAAGGTTGAAAAGACAAAAGTGGACGGGTGCATTGTGGTGTGCAAGGTGGCCAGAAGGGCCCCCAGAGAGCTTTCCCCAAGAGGGGCACTCATTGCTGTTTGAAAAGTGGTGGTGCCTATCGGAAAGCTTCTTATGCCGAGGCGTCGAGACTTTTGTGGTTGGAAATATTGGAATATATTAGAAATACTGGAAATGTCGGAGACAAAGCCCCGAGTGGACGGTCCTGACAACCTTAGTGGCAGAAAGACCACACGCAGGGCAAGAACCAAGGGCGTGGTGTACCTTCAGTAAGGTAGTGTAAGGTACTTTAAAGTTGATGGCTGGATGCACGTAGGCCACATGTTGGCCCCTATTACCTATTACTCGTACTTCGTATGCTGCAAAGCTACCAAAGAATGACATGACACATTGCCACATTGCCACATTGGCGTTTCAGGGCATGCTCTGTGCACGTTGGAAATTTCAGTTGGTTAAAAAGCCTCCCGAAAAGCGAAAAGGCCGACCAACACCACCGCGGTTTCACTTGCTGGTCTAATCCGGCTATGCTGATTGGTGTACCTGGAATTACGTGCAGCTTGTCACCACTTACTTTTACTTTGTAGCAGTAGCTTAATGCCGAAATACATAATGCTTGTAGATTTCAGCCAGGGCCAAGGATCTGAAAAGGAAAAGATTGTTTGAGTTGGATAAGGTACTTCTTCTGTGTGATTAGGTTATGGTGACGGCAATCGAACCAACCATCCACACCGACCATACTTTCTTCTTTTCTACAACAAACTCCCCATACGCACGAGGGGAGGGGAGGCGGACGGTGCGACGATAAAAATGCCGGAGCGGATCTAAGCTCAACCTCCCACGCGAGCGAGCGGCCCCTGTCCCGAAGAGCGAGAGTTCAGTCGGAAAGTATCTAAAGTGTCTCGATTGTCAAATAGATCCTTGCAAGTGCACAATTAAGCAGCTAAGCAAGCATGCTGGTGCAGTATCACATTCACAATTCCCTCGGATACGGTTAAGCGTGCGTAAGGGGGACATGCATCCCCGTGATTCGCCTGCACACTAACCTGTCATTACTGTAATTGGAGGCTTGCACTATGATCAAGTTTTGAGCTTCAATGACCCCCCGCCAGAGGCTACTTGATAGGGCCTCCAAGGGACCTGGACCCAGCCGAACGAATCCCCCCAGTGCCCTTAGGGAAAGTGAAGCAAGGGAGAGGGGGAAGTCCAACGCCCCTGAACAATTATCAATTATCTTATGAACCTCAATCCTTCATTAACATTCTTCACTTTGTCAATCTCTGTTCATCACTCCTTGCATAGATTGCAGCCTACCGTGTTGCCGCGTGAACCATTGGATTCCTCTAATTTCATGCAGAAAAGCTCATGTTTATACAGGTCTGTAGCTCCAATATTTGATACTGCCGCTTGAGGAAGTCAATTACAAGCGCCAGCTGGTTGGAGCCTTTCCGAAGACACACAGACTGACCTGTTATGTCAATTGTGTAGGCACAGACATCGTGTATTGCTATTTGACAGCTCCTAGAGGAGCCGCTCAACGGTTAGCTTGCATTGACGCGCTCCAATCTCAACTAGATCTTCGTCGAATTCCAGTTGACCTTTACAACCATCAACATGTCGCCCTCACTACGGAATCACACGTCCTTCGTGCGGCCTCAGACGCGAGACGAGAAGCGAGAGAGGCCGGTTACTCGTGATGGTCGTGATGGGCATCATGGCGAACACTCACTTATGATCCCAAGCCGAACGTCTTCCCTCCATTCTCGTATCACCGCGCCCATACCATCACAGCTCAACATCAAGGCGAGCCAGAGAACACCCAAGACCTTAACACATGCTTATATGGTATGTGGTGTGGGCCGGGAACCGTCACAATGGGTGAAGGCACCACCTTTAGCACAAGGCAAGATCGGACACATGAAAGGGGCTGTTGGCCAATTCTGGCTTCCGGAGATCCTCGGTAGCAGTCCGAGACTAGAGCAAGATAATGAGATCGCGAGAGCTTTGTACTCTGCTATGAGGGTGAGTGGTATCACCAATTGGGCTTCAAGAGAGTTATGGCTCACAAGTCTAGGCATGCTTCCCTCACGATGTCGAGATCTGTACTGGCCGTAGCCAGCCACACTGCGTACACCACTCTTTCGTACTTCAGCAAGACTCATCACATACATTATATGGCATTGCATTGCGCGTGTGGTCGAGAGCGGATGAGAAGCGTGCAGAGACTATCCGTGACCTACGGAGAAAGACCGAAGCCGATTACTATGAATCTTCGGAAGAGACGTACTGGATCCCATATTGCCTCAGTTTCCTCTCCCGGTATCCACTCTACGATCTACTGGGAGATTACCTGCGTGGGATGTGGATCCATTGGAACAAAGCTACCAACCTCTTCCACGCCGAGGAGGTCTCAAGGATACTCAGCTTCCCAGCACCGAGGCTGAACGACCTTGTGAGGATAGATATGAAGGATTATGCGCTGTGCTACCAATTTCCATCGTCACCTACCGGTTTCCAAAATTTCAGCATGTGGCCTCTGTTCACCTGCTTATCTATCCCAAACATTGTTGGCGTCATAGAAGCGGCAGTGTCGTCGACACGACGCATAATCTTCATCAGCCACTACCCAGCAATGCTTACAGTCGCGACTGAGACTATCCGTCACTGCATCCGAGTATACGAATGGAGTGGTCTTTATGTTCCAGTTGTCCACGCCCGCCATGCAAAGGAACTTGTGCAGGAGCCCGGACCATATATGCTGGGTATTACAGCTGAATGTCGAAGCCTTTTCACAGCACCATCTGATGCTCTTGTGATCGATTTGGACCGGAATTATGTCATGACATCAGCTCCTCCTACAGTCTTGTCTGCAGGCCAGAGAGCGAAAATGATATCTCGATTGACGAATGCACTTAGCGGTGATGTTTCGCCTGCTGGTGTACCCAGCCATTTGCGCTCTGCTTATGGAGGCGGCAAGCTCATCCCTGCTGGCCAAATTATAGTTATGAGGGGAGAAGTGGAGAGCGTGGAGAACCCTCCATGGTGGAATCAGGATAGCGTTATGAGTGTCATGGACCACGTCTGTGAGAAGCTCGTAAGTTGTATCGTGGATACTTCGAGTGGATTACAAAACTGACTGCAATAGGGTCGCAACTCTGGCGTGAAAGCAATCTTCGGCAGCGCAACTAAGAAACCATTGATGACTAAGGTCTCGATGAGACATCTTAATGAAATTGTCCGTGAGCGAAATCAGTATTCTAGAGATGCCATGGAGGCGTGGCAAGATTTCATCAATCTCAAAGGCAGAATGGATGGCGAGCTTGCTAAGGTCACGAAGAGGAACAACTTCCTTGTGGACGAACTCGAGAGCTGGAAACAACAGGTAAATCCTGCTGCTACTCTCAATACCTGTGGTAGTACTAACGAAGTAATCAGTTCCTCAAATTCCAAGCTTTCGCAGAGCAGCTTACCAAAGAGACCCAAGAGCTCAAGGTCAAGATTGAGACACACAAACGAGAGAACCGCCGTCTCACTTCTCTTATCGAGCAACAAAAGGACGACTCTGCTCGCCTTACTGTCCGCCTCAATGGCACAGAAAAGCAACGCGACGACGCTCTCGAAGCGCTCGTCCTCCAGCAGGAAATCGCCGAGGAGCTCGAACGCGAACGCAAGCGCAACAAGAAAGAGCTTTCCGCCCTCCAGCATACCAACGCAACAATTACACGCCAACGCGACGAGTCTCGCCGCGTTGTGCTTCATCTGCGCAGCCTGATCGAAGGCCAAACCCACCATATGGAGCACATAGTCCACTCTCTCAATCAAGCACCGGAGCTGAGCGACTACATCGAGGAAGGCTACGAGGACGCTCCAGAAGACACAGACGACCGCGACTCCCTCACCAACAACGACGAGACCCGTCAGCACCTTCTAGCAAACTCCCCATCCCGCGCCAGCAATACCGAAAGCGGCGAACCCGTCAACCCAGAAATGGAATCCCGTTTCTTCATCCCCCCCAGCCCCGGCGCCAACGGCCGCTCAGGCTCCCGTCTCAGCATCGCCGACGTCGCAGACCGCCACATCCGCGAAAAAACCGACGCAATCGCCTACATCATCCGCAACATCAGCGACCAATGCGCCGCCGCCGTCGAAGGTCTCCAACTCGCTCAAACAGCCGAATCTCACGAAGACACGGACCACGAGCAACATCATCTCGACACCGAACTCCCTACCGCATCCACCAAAAACAACAACAACAATAATCACAAACACACCCACTCCGACGACTCCAACCTTGCCCCCTCGGACGCCGGCGACATCGACCTCGCTGACTCCGGCCACGGCGGCTCCTCCGGCTTCCTCACCCCCCACGACGAAAATCGCTCCCATTCCCGCCAATCGAGCTTACCACCCACCCCCGACCTTATCAGTGGCGGCGGCTTGAGATCTAGTACCTCGATGAGTGGGTATAGTGCTAGCACGGCGCCTACGACGCAGGGGAGGGATAGTCAGCAGTGGGGGCTGGGGATTGAGGGGAAGGCGGGGGTGAAGATTGTGGAGGCGGATGAGAGTGTGAGGGATGATGGGAGTGAGATGGGTGGGGGGATGGAGAGGGAGGAGGTTAGGGGGAAGGGGGGGAGGGTTGGGGCGGAGAGAGCTGTGGGGGGGAGGGTTGTGATGTGATGTGCAGTCTTTAATCTTTTAATTTTTTTTAGTTGAGAGATCTAATTCCGAGGCGAGAAGGGGGGTTTTAGGTGTTTTGGAGAAGAATACTTCCAGCCTGATTTTCATTACCATATTTTTCTTTTTCATACCAAGATGGGGAAATTGAATAATGGTGTTGTACGTCATGGAAAGGGAGGCTTGCTTATTTTTTGTACCTCTATCTCTATCTCACTGGACTGAGAGGGTTTTCTTTGTATATATGCACGGACAGTTGTGGGGAGAGAGGAATTGAGGGGTTTAGGTAATGCATTAATCTATCCTGAAAAAGACAGAAAGAAAGAAAGCCAATTGAACTATCTTCTCTCATTTGTTAGGATTCATGGTTATAGTCAAACTTTTACTTTTTTCTATGGAATGCTACATACCTTACTAAACAAAAACCTATTCCTGGGTATTGGGTATCATTTTGAGCCGACGACAGTGAAACCGAACATATAACTCCCACACCACAGTTTACCCCCTCTCACTCACTTACCACCACCCACCTCCTCCTCAAAAGGTCTCGGTTCCCTAACGCTCAACTCCGCACTACTCCCCCCACTTCCCCCCCTCCTCCCTCTCCCTCTCTCCCTCCCCCTCTCCTCCTCCACAGCCCTCCACCTCCTCTCTTCCACTTCCCCCCTCCTGACTTCTCTTTTCAAAGCATCGCTCGCGCTGACTAAGCCATCGATACTGATTGCGTGGTCGGTCATTTCGTTACCGATATATCCGTATAACCTAGCCGCACTATCGCATTCCAATAATTGTTGCTCATTGAGCTTTAGTAGTGCGAGCGCGACTTGGAAGAGAAAGGTGCTGCCGTCGTTGAAACACAGCACGACGTCCCAGACGCGGAAGAGGGCTTCGGCGCTGAGGCAGTCGGTGAAGACGGAGAGGAACCATTGGAAGGTTAGGGCTTCGAGCTCGATTCCTAGGTCGTCGAGGTGGGCGGAGAGTTTGGGGAGGATTTCGGTGACGTATTGGCGGAGGACTTGTTGGTCAGCACGGGAGGCGAGGAGGGAGTGGTCGTAGTAGTGGCGGGGGAGGATGTTTTCGATCATGCTGGTGAGGACCCAGAAGGCGTCTTCGGCGGTGGGCATGATGAGGAGGAGGGAGCCGGCGATGAGATTCATGCCTTGGCAGTAGCCTACTTCTGGGTTGCGGCGGGCGTAGGCGAGGAGGACTTCGTTGAGTTTGGCGACTCCCGGGCCTTTGCGGAAGAAGATGTTGTCGGTTAGGGTTCGATGGATGTCCATTTGGATTTGGGCCACGATTGTAGGGTCGTCCATGTCACTGGCGACTAGGTCATCGTAGTAGCCTGGGACTCGTAGAGCAGAGGCCCCGCTACATTCTGCCCAAATTTTGGCTCGATATGCAACTGGGATGCCACCAAGGACCAGCTGCTTAAACTCTTTCCACTTTGCTTGTCCTACTTTGCCCTTATTTCCGAGGCCTGCAACACCTATCATTTCCCCATCGGTAAGCGTGACTTCTGGCATGACTTTCTTAGAGCGAGCATCCGAGCCTGCAGCAGTCTCGCCTTCTCTCTTACGCTCGGCCCTGACCTTTCTTAAGAATTCGTTCCACTTAATTGTCTTCTCATGCTGTAAGGTATCATGAAGCTCTGTCAATTGCGTGAGCAACAATTTTACGGGCTCTTCTTCCACTGCTGTAGAGGTAGTTTGAGCACTTTCGGGACTTAACGAAGATTGGACGATCTCTGCATTGCCAGCTGTGACTGGTGACATCTCAGGTTCCAGATTGATGCTGTTCGACGGTAAAGACACGCGGGAGTCACCACCGGTTGGAGCTCGCTTCAAGCGAGGACTGGGTAGATCTGGGCTTATAACAGGTGTAACAGGCTTAGCAGATGGAGTGTGAGAAAGTAGCTCGGTAGGGAATGTTGCAACCTTGAGATAGTCTTGCCAACGTTTAGTTGGCTTATCTTCAGCTCTATCGTCATTCGAAGCTGGTGTTTCTGGCCGGCCCACGGAGTTGGCTTTCGAGTGTACAGAGGCCTTGTCCGAATCTGCCACCTTTAGAGAGTCTCGCACACCTCCAATCATCTCTAGATTAGCACTGGCATTTGATTTGCCCCTAGCATGACCTTTTGCTATCGCGGCTGCCTTCTTCCTCCGGCGCTGGTCGTAGATGAAACCGAATCTATCTGTGAGCAGATCGGAAGAGCCGTCGTTCTTGTTGTTAATTTGAGTCAACGTAGGAGGCTTAGAGTCAGCTGGGTGGATGGTGTCCATTTCCACAGGTCCAAGATTGGTAGCAACATGGGCCGAGTTTGGGCTTGTACCCAATGGCATGTTCGAAGTATGTGAGGTCACTTTTGGTGCTACACTGGTTCCAATCGTAAGAGGCTGCACAAGTTTCCTTGGTGACCGAGTAGAGGGTTCCATATTGTTTACTTTCATCAATGCTGCTTTAGCTGTTGTAGGTATTGGAGCCGAGGCTGTTGACATGCTTCCTGAGTTCCTTGATTGGCCACTACCAGTCGTAGAAGATCTGCCTCTGACCGTGCCTTGCTTATCAGCGTCACGAGCTGCCTGAGTATTTCCAGCAAATAACTTCATCGTCCAAGACGCAATAGAATTCGAGGATCTTCGTGAATGCTCTGCCGTCGAGCTCTGCGTTGTCAACGTACGTGTAGGAGGTGAGAACAGATCCTCGTCCAAGCCTTTCCGGCGCCCATTGCTGCCACTGTGACCCCGAGCCTTCATCGCTGACCCCACTTCTTGATCGTGCTCACTGACCACACTGCTCGCTCTGCTAGCCTTGCCGCTCGTTGCGTTATTGTTCCACAAGTAGTCCTTCCAACCCCGTATAGTACTCCTTGGCCGCCCTCGAGAATCCACGCTAGATGCTATGGATCGGCCATCCGACTCTTTCGTGACCAAGCTTCGAGCCTTCAGCGTAGCATGCTTGTCGGGCTCGGCCAGCGAATCTAGGTACCCTTCATCTAGCTCGGCACTCAGCCTGCCGACATCATCCTCCATAGCCTCTCCCATCATTTCATCGATCCCATTCGTGATGCCCGGTATCCGATCCTTCCAATCTTTTCCACTAGGGCTTCTTATACCGGACTTCTGCGGAGGATTCTGTAGCTTGAATGAATCCTTCACATCATGATCTAAGCGATGTAGCCTAGTCTCAATATCCAGATTCGAGACTTCGACCTCTCGCAACATCTTCTTAAGCTCCCTTTCCCTTTCCTCTGCCCGTCGCCTTAAGGCCGTTATCTCAACGTCTCTCTGCGCTACATCTTCTGCTAGCCGCCTGACTAGGGCCACCGCACCATTCTTCTTTATCAATTGTCTGATGTCGGCATCGCTAGAAAGGTGCAGAGAGCCTGGGACATCCTGTTTGCTGCTTTTGGGCGAGTCTTCAAAGAGCGCGGACCGGCCTCGGAAGGAAGGAGTGCTTGAGATGAGGCTTTCGACGATAGATGGGCTGTGCTTGGTGGGTCTGTGAGACGTCTCATTCGGGGTCCGGGGCGCTGGACTAGCAAGGAACTGTTTGTCTGGTTTGTTGCTTGGAGAGGCATCAGGCGATAAGGAAGGGAAGGATTCGAGTGTTTTCGCAGATGTCGGAGTTACAAGAGAATGCTTTCGCGTTCCATTCCTCGTAGACCTTCGTGATGCGGTAGAGACCTGAGATGCCCTCCGCTCCAGATCATTGTCAGAACTTTGGGCCGCCATAATCACAGAAGCAGACTTGACACGATCAACGCATCTTGGGCGAAGAGCAGAAGAAGAAAACAGAGTAAGACTGCGGGGCCGTTCTAGGGGTAATCATGGTCAACGTTCGTCATAGGGCGAAGATGGGATTTTGTATCTCGGTGAATTGCCGTCACCAGCGTCATATGCTGAGACAAGCAAGGATTCCGCTCCTTCCTGCCTTTGCCTCCTTGCTGCCTACTCCAACATAAAATGCAAAACGACAGCGCAGGACTCCGCCCTAAGAATATGATTTAGATCACTCCAGTTGAGGTAGGCCACGAGACACTGACCTAAATAAGTGTACCTGCGGGAGCCCGACCAACGGTAGTTCTACGCGTCTCAAAGGGAGTGGCGCGTGCCCCCCGCTTCTACATTGTTTATGTATACTGTCCAATCTCTTTGGTGTCTATAAGCCCACTGCCATAGTATTTCTGTACGTTCCTCTCAGTACCGGGTAAAGATATTGCTTTTCTTGTGCTCTCGTAAAGGGTCTCTATCCGCTGTTACTTGGACCCGCTTTCTCCTCTCCCATTCACTCTGTGCTACGCATTGCCACTGCATTCACTTCATGTTACACACCATAAAATTCCAAATCTCTGTGAGTCTCAAGTGTACATAATGTCTTTGACCCAGAAAGAAGGACCATGCTTATCTCGTGAACACACGCTCCCCCACAATCATCTCTTTCTTTACCTTAGTTTTGCTTTCAAAGCTACATGAGACATGGCTACAAGACTTCATGCAGAACCGCAAGACATACCAGACCCTAACAATTTGATCGGACTTGGTCTGTGCGCACGTACCTACCAATTGGGGAATATCGTTCGGAGGATCCCCATTCACCGCAATGAACAACTGAGTATTGAAGGCGTACGCCGAGAGGCCCAGATTTACCGCCATCTAGGTAGACACCCCTCCATAATCGAATGCCTCTCCGACTCGGACTCGCATGTGGACCTGACTTTCGCCGCCAACGGTAACTTGGAGGAATACCTCAAATTACAGCCTGACACTCCCCCAGGGTTTCATCTCAAATTCGCACGGAAAGCTACAGAAGCTGTCGCGTATGTCCACTCCAAGGGTGTCATCCATGGAGACATCGCTGCTCGGCGGTTCCTACTCGATGAGCAGCTGAATGTCAAATTGTGCGGATTTACTTATGCCTCTTTCGTTGGGGAGAAGGGATTAAATATCAAAAGCTATCGCCACTTCCTTCCCAGAGATAACATGGCCCCCAACACTGTCAAATCAGATCTCTTCGCGCTTGGATGTACACTCTATGAGATCATGGAAGGCAAGGAACCGTACGCCGAGCTCCCCGACCACGAAGTCCAGGAGCTCTACAAACAGAAGCTATTCCCAAACGTTTATGGACTGTGTTGCGGGAATGTCATACTGGACTGCTGGAATTGCAAGTTCTCATCAGCAGCAGATATTGTTGACAGGATTCATGTGCCGGCTGAGCCTGTTGCCATTCCCGACGAACAAGCGGCAGGTCGGATCCTGAATGTTATTCGGGACTATTGGAAGCTTTGGTGGGGCCTCACTTTGGGACGGCCGGACCATAGTCAAAAGTGGAAAGAGGCTCAGGAGTAGTTAAACTACTGGTAGCTTTACCATTCACCCACCAAAGTATTTAGATCCTACCACTCTTCTTCTGAGCCAACATTCGCTGTATCTCATTGACCTGCTGCTGTTAGTAGATCTTGATCGTTTCCTGTTGTAGGGTGGGGCCTAGGTATGAGTTGCATAGGGCCAGAAAAGGATCAGTAAAGCTCATTGATTTGATCAGTAAAGTTTATTGATTGCCCCGAGTTCACCTAAATTCAATTTGATTTCCCCCATGCTACTTTTGAAGTGTATAGTGATTCGAGTAGAGACATGACATTGATATATCTCCTACTTAACAAGGCGTCTTACCACGTTTCCTGTCCCTTTGCTTGTTAAAGTCGTCCGGAAGACTTCACATATCTTAAGCCACCAGTTTTGCTCCCAGCCAATATCTCTCTGGGGATTTTGCTAAAGTGGAAACAGGCAAACATGAGACGTCTTCTGAAAACGTCAATCATCACACCTGGCTTGAAGGTTAAGGCACACTAGATAGCTCAAAAGCAATTGCCGTGTATACCGACGTTGAGACTCATACAAACTAAGATGATTAGGTTGCATCTCCGGAAAGGGTACTACTCTCATCAAGATTTGTTGATCCAGATATATACAGCACTCTTTCATAGGGTCTTCCAACTATTTGCTCTATTGCGGCTTGAGGAAGTCAAGAGCTCACATGATGTATCTCGTGGGCGCATACAATATTTCCTGGCTATGTGACTGTTGAGCAGTCTGAGCTGCTAGCTATTGTTCAATCGGCTTATGGAGAATATCTTTAGCCACGTAGTCTTACGAGTTGCAACTGAGTCACAATAGTACCCTTCCAGGCAATTTGATATCAGATATCCGAAATGTGTCCGGTTAGGATGGCTTTGCTATGGACGATTGTTTAGCACGGATCTTTCTCCCGGGTGCACGCACAGGTGACACCCAATGTACGAAAATATCGTCAAAGTAATCTTCAACCGAGAGGGACTTTGCCGTATTTTCTTCGGTGTCTCTGGTTGCATCCTAGCTGTAACTGCTTGCCAGTGTCTAGCACATGACCTCCCAAGTCTCGTCGGAAGAATTTAGGCAAGTGAGATGTCCGATGACTTTTGAGAACCGGGATGTTGATATTGCCGGTTAATCTGTCCATCTGGGGATCAGAAGCTATATAAGAAGGTGCGCCCGCAATCTTCTTGTCATAGACCAAGGCCTTGTGTTTCGGTTTCCATCAAGCATTTCACATAAACCACCAACATGGCTGGAGCAGCGGATGACAAAAAACAAGGCGGAAATGGCAACGATCCTGACGAAGCTTCGAAGTTAAAAGAGTGTGCAGATGGTCTGACCAAGCTGGCACAAGACGCTACAAAGGGTTCACCAAAACCACAATGACAGAAGGTATTAGCCGATCACAATCACTAACATTTGTCACGCAGATAACGCGAAGAAGGGCGACACCAAAACTACAAAGGATTCGACAGGCTCATCGGGATCGAAGAAATCATGTAAGCATACTATCATCCCAAACCCCGTGGATCTTTGTGCTCAGGAAATGCAGAAGCAGACTGAGGAGGAAGACGATGCTGAGGAGGAAGAGTTCGCGGAAGCTGCGACAAACGGGGGTGTTTCCAGATAAAAGCACTTAGAGCAGCACTTGGGGATGGTACTCATGAATGAATCAAGCCGAGAGGAGCCATTTTCACTATGCCGACGATTCTGAAGCGCATTATGGCGTTGTAGCACATAGTGGTAGTCCAGTCATTTATCAAGGCTACAAATAGCCCTTTCAACCAGGAGAATGAAACTGAATCTTGTTGAGTGAAGACTGTTGAGACGAAACGCGCGCGGAAGAGGCTTGAATTTCTCAACAGTTCCTTTGCAGAACTTTCAGCGCCTTACTGCACTGTAGGAACGAGAATGTGGACTCGCCTACCTCAGGGAGAAACACATTGATAGACCCAAAAGCGGGATAGTACTCAGGTCATTGAGCAGAGATGCTCTATAATGAACGCAAAGGTGCTCCATCAGAACTTGAATACCTGCCTTGCATTCGAAGCCTTTAAAAAGCATGTCCACCAGAAAAGGATCACGCCTATGCTTGCGATAATTAGCAAAGCTGGGGAGATGGAGGAGAGATGACAGGCAACCTGTCGCCGAAACGGACATGACGGACAAGCAAAAAGAATTACCGAGGATAAGCCGAACCTCCGAACCGCCGATCTCCGCTCACCCCACCGCTCCGCTCTCATAAGATTGAATTCGCTCATCAATTCTCACCGAGCTTTTTTCTTATAAAACTCTCAATTGCTTTCTATCCCTTACATTTTGTACTTATACAAAACTCCCTAGCTATTCTAATCCTTTCTCTTACCAAAATCCATAACCATGGGCGTCCAGGAAGTACTGAAGCGAAAGACCGGTGTCATAGTGGGGGATGATGTCCATGCTCTTTGTACGATATCAGCAACGCCGAGGGAAGGAAAACGAGGATCACCCTACTGACAACCAATAGTCAAGTATGCACAAAAGCATGAATTTGCTATCCCGGCCATCAATGTCACTTCGAGGTGAGCATGCTCGCCCCTGAGCTCAGAGCTCACTGTCCGCGTGCGCCTGGACTAAACGCTTCTACAGCTCCACGGTAGTCGCATCACTCGAAGCTGCCCGTGATGCAAAGGCCCCAATCATCCTACAGATGAGTCAAGGAGGTGCTGCATACTTCTGTGGCAAAGGTGTCAAGAACGGGGACCAGCAAGCCTCTATTGCTGGCGCTGTCGCCGCCGCCCATTTTATCCGGAGTGTCGCTCCTAGCTACGAAATCCCCGTCGTCCTCCACACCGGTACGGGTGACCTCCTTTACCTCATACCAACGAACTAGGCCTATCATATGCTGATGCATTATGACTGACATCAGATCATTGTGCGAAGAAGCTGCTTCCTTGGTTAGATGGCATGCTGGAAGTACGTAGCCTTGCTGGCGCCGGTATTATGAATGACACCGGACTGACACTTCGGCTCGCAGCATGATGAGAAGCATTTCAAAGAACATGGAGAGCCACTATTCAGTTCTCATATGATTGATCTGTCGGTGCGTTTGTCAACAGGCTCAGAACGTGCAAGCAAGCATGCTGATTGGACATTCTAGGAAGAATCAGTGGACTACAACATCGAGACAACCGCAAAATACCTTAAAAGGGCGGCGCCTATGAAACAATGGCTTGAGATGGAGATCGGGATTACTGGTCTGTTTTGACGCCCAAGGCACTACGAAGATAAGTGCTGACCCAGAGACTAGGCGGAGAAGAAGATGGAGTCAACAATGAAGGTAAATCCAGACTGAAATCCTGCCAATCGATAACACATTTGTCGTCACCACATGCTCTGCGCCTTTTTGCGCCTCTTGTTTCTTGCAGCGGATTTCTAACTTAAAAATCTGCATTAGACGTCGACAACAACTCGCTATACACCCAACCAGAGGACATCCATAATATCTACAAAACTCTGTCACCTATCAGTCCTTACTTCTCTATTGCTGCTGGATTTGGAAACGTACATGGGGTCTACAAGCCAGGAAATGTACGCCTACATCCAGAGCTTCTAAACAAGCATCAAAACTACGTCAAGGATCAGGAAAGCCTGAAGGATGACAAGCCTGTGTTCTTGGTATTCCACGGAGGGTCAGGAAGCTCAAAAGAGGAATACAAGAATGCCATCAGCTATGGTGTAGTCAAAGTGGTATGTCAAACAGTATACCCGCCGAGACCCCGCTGACGATACCAGAATCTTGACACCGACCTCCAATACGCCTACCTGGAGGGCATCCGCGATTATGTCCTCAACAAAAAGGGTTATTTGATGACCCAAGTTGGGAACCCAGACGGAGAAGACAAGCCAAATAAGAAATAGTAAGTGCTCTTCGCCTGTAATTTGCTCATTACTGACATGGAATCTAGCTACGACCCCAGAGTCTGGTACGTTGCTTATTCTTCCCTGGATTATTTGTAAACTGACCGTACTGTAGGGTTCGCGAAGGCGAAAAAACCATGTCAAAGAGAGTGACAGAAGGGTTGAAAGATTTCAACACCGCTGGTCAGGTATAAGGGTAGTGGATAAGGTTGAATGCGACGCACTCAGGCTGTGTAAATAAGTAAGAATGAACACCTGAAACCCTCTTTGGATTCAACATTTCTTTGTTTCAGATCACATAGATAAAAGCAGATGGACTTCTCTTTAGGCTATCGTTACCAAGACTGATCAGTTGTTCGCGTTCTACTACCTTCGTCGACTACAGATTGGATCAGTGCTGCAAGGCTATACCTTATTAATAGAAGTCAACTCCACGTTAAAGACCATTCTCTACTGGCGCAGCCACTATGTTGTTGCGTCCCGTGCCGGGTGTTTTGCGGCTATTGGAAACCAAACATCCATCAGACCAAACGAATCTAGACCACGGCGCATGACCTGAAAGGTGCGACAGCAACTTCCGAGGCAAGCCACCAGGCTAGCAGTGAAGCTGGAGTAGAGGTCCTCTTCAAAGATTCCACTCAGCCATGCTCGCCCCGGCTGCTCTCCGTTGTTCTCTTCATTATTGTACCTCGCCATGCTTTTTATCAATGTCTGCAATTTTGTCGTCTTTGAATGGCACCTGCTATACACTCTCACCTTGTCGTCGCCACTTACTCCATCAAAAGCTTTTGACCTCGCTCTACCTACAAACAACAGCCTTAACCTCCCCTTGAACCTTTCTTTTCCACTCAGCGCCAACGTCTCCCAACGTCCACCCGTCGACCCTTACAACCTCCGTCCCAGAAGCTCACAACTATATGTCGCCTTCACCAATTACGGAGAGTCCATACCAGACCCCGTGATAGCTGTTATTTTTTCGAATATGGACAACGACTTGAGGGCCCACCTCCCTCAAGACCAGCACGTATCCATGAGTTTTAAGGAGCGGGAATACACTGGTTGGAGAGCAACATTGACGCTCGAAACCGGTTTTTTGGGTGACATAACGTGGGGTCAGTGGAAGGATGCTAGTGGAACGTTACACGAACTGTATAGGAGGTTTGGTGGATTCGAGTTTGAGTTTGATGTCTTTACGAACTCTAAGCGGTTTCTAGCGAGTGGTGCTATGACTCTGACTGACTGAAAAACAAACCCAGAAGGTTATAATTCTTGTTACGCTGAACAGTGCCTTTTGCGAGACCCGTAGTTTATTTCTATAATGGCGGATTAAGTCCCTATAGATTCTTCTCTGTGCGCACACGGAGACTGCTTGAAGCCTGTAAGCACATGCAGGAAGAGGAGACACTCGCCCCCCATGCTTCTCACTAGCCACACCTTGCCGCTCTCAAATCAAATACTTCTGCCTCCAGCCACGTATAGTCAACAACTAATAAAGCCCGGACCCAGCACCTCACTCATTCACCAATCACCATAACGAAGCACTAAACAAGAACCCCCCCCCACCATACCTAACATCATCACTCACTTCCCAAAAACATAACGCGGATGCCCCTCCCCCAATCACCCCTATCCTCAACCCAGCCCTCCACTCCAGCGCCCCATTTCCCCTATACTCTGAGATCCATCCCCACCTCCCCCAACACACCTCTCAAAACTCCGCACCGTCTCCCCCCCACCGGCCCACTTCTCCGCTGAGTCAGGCACCCAAAACCCCATCTCGCAACCCCTACCCACTCGTCCGACTTCATGCCCAAGTATTATACAGCGGACCATGTGAGGCCCATCTACCGTTGTTGCGGCTTATATGGCGGATTTTGGTAAGGATTGCTCTATGGCGGTTTTGGGTGAGTTTTTCTATGGCGGTTTTGTATGGCGATTTTTGGTGGGTGGTCTTGTGTGGCAGTTTTTGGTACCGAATTTTGGTAAGCGGATTTGTATGGCGGATTTTGGTGGCGGATTTTGTATGGCGGATTTGTATGGCGGATTTTGGTGGCGGATTTTGTATGGCGGATTTGTATGGCGGATTTGTATGGCGGATTTTGGTGGCGGATTTTGGTGAGGATTTTTTGTGGCGGATTTTGGTAGCGGATTTTAGTGAGGATTTTTTGTATAGCGGATTTGTATGGCGGATTTGTATGGCGGATTTTGATAGCGGATTTTGGTGAGGATTTTTTGTGTGGCGGATTTATATGGCGGATTTTGTATGGCGGATTTTGTATGGCGGATTTTGGTGGCGGATTTTGTATGGCGGATTTTGGTGGCGGATTTTGGTGAGGATTTTTTGTATGGCGGATTTGTATAGCGGATTTTGGTAGCGGATTTTGTATGGCGGATTTTGGTAGCGGATTTTGGTGGCGGATTTTGTATGGCGGATTTTGTATGGCGGATTTTGGTGGCGGATTTTGGTGGCGGATTTTGTATGGCGGATTTGTATGGCGGATTTGTATGGCGGTTATTGTGTGGCGGATTTTGGTGAGTTGACCGCAGATATCGCTGTGCTTCCGCGCAGGTCGTTATGTTAATCTTTGCTTTCCCCTCTCCGGGCCAGTGGTTGAAGAGGATGATGAATTGGAAAAACACCTGGCTTTATATGCAGTCAAGTCCAAGGCTCCACTAACGTCAGCATGACACGTGCTACTACTGTCGGTACCAATTCCCGTCGTCGGCTGTCTCGGTGGGCCACAGGGATCTGGTATTGAATTGTTCACCCGCGCTAAGGATATGCTGGTGCTTTGTTTCGTGGACTAGGGAGCGGCGGGATGGCTGTGCGGCAGAAGCGGCGGAGGTAAAGGCTGTGTAGGCGAGGAGAGAGAATTGAGCTTAGGGGAGGGAAGGGGGGGATGTATTTTCTTCGGAGGGTTCAGAGCCTGTGCGGGGGACGTTTGGCAGGGACGCTGAGGATGTGTGGGGGAAGGGGAGATGGGAGGAGAAAGATGAGGACGTGCATTGTTGGGTTCGGTTAGGGGATGCTGGTTTTGAGGAGGTGGCGAAGTGGGATGCTGGTGGAGAAGAGCGTGATGACAACATCAGGGGGTCATACAAGAGGTGTGAGGTTAAGATAATGATCTGGGAAATGCAGGTTAGGATTGTAACGATGAAGGTGAAATACTCGTTCCTTCGGCTGACGTAGATCTCAGTGCGTGGAGAACCCGGTCAATGGGCTTATGCATGTCGATGACATTTTGGTACCGTGTTCTGATATGCGCATCAGCTCGCAAAATGCGCCTATACAAATTCCCGATGCTCGGACCATGCAACACAAATCGTGCGAGCAAGTTCTTATAGGGAGCTAACCAAATGACAGACAATATGCGATTTGGCGGCGGTACCGAATGTTGGGTTATCTCCACGGATGCGGATATTCTCCTGCATGCTTCTCCAATAGCCACCAACGCAAGAATGAATCCTTGGTAAAAAAAAAGCCACGTGCTGACATCTATGAAACAGCCCAGCATGCGGTGTCTGTTGTAAGACAGAAAGCCAGGATATTGTGCGTACTCCTGCAGACAACACAGTAGGTAATTGTCTTCATGGTAAGTACTTGACTTCAAAGCATATACGGAGCGCGGCCCTGCGGTGCAACAACCACAGGCGATCTTAAACAGAGAGAACACGGGAAAACCCAACACGGAAAGTCATATTTACAAATTATTGACATGCGAAAAGACAACTATCTCTCTCTTCAGCGCTGCTACTTGATAACCAGTCCAAGTTCATAGGATCGATGAGTATGCGACGGAAGAAGCAAATAAACCAATTTTAACAAATAAGAAAGCGCAACGAAAAGGGAAGTTACAATGAAAGGAGTAATGTTTCTCTTCTTGTCCATGCAGTAGGTCATATACTAAATCTGACCTAAGCGTGCATAGGAGCAGATATAAGACCGAGCGAAGCTCAAGGTCGAGCTCCTATATCATCTGAAATGCATATACATATATTATTCCCCTTCTTCTTCAGTCTCAGCATAGCTCATCTTCTTCGCTCTTCCACTCTGTCTTTTCGGGGCTGCCGATCTCCTCATTTTGGGGTTTGCTGGCTCCTTCTCATAATCGGACATAACGTCATCACTATCATTGTCAGACATGGATGGGGTTGGAACATCCTTTGCACTCTTCTTGACGTTATTGGCGGCTTTCTTCGTTGTTGCCTTTGGCGTGTTCTTGGCTAGAGCCTTAGCCTTCTTATTTGCTGGTGTAGGTGTCGCAGCCACACTAGCTTCCTGCTTCACACCATTTATATGGACCTCCTCTTCCAACTTCGCGCCTTCTTTGGCAGCCTCTGCAGCTGCCTTTTTCTTCTGGGCAGGCGTCATCTTGGTCTCTTCTTTCGGTTCTTTTGGCTTGATGATCTTCTTCACAGGACGAAGCCAATGTTCCATACCCGGAGGCCAATAGACTCTTCCCTCAGGGCCGCCCATGCCCACTTCATCGTCTGGAATGATCTGTTGAACTGGATCTGTTTCAGCATCGATGACTTCGTCTGCTGCTTCAAGATCCTCGTCCTCAGTCTTAGCGGCTTTCTTTTTCTTCAGCGTCTTCTTTTTAGGTGTCCTAATAGGCTTGTTGTCATCTTTTCGAATATGAGGGAGGATGTCATTGAAAGTATCAAAGCCGGGGAGCTTGAAGGTTCTCATGAGCTCGAACACGGCCTGTTCCTTGTCTTTTGCTTCTATCATGAGATCCATGTCTGGCGGGCATGGTGGCAGTGTAGCTACACGGGGATTATGTTTTCGGCGTTGGCGGCCTGTGATAGCAGAGGGTGTAGGCTCTGAATAGTGCATTTTCGGTGTAATATTTTTTCGTTTCCAAGTGGCGAGTATTCGTGGGTAGAGGTCCATGATATCCTTGGTCCCTTCACGGATCTTCTCTGGATCAAATATGATGTTGTGATGGTGGAAGTCAAGAACCATGGGTATGTTTAGCTCTTCGCAGAGAGGCAGGAGCTCGTGCACCGACCATGACACATCATCATTTTCAAGGACCAACCGGTCTTTGACACCTGGAGAGAGTCGGGCGTAGTTCTCTCGGAATCTGTTGAGAGTTGCTTCCTTGTCTCCAAAGACACCACCCAAGTGTAAAATCATAACGGCATCTCTGTCTTGTTGTGGTGGTAACCGGAGAAGGCTTAGAAGCTCTGCGTGGTATTCTAGATCTCGAAGTGCATTGTCGATGACCTGTTTGCGAGGTGATCCTAATTGAGTATACTAAGACATAAGTCAGATGTGCTCAAATGCTATCGCTCATAACAGACTTACTTGGCCTGGATGAGTAGTCAATCTATGGCCGAGCTCTGCTGCAACTCTGCCGGCTTCCGCTAATTCTTCAGAGACGAAGGGAGCTAATTTGTAACCGTACTCTGGGTGGCTCGCGAATGGGAACATCTCGCTGCTCAACCTCAAGAACTTGATTCCGTATCTATCATTCCATCTTAGCATCTTGACAATGTCTTTTGCATTGGCTTTCCCAAGGCTCTCAACAAACGCTTGCCCACGAGCTATATCGGCAGGCTGTTCTTTATCTGGTCTGTTCTTCGTTGCATGAGGTGGTTCGTTCGGGTCTTTGAGAGGATGGCGATTCTCAAGTATGGAGGCAATACGACACGTTCTTGAACTGAACACGGGTGGATTCGAGAAGCGGAGATACGTGCAAAGGCAAGCCTAATGGGTGTCAGTTAATCCTTTAAGACTGAAACGTTAATCCTCACATAGCCTAGTCTTCCCTTCCACGGCAACGGAAGATAGTCGCTGTTCACGGGAGGCGGTCGAGACAGGGCCGCCTGTATCTCCTCCTCATCTGCTTCCTCTTCACCATCCGCCTCTGGGTCTAGGAAAAGTGGTTCCTTCACTGGGGTATCCGTATCTGTTTTCGAGGTTGCAGCCGTCTTCTTCAATTGCTCCTCTAGACCATTCTTCAATCCTGCCGTTGGCTTGCTCTTGGCCTTGCCCCTTTTTGTTGCCGCTGGAGGTTCGACATCAGGTACTTCGGACAATGGTGAATCACTATCTTCTTCCTTCACCTGTTCCGCAACATCCATGCCCGCCGCTCCAAGATTCATGCACTCATCTTGCTCGCTTGCGTCTGGGGAAGCACGCAAAGCCTCTGGGGCATCAAGAACATTTGCATTCGTGTTTGGATTGGTGGAACCCGTATCAGGCTTTCGTTGTGAGACCCTGCGCTGGCTGGCTCTCCGCTTCGAGGGAGGTGTTGGGTCTTCGGTGAATGTCGGCGGTGGAATAGACAGAGCGGTGCTGATAGACTCTGGAACCACGGTCGAAAGGCTTTTCCTCTTACCCATAACGGGAGCAACACCGTCCTGATCACGACGTTGGTTGATGGTCGGGCCCTGTGGCAAAATGCCGTGAAATGGACGAATACGGACGAGACTACTAGGAACAGGAAGTGCGTGAAAGCTCAAGAAGCACCTGCTGGCGCCATATCTCAACATGCAGGTCAACGTATCTGAGATGTTGTAGCGATCTATGCGCCAATGCGCTTTGAAGAAGACGCGAGACAACGCGAAACTAGTAGACGATGAGGTCATGCACTTTTGACCCGGCCGTACCTTACATCTAAAGACTAGTCGACTGCCGATCATAATAAACGGGAGCGAACCACAGATCAGGAGAGAAGATTGTCACTGCAGCCCGTCTGTGATAGTAACGGTTTATGCAGGTACTTAAAAGGCCTGCGAGTACTTGCCATTGATATGTGAGTGCTACCCTGTTCTAAGATACAATGACTAGAATTCTGGAATGTAGACCAAGCCTCTACCCCTGTCTCCCAGAGGAAATTCTATGAATAACAACGTAATAATGTTGTTCTCAAGCTATTAGGCCTCTGGAGATCTTCCGTAAATTTTCCTCCTGGATCGTCTCGGCGGAGTACTATTCCTACTATCGAACATTCTGAGGACGTATTTTGTGAACACTGGTGTAATATATTGCAACATCATATTCCAGCCCACATCTGGGCTCTCGCAAATCCCTCTGCCAAGTCGGGACGAGATGTACCATGCCATAATCCTCAAACGCGACGAATGAAAGACACACCAGGGGCAGATCTGTCAAGATAGCTCATGGCTCGTCTAGCCCTATTCTAGTGTTCACATTCTGTTAAAATGTCTCCAATCATCTTCCAACGGAGTCACGACATATTCATAGACTGCTTGCCTGAAGGCGTCGTTATCAAAGCTATGGTCCTTAATTTCCCTTCCAAAGTCGCAATATATACACGCCTTAACTGCGTCGGCATACCCGGAGGAGACTTCTTCCGCCAAGTTCTCAACGAGCCGTTTCGCTATGCAGAAGTCGGTGAAGATCGAGGAGTCCTCTGGAGTTCTGAAATGATCCAGGGGCTTTCCCAAGCACAATTCAAGGAGAAGGACGCCGAGATTAAATATACTTCTATTGCGGACAGGACTAGGCTCTGCGAGCTTTACAGGTTCTTCGGTTTGATTAACGTCTGAGTTAAAACTTTTGGTGATGTATGGATGCGCGGCAATACCGGTATGGAACAGCACGTCGTTTGAGTCCCAGCTACTATTGAGCCACGGCGTCGTCTGCAACTGGAGAGCTGTCGATGCGAGAGTAGTTGCAAGCTTCAAACGAAATTTCGGAGTCGATGGAGGGACTTCTGGGCATTCGCCGAGAGATGGAGCCATTTCTTGGGTCAAGACGTCTCGGAGCGTAACTGTCTTGAGGGCCGTTGACGGACTATGCTGGCCAGTGACGTACACCACCAACGGTCCACCGTCTCCCGTCAAGTGTCCAAGGCATTTCTCCCCTTCTCCTTTGTAATGGGCATCTTTGAAAGCATGGCAGAGATTGGAAATGCTGATAATTGTCGTATCTGTTCTCAAGCTAGCCTCGTTCAGACTTGGATTGGGGATTCTTTCGCCCCCGGCCTGACCAGAGCTCTCTAGTTCCAGCTTAGCTTCAGCTGTACTAGCCCATGCTACTTTCTTCTTTTCCTTGCGTAGTAACGTAGCCAGGGTACTGGGGAAATGGGCCTGGCTGGCAGTTGAAGTCCCCTTGGAGCTTAAATGAAGCGTTGACGAACATATATCTACTCTGGAGCTCGCATCTGTCACGGTTAAAGACGCCAAACTCCTCGATACCGTGTTCTCGACGCTGTTCAAATGCTTATCCATATCGGGCCATATGTCGTCAGCAAGAGGCCGGATCAAGGTCTCATTCCAAGTTGTCTGCATGGATCGAATTGGGGACGACTCGCTTGCGGAGGGAAACAAGACACGGAAAGAAGGAACTGTTTCGGTATTGTGTGTCTCTAGTCGCAAGTTCGCGCTATGTACCAAAGTGCACGGGCAACACCACCCACGTCTGAGCATTTTGTGCAGACATTTGGCATGATCCCGGATCTTTCGGAATGGGTCTGTTCCCCGATGGCGGCCCAATCTGGAGGGTTCTAAATCCAGACTATCCTTTGTCAGGTTCTTAAGATTCCTATTGGTCTGAGCCATCCGAGACAGTATTGATTCGTGCTGCTTTTGTGACAGGCACATCACGAACTTCTTCCAGGCCTTCTTGTGGCTTCGGGCATCAGACCATCTCGGCTAACAGAAGAACCCGATCAGCATGTTGCTCAAATTACTATTGGTTCATTGACGAACTATGCCCCGAGTATCAAGCCCAATGCTCTCTTCCAGAGAGCACACAAGAGCGGCCATATCGGTTACGTTCTCCACATACACATTGAACGAATTTCCCAGCCGGCGTTTCAATTCCCCATGAAGTTTTTCATTTTTCCATCCTATGCCGAAAGGATCCTCTAAAAGCAATGCTAAGGAGACTGGATCGGTGACCAAGCCCCCTAGGAGCTTCTCGAGTGTATTCCGGTACAATACTTTTTGGGTGAGCAAGTCGACAGCAAGAGTCCGAATTACTGCCCTCCACCTCAGGAAGTCCTTCAAGGGTTTCAGGCCTTCGTTATAATGATCCAACGCCGAGATGATAAGAGGTAGGACTGCTAGGACGAGCCCTGCGATTGAAGAAACTGATCAGCACGTGCAATCATGCGATGTTCTAGCACACAACTCACCAGCTGTCTCGATACCAGTCACCATCCAAGCTGATGAGAGACTGGGCGGGAAGTGTCCAGTCTGACGGCGTTGAAATTATTACAAGAGCTGTGTGGCTTTTGCGTGTGATATGTCCAGCCTTCAGTCAAATCTTTCAAGGGTCAGCTGACCCCTCCATTGCTCCAGGTTGAAAGCCTTGGCGAGAACGGACTTCGGGTATACCGTTAGGAATGCGCCGAAAATCACTTGAACTTCGACAGCGATGGTCTCGACAATAGCTGAGGCTGTTGAACTTTGCTCTGCATGCTTTAGACGTCTATATAAAGCTTTAGAGAGTGCAAATAGCGACAGGCGATCTCAGATATCTCTCGCCTGTGTTACCGATCACCATGGACGATTTAACATCTGGGCTGGTAACATTGGGGCTTACCAGCACGGGCGATCATCTCTAGACTACCGACTTAGAGAAGCGAGTCAGGTTAGGGAAGAATTCGTCAAGGTACTTGGGTATTTAAAGGAGACTCTTGACGATGGTAAAAGCCTCTCCTAACAATTTCTACCTATGCTGACCAACAGCCATTGCGCTCCTTAACCGCGACCAATCTCTGGTCCAGGATTTATCCTCTGTCTCAGACTCAGAATCGGACTCATCTCAAGAAGAGCAAGGTGCTGGCAATGCGGTGCCAGCCTCAGCTATAGTATGTCTTCCGCTGGAAGAAGAACTACAGCAATTCTTTCAGAGTATCAGCAGTATCATTTCGAATTTGTATAAACTATCGATTATAATCCGGAGAGGTAATTTGAACGGAGACAGACTCCTGAAATCGTCCAAGGTCAACGTTGCTTTTTACGAGACATTTGACATAAAACATGTAAGGAACAAGTTCCCAGCAGCTAACAATGCGCTGGTCGAGCGCCTCGGAAAGGCAATCTCTAGACGTCGTCAGTATCTGAAATATCGGGAACAGCACCACGAAAAGCTTTCTGTGCCACGTCAGAATACATTCACTGCCGATCAGCCAGTCAATCAAGATCGATCTCTGCGCTTTATTGAGACCAAAGCTTCTTCCCGAGCCCAGACTCCCCAGCATGGCACCACAATATCCCACAGCATTGGGGTCTCCACCACTGCTTCCACATATGTTCCTCCAAAACATCAGGACGTTGCCGAAATTGATGTTGATGTGTATTCTGAAAGTAGCTCCATATCCTCGTGCGAATCATCAACAATTGGGGCTGAGCGACCACGACTACCGCCAATCCCTCAGGCCTCTGAACGCAGCCGTGATTTTGAATGTCCATACTGTTATACAATCTGTCGGCTGGTTGGTACAGAAGATTGGCAGCGAAAGAGAGAGTGGAAGTATGTAAGCGAATTTTTTTGTCTGGGATCAGTCACTAATGCTTTATCAGAAGACACATCTTTAAGGATCTTCAACCATATATGTGCACCTACCAAGATTGCTCTAAACAAGGAGTAATGTTTGAAGGGAGGGCGGAGTGGTTCAGACATGAGACACAGATACATCGGAGAGAGTGGTGCTGCAACGTAATCGGACATAGTGCGTTCCAGGACAAAGAGAGATTTCGAGAACACATTGAAGAGCACCATCAGGAATTAACATCATCAAGGCAGCTCTCAAGTGTTTTCGACTTTTTTGAGAGAGCAATGGAGAGTACATTAGCCTCATGCTCACTCTGCTTTGCCGAGGGTTCGAGCAATTTATCGGCCAAGCGCCTTGAGAAGCACCTAGCAAGACATATGGAGGCCTTGGCGTTATTTGCCCTGCCAAGGGATAATAATGCAGGTGACGGAAAACCTGCTGGCTCCGATGTTGCCGCTGGAGCTTTCAGCACCACTGATTCGGACTCATCATCAAGGTCTAATGGAAAAGCTACCGACATCGAAGAGATAAGTGAGATAGATCTGCGACAGAAAGCTAGATTTGACAGTGTTATTCAAGATTTCTGCACAATCTCAGCGATAAAGTTACCCTTAGAGCATAGCTTTGATGTCTCTCAAACTGACGATCACGTTAAACGGTCTAGCGATACCCGAGTGTCAATAGACTGGCTGGAACGTGTTGCTCATGACATGAGAGTTGATGGAACCTACAAAACGACCTACGATGACTTCATGAGGAATAAGGAAAACGGCGTTGAGGCTTCGGAGCTCATACTTAGGATTTACTCAGGAGTACTAGGAGACTCGCCGGATACCTCCTCTTATGATGTGGGTAAGCAACAAGACAAATACAAGGAAGTCCTCAGTTTCGTCACAAGGCTTTATGAGCATAGGCCACTGGCCGCTGAGGCCCAAAACTCTGAAGTCTATCCAGAGACCACTTTGATAGCCTCTTCACGTCGGTTGCAGAATGTGAGACTCGCCGCTTTGTTAAGAGACCTGAGCAATGATCTTCAGGCGGCTCTTAAGCAAGATGAGGAGGCAACGACAAGTGATCCATCTTGGTACTGTGTCAAACCAAAGGTGCCCGTCGCAGACAACACGATGAGTCTTCTTCGGCGGGCGTTGAAAGCCGCTAAAGGATTGGCATCAACTCTTCATCACTACCAGCCATTATTCTCTGGTGAAGGGATTCGATTGTCTAGCAGGCCTCTTCCAAGCAATGAGTTATCTAAATTGTTTCAAACTCTGTCAACGAACTTAAAGAAACTCATTTCATTGCTTGATGATACTGAAATAGATCAGAGCATCACACATCGCATAGAGCAGACCTGCTGGTCTGAGGAAGATAAGATCGTGGAATTGATGACAATTCTAATGATAGAGGATCGTCTCTATAATGCGGTAATGAATGGCTCCCTTGTAAGCACTGTCAATGAACTTAACGCTGGGGTGTGGGATATGCTTTCTCTGCTTTCTCTGCTGCGCGATCCTACATCTATTGATGAAGATGCTCGTGTGGACGCTGAATCGTCAGATGAGATCAGTCAAGTCCTGCGCGCGATTGCAGAACATGTGGTAAGTTTGCTCTTCACAGGTAGGGCTAGCAATAACTGATTCCCCGGTTTAGATTGGAATTTTTGAGCCCCGTGAGAGTCTTGTGATCGACCTGAGCAAAATGCAGATGTATTATAAGGAGACGTGGGTAACCGGTGAACCGTACGACTGGCAAAGTAAGTCCGAATTATCTGGTGAGCTGCTACCTCGCTGATGTGAAGGAACAGTCGTGTTTGACGATGAGACAAGCAGAATAAGCCGTATTTATAGGGATTTCAAATGTCAGTATCATTATTTTGTAGGGATTGGAGGACAAATTGAAGAAAGACCAGACATACCCGCTCTCACTCCAGGCGGCTTCGTGACATGGGCAAGAGTTCTAATTGAAGCATACCCTGGGACGGAATACGACAGACTCCAAAAGGCTCTAGAAGTGTTCCGGATTAGAGACAAAGGAGGCTCACCGATTACGATAGATCGCTCACTTTTCCCAGAAGAAGCAGACCTTAAAATTCGCAACGACCTTGAGAGATCTATAGAGATGTATACGGGTGCTATAGAGATAAATATGCGGATGTGGTAGCTGGAGGGAGCGAATCAGGGGTCAATTTAGCATTGCGAAGAAGAGAAAGAAGACGAGCAATATCTGAAGCGCCGGGTCGGAGATTTTTAGAGGCCAATCTCTAGGGCCCGAGCACCAGGGGCCTTTCGGGCGTTCTAATGGCAGACGATAATTGACAGTACGACACAACCAAACCACCAAAATCTTTTTCCAGAATCTTCGGCTTAATACCCTTGATTCTATATAAAACCAGTTGTTATATACCCCTAAGTACGCCCCCAAACCCTAGGTAAACCCCAAACATACCCACGAACATGCCCCTGAGTGTACCCCTATATACGTCCCTAAGCATGCCCCTGAACACAACCCCAAACATGCCTCAAAAATATGCCGCTAATTATACCCCTATACACCCTCGGACATGCCCCCGAACGTATCCTTGTATGTACCCCCAAGTACACCTCAGAATATACCCCTGGGTATATTTAGGGGTATTTGTGGGAGTATATTTAGGGGCATATTTAGGGGCATATATAGGCGCACGTTCAGGGCGTGCTTAGGGGAGTATACGGGGGCATATGTAGGGGTATGTTTAGGGGTGTGTTCGGGGGCATTGCTTAGGGGCGTGTATGGGGGTATAATATTAGGGCGTACTTAAGATGTATATAAGGGGTATACTAATTAATTTATATAATTAGAAATTTGGTAGTTTGGTTTTTGTCGTACTGTCAATTATCGTCCGCCATAGTTCTGGGCAGGCTCTAATTCACAGCAACAACAGCGGACGAGAGAGCGTAGAAATGTTGTTCTCATATTGAATTAGAGTGTGATTCTAAGCCAAGGACCACATTCAGCCACCTAGGTCTCCTCATGTAGATCTTGCCGCTGCTCTTAAACCCCTTACCATCCTCTCGCCCCTCTTCACCAATAATCACTCCTGTCACTGAGCCCCGCCGCCGCCTCCAAATCATCCGCATTAATTATATCAACTCCTTCATCCTTCAACTGCCTCCAAATCCCATTCCTCGTGCTAATTGGCCACCCCGGCTGATCCCAATACCGCAACATGATCCCCTTCGCATGCGCCACTCCCACCTGCGCTCTCAAAAGCGCTAATTGCGTGCTGTTGAGCGAGGTGCCGAGCACGGGACCGAAGTTCGCGGTGAAGTCTGTGGAGGCGATTGGGGAAACCAGAGAGGTTATGTTGGAGAAGGTGGTAGAGAGAAGGGGGATGGGAGCATCGTAGAAGTAGTAACGAGGAGTGACGGGTTGGACAAGGGAGAGTGGGGTGTTGCCTGTGCCGATTACGGTTACGGCCGAGGAGGTGAAGGTGTTGGTAGTGGATACTGTTGAGAGCCAGCCGCCGGATTGGCTGAGGTGTGGATTTTAGCATCTGCTCGCAGGTATGGGGTGGAGCAAGAGTTGAAGGAGAAGCTCTTACAGTGGCTCGAGAGCTTTCACTACATATGGCCAGGTCGTAAGACCATCGGTCTTGACATCCACAAATAGATAGAGCGTTTGCCCACCATCTGTATCGAAAACCCCATTATGTGTCGGTCCACTCGTCAGGAAACTTGAATTCGGATTCTGCCGATGCAGCGTATCCAGTATCGGATTGATATACAACGACTCGAACGTCCGCTCGTTTGTCAAAGCTCCCTCCTCATGTCCAACATGCAAAGTGCCATTATATAGCCACACGTCCGCTTCGACGGAGACTGCGCCGACGGAAATGGCGCTGTAGAAGGGGACATCGCGCCAGTAGTCGTTGTGACTGTGGATGAACTTCGGGACGATACCTTGGGTGAGACTCGTAGGGTAGGTGTAAAGTGGCGCCTGAAAGGCTTGTTTTAGGAAGTCTTGCAAGACAGGGGAGACGTCTGGAGTGGCTGCGAAAGCGTAGGGGGCGAAAAGGAGGGTTCTTAGGGCGGTAGACAAATGCATCTTGAGGGTGGTGAGGATAGGAGATAGGGTCGCCTGGAGGACCATGGCGGGATGGATGGCATTGTCATTGTTATAGAAGGTATGATGTCCAGTTCGAGAAGGCAGTCACGGCTGTGTCGGTGCAATTAAGTTGTCGGGTTTAGGTTGGGTTTGTGTAACCGGCAATCAGATGAAAGGCCAATGATCCATTGCACGTGCGATACAGCCAAAGAAAACATGCTTAACCATAGGGGGTATGCTTGGCGCCAATGATCGGGTAAGCAAACCACGGGATAATTGCTCGTGGACTTGAGCATGATGTGGAGTATTCATGAATAGCAGGAATGAGCGATTGCTGGTTTCGGGGGGTTGGCGTTCAGGACCTAGGGTAGGTAGTGAAAGTGGAAAGGTTGAAAGCGCGCTAGTGGTGTATCTTATTGGTTGCTGTATTATATTCCATTTCTCCAGCATCACAGCTCAGGGGTGCGATTAAACCATTTACTGGTGTGCAAATTTGCAACACATATAACTCTGCCATATCATTCGAGACACGTATTTTCCCATGAGCGTCGGTCTAGCAGCTTCTGTGGCCAGCGCGGATACTTGCATGAGGTTTGATATCCATGACTCAGACCCAGAGCCACCGCTCCGTATATCAATCTAAATACAAAGTACCTTCACAAAAGAACGAAAGCAATGCTAGTTTCATAACATGTACACCATTTCTCGTTCATCTCTTAAATTCAATCTTGTGCTCTTCCTCGTCCCTTCCTGTCCGGAAAGACTCATAACGGCGATGCAAGAGCAGCGCCCAGCGAAGCAACCTTTCTTTTCCCCAATCAATAGCAATGCTCATTTCCATGTACACACTCGCTTTCCCCACTGTAACAGCACTCATCATAGCCTTAACCAGCTCAGCCTAGGCAATGACAATTGGACCCCAATAACAACCGCCAGCCTTGCACGGCACGGCACAGCATCATTCATTCGTCATCTTCCCCATCCATCCCATCCTCATCCCCACCTATATTGACCTTCTCACCCCTCTTTTTCTTCCTACTCAGTTCCACCAACCTCCAGCCCCCATCTCCTCTTTCCAGGAACCCTTGTCCTATCATCCACTGCCTCAATGCCACATCTTCAACCTCCCCCGTCAAATCAATATCCTGTTTCTCCAAGTGCTTTCCGACATGCTCAAGTCTGTCTTCCCATTTCTTAAAGGTAGGGTGGTCTGGGCAAAAGGGACATATTGTGTTCGTAGGTAGTTCCCTTAGCCGCACGTGGCAGCGCTGCTGTACGGTCTCGATGGCGTCGTTGAAGTTCGCTTTTTCGGCGGCAGAGGCTGAACTAGGGGGAGCGTGCATGCGCTTCAGGTGTTGGGTGAAGAGATCCTTGCGGTCGAACTCATGGTAAGAAGGTTCAGGGAGGTCAGGAAGTGTCGAAGAGGAAGCTGAAGGTGGGGCTTCTTGCTGTGGCATGTAAGGCGGCGCCTGATTCATGTGCATGTCTTTGGCATGCTTCTCGTCAGCATCAGGGTCCGGCTTGGGTGCAATATTGACAGCTGCTTCTTCCATCCGGCTGTTCTTTCGACTACTTCTTCGCTCATCCTGTTTGTTCACAGCCGCCCAGCCGTATACTGGCTCTGTCTTGGTCTCTCGCAGAGTGGTATTCGCTGGCTCTTCAGTCTTTTCATAATCTGTCTTACTCCTCTTCCTTCCTTTCTTACCAGGCCATTCGAAGTCAGCATCAGACTCTGCTTCTTGCTTAGGCGTCGGAGTGCTTGGTTCTAGAAACTCTGGGATCCGGTGGACTCCACTCTTGCGCTTCCTTGTGGCAGAAGCAATACCATTTTCGATGATAGGCTCAGCGGCCATAGACATCGGCACCGGTGCAGGCGGAGGTTGGAATGTGCAGTTCTGGAGCGCGCAAGTGCCAATGTCGCATCTCCACGTCTCTGACCGCATGTGTTGGACATTGATATGGCGTTTCCATTCGTTCTTACTCCCAACAGTTGAGTCGCAGCCGTAACTATGAAATGTACAAACGAACGGCCGTGTATGGGTAGCAAGAACATGCTTCTTAAGCGTGGAATCAGATGGAAATGACATAGCACAATGAGTACACGGCATCAGCGAAGCCATTCCTGTGCTGTTATTCGATGACGACGTGGGTGAGTACGCCTTTGCAATCTTGATCGCCCGGGTGGCGGTTCTGTTCACCCTTTCCCGCGGTGCTGGGGCTTCTTCTGGCATCCTAAAACTCGAATTGAGACCCAGGAGGGATAGTACTTCGCTAATTGTCCTTCCAATCCCAAGAAGAAGCGGCATGAGAAGGTCACTGGATGTACGACTCCTGTGCGTACCTTCCTCCCCAGATTTGTTGATCAAGCTGTTGAACTGCTCCTCTTGAGACCAGATCTTCAGCTCAATCTCAGTGATCATAGTTCGATCTAATTTACGTCCAGTCAAGTTTCTCAGCAGGTTTTCGAGGTCTTTGAACAAAACTTCCAGCAGCGTTGCTAGTCTCCGGCTTGGCTCTGAGGATTGTTGCAGTTTGCGAGAAGCAACCATTGCGCGAGTAAGAAGCGTTCTTATACCATCTCCAACTGGAAGTTTAGGCTTAATATACTCCCAATTGGGGGGGTTCTTGGCAACCTCGGCTTTCAACCCGAGGGCTATGTTAACATCGTTTTCAAGGTCTGCTACCCGGCTCTTGAGGTCAGATATGTCCCTTTCCGAGAACCTTGAGGTGGTTTGAATGTACTTTGCCAAGGTCTCGATGACAATAGCAACGTCGGCGCATACTTGATAAGCTATTTCGCAATTATCATAGCCCTGGGTCTGATAGTTGTGCATTTCTGACCTTGACATATGAAGGGTTTGCATCATAAAGTCGCCGAAATTGAGATTACCGTCTGGTCGTCTTTTGATGTTTAGTATTGTTCGCCGTCGTCGATGCATCATGGCTTGGCCGATACTAGTGTTTTCTGCTTCGGATGTGATGACGTGGTCCAGATATGCGAGAAAGCTGTTGAGAAACTCTTTTGGCATAAGAGTATTCCTCGAACGTTCTTTTTGGCAAAACCTTTGGATGGTCTCATCGAAAGCCGCGTATTGCTGGAGCTCTGCAGAGTCGTCGGTGCCGCTAGGAATAGACATGCTGGCCTCAAGCTGCGAGACACCCGGGACAGCTGATAATGGTTCAGACAAAGATTCCTAGCTTACAGAGGTACAAAAACCAATGCAGGTGTTAAGGGCTTCTACTTGGTCTCAGACTGTGTGACCTGGGGTGTTAATGACGCACCCAGAGGCGGTCAAAGAACCCGAGTGATCAGATGGGCCTTCTAGGTCGAGCGCAGACGGGAAAGGATGGGAAGTTGATGCGCATCATTTCGCACAGGTCAGCTCGAGTGAAGCTATGAATTTTCACTCGTCCTGTCGATGCCTGGATGGTGCTCAGGTGATGAAAGTGATGCGCATGGGTGACTTCACGAGGGGTAGTTTGAAAAGAGGGTGGCCCCTACGCCCGAACCAGATTAGACCGAAACAGCCTTGTACGATAATCGGCTCTAGGGGGAGGCTACGATAGCCTCGCGGATGTGGGCAAACTCAAAATTTCCAGAGATTGCGTGTCAGCAACACAAGCTACAGGAGGTCCAGCGTGAAGGCTGCGATGCGAGGCTTTCCAGCCTTCTTAATTTGGATGCCCGTTTATCTTTCATTTTGCCGGCAAACCTGTTGTCTCACTCTGCATGGTTGGGCAGCGACCGAATTGGATGCGATTGCGACCACTGCAGCCTGCCCACATTTCTTGCTGTTCCTACTGCAGCCGAGTGCCGGACTAGCCAGGTTGTCCGCCAATCAACTCTGCAACGTTCATTTACACTATCGGCCAATAAAATCAGATCAATAAGACGTGATTCAAGTGGACATCTGCAGCGGCTTCTTCAGCCATAATCCATAATCGTCGTGCGATGTGCTGTCACTACCTTACCGTCAGACTTTAACACCCACGGTCAGAACAATGAGAGCGTTCGTCCATCAGACCACCATGTAAGGGTTTACTGTATTACGGCAACGTGCATGATCGGAAAAGTCAGGTAGGGTTCGCGTTATTGTGCTTGCGCTTTGTCGACATTTAATTTCGCCCCCTTCGTCTTGGCCGCAGCCACTGCAAATCCGCCTAGAACTAACGGTGTATGTAAATGACTTCCGACCACTTATTTCTAATGTCGGGCTACAGCCTTCTATTCTAGCACGTGGCATGGGGACCTCGCCTTCCAACATGAATCCGGCACTTTCATACAAAGACATCCTTCTCAATGCTTAATCTCTGTTGTTTGACCCTGGATCAGTGGCAACATGTCATCACCGCAGGCTTCGGGCGCAGCGGGATCCAATGGGGAAAAATTAGGCGAAGGTCAGCCTTGGGCCATCCTGACCCGGTGGGACCCCTTCTGAGCGTACACCTGCCACTTCGGGGCTTCAATCCCCGGAACACACCTCTAAGGCAGGATTTCCATCTAAGCGGTCTTGTCTGTCTAATCTCATCTAATCATCAGTCATACCTTTATCATCTTACACGCGCTCGTCAGGCTTTCAACACTTTTAACGCTGTTAAAGCGCAACTGAGAATTGCCTCGTTGTGCTGGTACTTCATCGCTGCTTGCCCCAAGATCTCAAATCCTCCCGAGTCCCTTACATTTTGTATAGCCGTTGTGTTCATGGCTCCCTCTGCGCAAACAATGTTCGAAACACACACTACACCTCTATGGACAAGATCTGCATCGTCTTCCTTTTGGTCTTCACACATCCCAAGTAGTATGCTTACGCCGCGCTCTCTTCCCAGAAGAGCCTTTACAGCTCCATCGAATTGAGTCAGACTGGCGAGTGCGCCCCCAGCAGCGCGCCGAGTCGCCGCGTCGTCAACGTCAGCCATGGCAAGTAGGATGTGCATTCTTCTCTCTGCGGCTTTGGACTCGTCGGCGTATAATTCCACACCTGCCGGACAGTTGCATAGATTACATACAAGCTCTGTGGCAGCACGCCGAATCCGCTCATTGTTACTAAGTAGTAAGTCCTCAATCGTAGGGAAAGCTAGTCGAATGATCGTTTCGGGCGCACCGCATGAGGGAACAGAGGCTATATTGGTGAGGGCCAGGAGCGCTTCGAACGTAGGCAGAAGGTCACGGGGGCCTTCAGTGGCCAATGCTGGATCCTCAGTGAGAAGTTGCACCAAAGGTCGAATGGTTGACGTCAGAGAAACAGAGCCTGATAGCGGAAACACATGGGTTGGATCAACAGAGATGAGGAGTCGGGCAAGAGCATGCGCCGCTGTTTGACGGGACTGCACTTCAGCAGTAGAAGTCCCCTTGATCGATGTGTAGTACTGCAACAGAAGTTTGGCACCTCCTTGCTGGGTGATCACACCTCTAAGGCTGGGTGTCCTTGAAAGTGATAATAAGATGTTGAACACAATACCAAGTGAGCCTGGAGATAGATGCCTAGCAATGCTGACAAGGATCGCAACTGTCGCTGCATCCACAACAGCTTTGCAACGTTCCGCGACGGCATTGTCCTCGTCAAGAGGGTCTGCTTGGGTTGAAGGCTTCGACGCATTGGCGTACGCTTTAAGCTGACTCATTCGTTTCTGTTCTTCTGACACATTTGGAAGGTAGCGAGTCAGATTGTCGATGAGAGTTAAGCCCCCAAAAGCAAGAGATGTACCTAGGCGGCTGTTCGTGCCAAGGATCTTCAAGAAGTCATGAAGGAAGGCTTTGTCCTTTGCCAGTCGGTCCTTGACTCTAGGCTTCACAGAAGCATAAGCTAGGCCTTCGATGGCGTTTTGCATGCCCTCTAAAGACTCATCGGCCATCATCTTCCTTAGCTCTGACACAAGTCTGTCGATATTGGGGGAGCGTTCCGCAGTCTGAGCTGCAGTACCATCGTCCTCACCAGAGGGGCTCTGACACTTGGCTAGAATGACAGCCGCAATTCCTGGTCTCTGACCCTTTCCTTTCTCAAGAACACGCTGCAGCCAGGGCACACAGTGTTTGCGAATAGCCTCGCGACAGCCAGTATCAATACAAGCTGCATTAAGCATATCCAGAGTTGCTTGTTCCACCTTTTCGGATTTTAACTTCTTCTCTACCAATGGTATCAACGATTCAAGGAACCCTTCGGTAAGGAATAGTGACGAAGCTATTGATGGGGCCACGGGAAACACTCCTGCTGCAGCTGAGAACGCCAGGACTAGATCTTCGTTGTATTGACGTGCGACTCTGAACTTCACAAAATGGATTAAGGTATTTTGGGCAGTGTCTGATATTTCCAAGTATTTTGCTGCTGCTAGTGTTGCTTGAGTTCGGACTTCGATTGGATTGCGGTCGTCCAAGCAGGCGAGGACCGCTTCAAAGCACATATCGTCCATCAGCAAATGTAATTTCTTGCCATCAGCTGCCAGTAGCCTAGCGATGCCTTTCAAGGCCCTTCCATTGTACTCATCTCCAACTTCGAGCAATTTCGCTAAGTACAGCTGGAATATGTCGTATTCGCATCTTTCTTGATCATCCTTTCTTGACCAGACAGATGAATCCAGCACGATAGAGACGATCCCGTTGGCGGCCCCGTCTCCAATGGCGTAGATATCCTCAAACGCAAGATTGTCCTTGCTCTGATTCAGCTTCTTAGCAAGAAAGGCTTTGGCTGCATGTGATTCCCTCAAAAGGCTCGCAACAATTGCATCTTGTACTTCTTGATCTATACCACTCAACGGCTTCGCAACTAATTCCATGCACTTTGTAGCCACATCTGCTGGAACCTCTGCTG
The DNA here is from genome assembly GCA_018257855.2 of Cladonia borealis. NCBI lineage: Eukaryota > Fungi > Ascomycota > Lecanoromycetes > Lecanorales > Cladoniaceae > Cladonia > Cladonia borealis. The sequence continues at coordinate 255,966 of JAFEKC020000011.1, read as the reverse complement.
ACCTTGTAAGGTACGAAAGAGCTTCTTTGCCGGCCTCTTGGTCGTTTTCCAGCGCAAACTTGCTGCATAACTTGTATAATACATTACGTTGCTCTTCCTGGATTTTTTCGAGAGCGACCGTGACTTGAGGATGGTCTGGAGCTAGTGAAGCTGCTTCTCGTAGAGCTCGAGCACCATCCTGCCATCCGTCAGCGCCATCTGCAGATCATCGAAAACAACTTGTACCTCTTGTTGCCCGGACGCCACGAGCTCGACAGCTTGGGCAGCTAGCTTGGTAGCTCGCTCTTCATTCTGCGCTTCTGCCATCGTAAGATGTCAGACTGGTATAGCTGTGTGAGATCGTTTGGCATGTTTCCCGTAAGCAGTCTAAACCCCCGCTCTTTCCATGTTCGGCAATTACGGTATGTAGAAATATAGTTCAATTCGAAGGAAACCAGCCAAGCTGGAGGATAGGAAGGGTCTTGTCATTGCGTTTGGCAGAAGTGGTTGCCAAAGTATGGATTTCTTCGGCGCAAAGACATCAGCCCAGCTTGCGGGGCCGGCAAGGCAAAGCTAGAATTATATATCCAAAGCTCCGCCTCTTCGCCTTACCACTTTAAATGTTATGAAAGCCTTCATCAAGCGCCTCTTGACGAGGTAGGGAAGCCCATCCACATCCACCGCCGCAATCATGAACGCTGTCGACGGCTCAGATCACTACACCAAGACCTCTGACGGCAAGCTAACCCCCTGCCAATCCCAAGCTCCCCGCCTCTCCAGGCCACTAATTCCAAACCGCAGAACCACCCCCATCCCTCTTAACAATAATCCTCGACACAAATCCCCATGCCTGGGCTCTCCTCTCCCCCACCCTCCCCCTCTCCGCCGCCATCGCCAATCTCCTCGTCTTCGTAAACGCTCACCTAGCCTTCAACAACGCCAATAGAGTAGCTATAATAGCCTCTCACACCCAACGCGCCGAGTTTCTCTACCCCCTCCCCGCCCAAGAGACCTCCTCCCACACAAATGGTTCAGCCCCTCAAAATGGCTTCGACAACGACGTCGAGATGGCGGACGATGGCGAACCCACCGTTCCACCCCTTTCAGACGACGCCAACCACTACCGTCCCTTCCGCCTCATCCAAACCACCCTCCTCACAGCCCTCACCACCCTTCTCAAAACCACTCCACCGTCCTCCCTAACCCCCACAACATCAATAGCCGGCGCCCTTACCCTCGCCCTAACCTACATCAACAAAACAACCCTCAGCCTCAGCACCACCACCTCCTCCACAGCCCCTAACGCAGATACGACACTCGCAGCCGAAACCGCTCCACCCGCTCTAAACCCCCGAATTCTAATTCTCTCCGTGTCTGGGGACCTGGCGCATCAATACATACCAATCATGAATACCATATTCGCCTGCCAGCGTCTTAGCATACCAATCGATATAGCTAAGATAGCCGGAGACACCGTCTTCCTACAACAAGCGAGCGATGCTACGCGCGGGACGTACATAAAGCTGGACCACCCAAGGGGTCTGCTGCAATATCTGATGATGGGATTCCTCCCAGATCAGACGAATAGGAAATATTTGGTTCCACCAACGGCGGTAGGCGTGGACTTTCGGGCGGCGTGCTTTTGTCACAGGAAGGTGGTGGATGTGGGATTTGTTTGTAGCATATGTTTGAGTAGTGAGTTGATACTGTTTGTGGCCTGGACGAGATGGTAGGCTAATTGTGTTCTAGTCTTCTGCTCACCGCCAGAGGGAGCAATATGCCTGACATGCGGGACACATCTACAGCTTGGGGAGTATGGGGGTAAGCCGGTCGTTGTGGCTAGGAAGAAGAAGAAAAGAAAGAATGTGGAGGATGGGAAAGGAAAAGACGCTACATAAGATCATCATGGGACTTAAATGGAGACTTCGATAGCGACGAAAATCTAGTCTGGTGGTGAAGCACTTCACAAATGTCCAAAGCCTTCTTGTGGACTAATTGAATCCTGAAAGCAAGCACAGTATGCCATTTCTGAACTTAGGGTATCTTCTATCCTTCTATGCGATCGGCCTCGCCGCTATGCGAGTGTGAACATCACTGTTGTACAACTTGAAAACTCGCCTAATCAACAAGAGGAAGAGGCTCCACCGGATGATGACGCAGCACCACTACTATTACTTGCAGCCTCTGCAACTAAAGCACTTCTGACCCCAGGGGCCATACTACCATTTGAGACTCCTGGTTTGTTCGTATAATACATCGGACCTTGTGTTTTTGGCCTCGGGTTTCTCAATACGCTGCTGTCTGGAGCCAATGCTTTCTCCTTTGTCTCCTTGATGACGCGCTTTGTTCTCTGCCGCTTCGATGGAGGCGGTGGAGACGGGTCTGAGTCGCGATGTTCGTCGGGGTTCACTGGCCAGGTGCCTCGATGAGGCGATGACCACCGACGGTGCTTAACCATGCGAGCACCATGGACCACATGGGCGTCGCCTTTCCCGCGAGACATTACAGACCTGGGCTCTCTGTCATTGGTAGACATAGATGCGACAGCCTGCTACAATCAGCTTGCGTAAGAGTCCGGATATTGACGTTACTCACAAAAGAGTCAGTGTTGTGGGCAAAGTATAAGCACACTCCATCTACTGTTTTTTTGATACCCAGAATGCCGATAGCACCAGCCGAATTACTATGTTTCACACTGGGATGCCCTACAAGCATCTCGTTAGCCAGCATCGAGTAGGTGCAGCACTGTTCTAAGTGTACCCATAAAGTCTCTCTCGACAAAGGCTCTGATAGCATTATCATCATCCGTCGGCTCCGATCCACCCTTTTTACTCCTTCGAGATGAGGTGTAGAGACGACTCGCGCACGTACCAGCAGCCATTGTAGTAGCCATATGTTCGCCGGTGCCGCTGGTGACCGTAGCTACGCTTGTCTTCTCTTTATCCTCAGGCTCGAATGGTATAACTGCAGTACCAATCCCAACCAGCGCTGCGGGGCCAACGCGTCCCTTGTGTTTCATGCCGATGCCACCTGAAGATGATCCGGCTGCAATGTTTCCAAAGCAGTCTACAGCGATAGCTCCAACAGTGTCAGTAATGTCATCTGGTCTGGAGGCTCCGTTCCTAATGCCATCGAACGTTCGGTTGCGACCATTCCGTGTTGGACTCATGGAAGATGAAGGCGTCACAGCTCTAGACGGTGATGGTTGTATGAGAGGGGCTGGAAGCCTGCACCCACCATCTTCAGAAAAATCATGATTTTCTGAACTGGAGTTGGAAGAGGCCTGAAAGCGTGGCTGAATCGTGGCTTTGCGTCGTAGGGGGTAGGGACTATCGTCGATGAAACTGTCCTCGTCCTCGTCCCGGGCTTTGACAGAGCTCTGGCCATCATTGCCTGGTTCACTAGATAACCAGAAATTTCTCCGTTGGGGCACTTCGCCCACCGCGCCTGCTGCCATACGAGTCTCACCTTCGAAGGGGTTTGTTGCACTCGTTGGTGGCGAGTAAGGTTGACTTTCATTCCAGCATCCCGCTAGCTCGACGTTATCCGCTTCAGAATCTGGTATACGTCCATGGCTTTCAGTTCTTGAGTTGGGTATCTGAGACTCTTGATCACTTTCACTGTCGTCCTTCAGTCCCGCCCTATTCAGGTCCGACTTCCATCTAGCGTAGCGCTCGCCGGCGGCTGCAGAGACCAGGCAGTCGGGAGGGACGATGGTCATACCGGCTTCGTGGGCGAAGTCTGTCGCGCCAGGACCGACGAGGAGGTTCGGAGGCACTCTGCGAAGTGACAATGGCTTTGTTGAATGCTCAAGGATCAAGCGTGCAAGATGGATGGGGTTACGTATGCCTTGTTCCGATCAGCAACCTCATGGTACATACAATAAAGTAGTTTAAGACTGCATACATCCAGCAGCACCCACTGCGCCACTTCTTCCATAATGATCCACGATCGTAGCATCACATTCGACAGTACCGTCCATAGCGAGATTGCTACCAAAGCCTGCATTCGTAATGTCTTTGTCTTCAAGGACTTTAACGGCTAGCTCAACAGCTTCTACAGCAGTCGCACCGTTGTTAAGGAATGTCATTGCAGATTTAGCAGCACTGAAGGGGTGTCAGTATTCATGCTCTCACTTTCGAGGATGTAACACAGAGCCATAACACAGATACACCACACCAAGCTCTGGATAGGAATTCTTACTCCTCACAAGCAGATAGATGGACCTTCTCGTTCTGAGTACTATGATACCCTGCTCCAGCGTGAACGAATATAGCACAGACGTCCCCACCGAGACGGGGTCGTCGTTGCATGTCAGGCGAAGTAAGATCAATTGGTCCATCAAGTTGGGCATCGGTCAAGCTCTCTGTGCTTGAGCCATTGTCAGTCGATGAGAGAGAAGGTGATAGGTCCATATTGGAATCTTTGGTGCGCTTGTGAATCCACTTGAAGAGTGAAGGAGCCAGATTGGTTGCCGAAAGGGAGTGTAGCCCCCAATGGTATGCCCCTGGTCATGAAATGGAATCCCGTAGTGTAGACGCAGACAGCGATTATTCAAACTCGAATGTTGTATCAAGTGAAGTGATATTAAGTGAAGTGACCGGCCTCGCAACAGGTTGTGCCTAGTCAACAGCGGGCAGTGAGGCTCAGCACTAAGTATAGCATGAAGTTCGTACGTCTGGCAACAGGGGTAATCTGCGAAGGATCAGAATCTGGAACAGTATTTTATAGGTCTTGTAGGTGAGACTGAAGTCCCAGAACTCCCAAGAGGGGAAGTGTTGCAGCTTGAAGAATTTATGGCAGCCAACGACCAGCGTTTAGCTTGATATACAGGGCGAGTGCTTTGCAAGACTTAAAGAGTGGATACAGAACGTTGATAGAATGCTGTGGGCAAGTAGGAGACCTGTTAATTGTGGGCTGAGGGCATAAGGTCTTGTTGACTATGAAATCTTAAAAGGGTGACGCTCCTCCGCTTTTGTGCTTGATGAATAGCACGCTCCTTCCATTCTAATCTGGTCACTCATCGAAAGCATTACCAACTTTGCTTTGACCTACTGTTCTTGATGCATCCTATGTTTTGAATTGATCCCCAATGATTTTCTCTGCGAGCTCGGGGACTCGTAGGGCTGATCACCAAACTATTAACTTAACATATGGTGTCTGGATGTATCCAGCATGACCTTCCTACTAGTGTCCGGCCCACCAGTGCCTCGAGAGATTTGCTGATATCAAGGCTACAGATCGTTGAGAATTATATACAATAATAGGAACAGTCACAATGGATGGTGGACTCCACAGCATTGTCTTTTGATCATACCTTCAACAAGCAAGCTCATGCTCGTATAATTTCCCATTTCATATCTTTAATACTGACCTCATCCCCAGCTTTCTCATCATAATCGAACCATTCACCCTCCTGTAAATCAATCCCAGTGAACTTTGTCGAAGACTCCAGTCCTTTCGCTATCCATTCACCCTAAGAGAAGTTTAGCATATGCGTCAGTATCGTAAGATATGAGCATACATCAGGCTTGAATTGGGTGAACTCTAGACCCCGACAGTCAAATTCGATGATATTCCGTCTTTGGGGAGGAGACGATTGCGAATAGGCCCGAGGTGGATTCTTAATTGTTGCTGTAGACTCTCGCTTGCTCACAAGTCAACAGCTTGTGATCAGTGAGAGTCAAAGCTCGTGCAGACCTTGCAAGATTTACAACGCCACACAAAATTGGCTTCACCCTTGCTGCCAGAGACTTCATTAGATTCCTGAAAGTTCTTAGCTGTCGTGAAATAAAGTTCAACATTGGTAAAGCACGTACGTAGCGGCTCACGCTGACCCAATTTGGATGCACCTCTCTGCATGAGGTACACTGAACCTTAAAGTTGTAAAAGAAAGGCTCCTCAGATGTGTCGAGAGGGATCAATTCAGTAACCCTGAGCTTTGGTCAGTCCGAGCAGGCTAGCACATCAGCCGCAGATGACACAAGTACCCCGTCAAATCCGCTGTCAAGGCTAGAGCCAACATGTTGCTAAAAACTTCAGCCAGGAGCCATTGATAATAAGGGTATTGCAAATGTGGAGCGAATATGTGTATGCCGCCGGAAGATAGAACTAACCGAATCGCGCTAGCTTATGCCGAAGTCTAGGTACCTACCTTAGCATCTGTTCGTTAGTATCAACTATCATCGACTTGACAAAGTAGAAGCGTCGGGCGTTAAGCCCGCTATGCAGACTGTCTGGTCAAGAGTCGCACAGTCACGATGTTACTGCAATTGTTCGTCTTGTGTGTCGGCCACGAACTCCCTAGCTCGGCGAGTAACGACCTCCACCTCTAGACGAAGTATCCGTGTCGGCAATGCCTTTACCGTCTTGTCATCCTCCCTGGCTGTCGCGGCAACCTTTGTGGACTCAAAGAGAAAAGATGCTAGGAGTGAACATTGGGATAGGGTAATCAGCAAAGCAAGAGCAGACGTCGCGGAGATCGACCATGAGCAAGAGAGAAGGCTGGAGTCTTTGTCTCGAATAGCAGAACAAGCGGACTTGGAAAATGAAAGCACCGGGAATCCATGCCTTGAACCCCCTCAGCCCCCAATTCGCTACTACGATAAAACGCCACAATGGTTTACGTTCCCGGATCTGAGGTCTGGCAGCTGGGTCCAAGTCTTCGAATGGGCCACTCAACAAGATCAGCTGAGAGCTGCTTCCGGCTTTCAGGAGTTCAAAGGTATACCATTGAGTTTGCTTCAGGAACTTTCGGTGAACCAGATAGAGCAGCTCATCAATGATGAGGGTACACTTCGACGATTCTTTTATTGGGCATCTGATAGCGCGACCATGCGAGATGAACCGCTTAAGCTGCTGTTCTCATGCAAAAGCCTCAAAATTCTCGAATGGACAACGGCAATGATGGTATGGCAAATGCTTGCGCACTGCTCGGAAAGCTCTACAGCAATAGTCCGTCAACTTCTTGATCGTGCACCGCAGTCGAGAAACATCGAATTCCGCGAGATACTTTTGAAAGGGCCGACAGAACCTGGTATACCTGCCCGCTGGAGCTTTCTCTCACAACCGCCCAACCAAGATCTCGCTTCAGCCGAGGACCCTGTACCCAAGTTTGTCCTTGAGAAGAACTACATCCAAGATATGATCGCCCAAGCGAAGTCCCGACTCAATTCTTTATCGCAGGTGGACAAAACTGATGAACACCTGGTTGAGAACTTTGAGTCACCTCGGCTCCCCTGGTACGGCAGGAGACCAAACAAGAGGCTTCGCCACGAGGCCGCCTTGGATCAGAGATTGACTCTGCTGCTGTCTGAATTGGAGGACGGTAAAGATCCAACCCCAATGCTATCAGACATTTGCTACGATTTGCTCATGTCGCCCACGCCTCCTACAATCAAAACATACAATCTACTTCTCGTCCGCTTCTGCCAACTGCGACATGAGAGTTTAGTTCAAGTGTTGTGGGAATCCATGTGCAAATCTCATGTGCGACCGAATGAAACGACATATTCTACCCTCCTTCGCTTCTTCACTGCCACGAATAATGAGATTGAATTTAGGAAGCTTGTCAGGCGGATGAAGGGATATGATGGAAGCGTGGCCCTTATGAAACAGGACGTTGTGACTGAACCAATCTCCGCCCAACGAGTCCGACGGGTGCGATACAAGGGTCATCAAAATGATCTGGTCTTCGAGAAAGCCCGCATGAACCAGGAGGTGTACGAATCTTTGATTATAGGAGCACTTAAATTCATGAGCGACCAGTCGGCAATGCATTACTACAAGACTATGATCAGCGAAGGTTGGGAAACCACAAGCGAAATCTTGAATGCTATCCTCGAAGATTGCTGCAATAGAGTTGACTGGGAAGGAGCCTGCTCGGTGTGGCAACAGATCTTCACTATAGCAGGAAAAGCAAGCGAACAGGCCTATGAATGGATGCTACGCCTCTGCCAGGAATGTGATAAATACCATGAGGCTTATCAAGTACTGCAGGAAGGAGCGTTGCAAGGTGTTTTACCTTTGAAGATGCTCGACCTACTTCGCCACTTTGAAAGGGGGAAATATAGACTCTCGGCTGAAGGTGCGAAGAGACTCATGGAAGGCTCATGGACGAGAGAAATGTCTAAAACGCCAAATTGGCGAACTACGACGGATGTAACGCATGATAAAGAGAAAGAAAGGGTGCTGAGCATTAAAGCCAAGCGGAAGGAATTGAGCACAGTAGCAATGCAGATAGAACAAGACATGCCAAGGAACATTGACAGTGGTCTTGACAACGCCATCCAGGAACCTCCTGCGGGGCGAGCAGTCACGGACGAACGTTGGCACCATCCTGAGACAACGACAGCTCCTAAGCTGGATGAGCTGAGCGAAGATGTCGCTGAAGCTGACCTATCCACTTTCGTGAACAGCTTCAACTCGGAAGAAGAGGTACTCCAAATGTTACGACAGATTAGAGATGTCAAAAAGCAAAGCGGGAAGGAAGGGCGTTCAAAAACCCCGGGTCCGGGCCTGTGGGGCCTCGAGGGTGGGAACGACGCTCCAAGAGCGTTGGTTGCTTCTGCTTAGCATTGCCTGGACGGTACGTTGGGTTGCTTTCGGACATAAGAGCTTGGGAGAAAGGTGGAGGACTGCATTAGATGGCGTAAACTTGGGTGACCCATGAATGTAATGATATGTATATAGACATCAGGAAGAGCACTAGTAAATATCAGAGGTATCATGACACAACGTATTTAAATACATCAGCCCGCTGTGAGACGGCAAATGCTTCCGAATTCTTCCCTCTTCCTCTCATCCATGCCCATCCAATGCGACGAACAGACCGTGTTACGAGTAGGCGACCAGATTCCCATGCAGTAGGTAAGCCATGGAAGGAACCAAGATTCCTCTACTGGCTTTACCTAAACATTTTTCTGGAACGGGCTCTTCCCATAGACACATGACGCAGGGCGAAAGCGTCCATGAGGAGTAGTCATCGGACTACTGCAGCACACAAACAAAAGCTCATCAAGCTCATCTACTCCGCCTTGCCCGCCACGTCCGATCTTGCAAGAATAGCAACCCCCTCCACATGCCCCGTCTGTGGGAAGAAGTCAAATCCTTGCAACCTCTCAATCTCATACCTACACCCCTCAACACCCTCAACCAGCACCCCAACATCCCTAGCCTGCGTATGCACATTACAACTCACATACACCACTCTCCTCGGTCCAAATCTCAACAGCTGCTGCAAGAACGGGTCATCGCAACCTTTCCGTGGCGGATCAATGATAACGACAGTCTCCTCGGGTGGGTACTTCACATGTTCGAACAGCTTTGAGGCATCGGCGGTCATGAATGAGGCGTTGGAGATGTTGTTTGCGGTTGCGTTTGCTTTTGCTGCGACGATGGAGGCGCCGGCGATGTCGATGCCCATGGAGGATTGGAAGAGGGAGGAGAGGGTTATTGTGAAGAGGCCTGATCCGCAGTAAGCGTCGATTAGGTATTTGATTGGTTTGGCTTGGGTGATCTGCGTTGTTGGTAGGATTGCTTCGCGGATGTAGGCGGTAAATTTGGGAAGGATGGAATTGTTATTTTGGAAGAAGGCGCCGGCTGTGTTTTTGAATTCGAAATTGTCGATGTATTCGGTTGATATTGCTCTTTGGTCTGTGATGCAAGTTTTCTCATCGATGTATTCGCTACGAAGAGGATTGGTATGTTTCACGTCGTTCTTGATTGAGATTTCATTCGTGGCGTCTGGAGATGGTCCGGTATCCTTTGTCGAAGTCTTCTCGCCATCTCCATGGACAGCACTTTCCACAGTAACATCATTAGCTACTAGTTTCGGTCTTCGTAAGGTGCTCTCCCGGAGGAAGATTGTGGCGCCTTTGGTGTACTTTGCAAAATCTGCCGCAATATCCTTCCTCTCGCGCTGCAGCCCCTCTCTAACGGCATCAGTACCAATTGGACAGTCCTCGATGTCTATGATTTTACGAGTACCCTTTAAATTGAATCCAATTGGGGGGACAGTTTTAAAGCCTTTCCGTTCCAACGGATCACGCTTCGCTTTTCGAGTCATACTGCCTGGTGGTCCATCAAAGTGAGGCGTCAATTTTGTTCGATATCCATATTGTAGTGGCGATCCAATTGTCTCGCCAATAGTAGGTATCACCTCAGGCGTCAAAGAAGAGAAATTACGATACGCCTTCTCAACAATAGACCTCTTGTGCTGTAGCTGTAGCTCATATGGCAGCATCTGAATCTGGCATCCTGCGCATTTTGAAAAGTATGGACATTTCACGAGAGAATCATCACGCTGGGGTGCGGGGGAGATTACTCTGATAAAATCTGTCAAAGTATAACCCGCTTGGGGAAAATATGTGACAACCTTTGCACGTACAAAATCTCCAGGGATTGTGAATGGCACAACATATACGTGATCTAAAGTGGAGGAGAGCCCAAGACCATCGCCAGTAGAAGATAGTTCAGATATCTTCACGTCTATCTCAGAGAAACGCTCTGGTGGAACATGAACTGGAAGAGGAGACGCGCGAGCATTCTCCTCTTCCAGCGTCTCAGCAGGTCTTTCTACTTTCTTGTAGCGTGAGAGCAGTGATTTAACGTCCAAGAGTAAAACCTGCTCGTTGGATCCATCGTTCGCAGGTTTCGCAGCATTCTTTTGGCGCTTTGCCGATTTACTTTGATGGTAAGGTCGTTTTGCCATTGCTTCGGAGTTATGAGCTATTGGCAGTCTCTTTCTGGTCTTCAAGATAGAGACAATTGCAGATATTCGATGTCTCGATCTCCACATAGCATCTGCATGTGTTTTCAAACAGTTTTGGAAAAGGCATTATGCATCTCGGCAAAACTTCCCTTTTCACAAGCGCGAAATCCGCGTCTTAGCTTGAGGCTATCCTTGTAGACCTGAAAGTTATCGAAGCGCAATCAAGTCAACGAGAACGTGGCGGAGGAGGTCTACGGATTATTAAAGCAGTTATGAGTGCTCACCATAGCGCTCGCTGCATCTTCTGGAGGCCTACGGCACCAGCACGGGCTTGTTTACGGCGAAGCTTCCATACCTCGAGACCCTTTTACGTTGACACTGGAAAAACACCTGCGAAGCTACCTGCAGCCGATAGGAAAGGAAAGAACGGGAGATTAGCCAAGCCCAAGCCGAAAGGGATCCCAGGTGCTGAGGCTTATACCGAAGAAGAGATAGAGGTGCTTAAAAGATGGTACACGCCCGCTCAACTCGCAGCTGTCGAAGCTGGAGAAGCAGCGGTGGATCCAGAAGACCTACTTACTCAGGGAACTCTTCGAACCGACCCAATGGCATTCGATTATGTTGACGACTTCGCTGAGATCGATCCTGTTGTCGACAAAGCCGTTCGAGTGCCAAAATCAAATTATGACCCTAAATCACGTTTCAAGAACCCAGATGAAATTGCGCAGGATTTCGGTAAATTCGTTAGGGAACTTCCTGAAAAGCCAACGAGGCTTGATTATATTAAGTTCAGAGACAACATGAGGTTGACCGTGGGGAAAGAGGCAGCAGAACGAAACCCTGTCAGTTCTTTAGCACCAGCAATACCCAAGGGCCTTTTGGATCGACCAGGTGTCACTAAAAAGCCCGGTGAAGTGGACATTGATCCTGCCATGAAGCGATTGATGCGGCAGACAGGGTACTCTCGCCAGGATATCTTGCAGTTCAAGAGCAAGGTTTTGGTTCAGCACGGTGTAGTCAATCAGACGAGGATGGGCAAGATACGCAGTGTATATAATTTGTGTATTGCGGGGAATGGGCGGGGTTTATTGGGTATTGGGGAGGGAAAGGCTACGGAATTCGCGGACGCGAGAACTCAAGCACAGTACAATGCAATACGCAACGCCCGACCCATACCTCGTTACGAAGATCGAACAATATATGGGGACGTGAAGGTGAAGATGGGCGCCGTTGAAGTAGAGCTCATGACTAGACCGCCAGGTATGGACGCCGATGAGGTTTGCAGCTCGGTGCTAACGTGCTTTCAGGCTTCGGTATAAGATGTCAGTCCTTGATATTCTTCATGTGCGATCTGGCAGGGATTTCGGATCTCGCAGCACGGGTTACGCGATCGCGAAATCCCATGAACGTTATTAAAGCCACTTTCCACGCCCTTCTAAACCAAAGAATACCGGATGAGATAGCACGAGGGCTTGGAAAAAAGCTTGTGGATGTTAGGAAGGTCTATAATGGAAGCAGCCTATCATAGCGTTGTATTATAACAGCCTGTACATATTTTCCGCCCTATATCATTGCAGGGCGTACGGACCGCATAGAGCCTGCCAGAATCAATCAGAGCAACCGTTCAGCTTCCATGAAGGTACTCATCCAGAGACATCAGTTCCGCTCACTCTACTGTAGTTATGCTTCGTATTGGGTATCTACCGTCCTTCATCCCAGTCATCCCTAACGCCAACTTTAGACATCCATGTCCCGGCGGAAACCAAAGCGTCCACGGGCACACGCCGTATCATTGCCCTTGCCCCTGACCTTCACTCTCATCCCCTCCATAGATCTGCTGCTGCAGCACTATACTATATACGCTAGCCTTCAACAGCGTACACACCAAGCTCGTCTTCCGTTCCAGCATGCGTAGTCCGTCAAGAACTTCGGCGGTAGGACGTTCGGCGAGGGAGTTGAGGACGTTAGATAGCTATAGCAGGATACGTAGGTAAGTTTATTTTCATTTAAGCCCTAAGTTGCGGGGATGCTGCGGCGGAACGCACTTTGTTTAGGTTGGCTAGCAGAAGTGCGTATTCGTCCAGGACTTCTTGCTCAAGAGGACTGCAGGCTGGACCCTGGTTGGAGGGTGGTGAAGGGTCCGCCATTGAGCCCTGCAGCTCTCGTCAAGGCTCCAAGGGATGTATGTAATGCTTCGTGGGGACTACATAGTCAAAGTTAGTTGAAACGCGTTTAGATAAAGAAGGCAGACGCGGCTTTAGCGCGCTTTGCTTGGCTGTCTAGCTGACCATCTAAGGAGTTCCTGACTCTGTATACCTACGATATCTGCGAGAACGCTATCGATTGGGGATAGGCATTCTCGCTGCAGTTCAATGGTGTTCTACACTCAGAAGCCTAAAAACATGGTCATCAACCCCTGGTTTAGTGAAGAAAAAGTGGTTATTATCCATTATAATATCAACAATTCAAGTGGAATTTTGGTTGATGACAATGGGAACCAAAGAAATTTGAAGAGTACTTCGTTGGTCTTTAACACCATCGGTTTGATGGTTTAACATTATGGAGTGTTTATTAGTATCTTCCAGCAACTGACCGATTGAGCAACCGACCTGGTCAAGAACCTTGACTGCAAACATTGAACTGCCTGTATAGTTCGGAGGCCGCGTAAGAGTACCACGTACCTCATACAGGAACAAGTGTAACAGTTCTTCCGTTTTCGCTACTATGTAATCTGCGGCAGCTCTAGAGCTCAGTAGGTTAGCCTCAGGATTTTATGCAACTCAGCCTCAAAGTGGGGACCCCGAGCATTGTCTCCAACGAATGATTACGGAATGTCATGTCTCATGCTGCAATTGAAGGCTAAAACCGAGACTCCACGGTCTATTTATATATCCCTATTACCCGCAATCACGTTTTGTATTTTTACGATCTCGACCAATTCCACGTCTCAAGCATGTCTGGTACAATGGTAGCTGCCAATGGCGGCCCGAGCTTTGCTCAACAAGGCTCCGTCGATTGGGTAGCCATTTCCAATTCCAGTGTGCAATTCTCTGTTGCAGTACTCGCCCGACTTTCGCGTGCAGGTATTGACGCTTTCACCCTCCAATTTGGCAGAGCGATATGTTCCAGTTTTTCTCTCGAGCCGCATGCTCAGGGGCGGATAAACGATGCAATAATGAAACTTAAAAAGTATGGATCTTACCAAGATATCATCTGGTTCGGTTTTGGCATCAAGGATGTCGTTACAGATCTCGCAGACACCGAGGAAGGCCTCACTCTAGTTGCCTTGTGTGCAGCGTTAGTAGCTACCTATGATTCTATGTACGCGGCAACGGTCATCAGGGAGCTCTGTGTTCTCTGCAAAGCTCCTCAATCTTTCACCCCTGCCATACGACAATGGAAAGCGCTCGTGGATCTTTGCTCTGGCATGTTTGCAAATGCACACTTTACGTTGATGGCGAATGGCTTTCGTCGACTCATATCAGGCCACTCGAATCATCTCATTGGGCGCCATACTCCGACAACCCCAACAGCTCTAGCTGAAGCCATCTTGATGCTCGCCAAGGTTTCCAAAGGCAATCTACTCAATGCTACTTTCTCCGGGGGGGTTGATTGCGCCTGGCTCGCAGCATTTGCCGAGTGGATACTTTCGCTGGATGTTGCTATCTGTGATCCGAGTAGTTCCTTACTCTACCGCTCACGAGGCGTTATGAACAGGCCCCCTCAGGTCACGATCATAGTGCCCAACATAGCAGAAAATGCGCTTCAGGAAGTCCTGATTAGGAGTAAAGCTACCGTTATCCCCAGCGGTCGAATATTACTTCAGAGAGACCCTGCTCTTGGTGGAGTAAAACTATTGAATTGGCATGGCTCATGGTCCACGATCTTACATGAAGTTTTTAATGGCAATATCGATGATCTTCTTGCCGGAGAGACTGGACAACACTTTAATACGTATCTCAACTGTATTTCTCTTCTGCCCCTTCACATTGCTGCTGGCCAAAGAGTGGCAAGACATACGCGAAAAACGAGGCCATATTTTGGCGATCACCCTGTGAACCCATTGATTTGGACCCAAAATGATAGCAAAGGTCAAGCGTTCATCAAGTTTGCAGCGAGGCGACTGCCTGAAATTGCTGCGTGTCTTTTGACCGCAAACGCAACATGGAACGGCCCCACCGGCTTTGTTGAAGATCTTGGGCTACTCGCCATACGTTCTATTGAGTCTGTTTGTCGCTGTGCATATCATTCAGGAAACACGGAAGAGAAGCTTGAGGAAGAAGATCCAGTCTGTCTACAAACCATGGCAGAGACTATAGCCATCTTTCTGTGGATTCTGCTGGACTCCGATATCGATGAGGACGTTCTTCCCTCCATTAACGGTCTTGCTAACCTCTTCACTTGGCAGTCACAGGCCAATGATTCATCTATTTTAGAATCAACAGAGTTCTACGAGCGTATTATGAACTGTGACCTTCCAGTACTAGGTATCGACTTAGTATTCCATGTACTTTCGGGCCTTGCGATCCCTGGCACTCCTCCCAAACATAAATCGTTGCCAACCAACGATCACCTAGCAAGGGTGGGCAATGGGATCTGTGTCTATCATTGTGCTGTCGAAGATCCAAATCTGCCGCTTGAGAACATGTTCAGAGTCCGCGTCGTTCGCGGATACATCAGCTTTTCCGGTTTTCGATTCAAAGAGATCTGTGGAGTCAAAGACGTAAATGAAGATAGCAGCCTTAAATCGTGTAACCTACGCGGCGAAGCCCCGATACGTGCCGTCCAGACCATTGTACGGGAGACTGAAAACGAGACGCAATTAGAGATGGCTTACCTTGTACATTACCTCACTGAAACGGCTCAGCTTGCGATGCATTGGTTGCACCTTCCGTTTATTTTTCAGAAATTACAACGGATTACTACGTACTTGGATTGTGCGGGCAATTGCCCTCCACGGTATGGGATCATTAGGGAAGAATATGACAGGGCCCAGGAGATGCTCAGCGGCTTCAAATATGCCAACAACACCTGGATAATGGTGAACAGCCATGAGTTATTCACAATCATTACCGGTCAACCTATCCTGCTATATGCTTTGATCAACCAGTCAAGCTCAGGCTTGGTTTCATTCAATGACTGCCTAAGCTGTGTCATGTGTATTGGAACTCATTCTCGCGTATACCAAATTACTATCAACAAAGTAGTTGATTCGTTCGGCAGGGAAAGTCTCACAGAATCTGAATGTATAACTGCAAAAATTGAGAGTCTTAATCCATTCTCGGAGACCATAGTCTCTTTGAGGGGACCAAGATCAGAACGTGACGAGTGAGTCTGTGACATTGTTAGGAGCAGGGGATAGGGTACTAGGAGTTCTTTCGGTATCCGGATTATGCTGTCTGTATCTTGTGGTTCCTACCATTCGCACCAAGAATGAGCAGAGACATAGTATTCGCGAGAACATCACGTTGCATGAAAGAAAGAATCAATGTCTCATACATCCTCAAGACGAAGGGAGACAGAGCGAAAAAGGGGTAATCGGGACATTACGGAGCTATGTGCGACGAAACATTCCTTATACGCGTTGAACCTGAAGGAGGTAGTCAATCTTTTGAATATAGCGAAATGTATCTTATCTTACGTTGGGGACCATCTAAGCTGCGGGTTTTGGAAAGCCTCTTCTCGTTAATATAATCTTGTATCGTCTTCGACGTTGTGTCCTATATAAAATTTATCAACGCCTGTTCACCCTCGCTGAAGATCCCTGAGGATCAAAAGGTAGCAGACCCCATCAATCCTTGCCTAATCAATTCAAGTCAATTCACGACAAAGACACCACCCCGTCATTTTAACAGTATATTCTAGATAACCTTGCAAGGGCCTACATACAAAAGTATTGAGGCCTAAGGCTCAGCGAACCACGCACATGACTGGTAAGCCTGATCGATTGATTCCATGATAAGGACAGTAGTACATAGCCTCGTATAATACAGGACGTTGCCTCCCGCGCACGCTGAGATAATCGCTCGTCGCCATCAAGCGCCATGGTATATCACCTCCTCCTCCCACCACCATCACCTCTCCCGTCTTGATCTTGATGCGAGTCCTCGTCGTCATGGTGTAACGTAACAGAATTAAACTCCTCAAACGGATCTGCCAGCTCTCCTGCTGGAGTAGCAATTCCACTATCCAGCGGTACACCCTTCAGGGCCGAGCCTGGAAGGCCCGTTACCCCATCTTTTGTAACACCACCTACACCATTACCCATATCCATGCTACTAGCACTTTCCTTGACATTGCGGAAATTGACAGTATCGATGGCGCGGCCCTGGTGTGGGATCATCGGAGGCTTCATGTGGCGGAGGAGAGCCCATTGGGTTGTGCGGAAGAAAGGGTGAGTTTTCACGTCGGAGGCGCCAGCGCGGGAACCGATGCGGCGGAGTTCGTCTTTGATGAGGAGTTTGCGGATAAGGGATTTGCAAAGGCTGCGAAGGGATATTAGCTGTCGTATATTTGCTGGTGATAGGAGACATACTTTGATATTTGCGGTGCGCCAGAATGTTCCGGGAAGGGAACGTCGTCTCGGAGGATATTGGCAAACGTTTGGTTTCGACTCTTGCCTTTGAATGGCGTTGTGCCGAAAAGCATTTCGTAGACTAATATACCGAGCGTCCACCAATCTACAGCACTTGTATGACCGCAACCTTTGATGACTTCTGGGGCAATATACTCTTCCGTACCAACGAAAGAGTTTGTCCGGAAGTTGGCTATGCAGGACTTGGTATCGATAGTGGGTAGAGATGTGGGTGTGGCGCCATTACGGCCAACAATCATGGTCGGAGCGCCACCAGGACCTGACTGCTTTGACAGATCAAAATCTGATAACATGATATGTCCGGATTGATGGAGGAGGATATCTAGTCTGGTCAGCTCCAAGCAATTGAAAGTAGTAGGCGGAGCTCACTTTCGGGCTTCAGGTCTCGGTATATGAAACCCATCAAATGGAGGTATTCGAGGGCAGCTGTGACTTCACCTGCGTAGAATCGTGCATCGTCTTCAGGAATACACTTCCCGGGCCTTGTTTGTAACGCTATGACTGTCAGCTTAGACCTGTGGGGGTCATGGACTACACTGACCCCTAAAGAACTCCCCTCCACTACAGTACTCCATGCAGAGGTATAAATGGTCTTCTGACTGGAACGAATGGTAAAGTGTAACAATAAAGGGATGGTTGCTGGTAGCCAGGATTTCTTGTTCGGCCAATGCCCGCTTGATCTTGTTTCGCTTGATCATTTCCTTCTTACTCAAGACTACAACGTAATAAGCACCGTACGTAGAGTCATGGTAGTTTGCTCACCTTTCATAGCATATAATCTACTCGACCGCTTCTCCCGTACAAGATATACCTTCCCAACATCTCCCTTTCCTATGAGCTTGATCTTGTCAAAACTCCCTGGCCCCACCTCTACCTCTCTGACTTTAATAGAATTCGAGCTGTAAGTCCTCCGGAACGCGATTGACTGCCTTAGCTGTCCAGGGGAGGGTATCTTGCCATTGGCGTCTGGTACTGGCAGTAGATGGCCTTTGTTGTGATCTACCATACTCAGCGATGTGTCATCTCCGTCTTGTGTCAACGGCTCCTTGCTAAGCTCTGCAGTTGATGGCCTGTCGTTCATCTTTGAGCTCTTGAATAGACCCTGAGCATTGGGTGCAGAGGCTACTCTTCGCAACTTTCGTGCTAACTCTTCCTTTCCTGCCGCTGTGGCCTGATCATTGGCCCCACTGACTGCTTCAACTTTGGTTTGTACGGGGGTGTCTGGTGGTGATGGAGGTACGCTGCTATCATTATGATGTCTTAACGCTGGAGGTCCTTGATGTGCAAAGTAAGGATTGGCCAACGCGGTGGGTGACATGGCATTGTCCAATGGGTCTCCTTCGCTTGCCACAGTAGTAGATCTATTCCGTGTTATGCCACCTAGGAAACGCGATTGCCTAACAGACTTCGCCTCCGATTTGGGTGTTGGCAAGCCATCATTGTTGATTGAGGTGTTGGTACTTGAGCTGTTGATGCGGAAGAAGTTCTTTATCCTCTGAGGAAAGTCCTTGGAACCATTTGTCTGTTTGGAAGAACTTGACATGCCCGAGAAATTTCGTTTCTCATTGTGCACCGATGAGGCATGCGACGAAGAGCTGAAGAGTTGGGTCATGTTCATGGCTTGACCAGCAGAGCTTCGGCGGGGATAATGCTAGTGTGAGAAGAAGGTCTTGGGACCCTTTCGTCAAGTTCCGCCTGTCTTCGCTTTGCTCGTAAAGGAATGTAGATCAACGGACCGGGGGACCCATGGTTTTTCTGTGACAGAATAGTCGATGAAGCTGCTCGTGGCGCAGGCAAAGATTGTGAGATCCTTTCTAAGCTGTATGACGTTACGAGGTCAGGCTGACGTTGGTCTGGGGTTTTTGGAAGATTGGCGGAGTCTTTGAGGATACGATAGTACAAGGTACCTTTTGCCGTTGGCGTTGCTTGCTAATTCATTGACAGGGGTTCGGCCAAAGGTCTGTGGCGGGGTCCAGTAGTAGCTACTCCCAATAAGGTAGTCCACCGTAGAACTCAAACTCTACTATGCAACAGATTGTGATACAAGAGGTGTGAGTGAAAGATTGTTGCATCGACAATGTTCATGGAGTACAAAAGAGAAGCGCAGGTAATACAGAAATTATCATATCGACTTGAGTTCTTGCGCTCCAAATGGGTTCGCCTGCTGCGGGGTAAAAGGCTTTCGCCGAGAATCACCTGCTCTAGGAAGTCGCCATCCAGGAACTCTGGCTCAAGGGTCCTGCCTTCTCGGTCCAGGCCGATCACCTTCGAGCCGCTACGTTGTCATTATTGGGCATGAAACAAAACATTCATGCAGCATTCATGCGGTGAGCTAAGCAAGCGAGAATGTTCACGATGTACCTGTAAGCGGCTATTGAACATCACGTACTCCCTGGTCCTCCAATCAGGTTGAACCTTCTCACGATGCTCGGTCCAATCTCATCATACTCTGCTTTGGTATGGCAGTAACTCCTGAACTCTGGCGTCTGGCCCAGCAAACTTCCGCCGAACCAGGGGCCATGCCTCTGCCTTTTATGCGTGACGACCTGTACCTCTAGACCACCACTCTTCTTTCCTCCACTTCGCACTTCCGATGCTCGTATCCTTGCATCCACCATATGCTTGATGTCTCTTTGCAATCGCCGTCCAAAGTCTTTATATAACGTTGAGCCACCTGAGAGGACAATATTCTTGTACAGGCCTCTCCGAACATCTATTGGCGAGGACTGAATGACTCCATCGACGACAGTGGGCAGTGGTGTGAGGAAGTCGGAGGAGTATATTTCAGGATTGAAAAATATCTCGGGGGCCAGAAAACGTTCATAGCCAACGTCAACAGTCACAGTCCGTCCATTCGGCGATGTGACGGTATGCTTCAAGAATTTGTCCGGCTCTCTGTCGAATCTCGAGAATTCTTTGACAATATCAGGGCACACATAGCAATATTCCTCTTTGACTCTTTCTGCTGTTTTGAGACTGCTGTCCGGCTCCCCACGATCTCGCAGTAACGATTGCACAAAGTATGTGATATCTCTTCCAGCGATGGGTATGCTTTTGATGGAGCTACCGATGACATAGCCTTCGGCTACTGGTATGATATGGGTGACTCCGTCTCCGGAGTCGATAACGGTACCTGTCAATGAACGGTCGGTGACTTTTGATGATGTCCATGATGCTGCAAGCGCGAGCACAGCTTGTACAGCGATGTAGAGACCAGCGCAGTTAAAGGACTCGAACATGATCTCAGCGGTGTTTTCGCGATTCTCGGGTGGGTTTAATGGCTTCATAGCGTTAGTCTTTCAATTTTATGGGTGGCCTGTGTTGCATTACCGGCTCAGTCAGGAGAAAGTAGTGATCTTCGGGCTCGACCCGTAAATATTTGAATATAGAATTTGACCAGAAGCGTTCCATATGGTCCTATGTAGCAAGTCAATGGCTGGACGTTGTGGATAGCATTCTGACTGCGTACCCAGTTTTCCACTTGGCCGTGGCGGACAGGATAATGTATACCATAGCCTGTGTCCAAGTCAACTTCTACACTCCGACATATTCTTACTCATTCTAATTTCATACCAGGTCCACTAGCAGCAATCAAGGCTTCGTCGCCGATAAAGAAGTCCAGGTCTTCAGTCCCTCTTTTCGCTGACAGTGCGCCTCCCTGCCCTGTGCCTCCAGTAAGGAATGATGGTTTGTTGGCAACAGCAGGTCTGCCTGATCCTGAACCACCGGTTCCACCCGCTGGCCCTTTAGTCGCTATTGCTGTGGGGAAAACGAACGAAGGTGAATCATTGCCGGCAAACCCTAGAACATATTAGCCTCATTGAGCCTATAAAAGCTCTATTATAATACACACCAAGCTTGGAAAATCCTGTGCCGCTGGTCTGTTGTCAGGTTTGGTTTCTCATAGCTTTCTCCTCTGTGTTTGTACCAGGCACTTACTTGTCCATGACAACGGCTGGAGTTTGCGACGCCATAGCGGTCGATTTCTCCCCTTCGCTGGGTAAACTTTGAGCACCCGGGGTTGATCTAGATTCAACAAGTGTCTGATCACCGTCAAGCCATGTAGATTCTCAGGTCTTCCCCAATCGGACACAGCTGAATGGATGTGGGATGCCGTAACGGCCGCCTTGAATACCCGCGCGGCAAACGAGGCTAGCGGCAAAACGTTGCTCCCTCGCCGTTCAGAAACCGAAGCCTCATACTCTGTTCAGCTGCTATACTATCGAACACAAGTGAGAAGAAATTTGTGTTGCTCTAAACATGAATGTAAGCGCTCCACCTTAATCGTCAAGATCTCTAGAATCCGAGATTCAACCGCTGCCACCCTCTTTGTCTAACTTATTGCAGTCTGTTCCAATAAATCCGAGGCCAATGCTACAGTCGCTGTACGTCAAACTTGTGCATTTACCACAGTACGCAGTCTGACGAGGCTCCTCTTTGTCAGCTGTAAAAGTTTTTTGGCGCAATGTCTTGATACGTATTATCTTCGGACCAAGCGAGCTGACGCTGAACAGGATCAATGAACCCGTTATAATACGTCTCAAATGGGGCCAAACCGAGTACCACGGACGATTGATAAGCGTTGATTCATATATGAACATACAACTCTCGAATACAGAGGAGTTTATAGATGGCAAAAGCACGGGTACTTTGGGTCAGGTCTTAATACGGTTGGTCAACTCCTCTCATGTTGACTTGAGTTAGAGCATGTAAACAAGTGAGCCGATGCAGGCTATCTTTGCACAACGCCCCCCTACTCAAGCGATGTCATCTTTCAAATTCAGAGAGAATGCTAAGAATGTGTGTCTTCAGGTGTAACAATGTCTTATGGATATCAGGCGCAAAAGGTGTAAAGCAGGGAGATGTTGCGATGGATGGCTAGATGCAGCCACGAACGAGATCTTTCCGGAGTCCCAAGTCGTCTTGAAAAGCCATGGCTATAGTCAATGCTGAGGAAGGGGAATGGGAGTGCGCAAGGAAGCCTGAAAAGGCTTACAGAGCAACAAAAGTACAAGCATGGTCGCCACGTCAGCTACTGGCGATCCACACATTGACAGGAGATACCCCATTGTTTAGTCTCGAAGCAGATGGTTGTGTTACTTTCCTTGTGCCTTTACTGCATGCTAGTGAAGTGCATTGATGGGCATCCTGGTCATTCTGCGCGCCTCTTCGGTCAAAATGATGTGCTGTTCCTTATAATTATGTGATCTAACGTTTTTATTACGTCTCACCAATCACTACTCGACTTGCACTCCTCGTGCTACCTTCGCATGAATGATGAGCAATTGGATCACAGCACGTTAGTCAGGCGACGTCTTTCCGATGCGTCTCTCGCAACAATTATGCGTGACTACTCTCCTCAATCCACTCAAGATAGCACTTAAGCGCTCATTTTACCCTCGCGGGAATGTTTGTAGATGTATCGAACGGCCTGTGACACAATTCTGGTCCAGGGGCCATGCGAATCGCAAGAGATAAAGACGTCTTGACGTTTATAGACTAGATACAAGTCACCATGATCTCGGGTCTCAATAGACACTCCATAGCGCTCGCATTGTAAAGACATGACAGCAAGAGAATGACGCTGCATTCGAGTTGACCAGGAAATACGACTAGAACTGATTGAGGAAAGCTAACATGCACGTTGAAAGCACGTTGGGAAACGATTGGTAGCGAAGATCTGCTGTGGGCAGGGACCTCAAAAACTAGAGATACGTCGTTGCATGAGCCATATAAGCTTGAGACAGGCGACACGGGCGGTCTGAGCATCCACGGTGGAGACGTGTACAGTCCGTAAAGAGACTGCAAGGATAGTTCGACTTCTGAGAGGTCGGTGGACAAATGTCCGTGTACCACGTTCCTTCATTGACGGTCGTTCACCTCATCGGAAATTGTAACGAGCTCGTCCGTGCTCCTCGTTTCAACCTGTAGAACATGGCTCCCAAAAACGTGGCCGTCGAAAGAGTGTAGATTAGAGCGTTTCAATTTACATGTCATAGTGGCCAGGAAAAAGGTCAGCAAGCGGTCAAGTTATGATATCGGGTTCTCTGATCCTTTCCTTCCGCCCCCGCAGTAGTACGCCGTCCCCGCCGAGCCCACCCTATGGATATCTATCCCACAGCTAAGATCTAAACCCTCCCCAACGACAAAGGCTTAGGAAGCCACTTACCAATGCTTTGCTCATGTCAAAACCCTTTCTTGCTTCAGAAAACACCTCACTCGGTTCTTCGGTGAGGTCTTTGGGGGCCCGCATAGAGAACGGGGATGTATCGAGTCCAACGCCCTCGTCGGAGTCAACGACGATAACACCCCTCAACTTCCCCGGGCACAATGGGAGCGTATTACCCTCAAAATCACAGAGAGACGTCGCTGGACATAAGACGTACCTTCCCGATGTTCAGGGGGAACATGCTGCCCGCCCAAATTATGAGGGTAGCGACCCAAACACCCCGCGTCTTCCTCCCACCATGAACGGTAACAGCGACCTAGAGATTGTTCCTCAAGAGCCACTGGATTCTGTGCAAAGATCATCTAACATTCCACATAATTTGTCCAACTCATCTAGCAAACCGCAATTAAGGCCGTTGAAAGCGTCTACAAACCCCTCCCTAAGCTCTTCTCATAACCGTTATTCCACAAGTCTCAATCCTTTACAAGACTACTCCATACCTCTGCAAGATCATCCAAATGGCCAAGACGATCCCAGTGTCACACCATACCTAAAGCAGTCACACAGGACAAATACTGACCCTCCTGCCAGCCATCCAATATCAATACCACGTACACCCCGTACAAATTCGCAAGGAATTCCTGGCCATACGCGAATGTCTGGATCGTGGGGTAGGGAGTTATCACATGCTTCCAATGGCGGAGGTGCGGACCAGGTATCGGAGGCAAGGGAGGAGGCTTTCGCGGAGAACAGAAACAGGAGCTTGAGTCGTAGTGGTCAGGGGCGCGTGGAGAAGCGTATTGAGGCAACACTAGCTGATGCAGAAAGGTCCTCACATGCACGAAGTCGGAAATCTAGCCATACACTTGGGCTCTTCAAGGAGAACAATGCCTCTCAGGGTGCCAGAAGGGGTCAAGACAGGTCCAGAACAGCGTCTGACAATGCCATCGATGCCAGTATGATTATGAACAAGCCACATAATGAAAATTTGCCCCAAGAGGGCCAACGCGGAAGGCCAATGCCACTCCGACATGAGCGAGATGCGCCACCTGGGGACACCGAGAGGCCGGTGTCTGTGCACTCTGAACATGCCTACAGGAACAACAAACACAATGACTCGTCTCTGCAAGATCCCACTGTGGTGTCTACCGCAAGAAGCAGAAGAAGTCCATCCAGAAGCCCCCATGGGGACGCGGGCTCCACTGTAGACACCTCGAAAGGGTCTCTGGCAGACAAATCCGAAAAGACGCGGGATGCGGCCAAAAGAAAAATCCCTCCAAGGCTACTTGAGGAGATAAGAAATTATCATAATCTTGCAGCTCCTTTCCATGACAAATTCAGATCTACTCAGCCCAAGTTTACTACACAAGGCGTAGACTTGGAAGCCAAGGATCCCTCGTCTCATCATTTGGATGCTCTGGTGAACAATCCAAGCAACCGTGATATGCTAAACTCGAGCCAGGCAATCGAGGATCCGGAAAACGAGGATGAAGAAGCTGAGCATATATCCTCAGCGCTTTATTACCCTCATGAAGCACCGTCTCCAGACGCTTTAGAAGATGTGAGCATTGACGATGCAAGGAAAGCGAAAGAAGCTCAGATTGACATGGATACGAGACTGCCTGAACCTGCGATCTCCATGTCTGATAAGAATGAGGCGCCTTCTGAAGATGTTGACATAGCCTTACAAGTGCACAACAAGAACCGCTACCTGCATGGGGATATGCAACAAGCTGGACAGCCCCTGGAAAGAGGGTTGTCCTCAGCATCAGAATCGGAGTACGAGTCTCTAGAAGAGGCTGGTCGCCCAGGCATGCAAGAAGATTCGAGTCTTACCGATGATGCCGAGGCCACGCCACGGGCATCACCAAACAGCCGAAAATCATATCTACTGTCTAGGACTCGAAAGACCCGTCATGCCCGGGCCGCACCCCTACGAGCTGTTGAATTGAAACCTTACAATCACCAAGTTGGGGGCCACACGACTGTCTTTCGCTTTTCGAAGAGAGCAGTGTGCAAACAACTTAGCAACCGAGAGAATGAATTCTATGAGGTGGTTGAACGTGAACATCCGCATTTACTCAAATTCTTACCAAGGTATGGATACCCAGTGCTTTAGTTGCGTCATATGGGTCTCGAGTTTTTGAAATCTTAATATGAGGGTGTTTATGCGTTCAGGCTGGTTTCAAAAGTTGACAGACTTGAGCAGGTATATCGGGGTCTTAAATGTAACGTATCGCAAAGCTTCCAAAAGTGCAAAACCCGCCGCGGAAGGAAATCAAATCTCGGCATCAGGCGTAGCTGGACCACTACCAGAGCATGAGCACAATGAAGTAGGCGCCAATCGTTCAGGCGAGGGTACAACTACCGAACGTACTGCAACGTCAGGATCCAAAGACACAGGGGAGCAACCGCGTCTTGTAAGCCACTCGCAGCAAAACATATCAGTACCTCAAGTCATCTTTGCCAACAACCGACATATCATCCCTGAAAGCTTGTTCCCGTTCCAGTCTCGTACCACAGATCTACCTCAGGAAGTGGGTACTGGCAATGGCCATCCACGAATGGAGAGTGATGGCATGCTTGGTATAAGCAATGAATCCGAGGGGAGGAAATCACAGACCGAAAGACAAGAACCTAGACCCTTACTTCATAAGCATAACGCTAGCTGGGGTGCTACTACTGTAAATACTCGGCTACGGGAACAAGTTCTTAGGGAGGTATTTTCCCCAACTATGGCTCGACCCAAACGACATGGTCGCACTCATCATACTCTACCCCGTGTGAAAGAATCAGGCGATGAAAGAAGGACATCAATAAGCCGAACTCCGCTTACTGTTGAGAGCGGTGCACAGTCCGATACGAATCGCAATAGTCCTCACGACTCAGCTATCCAGGAGACCGAGTCCGCTGCACAGCGTCTGGGGAAGAACCAGACTTCGCTTCAGCGTCGCCAGGGCAGCTCGCTGCCTCCAGAGCATCGTAACCTTGTCAAGTCAGAAAGTTCCGTCCAAAACCCCACATCAAATGACGAGTTAGGCACAAACCACGTTCATGAAGCACAGCGTATCAGCCGACGGCGCTCAGGGGCAGGGTTACACCATAAGCGAGTCAATATCGACAGCTCCGAACGCAGTGGGCTAGAGTATTATGAAGACGATGGCTACGGTGGCGACAAGGAAGACGAGATGTTCGCAATGGATTTGGAAACCACGGTTCGACCAAAGCCACTAACAGGGGAGCATTTGGAAGACAGTCAGAAAACAGCGGCTGATGCCAACAGTGGGGAAGTCCAGCGTCAAGGAAGTAATGCGGGCCAAGCTCATATCGATGCTGCTTTCGAAGCTCCAGAAATGACACAAGACCCTCAGCCAAGACTTTCCGCGACCCCGTCAAACCCGAAGCAAGCTCAACTGCACCCAGATGAACGGGTCCAACACTTTCTCTTACTTGAAGACCTTACGGCGGGCATGGAAAAACCCTGTGTATTGGATTTGAAAATGGGTACCCGGCAGTACGGTATCGACGCTACTGAGAAGAAAAAGAAGTCTCAACGTCGCAAATGCAAGCTCACTACTTCACAGCAGCTCGGCGTTCGCCTCTGCGGCATGCAAGTATGGAACATCAAGGAGCAGTCATATTTATTTGAGGACAAGTACTTCGGACGAAGTCTAAAAGCGGGCCATGAATTTCAAGCCGCTCTCACGCGGTTCTTGTATGATGGACTCTCCTATACCAGTGTCTCCAGACACGTAGCAGTACTATTAGAGAAGATTTCTACACTCGAAAATATCATACAAGGTCTACCCGGCTATCGATTCTATGCGAGCAGTCTGCTCATGCTTTATGAGGGCACGCCAAACGACGATGCTGCACAAGGCAATGCTTCGGACCCTGAGGAGAAACCGGGATCGAGTATCAAAGTCAAGATTGTAGATTTCGCAAATTGCGTCACGGCCGAGGACGAGCTGCCAGAAACTGTACCATGTCCGCCTCACTATCCCGACAACGTGGACAGGGGCTACCTGCGGGGCCTACGATCGCTGAGA
The DNA here is from genome assembly GCA_018257855.2 of Cladonia borealis. Classification (NCBI taxonomy): domain Eukaryota; kingdom Fungi; phylum Ascomycota; class Lecanoromycetes; order Lecanorales; family Cladoniaceae; genus Cladonia; species Cladonia borealis. The sequence continues at coordinate 228,463 of JAFEKC020000011.1, read as the reverse complement.
ATCTATCTCCAACGCATCTGGGTAGATGCCAGAGCACAGGAGCTCAAAGAGCAAGGTAATTTCACTGGTCGAATCGGTCCATTCCCTGCCGCTTGGAAAGAAGAGGGACCCGAGGATGAAGAGGGCAATGTGAGCATATGATGGTAGATGGTTATCATTAAAGAAGGCGTTACGTATTCCACTTGCATGCTTTTTGGCGTTATTGCTTATCACAGAGAGCGCTGGCTAGTGCTTCTGTGGGGATATACCCTTTTGGCAGCCGAATACATGCATACTTTTCGCTTCTTGTACCTATTACCATATGGATGCCTTACCCATGTTTAGAATTCAGGGTTTCCAAATACTAATTAAGCGGCAAAACAATTACAATACACATCTTTGAATCTTAAACTCCTAGTTTTCTAAATGATACTTATATATTGCATTACGCTCCTGTAAGACTGTGAAGCCATTCACCAACTATCTCTACCTGAGTCTGTGTTGCTTGCCGTGTCCACGTGCTAGCGCGGGTTGGCGAGACGCGCTAAGGTCTAGTCGCGTAGGAAGGTCAACGTTCCAGCCACCTCTCTCACAGCAAACTCCTTCGCAAGCAAAACAGTCCACTCTGGAATTGACAATGCCCTCTCCATCTTGCACCTACTGCCAATCATTCCTGCACTCACCATCAACCATATCCGACCCTCTCCACCACTCTGCTACCAAAGCACTACTCCCTCCAAGTCTCCCACCTCAAATCTCTCGTCTCTTGAAGAGGCACCCAACAAATCACGCAGCGCTCCCTCTCCACAGTTCTCCAAAGTCTATCTTCTGTTTTGACGGAATGCCCCCCAAGGAGCCCCCTACACGCACCTGCGCGCCCCATACATTCCGCCCCAATCTTCGAGCCTCATAGCACGGTCTCATTGAGCATTGTTGTGGCTGGGAGTCGGGCTGCGCTGCACCCTCGGGTGTAAAGGGTAGTGCGGGGAGGATAGGTTTCGGAACTTAACCCTAAGTGTTTGTCGGTTTTAGTCTCGCGGTCATAGCTGTCGGGCTTGTGATTAGCTTTTCGATACTCTTCTTAGCTTCGCCTTTGGGTGGGGCTCGGATGGGTCGAGAAAAGTGAAAGCGGGTTTTCGACGTCCAGTGTCAAATGACGGTGAAGGGATCTCTCAAAGCGCCGAAATTGGTAAGATTCCTGTACTGGGGACGCGCTTGAGTGGATCCTGCTGGACATCATGCTCTGGTCATGAATGAGACGTTTTGTTGATCAGGATATGGGAAAAGGAGGAAGACGGTGGGTGGGATACGTCGGGCACCACTCTCTATGGATGTCTTTGGGATCTTTGTGAGCTGCGTGGAGAGGTTGAGCACGTTTATACAACCTTTGCGGTGTATGCCTACACAAACGGGCGCAGGTCACATACATTTCTACCTCTCAGCAAAGGCTCACTCGCCGGACGTGCATCTCCCCATATGTTCTCATGGTCTTGGCCTAGAACGTGGATGCAGTTGCACAGCGAAGTCTCCCTGTATACAGAAGAAATGTCGTGTGGCTTGCAACCGCTCTCATAGCACTTCCTACCTCAGGATTTGCTCTGCTGAGCTCATGGCAAGCGTCCCGCTCCGGCTACCTTTCTATGTCACAAGGACATCCCGTACGTGTCCCCTACCTCCTCGCCTTACGAAAGGCAAGGACCCCACCGTCCACTCCGCCTCTACCACAATCCCTCACAAAGCCTAGGCCACGGCACCAGCCACCGGCGTAGTCGCTCTTCGTAGTGTGTCTCGACCAGTCGTGTCAATCATCTCCTGTTGGGTTCAGCCCAAGAGTCGATTGATGAACGCCGATATCAAGTCGCTCGCGCAGCCTTTACTGGTTGTGTTGGGCGCATGTACCTCCCTAGGGGAGAAGGAAGCGGTTTTTGGAGATGTACTTTGTTCGCTTCACATCAATGCCCTCCTGCACTACAAAGCGGGAGCGGAAATCAAAGACTTGTCTCTGAGGGTACTGCACCACAAACAGAGAGATTTGAGGAGAGACCGGGTTTAATTGCCGAGGTCGCTTGGTGCTGTGGAGGCAAGGATGTGTGTCGGCGAGAAAAATGTTTGGTGGAATGATGGTGCTTGAATCGAGATGGTATGGTTGTTTTCTTCTGTGGTAACTGACTTGTTTGGGGGATGGTTCCTGGTGTTGGAGATCACCAGACAGGGCCTGCCGCCTCACATGGGTACTTCCACGGACATTGCGGACGCTCAACCCCTCTTTCTTCTAGTCTATTCCAGAGATCCACTGCAGTCACCGACATATAAGTCTATCGAGTCCCAGTAAGTGCTGCCCCATCACCGTGCAAATTAGACATGGAGGCTTTCTGAGACTTAAGGTATGGCTGTATCTCTGCTTGTAAGATCTGGCTAGGCGGAGCATTAGGACCACGGACGCTAGGGCGGGACCTCTCCAGAGTGAGGATCAAAGTTTAGGCTTGTCTGTCCCTGGCGTTTGCCTTTTGCAATGCTTGACTGGCTATTACTGTGGAGTATGGTTGTGCTGATGGTTTTGGTGATGCTTGAATGTTGATTTTGCGCGGCGGGATCCAGTGCTATTGCGGGCAATGGTGATGGCCTGTTTGAAGGTGCTGGGAAGATGCTGGTTGGTGGTTGAGGTTCGGGCTGAAGCGGTTGATGTGGGGTGGAAATGTGAAAAGTGGGTGGTCGTGCTGGGTTCTTTTTGTTCGGGGAAGTAGTGGTGGAGAGCTGAAGGGTCTTGCCGCTGTCCTTGCTTCCTTGAGGTCCCTCGGGGGTGAAAGGGCGGGATGGCGGAGTTTTTATTTTTTATAAGTCTTCTTAGCGCTTTTGCTGGCTCTATGAACTGACTATGCTACAGGAACTCCGTGCGTATCGGGCTTTGCCTGTACGGTGACTTCTGAACGCCTACCTTGCGTACTCCCGAATCACGCTTTGCGGCAGCCTGTGCACTCCGATTGGGCTATACTTGCTATCCAGCCTGAAAATAAAGAATCAGTATTAGCGATACAAGAGGATCAAGCACTTACCCGAACTTTGAAGGCCCGCCCAGGGCCAAACCACGCTCGGAGGTCCACTTGGGTGATGCCGCGATTGCAATAATTGTAACACGAAGACCGAATCGATATTCGGGGACTCCAATAGCAAGTCCACTACGGGCATCGAGGACTGCAATGAGATCAGGCACCGTTGCTAACACCTTGCTTTTCTGTCAATATCATACCGTCCAAGACGATAAAGGCCGCTCACCTTCCCACTCCCATGTCCTTTGGTCACTTCTGCATTTAGATTTTCGTTTTTGAAGGAAATACGCAAGTGTGCATTGAATGTCGCTCCTGAGGAGTCTTCCGTTTCAGGCTCAAGACTCTTGGCAGTGTGGCCTTCAATCAGGAGTTGACCAATGGAATGGCCCCTGAACAGGATATTAGAAACATCGATTATTTTACCTTCAAATATGATTGCTGCCGACTCTGCTCCACCACACTGCTCTACGATAGCGTCCGCTGCGGTGCCTTCGCCAAACCCTCTTTGCCCAAGTGTAATTGCCCGACCAATCCGCCAGCTTAGGGAATGCGTGCTCAGCAATCCTTGTTTTAGGAATTCCTCTGCTGTGAGAGGTCTTGAGACGACACCCGCAGAACACCCCATGGTAACACAACATGCTCTTAGGACGCTATCCACAGCGAGTGTATCCTGAGCCTTCTGCAACAACATGTCCGTCCCAGTCCCGCTTGCCAGGCTCACTGGGAGAAGGTTGTTGACGTCATTGTTATAGAGAGATGGTGTTATCATCTCCCAGGTCGGATACGCTCGTCCCATTAGGTCTCCATCAACCATTGGACGGACAGGGTGCTCTTCAGAACCAGATAAAAGTGGCGTAAGTCCGTTTGAGCCACCGACCTCAAAGCAGAGCGTTGCCTCAAAGTCATCAAGGCCGAGATGAGCTCGCATTATATCGAGTGCGTCGGAGCGAAGCCTGCCACCTGGTCTTTCCACACTTACCATGGGGGACCCTAGCTTGCCGATTGGGGGGAGGAGCGCCGACAGCGGAAGGTCTTCGGCATCTATAATGCTCAAGGTCTTGCCTTCGCGTAATAGCTGCTTCGCTTCTATTGATGCAAGATGCGGCGAGCCTCCGCCGCCACATCCTAGGATGTAGCAGCCGATTGAGAGCCAGTCGATGTCAACCTCTGTGAGATTCCACACCTTGCTTTTGACCTGTGGGTGATAATTCAAGAGGTTTTGACCTGCTATGAGCCTCTCCGCCTGATCGTTGTAGAGTTGCATGACATGCTGTGGTAGAGACTGACCGTTTTCGGAGAGTTTGGATTCCAAGAAAGAGGCTGTGAGGTCAGACCCTGAGGACGGAGTCTCGTGTTCTGATTTCGATCCAATCTCGCCGACTACCCTGACCATTACCCTAAGTTTCCCGGATATATAAGCCATCTCCGAGACACTTCGTTCGACTGTGTGGACAGTCTCCGGCCTGGCGCCCTGTCTGACACACTTCTCTGTAGCAGCCTCCTTGGTGATCTCGTCAAGTCTATGCCGCTCAACAGGCGAAGCTGCACTATCGGTATTGTATATCGTATCGACGCTAGCACTTATCTTGGCTGTGGCAGCCCCTACGGCATTCGCAACGGAGACGAAGGGCGATCTGACGATATTCGTCCCTCCATCAAGCTCACGCGGACAAATGATCGTACCACCACCAACGAGGGCTGTAGGCAACGAGCCAGCTTGAGTTTTGACGCTATTGATTATGTCTTCAAATTTGCTTGCAAGCAAAGCCCGTCCAGAGGATATCGTGACCGCGTCAAGCGCCACAGGCATTGTGCCCACGCCAGGAGCAAGTCCTGCAGCAACAGCGATGTCTGTAGCGGTGAGGACGCTTCCCCCAAAACAAACCGCCTCGGTTGTCAATCTATTGCCAACACTTTCTGGACCTATGCTCATTACTACTCCTCCTGATGTTGTCTTGACGATAGACCCGCCACCAAGTCCCACACTAGAGACATCCGGCATGGGAGCATTGATCTGGACTTGGGCAATCTTACTATACGCTGAAGCTTGCCGGGGGTATCCTGTCGCCATTAGAACGCCAGCATCTGTAGTGGTACCGCCAACGTCCAGAACGATCATGCTTTCTTTGCTCTCGTCTTTACTTGAGGATCTCTCATTAGTAGACTTGTATGCAGCCAGATGGGAGGCTCCAAGCGTGGAATTCGCAGGCCCACTTGCTATGGATTTAATTGGGGTCAGCTTGGCCTCCGCTATGGGTGACATGCTGCCGTCATTGCTTGAAATGAGTATAGGGCAGTCTTTAAGTCCAATTGCTTGCAAACCCTGCTGAATTTGATTAAACACAACTGCGGCATATCTTTGGATTGTGGCATTGAGTATGGCCGCATTCTCTCTTTCGAGTATGCCGATCTCCCCAACTGACTATGCTTAGCCATGCGTGACTGAGGATTTAGAAAATGAGACTCACTGTCCGCAGAGCACACGACGTTGACAGACCCCAATTCTTGCAACAGAATCTCCTTGCACTTGTGCTCCTGGTGGAATATGGAGTCGATTGGGGAATGGATACCGCAGACAACAACATCACCTATCCCAGACTCTTTGAGTTGCTTACAGACCTCTTGCACCTGGGCGTGAGAGACTGTGCCAATTTCTGTTCCGTCAATTTGGAGTCCGCCATCAATAAAGTGATGTCCACCATATATCACTAAAGGACTTTAGTGAAATGACTCAGCGCAACAGAGAACACTGTTGAGCCCTACCGTTTCTTAATGCTGCGGGGAATTCGACGAAAGGAGGCACTTTACAAGTAAAGCCATGAGAGGCCAGACGGATGACTCCTACACGGCTCAATTTGCGGGGATCTCGTTCAACGAGCGCATTGATAAGGTGCTTGACAACTGGTCAATGCACTTGGTTCAATGGGAAGTGAAGCGTGTACACACCGTTGTGCCAAGTGTCACACAGATGATTTCATCGATATCGACTGATGCAGTGTCCAGAAGTTCGGCAGTGGCTTGCTCGATACCTGACGTGATGTCTGGTGTTGTAGTTTTCTTATTCCATGCAAGAATGGATGCTGTGGATGTTGCTGAGGTGGTGGTGTCTAGGAGCACTGAGTCGGTGTTCGTACCTGGCCAATCTGGTTAGTGACGCGGTATCAGGGTATGGAACTACAGTGGTCCATACCACCCACGTCAATGCCTATGCGCAGAGCTCGAGGCATCTCCTAATGACTGAGCTGCAATAAAAGGTTGTTCCGTTCGAAGAGAGTAGTCTCTCCATGCCACCTCATCTATATACGTGATTGGCTTCCGAAGCTGCAGAGTCTCGTCACCAGCGCGAGGTTCATTTATCAATAACGCTACGTCTTTCGCTCTGTTGTAATTCTTTTGGTGCCATTGACAGCCTCATTGGCTCTCAAACTTTGGCCGTGGTGCCTCATCATATTGCAGTTCGCATCTGCACAATGACGTAATCATTTGGCTACTGTTGTCTCGCATACCCGTGTAGGCAATATATGGGCGTTCAGTTAAGCATGAAGATCTATTGAAGGATCACTCAGTGGTCATTACCAACTGTTGGAGACGAGGACTACATTCCAGTCTAGTTCAACATACAGAAGGAGAGCAATGCGAAATTCCTGGAATTTTCAATTATTTTGAAAGCAGCACAAACGTCGTTTCGAAGCTTATCGAATACCAAAATGGCCTTATCCATGGGTATGATACCCACTAAGAATTTCTTTTTGAAGGTTCTCAAGCTGTAAATTGGCGACAATCCACTTTTATGCATGACTTATGCAACATGATCCTCCTTCTGGGGGAGATGAAGTAAAAATGTTCCTCAAAAACATCAACCTTTCACAATCGTAGACTTAAGTTTGGTTGTTGTTTGAAGTAGCATTACAGAGCTCACGTATGACCTCCTTGACAGCGGATAATAAGAGGAACACATATTTCTGAACGCTCTATCTTCGCCGCGTCTGCATCCACAGCGTCTACGGGAAAGGCCAGCGTGGCCGGAGTAAGATCGGTAATTTGCTAAGTTTTCGTCATGCCAGGCCAGGTCATCTTCGCCTCTGCTCGGCCGATAAAGGGATCTATGCTGGTCTTCTCTGTTCTGGCCGTATCCGCGCGGGGCTCAGGTTTTTTCTCCCTACTACCTCAGTGGAGACGAGTTGCACACTTTCTCTAAGCTGCCTCCTGGTCTCTACGTCCGCTTCCATGTTCTTGTCGGCTTGAGTCTTTGATCTGTTTGCAGATTTGGGCTCTATTATTGGTCCTAAGCTTACGCCCTACTATGGCGAGCCTCTCTGACTGCTGGCTCACGAAGCATGGGTGCTCGATCCTCTGAACATCCTTCCTCAATCGTCGTGTCAAAATCATAGTCATCGGTAGTCTCAACTTTTTCCACATGCTACCTAAGACTCGAAGATCTCATTGCTTTTGAGCTTTGACTTGAATTATGCATACTTACAGCCTACGTGAAACGGACTCGAGTGACACAACCATCGAGCAGGCTCAACAAAATTCCTGTGAGATAGCTTTCCTTATCTGATTACGGAAATCGGGCTCTCAAGAGTGCAAGCACAAATATCGGTGACAGAAAGCGCCTGGTCTATCGGATTTGCTCTCCATGCCGCACGCGAAGACATTGCCCGTAATTTTCAACTTACACCCTCAAAAACAGCTCGTATTGGACGGTCTCTTTAAGGAAGCAAAGTCGTTCCGGGGGTCTCTGTACCAAACCATCAACCACAGCCTTCGCTAACATCAAGTCCAACAGGGTTGCAGGCCGGCTTGATGCCACCTATGTCTGTTGCGCCTACTATAGCATTCTCGGCGGTTGGGCGGAAGCTCTATCACATTTTCTACAGCGCAGTCATACAAATAGCGATCGCATATCGGGAGGATGAACTTCGACAACGTTCCAAAATAAGAGCCGCTCGCTCCCCCGGGTTTCGGGGCGGTCCGACCGGTCCATGCGTACTGACAGGTCCATGCGTACTGGTAGTGTGATAAGTGCGCCCGTGTGCGTTTATGGTACCCATACAATTCTACATAAGTATACATGTATAGGTAATGTCTCTTAGTTCAACCATCAATTTTCAGCTGTTTAACGCCCCTGATCCGTGGCTCTCCACCAGTATGCTTGTAGCCAAAGGATTGGGCCGCTGCCTCAGCCTTCTCTACTCCTGCACACTTCTCTATGAGACTACGTCCACGCCCACCACCGCTTCACCAACCTTAGAACTACCTCAATATCCATTACCGATGTATACAGCAGCTCTTGCAAACAATCCGACGTTGGTGTTTAACAAGAGTCATGGAACAACGCTACCGTCGGCCATCACGAATCTCACCAGCAATGAATGGCCTGATCCGCCATTCTCAGCAAGGATTCCAGGCTTCACTGACGGCGTACTTAATTTCCTCGCAACCGGACGTGAGGGGACTTTCCTCCAGAGAGTCGTTCTTGAAGATATGGTTCAAGCACAATTGGTCCAGTGGAGCCGCGAGCACAGTACGTATATGCCAGCTGTTTTTCCTCCGCTTTCGGCTCTTGTGAAATTGCAACTCGAGATGGCCGAGAGCACGAATCTTCTCGCTTCCTCTCCGAAATGACGAAAAACCAACTCTTGAAATTTACTGACTGGGACAAGACATACGTAGCAGACCCTTTGATTTCATCCGGGTAGGCTCTAATGTGAGGTTCCGAATGAGAGTCGCAACGCCCCGTGTGGGAGGGTCTTGGCTCTCTTATGAGCTGGCGATTGCGGCGTTGAACGAATTCGGAAGCCTCGTCAGTCAATGGGGAGCAATTGAAATTCCAAATTCCTTTATTGAGAACGACACGGAGGTAAAGGCAATCCTGGAGGTCAAATTTTTAAACGCGGACTAGATTATCCCGACTAGATAATCGTGAGCGTTAAGTTCGACTAGAAGCATATCCGCCATCTAGTTTCATCCGACAGATATTGGCGACGATCAATACATTTTGTCCCCGACCTATTTTGTCTTTCGATGTCTTAAAGTGTTCTCCTAGAGTGATGTGGGACGTATCTTTGTAAGCACTATGCTCGTTCTGGCATACACAACGGCGTCAGGGACAGGGTTCCTGCACATCGTCTTCCTTCTTGAACCTTTACGACTGGCATTATCCACAACCCTCCTTGCTCCCTCAGCTTTCCAGATCCTACCATCTTCACCGCAGATGCTAGGTACCTAAGTCTTCGGCAAATCTTTTTAGTGGCTCCATTTCGGGTTTGAACGGAACAATTTCCTTTCCACTTGTCCTTGGTCCTGCTACAAACACCAACAGCACAACCGTAAGCAATGACCAATATGGCTGACCTGAAGTACCATTCGCTCTCCCAGTGTGGGATGTAATGGGTGGCAAGCTCCTCTTCACGAGGATCCAACGTCGTGGAACAGCTGAGCAAAAGGAAACCTTGCGCCAACTCATTGGGTATCAATTAGACGAGTGGGCAGACCGCCCAGGTATGTTCATTGCACTCCACATTCCTTTGATATTATGTTATCTAAGTAAGTCTGACCTTGTACCTTTAGCGTCCGCTTATTGCCCAGGTTTCTTGATTACGGGATTGAATATGCGATTCCGGATGCATTACCAAGATCTGGAGCCGCAGAAGCCGAGGCTAAATATTTCATGGGCGAAAACGGCATTAGTTTTACAAATTCTCGTGAGGGAGGTAGGTTTTCAGATTACAGAAGACGGGACGGGATTGGCAAGGCTGCATGTGCAATGGAGAAATCAAATCGACGTATGAAGGGCGTCGTCCAATGAATTCCACACTTTGACGCAAAGACATTTTGTACACAAAGCAACAAAGACCAGATGATAGGAGGCAGGCTTATGAACAGGTATTCATTGGCCATACCAAGTCCTGAAGACCGAACAAAAGGTGAGACGACTAATCCATAATCTGTCCAACTCCGTTGCAACCGATTTACGCCTGTTGATCTATGCTACATTATTCGTCCCCTTCAATATCCGACTATGGTTGCACCCAGACACATTGTATCTGAGGGCATGTTGCCCACAATTATCGATCCTCCTATACACGAGATCAGCAAAGTCAGAAGTCCACTGATGCTGAAGAACGGTATGGATGATGTACCTTCAACGCAGGAAAAATATGTTGTTCCGTCAATATTACAGTGCAAAGTCCCCTTAGGCGTGCAGGTTCCAATAATCATACCATCAATGCTTCCATCAAGGCAAATGGTACCATCGGGTACTGGGCCAACCGAGATGTATTTTGTTGAGCTAGTCAGGAGAGGGACGCAGAGCGAGTATGAAACTTGACTGTCGCAGAGAATGGAATCTGGTGTACAGGTGTTTCGAAAGGGATACGGGATGGAGGTGCTGTTGTAGACTATGGATGAATTGACTGGGGGTATAGCCTGTGTAGCATTTGGTTGGGGAGAAAAAGTTGCGCCGGCGCTGAAGATAGTTTGGGTAGAGGTGGTAGTATGGTAATTGAGAGTGATAGATAGCAGCGTAGAGTTAGCCTTTGGAGAGCCACCTGTTCCTGAGGCGCTTGGATAGGGGCGGTATGTGGGCTGGAGAGTCATTGTCTCTAAAGGGATTGGTATAATGGTGACTGTCCTTGTCAGCGTTGTGGGAGCTGCGGTTGCGTGAGCGCATATCAGCGACAGAATAATGAAATCGAAAACCGCCCTCATAGCCAGAGCTGACTGTATCGGTACCCTCTATCCCTCACAGAGAGAGCAAAACCTCTTCTTGAAGTACATCACAGGAAATTGGATTTGATTGGAATGTGGAATGTGACGCGAGTTTAACCACATGCATTTTGCTCAAATAAAGAAAATAAATAAAAAATGCTGTTATAGAACCAATGACTTCTTGGGTAGGTACCCTGCAAGGAGCGGATATGCATTAGTAAGAATGAGGCTGTCTTTTGGCACATGGGTTGGATGCTTTGAAGGGATCCAGATCTGGATGCATCACGGGCAGACGTAACAGTAGTAACACAAGACAGGTACCCGGGAAATTTCAAAATGTCGGAGGTGCTGGTTGAACCAATGCCTTTCACCACCCGTGGACAAATCCTGTACTTCACTTATTGCAGTGTAGACTTCAGCTGTCTTGAGGGTCCCGTCGCTTGATCTTACAGGTGCTGGTCGTCCCCGCTAAAGCAAGTACTTGTAGGTAAAATCTTCACTCGCTTACACCTAGTACCTTATCTTGTCCGGATCTAGTCTTAACTCCGTTAGCCTTGTATGCCTACTGATCACAATTCAGTTGCCCTGGCTCTCGATGCGCTTAGCATCTCTTTCTACAGATTCCACACTGCCCAAGGCTAGCCTGCGAAGCTTGAAGCACCCAATTTCGCCACGGAGTACATACTACTAGACGAGGTCTCATTCATCATCTCACAGCCTTCTTGCGGTAATGACATCCACAGCTCCCCGTGTTACCATAGCTAAACCTTCACGTTCCAATGGCGTCCTCTCAATACCAGCATCTGCAACGCAGAAGAAATCTGGCGGAGGGTCAGAAGGATCAACATCACGAGCACCTTTGGCAAGGTTGAAGATTATAATTAGACGGCTGCCACCTGGGTTGACTCAATCGGAGTTCGACGAAGCTCTCGGAGACGAGTGGAAAATTGGTGGGGATAAGGTTGATTGGGCAGTCTACAAGGAAGGCAAGGTGTCAAAGGAGTATGGGAGCGCTTCCAGAGATCTAGTCTTTATAGAAGGTACTAACACCTGGTCATTAGTCCCGCAAAACCTTCCAGACCATCTCGGGCATACTTGCACCTAACAAGGCAAGAGTATATAGCTTTGCTTTCTGACAAGGTCCGAGACACTACCTTTATCGACGCCAGAGGAACATCGAAAGACGCCGCGTTGCTTGGACCTCCCTCTGTTGAATTCGCGCCCTACGGCCGTGTCCCTAACAGTAGGCCACGCAAAGATGCTCGCCAAAGCACAATCGATCAAGATCAAGAGTTCAAAGACTTCTTAGAGAGTCTGACAAACCCTATACCGAGGTCTACCTCCGTAGACCAGGAAAATGACGCTGGTGCAAAGGGTAAAGAAAAGATTACAGTCACTCCCCTGGTACAATTTCTGAAAGACAAGAAAGCGAACAAAGGCAAAGAGAATGCTACGCCTGCGAGGGCTAGCAAACACGCTCGGCAAGACTCGAAAGATGGCAAGGCTACTGCTACGCTGGAGAACAAATCTACTGGCAGCACAGCAACCCCGCCTTCTCCCAAAAAGCGAAGTGCGCAAGCCGTTAAGGTGGAGCAGGCTGCGCGTGACGCAGTGAAGGTGCTGAACAAGCAAGCTGCTAATACGGCCAAGGGTACAGCCTCACCCAGCCAGTCTGCAGTGGTAGCGGTGACTACGCCTCCAACTGTCACACCAAATAGCACCGCCAATGCTGCTCTTGCTGACAAGAAGCGTGAGCGTGGAAATGCGAGTGCAGCAGCTAAGATCTTGCAACGGGATCTTGGTCTGGGCGGAAACGCTGGTGGAAGGGGTGGGAGGCGTGGAATACCAGGCGCTGCAGCTCGATCAGCGGCCAATAACGCCTCAGCAGCTGCAAAAGCAACCCCAGGGTCATCACAGCCAGTGGTCTCTACGAATACGAATACGGCATCCACCAATTCATCTGGCGGAATCGCCAGTCCCCCTACTACTGCCACCGTGAATTCTGCGAAGTCGCCTGCAATCCCACCAACGGGGCCAGCAGCCGCAAGAGCCCCTCCCAAGGCTCCAGCTTCCTCGTCGCCTATTGCGAATCCTATAAACGCAACCTCAGCTTCCTCAAAACCTACCCAATCTCCATCAACGGCGACTCAAGCGTTCCTGAAACATGCGAATCCATCACAGGGAATCACGGAACCATTGCTTGAGGAAGCTTTTGCTGGGTTTGGTGCGATCAACAAAGTAGAGATAGATAAGAAGAAAGGGTTCGCGTATATTGACTTCGCAGAACCCGAGAGCTTGCAGAAAGCGATCAAGGCAAGCCCAATCAAGGTAGCCCAAGGACAAGTGGTAGTCCTCGAGCGTAAGACCGGTCCTACATTACAAGCTAGAAATGCCAGGGGAGGCGGGCCGATGATGGGCAATCGAGGGGGAGGTATGCCAATGGGCGGGAGGGGAGGCTCGATGAGAGGTAGAGGCGGGTTTGGGAGAGGATCTGCACATACGCATCACGTGAATAATGTGAAATCCACACCAGCAGCAAATACCATAGCGGATGCAGCTCCTACAAAGTCGGCGACCCTGGTTTCAGACTCTAAATCAGCTGAAAATTCTGCTTCGCAGGCAGCAATAACCGCATCTACAACATCTGTGGCGGGTGCAGGTTCGGAAACGCAAGTTGATTAAAACCTTGGGAGCAATCACTGTTGTGGATTGAGGGAAGTTCCACCTGAGAGGCATGCTTTCCGGGTCTACGGGCACGAATTGCCACAACACATCGAAGTCAGGCTTTGAAAGGCACTGCGAACAAAAGGGGAAGACCAGGAAGACAGCTACGCGCGGAGTTCGTGAGATGTGATCCTTCCTTTCCATCAGTACTGTAATTGGCGCCTCATGGTAATATCAACATCTGAATCCTTCAAGGCATCTCAGCGGCGTCAAGCGAGACTTGCAAACCAACAGCTGCATATGGAAAGCCTGAATCCTCCTTACACGATATAATTCCATAAACATTGATAGGAAAGCTCTACGCATATCTCTACCTGACCGCAAGCTAGTGGAGTGCAGGATGGCTCTCTAAGTGGCAGCCTTTCTCAGGCTCCCCCATCCTTTGGAGGGTGGGATGCTTCACGGTTTTAAGAAGCGCCCTCGCTGGTTTCATATTACCTAGGATTGAGTAGGATTAGCTGAAAATTGAGGCTGTACCTAAGGTGCACAGATTCAGGCGTCTACTAAAGTAATAAGGTGGTCCAGCCTTCAGCCTCAACATGTTAGGTAGCAGGTAGACCCCACACTACTTTACTCCGCAATATTGATCCCTCCAAGCCATGCGAGCAATGACTCCTGCTCCCCACCAAGTTGCATTGTAATGTCAACTAATCCCTGCAGAGTCAGCAAAGAGTCCGTCTGACACAACATTAATTAATCATGACTGTAACGTTGCTGATGGAATCTGAAACGCATTGGCTAGAACTACGGAAATAGTATCAATGATTACGGACACAACAACCGTCATGCCTCCTCCTACCCTCTTCCCTGCTTCCCTTCCCCCCTTCCCTTCTTCCCCGCGTAAGCCAATCGGACCGCACCGAGGCACATGGAGAAGCGGTGGGATGTGGGAAATCGCTCGCCGAAAATTACCGGACTGATCGCCACCGCCCATTACCTTGCGGCGTACCAAATACATCATCTACATCCCCAGTTCCTCCTTTGAGTCCTGCACTCCGGTTACACCGATGTCATCCTGTTGCAACCTCCACTTTCTGATACATTCTAGCAAGGAAGGGTAATCGTTGCGCACACGGTATTTATTGCGGCGATGATGATGATGATGTTTGATGGCAAGCCATATTCATCATCATCATTTCTACGGAGTATCTACTTCTAGAGTGTATTCTAGCGTAAAAGTAGGTGTAGGTAACCACCGCCACCCCACGGGGGACAGGAAGGAGAAAACAACCTTCTTCCGTATCGCATTCGCATCGCGCCTTACCCCACGCCTCGCATTCGTGTATCTTGGTATTTTGGGGCTCGCCGTCGTCGCTCTGGCTATGTATGGTGTACAAAGTACAAGCCCCAAGCGGCGGCCGCCGTGGCTGGCTGGTAGCTTCACCGCTTTCCCCCCCAATATTCCAGAAACCCACCGATGCATATTCCGCGTGGTTATGTAGTAGTTTCGCCGCCCGATTACTGCCTAGGTAATCCCACCCAACCCCCAATAAATGGTGGGCCACCCACGCGTGGCATTTTCTTTGGTGCGTTTGGCGTTACTTTATTTCTACTACCCTATTCTAGACTCATTCCCCCATTTTTCTGAGAAAAGGCGGTCCGAAGGGGGGGGACCAGCCATAGATATACCTTTATATACCGCTTGCTCTAATCACACCCGCGGGGCCATGGATAGGCGGTCGGACATGCCCCGAGAGTAACTAAAAGTACTTTGCTGCTTCACTGGTGTGTGTTTGCTGTTTCTGTTTTCTAGGCCGTGTGCTAGATCTAATGCTTTGGCCTCGGCGCGGGTACCGATATCTTCTTTGTCGCTGCTGGCTGCCCAATCCCTTGAAGTGAGTCATGGTTTCTGTATCGACTCCGTAAAAGGAGTGAGTCTAGTCTGGAGCTCGGGCTCGATTGTTCTCAGGCCCTAAGGTACCACTGGATATCGCGATGCCGGAGTCCTTGTCCATTCATTCGATTTGTAGTCCTGGTTTCGCGTATAGGCTTTTTGGCCCGACCCTGATTATTGTAGTACTTACTTCTAGATGCAAGGTGGAGATGTGGCATGCCCTGCTGTGCTCACCGTATATTAGGGGAATGCCCTGTTTGGGTATGAGTAACGAATAATGTTACACCGCCTGCAGTCAGAGAGAGAGGCTGAGTGAGAAATCCTTATGGCTCGATAAGCCCCCCCATGAAATGAATAGCTTATATGAAAGGATCAGGCCGCCCACGTTGTTAGGATTCAATACACCACAATAATAATAATAACAATCTATTCCTTGACGCCGAAACCAGTGGAGTATTTTCGGTTGCGGTACAGTTTTGTGTGCCTGCCGGAAAGTCTCCTGTGCGCGAAATATTCCCGCTTTGGTGTGGGTTGTTTATTCTCAGCCCGCTCCGAGGTGTCGCGCGCATCACTACTTTTTGGGTCACTGCGGTTGCGGCGCGTCATATAATACATTACATTATTAAGTCACCGTCACTCCGTATCACCGTTTGATCCGCCGCCCACTGTCCGAACTCCAGATAATTATCACTACTTGTTTGTCACTCATGGAAGCTTCGCGCTGTTGCGAGAATACATTGAATAATTATCTTGGGCTGCTATATGAGACTGTGACTGAGTCAGGCGACTTCCGAGCACATTATCATTATCGCATGATCCCGCAATAGTCAACAAACATTAAAGACTCACACTGCTGAAAATCCTCCATCTTTCCGGTTGCAACCTTCACCTCACGACATCATGTCTCGAAGCACCAGAAACAGCGAGTGCTCACGACGAGCTCTACCATCCCTTGCCTTCTCCAGGTCAAGGAATAACTATTATTTCAAAGCTTCAATATCGCCGCCAACGACATCATGCACTGACCTCGGCACTTCTCCGACGTCACAAACCTCAGGGTCGACAACACCCTCAGACCGCAGCCTCTCACCAGTGTCACCAGTATCATCCTCCTCTTCTCAATACTCCTTCTCTCCAATAACGCCACCTTCGTCACTCAGCACCTCCTCCTTTGCCAACTGCGCAACCCCGGACTGGCCAAACCGCGACATTCTCGCGCCCCTCGGCTCATACTGTGGTAGCCATGCCAGCCTCCACATCGCCGACGAGGACTTCCTTGACCTTGACCTGCAACACCTCCGAACCGACTCAAGTGTGTCAACATACGAGGAGCCGGAGATCTCATGGGAGCAGACGAAGCAGCCGCCGCTGGTGTTGCAAGCAATGCCACAGGTTGCCAAGAAAGCCGCGCCGGTTGGGCAGCGGAGGAGAAGGAGCTCGCCCTTGAAGAAGAAGAAGGTGGCACTTGCGATGAGCCCGATTACTGAGGCCCAGGAGTGAGACACGTTGACGACTAATGATTTGTAATTATTTAATGGTTAGTTCCCTGTTCTTCATCATCTTGCTTGCGCGATTCTAATTGTTAGCAGACTACTATACCCAATCTGAGCGCCATAGGCCTGAACACTACAGGTCTCTACCAGAGATGACTCGAAATCAACGCCACAGTCGCACAGTACTGCAATCCATGTTCGCATGGTTATGATATCATCAAGAATATCTGCACATCTTACTGGCGCATTATGCAGAGTGCAGGGGCCGAATCTTAATGGTCACCGGCGCAAGCAGGGCGCAAGCAGAAGGTCGCTGGCACGGCCGGGGCTTAACAGCAATCCAGCCACTCAACCGTCATCCACAATGATCGCAGCGGACCAGGCTCCCTTAGGCGTCAGGGCTGTTGCGAATAAAATTACGGTGTGCTTCACCGCTGAGTTGGTCCTGCAGGACCTTTGAGCGCTTTGGGAAGCGCCTCGGCAATTCTGATCAGTGGACCCGGTTTGCGACCACTCAACCATCGGGCGGCAGCGTCTGGGTCCCCTTTCTGATGCAATGATTTGAGATACCTGATCTTTGGGAATGATCTATTGCGTATGGACGAAAACAGAGCGACTTGTGAATCCCTAAAATGTGATTGCGAAAAGGAGAGAATGGCAAAAGGCGAAAAAGGACGATCGGGCCGGTACTTGAATGGCTCCCGCAACGTCGAGCGGCTACCATCACAGCCTAACTCGCGAGGTACTTAGCAGAAGTACTATGACCATGCCAAGGGCGGGGATGCAAACCCGGACATTTTCAATTCTGCGAACTTTGTCCGTTTTCAGGCAGCTGTGCATAAGCAACATGCATGCCTCGTTTTAGCGAAGGACCGAGAGGGAGGATGAACTGGAGGAAAATCTGCAATGCAAGTAAATGGAAGGATTGGGAGCAAGGGAGAGAACACGAAGTGCGCGCAGGAAGGGGATGCCGAAAGTTAAGTTGAGACGGCGGGGGATGTGACAGTGATGATGGGCGGGAAGGATGAAGAACAGCGATAGTGTCAGCGGCAGCAGTAGTAGGTAGAAAATCAAGAAATCAAAAAAATCAGATAATCATTCCATCAGGCGCATACATGGTTGAGAACAAATCATTATTTGTAAAATGTGATTGAGGAGTGATAAGTGATAAGATGATGGGTGAGTGTGCTGTGCGCTGCGTGCTGTATATGCAAGTCGCAGTGATGGCGAGAACAGGCTCAGGGTCCGAGAGTTCTGGAAGAGTAAAGAGTAATGTACATCTGTCTGTAGAGGGTAAGGTATGAGATTGGGGGTTATGTGATGTGTGACACTTCTAGAACCCTTCTTCTTGCTCCCCACCACACCCCCAATCATGGCCTCCCTCCGCAATCTCGCTGCGAAACGTGATCGAAATGGACCCGAGAGTCTGTCAATGGACATAGTTCTATGATGATCACGCCAATTGTATACCTTACTCAACAGACAGTCCAGCCCTTTCAAGGGCCCACCCCAACGGTAGGATATCTGGATGCCATGTGGTAAGATAGTAAGATAGCATGTCTCACGACCACCTTTTTCTCCGGCACGCGTTGAGGCTTGGGGACTCGAGACACTCGCTACCAGTGCTCGCTTCATCTCTACGCGCCGCGCCATTCTTATTTCGTACCTCCTCACACCATCAGGTCAGAAGATACTTAATCGAATGCTGATGTGATGGCTGTCATTGGCTGCATTGTTTCCACGCTTGCAGGCCTCGCTGCTCCCTCTGGACCAATAGCCGCCGGCACACTTCCAAACTGTTCCTGCATTCACAGATAGCCCGCATCCAAGCGTTATTCTTCATGCACCCCAGAAGCCAACAGTCACACTGTCGCCATTTACGGCTCGTCCAGGAGCTATAGAGTATCATCCCTGGAAAGATCTCGCGGCCTGCGATAGCGTGGGAGGCGGGCCCTGGGTGCGAGCTGGCTGGGGAGTCCTCCTCGCCCATGGATTCGCTGTTTTGAGCCAACATGCACCACTTCAACATCCTCGTTCCAGTTCTCTAGAGCTTTCTACAGAATCCAGTAAGGACTAGGAGTCGAACTCCTCGTCCCTGTCAATCAATTGCAGATCACGAGCTATTCCATTCCATCGTTCTTCTCTTGTTACTCAGATGATTGACTCCAGCGTCATCCAAGCGCCTACACCTCTTTGGCTTACCGTTGGGAAACTCTGAACAGCTGCATTTGATAGGGCAGAGTTCCATACATTGATCTTGAATTAAATCTGATCCGAATTTTTCAATATTCTGAAACCTTCTTATCCTGCTTTCCCCTGGAATTAAACCCTTTTCTCCATTTTGTGCAAACACCGTTCAGCCCTCCTCATGTCACACCTTTTCCCTTGTGCATGAGGGGTGCAAGAGGTGTTAGCCGCGCAGCGTGACTTGCAGCAGACCTCTCGTTTCAGACTGGCATACACCAGCCCCCTCCTCCACCAATTCCTCCTCAACTGCATACGTTGCATCTTGCGCAGAAGTTACGAGATATTTGGGTAAGTCCTTGGTTCCACTTACCGCGATTACCATTACAGCTTCTTTCTCATACGACCTTTCGTCTCAAGAGTCGCTGCATAACCTGAATGGCGCTTCGAAGCTGGCCGCGCTTCTACGAGATAGAGAGATAACCCAATTCTAACTCTACGTGGCAGACGTCAGTTGCGAAGCCTTCGCCATGTCCGCGGGACAGCTGGCAAGGCAACGTTCTGGATCCTCGGGCACGAGACCTGCGATAAATAGGGCAGCGACGCCGATAGACCCTCGTATAACCAACGTCGACTTCGAGCCCTGTGCTGCGACAGGCTCAACCTTCCTCTTTGCCCAAGGCTCTACAATCATTTGTTTGCAGCATGATACATTGGCTGTTGAGCGGAAGTTTGAATTGCATAAAGAGCAGGTGCTGTTGATATCGGTGGACAACGTTAGCGAAACAGGAGCCGGGCGCCTGGTGCTCAGCTACGATGCTGGGGATACGGCATATGTATGGGACATATTCACAGGCAATGAAATCACAAAGTTTCATGCTTATGACCCGATCCGGGTTGCGGCGTGGATGAAGAATGGAAATGTTGCTTTTGGTAGGATAAGGATGTCTGATTGGAGAAAAACGGGTACTGACGTGGGTCTTGCAGGTAACCCGCAAGGAACCGTTGTGATATTCACGCCGTCGCATGGCGAGCACAAATCAACCCGTACTATCTATGATCCTATAACAGCTATCGCACCGGCGTGGGATTGCCAGACGTATGCCATCGGGTTAGTGTTCCTAGCTGTTTCTCTGGCGCATGGCTAAATCAACGACAGATACTTGAACGGGTCCATCCTCATCGCAAGCATAGAAACAACCGTTGATCCTAAGCAAGATGCCAAATTTACCATACTCCATACCCTAACGACCCAACGTGCGCCGTCACCCATTGTCAACTTGGCCTGGCATGCCTCGTCTACAAAGCAAAAGTCAGATATGCTGGCGGCGCAGACAATGGATGGGGACCTGCGAGTTTGGAGTGTTGCGAAACCACCTGCGGCAGAAGTACCCAAGACTATACGTATTCTCAAGAGAATGGATAATGTAGAGCCAGGGCGTCATTGGTGTGCGTGGTCAAAGAACGGAAGGGTCCTACAATTCTCGGATAGGTACGTGGTGGTGTCTTCTCTCCCGAACGGGATTGGCCACTGTATCCACCAATTGACTGACGATATATTGTAGTGAGACTTGGTCGTGGGATGTCCGAACGAAGCACGTTTCTTGCGAGCCAGTACCGACCGTGGATGGAGTCAGAGGTCTAGCGTGCTATGGCCAACAAGCAACACTGTTCACACTTGGACCTAACAGTACCATACAGCAGTACGATACAAGCCCGCCTGCTCTGGTCAAGAGCATCCAGTACAATTCTATGCTGCCTCCGGCCGTTCCTACCAACACTTCTGCCCAGTTTCATCATATCCCAGGTGCAGCACCTCCAATGCCAGCATCTCGCGCCCTTGAACCAGACCGAGGCCCTGTAACGCTCTCGACCATCCAGAGGACGGCCAATGAGATGCAATCGATCGAGCATGCCCGACAGATGCGGGAAGAGATGGGTAGTCCGCTTTCGTCCACAAGCAGAACCGATACCGTGAGCTCTAGGTCATCTAATCGTCGGGCGTATCCAAGACATATACCATCAATTGCTTCACGAGCTCAAAGTGGCACTACGTTTTCCACGATATCACCTTCGATGGTTGGCCGAGACAGCCTGTTCTCAGGAGAAACATCCATCTATCAGTCAACAGCATCTGTTGTGTCTTCGGGACGGCGGTCTAAAGGTTCTCGTCTTCGCAACGAAATCCTCAGAAGTCCAGAGAATCAATACATTGATCTATTCCCACGCACTCGCATCAGACTCAGCAACGTTGCCCCTCAACAACATCAACCTCTGGACCAAGAGAACATGAGCCCGGATGATTGTCGAAGGAGAATGCTTGAGGTTGTTTTTGGATGGCATGATGACATAGAACTTTTGATCAGGGATGAATTGAATCATCATCAAACAGGGTCGCACAGCGCCGTTCTCCTCTCAAAATGGCTCGGCGACGTGGACTCCGACATGATGGCTACTGCTATCAGCTCAGGTAATGTTAGTTCATCAGACTGGATGGTACTTGCTCTCAGCTCAATGGGCGGAGGGGGTTCAATGGGCAAACTGGGACAGGCTTTCGTACAACGGCTACTCTCGCAAGGCGAGTACCACATTGGCGCTACAATACTACTCGGCATGGGCGATCGAGAAGACGCGGTGGAGGTCTACGTGTCGCGGAACTACTTTATGGAGGCTATACTGCTGACCTGTCTGATATTCCCTAACGATTGGCAAAGACAAGCTCACCTCGTTCGTCGATGGGGAGAATTCGTGGTCGAAAACTCACAGCAACACCTGGCGATAAGGTGCTTCGCGTGCACTGGGGTCGAGCCCCCAATACCATGGACTTCACCATCGCCACGACCAATTGAGACACCTTCACAAACTCCGTCAAGTATCTCGTCAATGTTGAGTCCACCTTTGTCGCCTCCGCCGGGTCAACCTACTCGGATGACGACCAAGAACTCTGCACTGAAACTCGTCACCCAATTCGACGGCACTGCCCCTGCCTTCAGGTTCCCAGGTCTAGCCTCAACCGAGCGTACACCTACTAATGGCCCTGGAGTCACGCCAATCGCAGAATCGGCTATCTCACCTGGCGGAGCTACACCTGGAGGTTTTGACAGAAGGCGGAACATGAACAATATGACTACTAGGACAGTCACTCCTGGAGGCTTTCACAGGAACCGCCTTCCATCTATTGGAGAGACACCAGTAGATGTGAACTTACCGCTTTTCCCACGACCAAGTCAACTCCCAACGCCCGATAATTCCGGATCCGACCTTGAAAAGGAGAAGGAGATACAATCTAGGGCGCAAGCGGCGGAGGGAAAGAAAGAAACTCCTGAGGCCCCACCACTACTTCTTACCTCAGCGCGTTATGACCCGGGGAGTGCGAAACAGTCTCCGATGACGGCAGTCCCGCAGACCACTGTACGGACCCTACCAGACCCAGCTCAGAATTCGTTCGCTTCATTCCAAGAAAGATCGAAAGATCGCAATGGCTCTCGGGACAGGAAACCGGATGGACTGCACATCCGTATGCCTTCCTCAGACCAGATTGTTCACACACACTACATTACGTCCCTGGCCGACCAACGAAGATCACACGCAATGAACTCTCTAAGCTCTGCCGGGCTTTCGTCAGGTGTTAGCGATACTCAGTCACCCTCGGTTAGTGGCTATAGTCAGACATCTGCGAAGAGCCCTAGTATTAGCGGACGAAGTACAGATAAATACATCAGCAGCCTGGAAGAGGCAGGCTACCATGCCAAGAAGCACAAGAGTTCACGGAAGCGCCAGGAAAGTCGTGAGGGACGTGAGCACAAAGCTCGAAGCAAAGGAAGGACCCAAGAGAAATCTGAAGATCGTGGTCGGAATGAAAGAAGATATATTCGTCCTGCTAAACGATCTCCGTCCTCGCCCAAGCCGATGTCGCCAGAGACTTACAGGGATCCCAACAGTGGAGAGAGCCTAAACGGTCAGGTAGCTGGTATTTACTCGCCTCCCGCCTCAGAGGGTAGGAGCGTTCGGGAGGAGCCAAAGACCGCCTCCAAGATAAGGTCCGGTTCAAAGGCGTCGGAAAATTCGTATCGCACCGTTCGTCACAGATCTCCTGAAGGTCTGCTGGGATCAGAAACTGCCTTCAACCGAAGCAAAGCTAGCAGTCGTCAGCAGAGCCCAAGCGGGCTGCTTGACCCAACTGGGCGAGGAAGGAGTAAGTCAAAGCAAGCAGGTTCTACCATAAGGTCGCCATCATCACCACTTCCAATGTCGATGTCGCCACAAGCAAAGCATTACCAGGCTAGTGATGAGGAAGATGACCCGTTGCGGATAGTAGAAGCCAATCGCCAGCGCCTCCGCTCCAGGCACCGGAGTGGAAGTCGACGACCACGTGAGCGTGGAACCTCATCACGCAGAGATAAGTCTCCGGATCGACGACGTGCTCATGAAGAGCATAATATGCGAGTCAGGGAAAATGAGGAACCAAGATCTGCTGTTGAACCACGACGGGCCTCTGGAGACCAGATGCTTAGCGTGAATGCTACCGAGCAGCCCAAGCTTCAGCGTCAAAAGTCAGAGAGGACTTATAAGAAAGAGATGGCGGCCAAAGAACTCGAGGCACGTCGGGAGTCTCTTCTACGGAACGTAGATGCACCTCCGATTCTTCGGCCAGATGAGCTCACCAACCCAAGGCCAAATTTCAATCGCTCTCAGACCGATCTGAGCAATAGTCCGACCTCATGGAATAACCCGATGATGCTTCAACCACCTCATCAAGCGCCTCCTACTACAACGACTGGGTATGACCATAGTGACTATATCAGCCGAGCGGGAGCGGCGAGCGCTGGCCCATATGGGCTCCCAGCGACGCCGCGAGCTATGAGACATCCCAAATGGGACAACAAAGCCCATGAGATACCAGCCGTGCCGGAGATACCCGACAGTATCCAGCCACTTCCAGAGGTCTACTATACCGGACATCCTGTCAATGAACCGCCTCGTTCTGTTTCTGCGCCTATCCCTGACCAGCAACATCCTCCAATGCCAGCAGAACTACCTATGCATCCGGCTTTCCATAAAGGATTACGGCCCACGAAGCGTTCTAACTTGTCTTCCACCTTCTCTCCATTGAGCGAAATAAGCGCACATCGACGCAAACCCTCTAGTGAGAATACTCAATCAATGATCGTCCCTTCAGTGACCGCCAGCATAGACGAGACACTCCACGGAGCCGATGCGCAAGCTCAATCTACCAGTCAAGAAGAGCCGCCTCTGCTGCCAGAACTTCAGCACCTTTCAATGCCTCCTCCGCCTCCGCCCCCGCCAGCACCGTTTTCCCATCGGAACGATCCCGAATCCAGCTCGCTGAGTAGCAGTAGTGGCGTCGGTGTGATTCAAATGATCCTCCATGACCAACCAGATGATGGCTGTGGCGTGATTGAAGTCCCACCACCACCACCTCCGCATCCATCAGGACCTAGATCCCCACAGGTTGAGACCACTGGCTCACCGCCCCCAGGCAGCATGAACCGGTCAAGCTCAAACCATAGAAGGGGCCGTAGCGAGAATTTCAAGAATGGCATCAACTTCAAGGGCTTCACGGATCGGTTGCGTAGTTCCAGTCGTGGGCGAAATACCAAATCTCCCGACCAGAACGTCGCTAACACGCCATCGCCGTACGAGAGCGTACCACCTCTATACTTCTAGTCTAATCTATCTATCAATCATGTCTAATTCAGCCTACGAGCATCTAAGCAACAATTCCATCTTACTTCATCATCCAGCATCTGGTATTCAATCCCATCTCTATTTCGATTCAATCATAGGAACGAATTACGATGACTTCCACAATCATTCTATCATCTTAACGACCCATTTAACGAATTTTAGTCTCATCATCGTCGAGCCATTTCACATTCGCGATTTGGTTCCCCAAGGACAGCAGCATTTACTTCTTTACCATCATCTTCATTCACATGTCATATATTCCCCCTTCTGACCTGCCCCACAAATCCTCTGCTCTTCATAGCAGGCTGCAGGTCAGATCAGTTACGTTCTTGCATAGCGAAAAGGAATCCTCTCAAATCTCAGTCAATCTTACCTCCGCGTCGAACTTGGGCTTCACTTCACTTCACTCCTTCAACGCACACACACACACGTCATTTGAAAAACAAGAGAAGGCGGTTTGGTGCAACAATTTCGATGAAGAAAGAGCAAGCAGTGCGCACGGTCGTTTTAGAATTTATACGCCTCCTCTCCTGCCATCTATTCAATCAATCAATCGAGATCAATAAAGAACCACGGCCTCGCGGCCTGTACGTGTACGTCTGTCTTTGCAAGTGCCTTTCAGCTCAGCTCGCCTCAGCTCAGCTCAGCGCAGCTCCTTTCCTTTTCGATTCGGAATGGAACGGGTTAATGATGGGGATGAAATGCTCTCCGATGCCTTAAGCCGAGCGGAGTTTTTCACCATAGGTTTTGCGGATGGGACTGGGGATTTGCGGATGGGATGGATGGGATGGGGGGTTCGCGGAAGGTAGTAGGATAGGATAGGGATAGGGATAAGTAGGATAGCCCGATTTATCTACTTTACTTATCAAGTTTTCATTCTTTGACTGCTTAGATTTTGAACTTGAATTGCTTAATTCATTGAGTGATTGATTGATATCTAGTGCTGCCGTTGGGATAAGAATTGAATGTTAGACTGGCTGGAGAAAGATCTATCATTGAGATGTAATATGTATGCAATTGAACGAATATGAGGAAAGCCCGGAAAACCCTCCTAAAGTGATTCGTTGCCTTTCCTGATTCTCAAGCTTGAAGCACAGCATGTGCAACCACTTCCAGCAAGCATAGTAATACACGACGAGACCGTGACTGAGAAAATATGTAGCTGATACTGTAGACCGTAGCCTTCCGATAATCACAAAACCCTTTCCTTCACAATCTGTCTCGTTCCAATATCTGACCCCGCTCTTCAATCATCTAGAATTACCATTCACTGTTCCACACGTGTTAGCGTGTTATAGATATTCGTGGATTTCATAACCTACCGAGATCTCTTCCATTCCAGCGTCTCCATTTGTAGCTGGCGCAGTGGCGCCGTTCGTAGCTTCGGCACCAGCAGTTCCATTGGCAGCGTTCGCATCGAAGTAATCAACCATCTCCGCGTCGAGCTCATCAGCAGTCTTAGCCTTGGGACGGCCAGCGTTGCGACCACGTCGCCCTCGGCCACGAGTCCTCCCTCCACGAGTAGCTGTACCACTGGTGGCTGGCTTGGGGGCGGCTGACTTAGGTTGATTCTTGGGATTTCTTTGTATCATCAGCACGAGTCTCAGCTTAGGGACCAGTCAGCTTTCCACTTACGCAATACGATCACCCAATCCTTTGGCGGGGGCAGCTGTAGCACTGGCAGCATTGACAACAATCTCGACCTGGCAAGATGTGAGACAAGGGCGGGCGTTTTGGATGAGTTAGAACCGTACCTTCATAGGACGCTTGTCGACCAGCACACCGTTGAGTTGCTGGAGAGCGTCTTGAGCGCTACCTGGTTTGCTGAAGATGATGGTGGCAACACCACGGCTGACGCCATTTGGTCCATAAGTGAGCATAGCTCTCTTGACAGGTCCAACAGATTTGCTGAAATATTCCTATAATAAAAAGATTGGGTATTGAATTAGTCCACTGGCATGCGGTCAAAGTTTTATTGAATGCAGGACATATTGCGCGCAAGCCTAATGAGAATAGATCTGAAGCATAGCCACGACCAGAGGACAACCGCCGTTGGGAAAGGAGCATCAGCGAGCAAGCAGCGAGCGTTAGTAAAGTTAGTGAAGCAACGTTCAGTCCTAGAAGCGGCCGGGAATGAAATCCAGTCCAAAGGTGGGTCCGTGATTCAGTCCTGTGATCCGATGGCGCCTTCGCATCGCATTCACCACTTAGAAAGTCGATATGACATCCAGACCAGCCATTCCCCCCCGAGTAGCCTTCAAATTGCGAGTTAAAGATACTGGGCTGGTGAAGGTGTCCACTTCTTGTGCGCTGAAAGCACCAGAGAGGCTGGGGCTTTTGAGCACTTGTGATTGAAGAGCCCTATACCACACGTTCGCAAAGCACCCGTCTATGCGGGCACGGACTGGAGACCAAATGAGTTATCTCGCCAGGATCCGCGGGCGTGCAAGCAAGAGTGACGAGTGCGCGTCGGGACGCCTAGCAACAATGCGGAGCACTGTACTCTCATTGGCGTCCCTTCGGTTACTTTCCCAATGGTTATACCGTAACAGCTCGTCCAGAGATACTGACTATCGATGTCCATGGGCTGCTTTACTCGGGTTGCTTTGCTCTCGCTGCCTTGCTCACTGCTTTGCTCACTGATGCTCGAAGCGATCTGATTCACGAAGTGGACAATAAGAATACTCTCGACATTCACGTCCATACCAACAGTGATCGTCTCTCTTCACGGCCCGACCTTCGACTGATGTAGACTGTTTGCCAGACAGATCATACAACGCAGGAAGGATATTACAAGGCCATGGCGAAATCTCAACTTCTCATCGCTTTGCGTCATGCTTGAGAAAAGCGAGCTAAAGCTTGATGGAAGGAGGAAATGAGCCACACTCATTTGTATATCACCACTCAGGATACTGGTGCACGGTAAAAGGAAATAGTTGCTCCACGAATGATCGAATAAGGCCGCAAAATCGATTTCAGAGAAGGATCGTCGAGGAAAGTCCAAGACGTGGATTGGCCTCAGTTTCAACATACCTTAATCTGGACCTCGTTCACATCGGAAGGCTATAGAAGTTAGAACGCGTTGTGCAAAGAAAGAGCTCATGTGTATTTACCAAGTTGCTCACGATGATTTTGGAGTCTCCGCTCCCGGCTGCAGGACCACTCGGAGCTGTGGCCTTGGTAGCTTGCTTAGCACCCTTTGCAGTCTTTGAGATGCCACCAGCTGGTGCTGCATTGGTGACCCTAGTTGCATTTGGTACACGACGGCCTCGACCGCGGCGCCCGGCAGGCTTGCGTTGGTTGACGATCGTCTCAAGGTCTAGGTCCAACTTGGAAGACATTTTGTAATGTTATGTGAGTGTGGAAAGGCTGGCGTAGTGCCCTTGGCTGATGAAGAGGTGAGTATTGGGACCCCTGACTTGAACAGTTGAGATGGTCGATAGTCGTATCAGGTCGCGAACTCGATAGCAAGAGCAAGTCGTCCGAATGATATGTGGCTGTAGATGGTATGCTTACAGGAGCAAGGTTGTGGGAAGTTCGATAATGGAAAGCGGCTCAGCTTGTGAAGTGATCGCAGCTGCGCGTGTCGGATGGCTGGGTGTATGGCGTGGCTTTATGAATGGCAAGAAGCCGGTCGCTCGATGAATGAGCGAATTTGAATGATAGCAGAGACGTTAAAGGCTGTGACGATGATGATGCGTCAAGTTGGGCTTGTCAAAAGGCAGTGTTGGAATGGGGAGGAAGGAAAGGCTGACAGGCAGCGGATCTTGAGAAGAAACACATCGGCCAGCGCTAAGCTTGTGCGCTAGTCCGTATCCGGACCTAAAGTGACAGGAAATAGCAAAACAGCTCAGAAATGGCTGGAAGATGTTCACAGCTGTGTTTTATGGACGTGTTTCAGAAACCTTCGATCCATATCTACTTGCAATTCACTCTATCGGCGAGCCCGCCTGCCGGGGCAGACAGCCTATTGACCCTCACCCTCCCATGGTTGAGATACCATGTGCACCAAACGCCTGCTGCACAGGTCTTGGTGACTTTCGCCTCCAGCCTGATATTGTCTCCCAGTAATCCAAAATTGCACA
The DNA here is from genome assembly GCA_018257855.2 of Cladonia borealis. NCBI lineage: Eukaryota > Fungi > Ascomycota > Lecanoromycetes > Lecanorales > Cladoniaceae > Cladonia > Cladonia borealis. The sequence goes on along the minus strand of JAFEKC020000011.1, from coordinate 199,695 downwards.
TGCCATCATATCATAAATATGCCATCAAGCAGCAAATCAACTCTTCAAAGCCTCCAACCTCCCCCTCATCTGTTCTAGCGTAGCCTCCTGGTCTTCCAGATCCTCCTCCGGAACCTCAGGCTCCTCAAGCGGCTTCTCATCCACCTTTGCCTTCGGCAATTTGCCCTGCAATATCTCTCCAAGTACCTTATCAACTTCCGATTCTGCCTCCTCGTCCTCCCCCTCCAACAACTCATCATCCGGAAGACTATCACCCACCATCTCCTCGATAATTCCTGCCTTCATCAATTCCTGCGAAAGCTCTCTCATTGTTCCCGTCAGCTCCGGTAGTCGTACAAGAGTATTCACATCCTTCATGATGCCCGTAGACGCCTTGATGCTGCCCTCGATTTTGCGGACGGAAAATGCTTCATTGACCTGCATTTGCACGCTTTGTAGTTGTGCCTTACTTGTAGCAAGCCGTGAGCTCTGCTTTCGTATTCTAATAAGCTCTTTTGCGAATGTGCGGGTTTCTTGTGCTGCCTGTTTGGCCTGTGAGGGGTTGCGTTGGCCTCGTTTTGAGGCTGCTAGGATGTATTGACGTGTTTTTTGATCTAAGGCTTTGAGCTGGCTCATATCGCGATCGAGCTTGCGGGTATTGGAGCGTATCAGACTGTTGCATTTCCGCATCTGGAGGAGGTCAGTGTCACACACGTGGATCTCTGGATGGAGAAGCCGACCTGTGCCGTGGGGTCCGGCTTCCAGAAAACAGCTTTGATTGATTCCATAGTTACTGATGAATTAGTACATGCAACAGCGTATGTATTCGCTACAGTGAGGTCATCATGTTTGTGTTGGTAGAAGCAAGGCAGCTCTAGATGCTCCCATAGCTCGGTAACGTCGGCGCTAAGTCAAAGTTACAATACGCAAACCAGACACTGATTGGAATGTGCGTAAAGAGTTCTTGTGGGCGCTTTGATCTCGCCCTGTGCTCATTTTTCTTCACTTAAGCATTGTCAATGTCAATTCATTCAGTTGTTTCGACCCCAAAATCTCGGGATGCGACCTGCTTCCACGATTTTCCTCGAACTTCTAAACGAGCCTCAGCCTTATGATGTAGGCCGCTACCACAGAGATCTTTAACCTTTCAACATAAACTCCCTACGCCTACCTTACTCTTCCCTTTGGATTTTCCCACCACTGACAGCGTCTTGGAGCTCTGTAAAGCACAGCGAACATGTCAGGTGCCACGCAAACAACGCCAGAGGGTAAGTGTATCACCGCACAGACCAGCCTCACTTAAAATCGTCCATCTCATTGGTCTGCTAAAGAAGTCTACTAACCAATTCATCTTTACAGTCGTCTGGGCCCAACGCTCCTCCAAGCATGATGAAGAACGCAACTACATCCTCCTCACAATTGCTGCCCCCGATATCCCTCCCAAATCCCTCAAAGTCGACCTCAAGCCCACCTCCCTCACCTTCACTGGCCACTCAGAGACGAAGAAAACTACCTATCACGTCGAACTAGTCTTCTACGAGGAAATCGATCCGGAGAAGAGCCAGACACATCACACAAGTCGGGATGTTATTTTCAAACTCCGGAAGAAGGAGTTGAAGGAGGAATATTGGCCCAGGCTGCTGAAGGATAGCAAGAGGGTCCATTTCCTGAAAACGGATTTTGATAAGGTAATCACCCAAGACTGCCTTGATGCTGCTAGTTGAGTGGCTCCATATACATGTGCTGACAATCAATCTCCAGTGGGTCGACGAAGACGAGCAAGACGCCGCTCCAGACGATGACCTACCAGGAGGTATGGGCGGCATGGGTGGCGGCATGCCAGGTATGGAAGGCATGGGAGGCGAGGGAGGCTTCGGTGGCATCGGTAAGTCTATATAACCAATCCCAATCCATCTCGCCAAACCACCTACGTAACCCCACAAATTGCTCCAACTAATCACCACCACCACCATCACACCCTCTTTACTCTTTAATAACCCCCCCTCCCCCCACAGATTTCTCAAAACTCGGCGGCGGCGCCGGCGCAGGCGGCATGCCCGACATGGGCGACCTAGGCGGCGACGAAGACGACGAGGATGAAGACAACGAAATGCCAGATCTGGAAGACGAGGGGGAAGAAGAAGGTGGGAAGGGGAAGGGAAAGGGAAAGGAAGAAGAGGGTGATGAGGAGCCGGCCGGGAAGAAGATTATTGAGGAGGTATCTTAGAGAAGTTGATTGATTGATTGATGGTGTGTGGGTGTGGTAGATAAGTACCTAGACGTTTCGAAAGTACTCTTAAGGGTTGATTTCAGGGGACTTATTACAGGGTTGTGCTTGCCGGGGGTAAAGGAGAGGGATTCATTTGATAGTAGGAAGGCCATGATGATACGCATGATTCATAGAAAAACATGTAGATTCTTTGTGATGATGCGTGTTAAAAAGCGAATTGATTGATACGGTCCTCCTACTACTACCACAGCATCTACTAATTACCAGTACAACAACCAGACGCGAGTACCTACATAGAACGGAGGGAAGTAAAGAAAGGGTTGGTTTTTATTACTTTAGGGGAGGGGCTTTAAAGGGCTGCTGCGGTAAAGGAGAGGGATTGATATTGATAATAGGAAGGAAGGCCATGATGATACGCATGATTCATAGAAAAACATGTAGATTCTTTATGCATGATGCCTGCTACAAAAGCTTCCTTGATAATACGGTCCACCACCACAGCACCCAGTACAACAATCACCAACCCATCTATCTACTCACCCTCCTCAGATGTAAAGAAAGATTAGATACCGATATTGCACCGCACCAAAAACAATATATACAACAAGTCCTGTTTCCCTTTTTCATTTATTTATACGACTCCCGAAATTTTATCTATATACAGCCGAACGCAATTCATATACAATTAGCAACAACCTCCCTCCCCAACCCCCAAAACCACCACTCCAAGGCAGACTGTTCCTGCACATCCAAGTTTCATTTTCCAATTGAGCCGGTTATACCAGGTTCCATTGATCGATAATCTCTACAGAGTTTTCTGCTCATAAAGCCCATTCTCTCCAGCAGTGCCATTCTGTGCAGCACGACCATTACCAATAGCACTGGCATAGCCCTGCTCAATCATACCCTGCCAAAAAAACCAAGTCAGTTATTATCCAGATATTTTGGAAAAGGTGTATGGCGATGAAGAGTAAAAGTAAAAGCCTTACCGTCCTAGTAATATGCCTATGCAACCCCTCCTCCCCACTCTCATGCAACGCATGCCCCCCCGCAATCTTACTCAAACTATCCCTCATCAAAAACTCATAATACGCCGTCGCAAACAGCGTCGCCGGCACATTCACCAATATCGCAATCCAGCTATAATTCAAATAACTAAACGCCTCGCCTCCAAAGAAAATCGCGGCTACGATTCGCGTGCCCAGGTCACGAGCCAGGTTCGTGGAGATGGCAATGTCGGCGAAACCCCAGACCATGGTTGCGTAGGCGAGACCGATGGCGAAGGGGGCGGAGGTGGCGGCTACGAAGGGGTTGGCGGGGTCGAGGCAGGCCCAGATTACGATGCCGATGTAGGAGTCGACGAAGAATTCGGTTAGGAAGAGGTAGCCGAGGTTGCTGGGGGGTTGGTTAGTAAAGGGAATATATCGGGGATATAGAGTGGGGGTTTGCTAAGAGGGAAAAGTACGTACGTCTGTGTGGGATTCGGGAACGTGCAAAGGATACTCGCGGGTCCACCGTTGGCCACTAATGGTTTCCCAGCGGCCAGAGTCTCCGCTTTGAATGCCGAAATTTCAGGCCAGTACATTCCCATGAGTAGCATGCCCGCCATGAAAGCGCCGAAGATTTGAGAGAAGATGTAATATGGTACTTTTCGCCATGGGAAGCCTTGCCATGTGGCGAAGCAGATTGTGATGGCTGGGTTGAAGTGGCCACCGGAGGTGGAGGCACAGGTGATGATGGCGAAGGCAATACCAATGGCGAAACCCCAGCCGATTTGGAAGATGCTGCCGAAGGCGCTGACGCCGAGGGGGGAGGCACCATTAAGGGTGAAGTCTGTTATACATGCGATACCGGGGAAACTGGAAGCTTGTCAGTGAAAGGTTTTATGCTGTATGGGGATATTGGTGAGGGGCTTACACGTAGAAGAAGACGCCTGTTGCTTCGGCCATACATTCCCTCAGCCAGCGAGGCCTGTAGTTTCGTCAGAAGAGGCTGCGAGTTATGGAACCAAAGAAACGTACCTGGAGTGCTCGAAGTCGAGCTTCCTTTGAGACACCGGCTTAGTGGCAACAACATGTCTGGCATAATGCTGCTGGACAGCGTCAGTGGCACCAATTTCCACTATTCTATATCAGCTTTACGCCGTGTTTTCGTGCAGATGGTTTGTCTTACAGTCATTGGTTTGCAAACGGTTGAGGTTTGACATTCTTAATGGTAGTACTCTTGTACTTTCCCAACAATTGTTTATACAGATGCGAGGATAGGACAGCAGAGCAACAGGAAGCAACCAAAAAGAAAGCACGAAGACAATATATAAACTAGCAACAAGTTCGAGCCCCTCTCGTATTGTTGTGCCTGGACTTTCTGCGAAACACCTCGGTCAATTGTAGTAGCTAGGAGTGCTCTAACGGTTTAGCAGAGGATCTACGGCTCCCACTGCCGGTAGTATATATGAAATTTAGGTAGGGATTTATATTACGGCACACAGATCTAGACAAGATGAGGCTCTGCACAGAGCTCTTTTCAGACAAGGAGAATTTTAAAAAGAGAGACATTGCGAAAAATGGACATCTTTCTTGCTTAAGAAGACGGCAGAGCATGACGAAACAGTGAGCGGCAGTATCTTGCAGAGCGTGTCGATCATGGCTGAGAGAGACAGGTGACAGCGACGGTAGACGGCGACGGTAGGGCATTGGACAGATGCCGGAGAAAATCTTCAGATCCCCACGGGGCATTGGTCGAGGACCTTAAAGACCTCGGCACTTTCAGTGTGTCTGCGGATGGAAGGTGAAGTCAATGGCAGGTCCAATGACAATTCCTGGGTCGTGATTGGCTTTGATGGAATTTGCCCATCTAAATAGTAAATAGGTTGGTTGCTAAAGGCGCCGGGGTACGGGGATGGGGTTGGGGTTGGCGTGTGGAGATGAGGGCCGGCCTCTCGGGAAACGGTTAACTCCATCGCCCGGGCTGTCGTCATTAGAGTTATGTAACGAAGATCTTCCCCCTTCAACCATCTGGCCTCCCATCCATCACCACTAGACAACGACATCTCGCTGTTAGAGCCTGATCTAGACAAAGTATGCGGACCAACCAATTATGTGTACGGAATGATTGCACAATTGGCGTCGTCACAGTGACATTTTATAAATAGCACGGGCCATGGAGAACTGCCAGCCGAACTTCCATGGCTGTTGTAGAAGTACCTTATACTAAAGTAGTACCAAGCACCGGAGAATTGTATGCGAAACCCACTCTCGAATTTGGTAGCGGGACGGTATCTTACCTCAGACCACGTGCGCTGTACTTTAATGTCTGCGTTAGTGCGAACGTATCCTGAATTGAAAACTGCATGAAGCCGTTATCGTAGCATCGAATGAAGCTGTTGTCTGCTGTAAAGGTGGCTCTCTTCTCTTCACTCGCTACCTTATCTTTCTGTCAAGAGCGGTGAGGTTCGTAAGAGATTCGCCAGTGTTTCAGTCCGTCAGTCTTGAGTGTCTGCAACACTTGGTAGCAGTTGCACGGAGATGCCAAGTGCTTTCGGATCATCGTACCAAATGCGTACAATTTTCATTCTCGTACATCGCGAGATCTTGTTCGGCCGAAGACAGGACTTGGGGCTTCGAGTCTCTTCGACAGCAAGAGATGGTGAAGCAGCTTATTATGAAAATCATGCTGTAGCATCATTAATGCCACGCGATGAACACCTAGTTCCTGTGCTATGCCATTATCCGTGCTGCCATTGTCCATCTGAGACCATTGGGAATAAGATTTGGGTAGAAATTGCGTGGATGTGTACCTCCACTCTGAAAAATGCGTGCCTTACCCGCTCTCTCCAATCATCTAGTCCTATTTCTCTTAATCTTTCCGATAATTTTGCGAAACAGAGGAGAGATCCAAAGCCCGTACCTGGCTTCCTATCTTGACCCCAGCCTTTCGGGCCCTGTGCAGCTGACCTCAAGCCTATTGGTGCCAGCACCGAGTCGTCCCTGCTTGCATGCATTGCTTCTAGCCAGTGTAGGAGGAAAGCTGTTTATGCTTAGGATGCTCAAAGTTCTAGCTGCTGGCAGTTTATGTCCTGCCAGCTGTACAGCTTGCAGCAAACCTCGTCGCACGTGGTGGAGATGAAGCACGAGTCTCCTTAGCCATACCTCCAGTTAGCAGTGAGTCTTTTCATAGCCGTTGAATGACTTGGAAAGACGGTGGACGAACTGGTGTTGCATTCAATTTAGCTGGCAGAATCTTGTTCCTTCGGAGATTTAATATTAACAACTTCTACTCTGACACGTCAACGAGGCTATACCGGTTTCACGCCAGGAGTATTTCGGGCCAATTACCATCAGCGACGGGTAATCAGCTGCCGCGGAATTGCTGGGAGTTAACTAGGTAATGTGTGTTGAGGTTCTTACTTACCTCGTGACTTCCTTTTTCCACCACCAACACCACCTCATTTATACACCACCCTTCTTCCCCAACCCTTCTCCTTGTTGTCATCACTAGCTTCACCATTGTCCTATATTGAGCTTTATCACTAAATTGCACACTCTTGTGGGCTTGACACGCTCACAAAAATTCAACCAGGTGTTCAACACTATGCCTGACCATGGCGAGGCCTTCACGCCCACCACTGGTTGGGACGCCATGACAATCTTCTCCTTTGCCAGTGGTATTCTCCTCTCCTTCTCGAGCGCTCTTGTCAGCTATCACAACTTCACAAAACCCCAGTGGGACGCCGGAACGAACTCGGTCGTGGTCGGTGGGATTATTGTGTCGCTCTACGGCGTCCTCTTCGCCTATATTAACTTGGTTGAAGTCTACCGTTATCGGAACGTCAAGAAACTTATGACCAAATACGGTTACAACGATGACTTCAAATCTTACGAACACATGACCGTCGAAATCGCCCAGGAAATTTATTTCAATCTCGCCAGATATGACATGCCTTTCCTCTTCGAATTCGGTTGGATCTTCAATTTTCTTAAGGTGAGTGATGCATTCGACTGCGTTGGTGTGATGGCTATTGGTCTGCAGACTTGTCAACCCTTGCCTTGCCTTTCGCTGTTACTGTTTTCAACACAAATCTTGTACCTTCTTCCTTCTTTTCTGGGGTGAAATGTCAATGGCTCCAGCTCTAGACTCTGCCTTCCACCCTAGCCAGAGATTTTAACTCTTTTCGTATGCATGTATGTATGCAACTCCGACGAAAGCGCCAAAGTGTGCGGCTTGTGAAGATTGTAATATGCTATGCGCGGGCTATCTTCTCACAGCCTACGAGCGATCTGCTGATATTCGATGGCGTTCTCTAGACTGCCACTGCACCAGTCCTTTCGGATGTCATAGTCAAGACGGGCCACTTTACGTCTAAGGACCAAACTCTTTCGCATGCTCGTCAACAGGACACCGTATGTCTAATGACTGCCATGCAAGCTATGCCGTTCCATACAATGCCTCATTCGCTGGTCATGGCCCGGATCAACGCCCACCATAACCTCTATGGAGGACAGATCAATAGTGACACTATACTTTGGCTTTCTCAGTAAGTCGTCATAGTCAATGCGACTCGTCCCGAATGAATGCGCGCTAACGCTAGCAGCATGTGGATGCAAGGCCCCATCCGTTGGATCAACCAGTTTGGCTGGCGGCCTATCATGCAATGGGAGAAATGGGCCCTATTCGTCTTGTGGCGTGAATTGTCTGTCATGCTGGGTTGCAAGTGGGTTCCCCAAGACCTCGCTACTTTCGATGAATTCGAGAAGGTACGTTTGAGCCCCGTCCATGTATCGGAATAGAATGTTGACCACTTCACATTTAGTCCTTCGCACAAATAGAGCAGCGACCAGATCCCGTCAATGTAATATTCTCTGACTCGATGGTGAATGCGATCCTGTTTTCAGTTCCCTCAATCCTTAAGCCATTTGCTCGAAAGTGTGTGATTGCTATCCTGGACGAAGACGTTCGTCATTGCAATATGTAAGTGACCGGACTGGGATCACTCGCATTCCAACATTAGCTAATCCCACTGAAAGGTACGACAATGAATTCGACCCCAAGCTCCGTGTTCGGATCTTCCGCCTGCTCAACCTGTGGCGTTCCTTTCAGAAGCATCTGTGCATGCCGCGAGGACATGGTCGCGCTCTGACGCCTGGTGGGCCAAATACCAATGGTAAATGGAACTTCCCGCCCTATACGTTTCCAGCAACGCCCTTGTATGTGCAGAAGACGGTCTGGAACCAGTGGGGACCTATCGCTATCATCAATCGTCTTCGTGGACTGCCTATACCAGGCTCCCAATTCTATAGTGACGGTGTTTCTCTTGAAACCATGGGTGCTAAGCGTAAAAGCCCGACAACCCAAGCCCAAGTCGAGATGAGCGTCCGTGAGCAAGCTGAATTGATCAACAAGGGCCCATGGGGCTATCGTGCAAAGGTTAACTTCCAAGCCTTGCCTGTTGTTAAGGACTTGGGCACCGGCTATGGTTTTCCGCAAAACGCCTACTCCAAGACAGGTCGCCCGGACGCGAAGGGAATGAACGGAGCTCCCTCGAAATCTCCAGCTCCGCTTGCTGATGGGCTTACTGTCTAGCCGTCCAGACATGACTAGCAACGTCCCGAAGGTGGCCAATCTCATCGCCAACAACACGCTCAGCGGGATTCCACGGATCAACCCCATTTACGGCCGTCATGTCGTCTCCAACGGCATAGATGAAATCTCACTGCAGCTCCCGTCTTCCGCCGGCTCTCCGTGGCTGCGCCTTGAATCACACCATGCTCTCTTCTGCTTCGGCAATCTGCCGATCATCCAGTACTTCAATTCTTCAGGAGCTTATAATAGTCTTTAGAGTATAGTCAGGCTTATGTGTGCTTTATACGTGACCGCCTTTCATCCAAAACTTTCATTGTCTTCAAAAATTTTCGGCAGATTCGAATCTTGTCAAACCATGATCATGTGTTGTGCTTGTTCTGTTTTGACTTCGTGAGGGGGTTCAATGGCCCCTTTAAACTTCATTAATGTTCTTAGAGTATGCTCACTCAGCTGTCATGTATATGTCTTGGGTGGCTCATGGAACCATTACAGGCGTGATGAAATTCTTCTGACAAGTGATAGTATCGAGGTCGCTCTGTCCAGCTTTCTGAGCCGAGAATCCATCCGTGACATTCCATTTCGCAAGATGTAAATAAGCTGGCCTTCTGTAGAGGATGTTATATCTATAAAGTGATTTCCCCTTGATTTGTGCATCTAACGAGTGTGAAACTGATGGGAGACTGTTCATGTAGACTGTAGCATAGCAAAGACTGTTAGGTGGCCTTGCAGCGGGAGACAACTTCTCACATCCAGATCATGCAGGATTCCCAAATAGGACAAAGTGATACGAAGGTTGCAGTTAAAATTGCCGCCGCAGCTTTAGAACAATCTTCACTGCTTCAAATTATCCGCAACAACATTTTTTGTTACGTTTAATTTTCTTGCCTAGCTGCTCTTTTACTCTTAAAATCCGTCCGGACGCTCGACTGGACATTTCTCTAGCTTCAGCATGCAAGCAGGTAAGTAGTAGCAGGGCAACATCAACACGGGCTGCGTCGCGGCGATTCCGAGAGTCTCCTGCAGCAGCTCAGGGTGCCTTTGGTCCTTACAGGATGTTACTCCTTTGCGCCGATGGCCAGAAGGCTCTCGCGGTCAAAGCAGAGCCCTTTGAACCCTTTGAACCCTTAGATCTTAATCTGGATCATACCCATGCAAACCCTGAAGCTAGAGAAAGGGTTCGCCGTCTTATCATATCTCCCGCAGAGTATCTACATCTGCGAGATCTTCATACACAAGCCACGCGTTCGTCCGCGATACTGAGACACCTCCCGCGAGCCCGAGATGTTGGATCTTTGGGGGAGGTTCCATTGGACGGATATAACTTCTATTTCTTGGCCAGTTGAGTAACTTGTAACGACTATCCCCGCAATTGAACCCCCAATACTTCTCTCCATGCATTGGAACGGTACCGTTCCCCGCTCGACTCCAACAAGTCCCTCTCATGACTCGAAAGTGTTTTCCAGGACTGATCGACTTTGTTTCTACCATCTACAGCCGTGCTATCCATCATGACTGGCTTTGCGGGGGCAGCTCTTTGACGGCTTGGCTTCCCCATAGTCACGCCACGCAAGCACCACCAGCAAAACCTTCGATCTAAACGATCCTACCTACACCTAACCGTCTGGATGCCTGCATATTCCAAGTTTTCGGAAGAGCGGACCCACTATGGAGCCACCAATAAAATTCACAGTCCTCAAGGCGATGCTGTTCATTCTAGAACAGGGGCACGGAGATGTATCCCCCTCAAGCGGGGTGTACATTGATGCAACGTGGGGTTATAAGAAATGAATCATCTCCTCTCTCTTCTCGAAACCATACACTACAGAAAACACGTACTCTACAGAACTGAATCAATCCTCGACCACATTGCATAATTAGCAAGCCTATATATTTAGAACACTACAATGGCACCACACATTCCAGAGAAGCAATGGGCTCAGGTCATCGAGAAGACCGGAGGACCCGTCGAATACAAGCAGATTCCTGGTATGGTCCAATGTTTCATATATTGAATGAGCGATAACTGATAGACTTTCAGTCCAAAAGCCTGGCCCAGACGAAGTTCTAGTCAACATTAAATACTCCGGCGTCTGCCACACCGATCTGCATGCTGTCAATGGCGACTGGCCCATCCCCACTAAGCTTCCCCTTGTTGGAGGCCACGAGGGTGCTGGCGTTGTGGTAGCGAGAGGTGAACTGGTTAAAGATGTTGAGATAGGTGATCACGCTGGTGTTAAGGTACATTATGCATGATCGACTCACTGCTATGCAAGAGACACTGATTTGAACACGTAGTGGCTGAACGGGTCATGCTTGTCTTGTGACTTCTGCCAAACGGGTGATGAGCCGCTTTGCGGGAAGGCTCTTCTCTCTGGGTACACAGTCGATGGTACCTTCCAAGAATACTGCATCGCAAAAGCTGCACATGTTGCACGGATACCCAAGGACGTCCCACTTGACGCGGTTGCCCCTATCCTTTGCGCAGGTATCACGGTCTACAAGGGCTTGAAGGAATCTGGAGCTCGCCCAGGACAGACCGTTGCCGTGGTCGGTGCTGGTGGAGGTCTCGGCTCCATCGCTATTCAGTACGCCAAGGCCATGGGTCTCCAGGTCATTGGTATTGATACTGGTGACGAGAAGGCCCAGATGTGCAAGAAGCTCGGCGCCTACACGTTCGTCGACTTTGCAAAATCTTCAAACGTGGTTAAGGATGTCCAGGGTGCTACTGAAGACGGACTTGGACCTCACGCAGTTATTCTGGTGGCTGTTAATGAGAAGCCGTTCCAGCAAGCCGCTGAATATGTCCGACCCCGCGGCACAGTTATTGCTATTGGTCTACCAGCTGGCGCCTATCTTCGTGCTCCAGTCTTCGAGACTGTCCTGGGTGTGAAGACAATCAAGGGTTCGTACGTTGGCAATCGCAAGGATACTAGCGAAGCCCTCGACTTCTACCGTCGCGGCCTGATCAATGCACCCTTTAAGACTATTGGAATGTCAGAGTTACAAAAGGTCTACGATATGATGCACGAAGGAAAGATTGCTGGGCGATACGTTGTTGACACCAGCAAGTAAAGCGTGGGTCTTGTTTAAGGGATTGGGTCGAGGAAAGCGGGTATGCTTGAATGATAGCGAATATGACTTCCTTATGTACATATTGCAGTCAATACATATCTTCAATCCAAGAGGACTTTGCTTCGGGCCTTTGTTGGCAATTGACACTTCTAACAATGCTATTCTGATCTCTGCAAGATTGGTAGGGCTGACAAGGTAGTTCTGCTACCCGCAAAGATCTGCTTCTTGTTCCCTCCCCAATTGCTACACATGATAATTATATCAGTGTCCAAAGCCTCCGAATTGAACATGGACAGCCTAGCCTGGGACCAACATCGAAAGAGCGGGTGGTTACCGCGCAATTCATGGCATGAGCTTCGTCCAGCCACACCTCTAACAGCTTATCCTCTTCGACCACAAAATCCACAAGTCGCACATCCCCCATCACCATGCCACCAATCGCGGACCGCACCTCCCCTTCGCCACCGTTATAAAGTCCCTCGCTCTGCTCTAGAGCCAACATCTCTCTCAGGTAGCCAACCTTCCCAATCGCTGGAATAACGGCCATCAGAGCTACATATGACCTACCAGTTTCAGGACATGATGTGCACAGGAAATCTACAACGCAGGCATGGAAGGGAAAGAAGCTTTTTCTTTGGACTGTCTAGAAGCGGGACTGTGAGGGTGACGGACAGGATTATGCGTGGGGTTTGAGTGGGTGAATCGGAGGGAATGGAGCCACTTTTGCTTTATGGGGAGGGTGGGATTGTCGACCAGGGAGGCAAGCAATGCCTGATTGAAATAAGCTGTTGCGGCTAGGTGGCCAGGAGGGGTGGTTGGTGTATTACCAGTCTCTGGAACTGGGGTAGGCGGCTTGTGCTGAGGTTAGTATTCTGGGGTCTTGGAGGAGGAGAGATTTGTGGGGATGCGAGAAGAAGCTAGCTGTGAGGGATCTAGGGGTTTGGGAAGAGAGGTGGGGTTGTGGGGTGAAGATGATACTGCTGGACTGATTGTCCTTGTTGGCAGCGTGGGGGATCTGTGTCTCGTTGTTTGTACAATGGAGGGGCTGCTACGGTTGGGTCGTGGTGTATGTAAGTCCGAGACGATTGATGAAGAATATGGTTTGGGGATACGCGAATCAGACGACTGCTTTGGATCAAATGGGCATGGAAGTCCACCAGTATCCCATGATATCCGTAGAGCGTTGAAAAGTCGGCAGATAGAAAGCACAGATAGGCAACCGTTGGAAAGCAACGGGCCCTCAATTGAATAGCTATGTTAAAGCACAAGCTTTATTCATTGATAGCTCATGATCCTAGCCTTAGGCCTTTCTTCCACCAGCATATACCCCTCTCCCTCACTCCCTCACACCTCCCCATTAAACCTCAGCAATCTCCCTCAACCGCCTAATCGTGCTCCTCGTCGCCGCAGCAGCCGGTGTCCTATATTCCCCCACACCATTAGCCTCCTATACCATCACCCATCCCATTACCCATTCCATAACCCCCCTTCCTCCCTCTCATCCAACCCCCAAAAGCCCAACCATCATCACAACCAGAAAGAGTATTACTTACGAAACAGTCCACGCCCCCCCCGCCACCGTCTTCTTACAGCTCCGACACTGCCATATCCCCACACTATGTCTCTTCACGCTCGTCTTGCCGCAAAACGTACACGCGTAGCGGGCATGTTGGCTGATTTCCATTTTTTTTACTTGTTTGCGGAGGGAGGCGCCGTATCTGTTTTGCGATGAGGGGGGTTAGATGGGTGATTGATTGATTGGGAAAGGATGGGGGGAGGGGAGAGACCTGGTGCCGTATTTGCCGGTTACGCCGACCTCTGTGGAGGGTTAGTTGCTGGTAGAAGGGGGAGGAGAGTGTGGGGGGGAAGAGGAGAGGATGTACTCTTTGTGCGCTTCGTCATGGCTGCGAATAATGTATGGTGTGGTGGTGAGGAGGGAGTTGTGATCGTCGACGATGGTGGTTTGGGAAAAGCTAGTGAATTCCGTGGTGGTGATGGTTCGCTTAGGTTGCTGTATGGGGTTAGTGTGCATAAAAGGCGCTAGGGAGAGTTATGCAGCGGATATATTTCTAGTTGCTCTGCAAGCTGAATGTTGAACTCCTGACTCTACCTTGGATCACGAGTAGGTATGAGGGCTACGAATGCGCTGTTGGGGAGGTCGGTGTGGAAGGGTGGGCAGATACCATAGTCCATCTCTGAGACCGTGTTTGCTAACAATCTTCTTAGGACCTAACATCGTGCCGTAAGTCTTCTTCTTCATCACCCAAATGCCACGCCCAATCGTCACCATTTACCGTTCTCACCCTGCATCCTCACCACAGCCTTCCCATCGTCCGCCCCGCGCCAGGCCAAAGAACCCCGCCCATAAAAACCCAAGCGCGCGGCGCGACCATCCTACCGAACTTCGTAGGACTCAAATTCCAGGTGCATAATGGGAAGATATATCATGATGTGACTATTACGGAGGAGATGGTGGGGCATAAGCTCGGGGAGTTTTCGCCGTTAGTATATCTTTCCATGTTTCTGGGAAGGGAGGAGAAATCTTGGGGATGGATGTGCTAACTAAGGGGGTTGCGGTAGGACGAGGAAGAATTTTAGATATACGCAGACGAAGAACAAATGAATTCCGGTCTGGCTGTCTTTGTCTATTGTGGCTTTGAGAATTGTTCTACAGGACAGACGAGTGATGCTACTTGATATCCATGTCTTTGGATTTGGATGTCGAAGGGCCACCACCCTCTGTGCCCGCCACAGCCTATTTCATACCTTTCTTGCATGCTCTTTCTCTCTCTATCACAGGCCAAGACCATTCAAGACTTTTGTCTCATGTTTCAGCTTACATTGTATCGTTTTCTGCAAAAACATTCCTTTGCTAAGGTCTTACAGGGGAGTCAAAAGTCCTTTGGCCCCTAATTAAAAACTTTCTTTTTAAAGTCGCATAAGACTTCTCTGAGTAGCTGTTTATCTATTGGTTCACCTCGAATGCAATTAGCATTTACGGCGCTTTTTATGGTAAGCTTTAAAGCTCAAACCCCAGGGTTTTCTTATTTCAATATCTCATTGTGTATTTGCGTTGCATGTTAGTTCTTTCATAATACTCTTCGAGGCAGGATTTGATTGCTGTTGCTGACAAGATTGGCTGGATCTGTATTGACGTGGCAAGAAATGAAGATGGGAGCATTAGTCGCACCCAAAGATAGTCTCAGGTTTCATGATCAGGTGTCTGGTGACTACCTGGAGTAACTCACGCGTCGCTTGAGGAGGTGCATATTTCTGTCTGTTTACTGTGTCCACATCAGACTCGTTATTACCATATGCAAAGGTTTCTGTCTATGATTGTTCTCTTCATGGCCCTCAAAAGCAGATGATTGCACCTCCACCCACTAAAACTCACGTCCGCGGACTATACACAGTACAGCCTTGTCACCAATCCACTCTTGCTCCTGACTTGCCTTAGAACAGCATACTGGAGGCTGGGGCGGCTCATAGCTTAATGGAGTAGTTTCGAGGAGCGTTACTGAAGCATGTTCTCGGTCAAGTTAATGACATGTGGTTGAGACTATCACATCCAAGTCCAAGTAGCGCAATACCCAAAACACATAGGTACATACATTTTCACGACATAGCGTTCACATCAGAGGATAGATATCAGCAACGCCAGTTGAACTCTGATAGACGCAATTAAGGCGTGATGCTATTGGTAACTTCCAACCATGACATCCGCGTGGCCATTGCCGAGGCTTGGTTTCTTTGGTATCCGGGGACACCGGTTCCAGTGGCTGGTGCATACGGGAATATGTGTCTAGTATTGACCTGGCGTTCCAGCGTCAGGGTTTCTATGTCCCTAGAGTAAGCCATGAACACAAGGCAGCGTAGAGAGATTCATGATTGGCCACTGATATTGGGGGCGGGGAACTCAGCCCTATCAAAATCTACTACGAGATTTAAGCGGGCTTCGATTCCTTTCCTCATTTTCTAGTTCCTGCACATCACGCAACAAATGGGAATGGCGCCTACGAAGTACAGGAGGATTGCTCTGTCACAGCCATGACACAGATCTGAGAAGATGGTAGTACGTAATACAAACATGCGATTGAGTTCCCATTAACCATGTGGCTCCCGTCTTAGCCCATTGACAACTCGCTGCCAGTGAGACAGTTGGACCAGAACAACCCGAAGATAAGGATTACATGCAATCATCCCGCACTGTTACCGCCCACAGTCGGGACGAAAGCACACGCGCTGCTGCCGAAGTCGCTCGGCCATGCTAAGAACTTTACCATTTGGGCCATGCCAATCGCATCTTGCTTCCCATGCGATGTCGATGCAGGCCATTTGCTACTGGTATCGCCCGGGTTGTTAATGACACCCGGGGCTATTGGTCAATTCCAGCCTTTCGTCATCGTCTCCTGGGAATATTTCTAAAATAGTTTCCATGTGCAGGGGCGTGACTACCGTGTACTACTACCTATCATTTACTGTAATATAAGCCCTACTTCCGCCTCCACTATTTCTTTAAAACATCTCAGGTTTGTTCTTCTTCATTCCAATGGCCAGGTGACGAGTCTCCTTTTGGTTGTTAATTTCATTCGTCCGGAAAAAAAGGGAAAAATTACCCAAATCTCAGTTCCTGCCTCCATTTGCCACAATGGACGAAACCGGACCAGCGCATTCCTGGCTGCCCCATTTCATGCGGAAGCACAAAAGGCGGAAAGACTCCATGGACACGCAAGTCTCGGATGAGACATCGAGTCTACTGCCAAAGACGAATGGCTCAACGCCCCAGTCTGAAGACGAAGAGAATGGAGAAATATATGATCTCCCTGATGAAAGAAAACCTA
This sequence comes from Cladonia borealis, assembly GCA_018257855.2. Classification (NCBI taxonomy): domain Eukaryota; kingdom Fungi; phylum Ascomycota; class Lecanoromycetes; order Lecanorales; family Cladoniaceae; genus Cladonia; species Cladonia borealis. Next base: position 182,994 of record JAFEKC020000011.1, on the reverse strand, counting down.
CCTGGAGGAAAGTCCTTACCGAGTTCATGATCCTTCTGAGGGGGTCGATCCCAGTCATACTCGCCTATTCGCTACAGAATTCTCTGCAAACCATTTCAGTGCTCATTGTAGGCCGTGCATCACCAGAAAACTTGGCAACTGCCGCCTTTGCCTACATGTTTGCCATGTGCACAGCTTGGCTAATTGCCTTGGGTGGGACTACTGCTCTGGATACGTTATGCTCGTCAGCGTTCACTGGGAGCAATGACCCGCATGAACTTGGAATCTTTCTGCAACGAGCTTTCATCACTCTTGGAGGCTTGTATGTGCCTGTGGTGGTGTTGTGGTTTTTCTCAGAACCACTTTTCAAGGCCCTAGGACAAGGCGATCAGATATCACATGACAGTGCTATGTTCCTGTGGTGTCTTGCACCCGGAGGACTAGGATACATCTATTTTGAGTGCATGAAAAAATATTTACAAGCTCAGGGTATGTTTTCTTTAAATCCCTTGAGAAGACCTTAATAATATTATTAGAAATAATGCGGCCTGGTACTTATGTCCTATTAATCACTTCACCGATCAATGCAGGCCTCAATTTTCTTTTCGTTTACACTTTCAAAATGGGATTACTCGGCGCTCCAATCGCCACAGGTATTGCTTACTGGCTCTCGTTCCTTCTTCTGCTCGCATATGCTCGTTACGTCAAAGGTTGGGAGTCATGGGGTGGTTGGTCCAGAAAATGCTTGCACAATCTATGGACTTTCACACGCCTTGCTCTGCTTGGGATTATTCATGTTGGAACGGAGTGGTGGGCTTTCGAAATTGTTGCGCTGGCAGCTGGAAACCTTGGGACCATTCCGCTTGCTGCTCAGAGTGTCATCATGACTGCAGATCAGGTCATGAACACAATTCCCTTTGGTGTTGGGGTGGCAGCAAGTGCGAGAGTGGGCAATCTGCTTGGTGCTAAAGATGCCAAAGGCGCTGCAAGGACAGCAAACACGGCTGCTTGGCTCAGCATGTTCATGGGTGCTGCGGTGCTTGTTGTTTTGATGGGCTCAAAGGACCACTTTGCAAAGATTTTCAATAATGATGAAAGAGTTGTCAAGCTTACAGCCGAAGTGCTCCCATACGTTGCTCTCTTCCAGATTGCAGACGGCCTGAACGGTAGCTGTGGTGGCAGTCTCCGAGGCATGGGTAGACAGCATATTGGGGCAGCGGTCAACATTGTCAGCTACTACTGTGGTGCGCTACCTCTGGGTATCTGGCTTGCATTCCATGGCTGGGGCCTGAAAGGTCTGTGGGTAGGGCAATGTATTGCACTGTACCTAGTTGGTGTTGTGGAGTGGATCATTGTGGCTTTCAGCAATTGGGATTATCAGGTCAAGAAGGCGTTCGAAAGAATGGATGAGGGCGATAGAACGGAAAATGGGACAGCACCTCCCGAAGATGGTGAAGGCCAATAACATAGAGGGATATGTGGTATATTACGATTCATGACTTACGATTAACGAATCGTGGAGCACGTGTATGGAAATTGACCAATCTCGGAGGCATTCAAGAGAATAGAGGTAGCAATTTGTGCAACGTAGATAGTTCGCTAGTCACCGAGCAATCTTTTTTCATCTGCTTACTCTGGTTCCATGGAGAAAGCGGTAGAAGGAAGACATCAGGGTCATTGTTAGCTCGAAACCGCACGAGTCAGGCAAGGACGATGTCATTCCTTGATGCATTGGTTCATGCAGCCGGCTGAACAAGGCACTCGTTTCCAACCGGTTTACAAATCGAAATTCAGTCCACCAAGTTGTTTGTTACTTGTTACGAAGTTGAAACCTCAATCTTCAGGCTTTGTATGTAATAGAGCGATAAGGACATTGTTGCCATCCATGGTTCGGCGATAGAGGGAGGAGTGACTTCATCTCCGTAACTTTGGCGCCCTCTCCCATCCCCCATCCCGTCTTTTAACGGTATCTCGTCCACTACTCCACCACTACTGACCACTACTGACCACTACTGCTTGCCTATCTTTGTCCCGAAAGAACAATGGATGCATATGATGATGACATGATAATGACCTGATATTAGAGATCCTAGGCTCCGCTACTAGCTGAATTGCTAGCAAATGGATCCTGCATCCTTACTGGACGTCTGCGTATCTGATTGCCAGGTACGCTGCTCCCCACGATAGCACTGCGGGGACATCGTGGGGCGTGTAAAATTGCCTCGCACCAACTGCTCCGTCATTGTACTGCTGCAGTTCTCTAAAATTGCTGTCGCTGCTGTCATTGAGAACTGCATAGCTACTACCAACTGCAATTTGATTGGTTTGGTCTTACCATGTTGTTCCAACTCCTCTCTGTTGCATGCCTTGCATCTTTTGTTATCGCTCACGGTGACCATGACCAAAAACCAATAGCAGGGCCACACAAAGGTCTGTGGTATAACGGCAGAAGTCAATCAATTCCAGGCGATGGGGGAACACAGGTACTTAAACTGTATGGGCATTATCCGATGAACCTCTACTGACTCAACTAGGCCGACTCTGTCTTCTCTGGCATTTCTACCTTTGGCCGTCTACCATACGCGCCCTGCCTAGTTGACGAGGGGGAGAAATACGATATTGCGTTCATAGGTACCACAGCCCTCGAAGAATATAAGAGAGCATAGCCTGAACAATTTCTCAGGAGCACCCTTCGATACTGGAACGTCGTATCGCCCAGGAGCTCGCTTTGGACCCAATGGCATAAGACAAGGTTCTCGTCGTCTCAATTTATAGTATGTCCATCGTCCTGAGCAGGAGCTTACTTTGCCGGAATACCAAGGCTCACGCAAAGTGCGATTCAGCGGCGGCTACAATGTTCCACTAGATGCCAATCCGTTCAACAGCTGGGCAAAAGTCTTAGACTGTGGCGATATTCCCGTCACTTCGTACGTCCACACCACTTCTATCCTTTAGCAAGGATGTTGATACCTACCACAGCTATGACAACGCCTACGCCATCCAACAAATCGAAGACGGCCATAACAAGCTCCTCATGCGCCAACCCAAGACCAACGCAGACGAAATTGGACCTGCACTGAAAGGCAAAACCCTCCCCCGCATCATCACTCTGGGCGGTGACCATACGATCACGCTTCCTCTGCTCCGCTCCGTAAACAAAGCCTACGGCCCCATCAGCGTCATTCATTTCGACTCCCACCTAGACACGTGGAAGCCAAAAGTCTTCGGCGGCGCTCCCAGCGAACAGGCTGCCATCAACCACGGTACATATTTCTACCATGCACATGATCAAGGACTATTGGCCAACGATACCAACATCCACGCGGGGATCCGCACGACGTTGAGCGGGTTGAGCGATTATGACCATGATGGTTATTGCGGGTTTGAGATTGTGGAGGCGAGGGAAATCGATGTGATTGGTACGGAGGGGATAATCAAAAAGATCAGGGATAGAGTGGGAACGGAGAAGCCAGTTTATCTTTCTATCGACATTGACACCTTGGATCCTGCATGTAAGTTTTCGCACGGCTTCTCCCCCATCTCTCCCCAGAGGCATTCCCAGACTAATAGCCTCCCCTAGTCGCCCCCGCAACAGGTACCCCCGAAACTGGCGGCTGGAGCACACGCGAACTCCGTACCATCATCCGCGGCCTCGAAGGCATCAATTTCGTCGCAGCCGATATCGTCGAGGTCGCACCGGCATATGATACTAATGCCGAGCATACAACCATGGCGGCGGCAGATACATTGTTCGAGGTTATGAGCCTGATGGTTAAAAGGGGGCCGATGAGTGTGATGGGTAAGGGTGAGAGAAGGGGTGATGGGGAGATCGATGGGGTTAGGAAGTCGAGGAATGAGCTTTGAGGGGTTGTGGAGGTGGGCAGGGGGAGGTAAGGCAGATTGCGAATGGATAGAGATAGACAAGGGTAGATAGATCTCAGGGTCGGGGGAGAGCGTATATAGGTAGAATGACACCTCGCGAATGAAATCATGAAATATACGGAGACGAATAAGCTCGTTCTGAAACTCAGCGGCAGCCCTGATATTCGATATATGCCTAGTGTGCTTCCTAAAATGCTTCGCTTGTTCTTTTTTCTACATCATTTCCAAAAACCCCATACTCAGCACAAAAATATTCCACCCCCCTTCCACTTCACTTCACACCACTCAATCATTCATTCCCCCCAAAACTCCCCCCCCTCCTCTCCCTCTCCAACCTCTCATCAAATTCTCTCTGCGCCTCCATCCTCGCATACCCTCTTTCCTCTTCCTCACCTGAAAACGAGAACCCATCACCCCCATCTTCCTGTTGTTGTTGTTGTTGTTGTTGTTGTTGTTGTTGCTGCTGCTTTCTGCCACCTCGTCTCATCTGCCCTGAAGAAGGAGAGGGAGAGGAGGTATTCCCACCAGAGGCACCAGAGGCACCAGAGGCGTTTTGCTGCCGTATTCGTTCCCATGTGCTTAGACCTGTGGAATCGGTGTTGTCGCTGGAGCTGGAAATGTCGTCGAAGATTCCGCGGTTGGAGGTGGGGCTGGCGTCGTCGTCGTTGTTGTAAGAAGAGGGAGAAGGGGGGGAGCGCGAGGGTTGGTTTTTTGGGAAGGAAGAGAGAGAGGCTCGTCGGGAGGAGGGTTGGACTTGGGATTGTTGAAGTTGAACATCACTCATCATGCCGCTGCTGTCTCCTTGCGAGCCGTTATCGATCCCGTAATCCAACATTGCACCACCGGTAGGACTCATGTCATCAACAACGCCCCCCTCCTCTTCTTGCCTTTGCGATGTTCTCCCGCCCATGTTTTCCCTCCTCTCTCTCCTCTCCCTCCACACGTCGCCCCTTTGCCCCATCGCATTGGGACTGGTAGTAGTCGTCTCTCCCCTCTGCTCCCTAACCTTCGCATGCGCACTCGCACTAACGTCCCCCCTCTGCTCCCTCATCTTCGCCACCCGCTCCTCCCTCTGCGCCTGCGCCTGCGCCGCCAACCCCTTCACCACATCCCTCAGTCTCTGATCCCGCAACTCACTCACCGACGCCACCGCCGCTGCATAACTACTCACCACCAGCGGCACAAACAGCATGCCGACACTCACATACGCCATTCCCCTTGTCGCATGTAATATATTTGCTTTCCCCTCCCTGCTCACATTCGCTAATATCTCTTTCCCATTCACGCGCATTTTTTCGCCGTCCCAGAACCCCGTGCCGAGTTCATCGCTGATGATTTTCCCGTATAAAGGCCAGCGGAAGTCTTTTCGTGTAGCGTAGGTGCGGTATAAAGCGATTCCTATGCCTAAGGGGGGGCCTAGGGAGGCGATTTGGGCGGCGCGAGCGGAGTGGTGGGCTAGGGCGGCGGATTCGGAGGGGGTGAGGGGGCGGGAGAGTTGGTGGGAGATGAGTTGGAGGCGGTTTTGGATGGAGAGAGTGAGTTTGGTGGGGGTGTAGCCGGTTAGGGGGCCGAGGAGGGGGAGGGGACGGGGGAGGGAGGTGGTGTCGAAGGGGGGGGTGGAGGGGGTGGAGTACGGGTCTGGGGATGAGTCGGGGGGGGAGTAGGTGTCTGACATTGTTGGATTAGGGGAGAGTATGGGTTATTATTGTATGAGCATGGTTTTCGAGAGGTTCAATGGGGCCTATGGAGCCTCAATTGGTGGTGGTGCTTGGTGGGTAATGCTCTGGTGACGCACGAGATCAGAAATGTGATGTATTATTTGCATAATTTAGCGTGATTTATACACAAATATACACGACGACCAAAGAGCCTTTCCCCTTCCTCTTCTACTTCTAGGTGCCAATCTGAGCAGGGCGCTCTGAGAGATAGGTCTACAATATGACTGGTACTTCTTGTGACATTCTACCACCAAATGTGGAAGATTGACCCTCAATTCCGGAGGCCCCCCTATGCCCGTCTCAATAGAGACGAAAGTTACTTTTCTACCGGCTTGATCTCTAGAGACTAAATCTCTTATAGAATTTCTTTCTCTAGGCACAATATTCAGTCGGCTGAATTACCCTTCATCAAGTTGGGCATTGGGGACTCAATCTGAGTATGTTCATATCAATTTCTTTCAATACTCCTAAACCAGATATTACCCAAACGAGTCTCACAGAAGATTGGTCCAATAATAAGAGAAATCACCTAGACGATAGCTGAAAACCAATTTCTCACAAACAAGCATAGTGACGAGTGCAGTACGCTCACTAGCATTTGCACACTCTGTCTTTCACTCAGGATCATCCACAATCAGATCCGGTCCCGAGTCCGGATGTCCCAAACCCAAGTATTGATTGCTCACAGCCTCCTTCAGCACCTTATAACCCCTAAAAGCCTTCCCGCTCGCACCCATTGGATCAATTTGAGCAGTGCGATTCCCTTCTCCATGTAACACCGCGACTTGCGTATTCGGAAACTCCGCCTTATCAACTACGGTTCCGCCAAGGGCCACAAATTCCCATGACAACCCTTCAGTCTCATCCCGTAGTAGCTGCTCTACAAACCTCGGCTTAAGCTCCCCTGGAAAGGCTGGGATTGGCAATTGAGGCACGTCCGGTGCGCCTGCGCCAGCTTCAAAGGGAGCTCTGTGGAGTTCTGCTGCTTTAGTTACGAGCGGAATCGTTAGTGGAATCTGCGCTTTGGACAGAACTTTGGCCTTGCTCTGAGCAGCACAGTTGCCGCATTTTGGTGTCCCATCCGCATTTTCAGTAGGACTGCTAAACGTGGAGACCATGCCTACAAAGTTCTTGCTCGTACTGAATGCACGCAGGTCATTCGGGGGTGGGCCGACGAAAAAGAGGATGCTGTAGGCAAGACCGTTAAGGGCGTAGCGGTCGTACACTATATTGATGATGTAGTCAGAGTATTTATCGTTGGAATCCAAATATCCGGCCACGTTCTTGAGGAAGTTGCTGGGGGGCGGGTAAAGCTTGTTGACAGTGGTTCGGAGGTCAGCAAGGTATTGAGGAGAGCCCTCAACAACACCAGCTTGAGGCACAAGGATATCGTACTGGTAACCCAGTTTCTTCCAGTATCTGGCCATATCAGAGTCCCAGCAATTCTTATTCGTATCGTAATGGAAAGGTAGCAAAGGATCCGAAGGCAGGGGATCGGGTGGGTTCGGGGGGTTCGGGGGTTCTGGTTGAGGCGGATTCGGATTATCGAACCAATTGTCATTGAAACTTTGCCAGATTGCAAATAGGCGATCTATATTGCTGTGCCAGTTTCAGTTCATGCTCACATTTCTAAAGCATTGGAATTTGCAGACCAATGATGAAGCCAGAAGATTGGATCGAAGGCTGCAACGGGTACATCAGACATGTGGCCTAGGCCAAGTCCTAAATAGCCAATGTGTTGGTCGATATCCGATTTCGACATGAACTGACCTCCTGTCATGTTCTAGTCAAGATGAGCGAAATCTACAAGATAATGAGATGGGGAGGTCCCTGAAAGAATACTCACATGCACAACGTTGTGGATATATTCGATAGACGTGTAATTAGAGTTCAGCTTCGGCTGATTCCATTTTGTTGAAGCGAAATACTCGAAAGAACTAAAGTAGCCGGGCGACAACATGCGGCTAACTGCATTGTTGAGAGAGGAATTGTCGTTTATGTCCCAATACCATCCAATCTTTTGTAGGCCTAAATTCGCTCCCTGCCAGTTATTGATTCCCGCAACCCACGTTGGTGGAAGCAGTTCGATAATCTCGTCTGTGATACCGTATCGGCTAGTGCCAACACAATCATTCCACTGTAATTTGTTAGCAACATCTTCAAGCTTGCGATTTCACTTACTGGAAGTGTGTTGTATTTGGGTGACCGAGGCGGGGTCAATCCCACATTGGGATCATGAGCCTGGATAGCATTGTCTCCCATGGACGGGTCACCCATCGGAACTGGGAATCCTCCAGCATCCTTTTTGGGATTCGTAAATTTCGTTAGTGGGTTTGTGATGGTCTGAGTTTTGCCGTATGGCATTGAAATTGTGATATTTTCATAAGTGCAGACTTGTGGCACGCCGAAATCATTGATATACGGCTGAGGGATCGCCCAGTCCCAGTAAGGGAGACGCCATTGGTTCGCAGCTGTACGCCACATCTGCTCCTCGTCCGACGACAGTTCCCAAGTATCGATGATCGAGTTCATGGTCTCCCAAAGAGCTTGCTAAAAACACTTGTTATCGATTGCTGAAACCAAGGATAGGCAGTACCTCACTTCAAAAAGCAGCATGTAAGGTCGATGCCACAGCGGGAAGGTGACTCTATTGTGCGCGCAGTATCCAGGAAACATGTCCGAGGATACCGGCGGATTCTTGACGCCCGCTTCGCCATCCCATCCAACGAGAGGGTAACAATGGATTCCTTCGGCACTCAGCGCACAATACTCGTCACTCTAGATACGCGTACGTACCGGCAACTTGGAAATACGACACGCGTTCAGTAACATCCATCTCCATGAACGCAGTCAAAGCTTGCATGAAGAGTGAGACTTGGTATCCTAAACCATCCCCATACCAGGAAGTGATTTCCTGGCGAGTAGGAATCGGCTGCGTTGGCCCAACAGGAATGCCAATGATGGGGTAGGTCGCCATGGTAGTTGCGGTGGGGAGAAAGTTGTAAATATGTTAATACGAAGGGATAGATATCTCGACGGGAGGCACAAGAAGGCTTTATTTATATGCATTTCTCTTTAACTAATGTCACCCTGCAGAGGGAAGCATGAGGCTTCCCACCGTACTCGAATTAATGGGGATAGACGTCAGGCGGAAAACAGCTCCACCAGTTGCAGAATTGGATTTGCAGCAGCGATTGACGTTTTTGGTTTGGCTTTGGCATTGCACCTGTCATATTGACAGAACCTAGATGTCCGTCGCAACTGGTGCGTTGATCACTTCGCCAATTCGCAACTGTCTTGTCCACGAGGATGTTTTCGGCCACGTTCTAGACAATTTTTCAGCCAGCCACAGAGCGTCCGATATCAGAATATCAGAGTTAGCGCAGAAACCGGCGGTGATTTGCCTTCTCGACTCGCTGTCGCAGGAGGATTCTTACCGCATCGGCGTTAGAGTTATCACAAATTGTTCCGCGCTGCAGCTTTTCAGCTTGCCAGATGCAGCGCCACATCGTAGATCGGAAGACGAGCACCGCAAACACTGCCCGGAAGACGAGTTTGGCAGACTTAGAGGGCTGCAAAGCCGTTGGAGACGACTGGAAGCAGTCAGAGCTACGGTGGCACTGAGCTGGAAATAGTCCTGCGCCTGTTCTCATCTTGGTTCTGTCTCTACAGTCCCTCCTTCAATAATCAGAATGAATACTTGTTGCTATCCGTGTAGACAACTTTCGTCACATCCGCTACTGCAATCTCAGACTGATAATAGTAAGTATATAGAAGGCAGCAGCACGTAAATACGTAGCTCCCAGAGGGTTAAGGTACCTGGGCGTGAGTAGCGCCTGGGCGGAGCGGCGGGAGCTGACTAAGTGGATGCGAAGGAGATGCGGACAATGATACGCGTTTATGCACGCGTTATGAAGGTGATGTTCAACACTCAAACCATGCCACTTTAGATGTGTCACTTACCTAGCTACCTACAGTGTTGACGACTCCTGTAGCGCAAGGATGTAAAGCCACATAACTCACGGCTGTCTATCCCCAAAGATTACATCGCTCTAGAAGTGGGATCTCAACATTATGCCTGGACTTACTTGTATGTATTCCATTCTAACACTATTGCTGCCTCTTGTTGCATATTGTAGGATAGATCTGACATTATATTTAGCCGCCGATACCATACGCATCCTTGTGGCCACAGATAATCATGTGGGCTATGCCGAGCGAGATGCCGAACGCGGCGATGACAGTTGGAAGAGTTTCCACGAAGTGATGAGCTTAGCTAAAGAGAAGGATGTCGACATGGTGCTATTGGCTGGAGACCTCTTCCATGATAATAAGCCTTCAAGAAAGTCGATGTACAATGTTATGAGATCCCTACGAATGAATTGTTATGGAGACAAGCCTTGCGAGCTGGAGATGCTGAGCGATGGGAGTGATGTGTTCCAAGGGTATGTTAGATCATATTGAGTGACTGCTGGCTGAAGGGAGATTACAGAACCTTTTTTGACCACGTCAACTATGAAGACCCGGACATCAACGTCGCCATTCCCGTTTTCTCTATACACGGCAATCATGATGATCCATCAGGAGTGGGTCGATTGCACCTAGAAGAGGTGGGAAGATGATGGCTCACGTTTGTTAGGAAGGTCATTTGGCAGCTTTGGATCTGCTCCAAGCAGCCGGACTTGTCAATTACTACGGCCGGACTCCTGAATCCGACAATGTCCAAATCAAGCCGGTACTTCTACAAAAAGGAAACACGAAGCTTGCATTGTACGGCATGAGTAATGTGAGAGATGAGCGGCTTTTCAGGACGTTCAGGGATGGTAACGTCAAATTCTACCAGCCGGGCACGCAGAAGCAGGATTGGTTCAATCTTATGAGCGTTCACCAGAACCAGTGAGTCTCGCGTATACTCCTAAGGAGTTTCCTACCTAACGCCACTCAGCCATGCCTTTACCGAAACTGGCTATCTGCCAGAAAACTTCCTCCCCGATTTCCTAGATCTGGTCATATGGGGACACGAGCACGAATGTCTAATTGATCCCAAGTACAATCCGGAAATGAATTTCTCTGTGATGCAGCCAGGATCATCAGTCGCCACATCTCTCATGCCCGGAGAAGCAGTTCCCAAGCATGTCGCAGTACTCAGTATTACAGGCAGAGAATATAATGTTGAACCTATTAGATTAAAGACTGTCAGACCGTTCGTCATGAGGGAAATTGTCCTTGCTGAAGAGAAGGGAGCTGTGAAATTGGCGAAGAAAGCAAACAACCGTACAGAGCTGACACGATTCTTGGAAGGCATAGTCAACGAAATGATTGAGCAAGCCAACCAGGAGTGGGAAGAGGCGCAGGGGGATGAGGAACTAGATGAGGACCAAGCACGACCTAAACCTTTGATCCGACTTCGGGTGGAGTATACACCTCCTGAAGGTGGCAACTTCGACTGCGAGAACCCACAACGATTCTCCAATCGATTCGTTGGAAAAGTTGCAAACGTGAACGATGTGGTGCAATTCCATAGGAAGAAAGCAGGAGCCACGAAGAGAACACAGAACGGCGCAGATATGCCAGAGGAAGCTACGCTGGCATCGCTTGCTATCGACTCAGTGAAAGTGGAGAAGCTCGTGCGGGAATTTCTTACCGCACAGTCGCTGACCATCCTGCCTCAGAACTCGTTTGGTGACGCGGTCAGCCAGTTCGTCGACAAGGACGATAAGCATGCGATGGAACTATTCGTTTCAGAGAACCTGATCAAGCAAGTCGAGTCATTGATGAAGATGGATAATGTTGACGAAGATAATATCAGAGAGGCTATGGAGGAGGAAAAGTCCCATCTCGAACAACTATTTGCCTCCGGACATTTGGCGAAAATCAAGAAGGCTAAGCGGAAGCCTCGACCTGATGATTGGGATTCCGATCTGAACGGTGAATGGGAACAGCAACCAGCTGCAATCATCAGATCAGATCTCGAGGACGAAGAGGACTCCGATGCCTCGCGACCAGTGAGCAAAACTAAAACCAATGGAAGAGCTAAAGCGGCTCCAAAGAAAATCGCTGCACCGGCAAGGAAGCCAGCAGCTCCATCAAAGAATCCAAGGGGCAAGAAAAAGATTGTTGAATCCGAGAGTGAAGAAGAGGAGGAAGAAGACGTGGTCATGATAGACCCAGATGAGGACGAGAGCCAGCTGTTTGTGGAACAAGCACCACCTACAAGAGGATCAAAGAAATCAGCACCAGAAAAGGCGCCTGCACCAAAACGGGCACCTGCTAGAGCGGCTGCAAGCAAAATCAAACAATCCCAACTGAACTTTTCTCAACCTGCTACTCAGTCAAGGGGGAAGAGTAAGAAGGCTCAAGAGATTAGCGATGATGATATATCAGATGATGACGATGCCTTCGAGCCAGCTCCATCATCACGACCTACGAGAAGTAGACGGTGAAGCATGATCTATCCTATGGACGGTAAGTGAACTCGCTTCTACACAGTGCATTCTGAATTGCAGATATTGCTTGCTACAGCGCGGCGCTGGGGGAGAATGCAGTATCTACGAGTATTGCCTGCTCTTGAGTGTCTAATGTCTTACGAGCTTGTGAAACATTTACTCATAGCTTTGGAACACCATGTGAATCGAGATCCCTATTATTTCAAATATTGTATTTTGGACCCTCTTCTAACCATGTTTGTGTTGCTCTTGCAACCAGTAGCTTGTATGGACCGCCACGTTATCTCCACGGGCTCGAGGACGATCGCAGAGGCTTCTGGTAGCTGCTCGAGGCCGAAGGACCGACAGGTATTGTTGGGAGCTAAAGACGACAGGCAAAGACCATCAAGGGTCTGACGCCTCCTACCAGCCTTGCTTTAGGTTCCGTTTTAGTGGAATCCGGGGTTGCGACAAGGCTTCCGTTGATGCGAACGCTTTTTCTATTTCCATGGTGTCGATTTCGTACAATTAATAAGCGAAGAACCTTCACCCGCTCCCCGGTTGTTGTAGCCCTGGGCACACTCCGTTTACGGTGTGACAGATGCACTTCTTAGGCAGGGCGATCTTTCGTTGCATGATCTACGCTGCAGAGCGAGCGCATTGTGCAGGTTGTTGGGCAGCTGCAGCACAGGAATAACATTTCCCCATTGCTAAGCTGTCTCGATTGGGAGGCAGAATGTATATTTCTTTGGACTTCGTTCAACAGCCACCATGCAGGTCAGGAATGATCTAGATCTCTACAGACCTTTATGAGCTGGATCTGCGGGAGCGACGACGCGGATGAATGTCCGGCTATACCGATTCTAGCAGGTCTGAGTGAGGGGTTGACCCCTCCCTGCGTTTTTGCCTCTTTGTCGACCGCTGTGAATGGGTATCACGTTTCATATCCGGGCGGGGATGACGCAGGAAAAGACTGGGCGATGGGCAATTGCGGAGAGTTTGATCTTTTTGTCAGTGGGGACACAAGTAATTAGGCCAATACAGGCTGTCTAAACTTCCACTACCGCGGCTTTCTTCTAATCATATTAAACCCGTATTCTACCCACATTCAATTTCTTTACTTCATTCTAACTCACATCTCACATACTCCCTGTTTAATCACATTGACCCATTGAATCCACCACAAAGCCAATACTCCTCGAATATCTACACGCATCGTTCAAACAACATGTCTAATCACCCTCTTTCCGTAACGCTAGAGACGCCTCAAACAGGCAAATATGAGCAACCCACAGGACTGTGAGTCTAACACCTTCTAAAGAGTGCTGGTGAAGCGGAGTGCCCGCTGGGTGCCCGCTGCATGCTCGCGGGCGGCTTTGGGCCTCCAATCGTCACTTTTACCCCGCATCTGGTCGTCCCGCAACCCCACCTGGAAGAACACCATGCTGACAGCAACACCACCAGGTTCATTAACAACGAATTCGTGAAAGGCGTTGATGGCAAGACTTTCGAGACCATCAACCCCTCGACTGAGAAGGTCATTGGGGCCGTACACGAAGCTACAGAGAAGGATGTCGACATTGCCGTTTCAGTTGCCCGCAAGACCTTCGAGACCACATGGCGACAAGTCACACCCGACCAGCGAGGTCGATATCTAGTGAATCTGGCAGATCTCTTCGAGAAGCACCTTGACCAACTAGCGGCCATTGAATCATTGGACAATGGCAAGGCCTTCAGCATGGCCAAGGTCGATGTTGGCATGTGCGCAGGTTGTCTGAGATACTACGGTGGCTGGGCAGACAAGATTGAGGGCAAAGTCATCGACACAAACCCCGATACTTTCTCCTATACCAAGCAAGAACCAGTGAGTGCAGTTTAATGGAAACTACAATGTCTTCTTGGCTAATCATACACAGATTGGTGTCTGCGGCCAGATCATTCCATGGAACTTCCCTCTGCTCATGTGGGCATGGAAGATTGGTCCTGCTATTGCCTGCGGTAACACAATTGTCCTCAAGACCGCTGAACAAACCCCGCTCAGCGGTCTCTTCGCCGCTAAACTCGTCAAGGAGGCGGGCTTCCCTCCGGGCGTTATCAACATCCTCTCTGGCTTCGGCAAGACCGCCGGTGCTGCCATCTCCTCGCACATGGATATTGACAAGGTTGCTTTCACCGGTAGCACAGTCGTTGGCCGTCAAATTATGAAGGCTGCCGCTGGTTCGAATCTGAAGAAAGTTACGCTTGAGCTTGGTGGCAAGAGTCCCAACATTATCTTCAACGATGCGAACATCGAAAATGCTATCTCATGGGTCAACTTTGGTATTTTCTTTAACCACGGCCAGTGCTGCTGCGCCGGCTCCAGGATCTACGTGCAAGAAGGAATCTATGACAAGTTTGTCGAGGCATTCAAGAAGAGGGCACAAGCCAACAAAGTTGGCGACCCATTTGCTGCCGACACATTCCAAGGTCCTCAGGTGTCCCAGCTACAATACGATCGTATTATGGGGTAAGCTTGACTCTTTAAAAACCGAGTATGGAAACTCATTCACTAAAACTTCTTTAGCTACATTGACGCCGGCAAGAAAGAGGGCGCCAAAGTCGAAATCGGCGGTGAGCGTCACGGCAAGGAAGGTTACTTCATCCAACCAACCATCTTCTCCAACGTCAGCGAAGACATGAAGATCATGCAAGAAGAGATCTTCGGCCCCGTCTGCTCCATCGCTAAATTCAAGACCGAGGAGGACGCCATCCGTCTCGGAAACGCCACCACCTACGGTCTCGCCTCCGCTGTCCACACCTCAAACCTCAACACCGCTATCCGTGTCTCCAACGCTCTCCGCGCCGGTACCGTCTGGGTCAACCAATACAATATGCTGCATCACACCCTGCCCTTCGGTGGGTTCAAGGAGAGCGGTATTGGTCGTGAGTTGGGTGAGGCTGCATTGGCGAATTATACTCAGACGAAGACGGTGTCGATTCGTCTGGGTGATGCTCTCTTCGGTTAAATAAAGCTAAGGGTGTTTTTTGGAGGGAGTGGGGGAAAAGATTGCTTGCTTGACGAGGACACGGCTGCTAGGTGGGCGCTATTGAATTGTGTATGTATGTAGTCAGCAGAATCGATTATCCCAAAATGTACATTGTTCGTCAACGTGTCTGCTTTCAACAATGGACTTGGTTAAAATTGTAGTATGACCGTCGCCCTCCTTTGCATGCGTGACATGATGGTAGTGTTATGGTGTTGTGTACGGATGGCTGCTTCGAGGCCGTTAAAGGAGGGAGGTGTAGGATAAGTGTTGTGGCAAGTAACAGCAGGCTTGGTGTTGACGGGCTCTGAGGAGCCGTGCATCTCAGACGTTGAGATATGGTGTTGACGGTGGTATTAAGCGTTAAGCATGGAGGCTATAGAGGATAAAAGTTATGGCAAGCAAGCTGGTAAAACCAGTCTGGAGGTAGAAAGCAAGCTTGGTGTTGACAGGCTCTGAGGTGTCGTGCATTCCGTTGCTCTTTTGTATCTTAGACGATGTGGGGTATGGTGTTGACGGTGATAGCGAGTGTTAGGCGTGTGACTATGGAGGATAAACGTTATGGGAGCTTCGAGGTTAATAGTAAGCTTGGTGTTGAGAGGCTTCGAGCCCCGGTGCAACGGCGAGGTGTGGTGTTGACAGTGGTATCGAGTGTTAGGTATGGGTCATGGAGGGCAAAGCCGAAATATTAACGCATAGTATGGAGACCATGTAATCAGTCTGGTCACAAGCAAGACGAAGCACCAGTAGTAGAAAAGTCTTCCATTGTGTCTTCCATTGTATCTCCCTATCAACTATGCTACCCACAACCCACCCCATCCCACCACTCCCTTCTCCCCACGCCGCCACCAAAAAACCCAGATATGCAGTGCAGTGTAGTATTAAGGAAGCCTGTCAGACCACCATCACCACCCGCCCCGCCCAGCCGGCCGAAACCAGACGCCAGACAGGGTCGAGATCATCGCTTTTGAACATCCCTCAAAGTGCAACAACAACGCCCGAGAGCGCGTGTATGCAGCGGGAGTCATATGAATGCATCACTCTTGGGCAAGGCGAGGTTATTGAGTCATCAGCCAGGTTGGAGATTCTGTGGCTCGTTTGAGCGAACAGTGAGAGATGTATACTATAGAATTGATTCTATGAACTGTTTTGGTGGAGTTCTTGGTTAGCACAGGCGTATTGCAAATGGTGGTGTGGTGATAGGGACGGTATGGGGGGGGATGAACGTACGTATAATCGTATGAAGAAGAAAAGAGAGGGAAGGAGGGTGAAAGAGATTTTATGCGTGTGGTGGACGCTAGAGCGGGAGCTAGGACGGATTGGGGGTTACGGCTGTGACCCGGCGTTGGATTAGTAATCGGCCTTCTGGCTTCGACGGAGAAGTTGCGATGTAGGTCCGCAGCAGATTGTGAGCTTCATTAGAAACAATGTCTGGTCAAGCCGTCGATACTAAGTCATCTGTGCATCTTGCTGTAGACTTTGGGAAGATGCCATCTAAAAGAGGTGGACCGATTGCGGTCGAAAACGTAAGACTGGCTTTCTGTTAAGGCCTCACAATCAAATTGAGCATGCCGGTGGCAAGCAATCATAATGGACCAGTATTAATTTCTACATTGATCAAAAAATAACAGCTTGGTTGTGTGCTTATATTAGTCCTCCAATTTTTAATAAATTGTCGTTCAGGAATAAAGCACAAAGTAGCGAGGCGCTTTGCTGAAATGTGGCAGCTGATAGCTATTCTGTCAATACGGGCTGAAGCGATGTGTGGCTTGCATAAGCCAAGCTTGGGCATACACAAATCAGCCTGAGCAAAAGTCTCTGCACTGCCTCCCTCTCTAATGGCTAAAAGAAATTCAATCCTCTTAATGTTGCATATCCAGGATCTGTTCTCATGGCCCCGACTGCACCAATCTTGTTCTTCTAAAGCCAGCTGACGGAACATGGAACCATTATCCGTCACCGCCAGTGTTGTGGCGGTTCTGGGAGCTGCTCGCCGTCTTTCGAAAGGTGTAGGCCTGCTGAAAGCTGCGGAAAGTGCGCCTGAGAGCCTAGATGATCTCCTGTTGCACTTGTCAGGCATTGAGGAAGTTCTACAAGCAATACAGGATGTTTCTACCGAGCCAAGCACAGTCTCGCCGGGTCTTAGCAGAGTCCTCGGTAGGACAAAAGCAAAATTCGTTGAGATGGAGTCCCTGATTCAATATACCTTGACCGAGGCTGGCGAAAGTAGCAAAGTTGATCGCTGGCAATGGCTCAGGAAAAGGGATGAGGTCGAGAAGCTGCGAAGACAGTTGGATGCTCTTCGGAATGATTTGACAGCACTGATAAGTACACAGAATCTGTAAGTTTGTCAACCCATCTTGGGATCGCGGAGCAGTGTTGGCATAGCGAACAACTATCATAGATTGGACATGGGCAGAGAGAATCCTGTCTGAACTTTCACGTTGAGATACATGGGGCTTCGAAAGCGTCTCAGCGATGAATTCAGCTCAGCTCATGTGCTTATCATACTTGATGCGACCTCATGGAAATGTGTCGTTTGACCGGACCTTTTGGGTGCTGTTTCAGGAGGTCGCGCGTTGCATGAATCCGAAGATGTCCCAAGAGGTATATTGAACTGACTATTCCTCTCATGATAGTGCGACCTTACAGTGGGTCTCCATACACACACGGGAGTCTTGGGCCGTACAGCAGCGACACAACCATTCACTCACGGAAAGATTGGCACGTTCTGAGGCGTTCTTCGCTTTCCTATGCGACAAGATCGAAGAGTCGTCAGCAACCCAGCGAGAATTAAATCGTTTGCTAGGTGAATTCCGCGTGACCCGGCTAAAGCCAGCGATCGATCAACAGGCGGTAGCATCACCTAGGACAAGGACGACGGTACCCAAGGATCCAGAGATGAGGCCTAGAATGAGAGCTAAGAGCGAAATTCAAATGCAAACCGTGCTACCGCTTAGGAAATGCTTCCAAGAATGCCCTTGTGTTTGCCATAAGTTCCGACGGTTTGAATTGCCATCCAAAACATCAGCGCTATTCGGTAGTGGCTCTATCGGATTTAGAGGCTTTCCATTTTGGAGAACAGGTTGCAATTATCGGCATTGCAAGCAGGACGTAGGACCTTTAATTGTGATCAATTATTTCCTTCCCACCTGGCTTTCTCGAACAATGCTCTATGCCTGGTTTACTTCTGCACCCCTTTGCCCCCCAGAATTTCTGATCAGGACGTACCAAGTGGTGCCTTACGATAACTTCTTGGTCAGTGCTGTAGTGAAGGGTGATTTACAAACTTTGCAAAATGCATTCGCTACCAGGAAATTCTCGCCTTATGTGCTATGCGAATCTGAGGGGGTACTATGTGCATCTGAAGGGGACACATTACTACATGTAGGTCAATCGCGCCATATGCTAGTAAGAGTTATTGACGCTGATGGTCTCAACTGAAAGCTGGCTGCTGTTTCGTATTCCAAGGAAGCCTCTGCCATATTGAGATTTCTGCTAAGCATCGGTCTGGACCCTGGATTAACTAATGCTAAGGGAATGTACGTAAGGCACAGGAATATTTCAAGAGCTTTTGCTGAAAGAGAGACAGTTCTGCTGCGGATTACTCCATTGATAAAGTTGCGGTTACTGATCCATATCAGCGCTTGTGTGCAAGACCGCTTGCACGAATTGATGCTTTCCCAGCTGAACATTTGGAAGACGCGTGTGAAAATAGAGGCTTCTCGGAGATCCATAAGATTGTTTGGGGTATCAGCTATGATGATCTGGATACAATAATACGAGTTTGTCCGAAGGCGTTGGATGGGGTAGATTCCTATGGCTACACACCGTTGGACTACGCCGTCCGATTTGCGAAAAGCAACCATGTCAGGGCCCTCCTCAGCCATGGAGCTGACATCGGAAGACGACCCCATGTCCTTTTTTGGAAAGCAGTTGAGTCTGGCGACTACGCTTCTATGCAACTCTTACTTGATCGAGCCCTCAGGCCCAATGATATGCTCCTGTCTCTACACGAGGACGATGATAGTGCCTTCCCATTTGGATACTTCCCGCTTTGGAACGAGCATTCTGTGGACTGGAAACCAGAAGTGGACAGGCTCCTAAACGACCACGGGTTTAACTTCAACATTTGGGGCTCCGATGGCGTTACGGCTCTCATGGATTGTTGTCGCAGGGATAGCTCTCGCTATGGGACCGAGCGAATGAAACTTTTGCTAGAGCAAGGTGTAGACCCTGAGATAACAGACAAGTACGGGCAGACAGCCATTCATCACGCGCTGTACAATGATAATGTACCTGCATTTGAGTTGCTGACAGAGTACGGGGCACGTCTTGATGCAAGGACGTCCAAAGGTGAGACCGTCTTACACATGGCAATCCAACGGACCAGAAGAGTGGACATGGTATATTCGTTGTTTAAGGCAGGCATTATGCAGCTCGACTTAGATGCGCGACGATATGGGAAAACCGCATTCAACGTCTTAAGGCTTAGAGCAGCCGAGACAAACGCTTGGTACTGGGCATTCTCTCCCAGCTTCAGGTTTAAACCGGTGAAATTCGAGATCGGAGACCACGTTCGGATCATCCGGGCATTCGAAGCACTATTTCAAGAAATTCAGGAGCACCAAGGTGTACCCCTCAAGGATAGATACCCAGCCTTGCACATCGCCGTACTCCATGAAATGAAAGCTGTGTAGCGGTCGAAGACACTATCCGACTTCGTCCGATCATGTTATCTACGAAGCATCAGACGAGGATGACATTCCCACGAATCACGACTCCGACGAGCCTATCTGTGCTCCACTAGGCGCATGGGCTGAATCAGTATGTCGATTTTCCCGAGCTTGTGTTCATTCTCGTGATTTGACCTGTTCTCGGCCAATGCCACAAGTACGAGGATCTATCAAGCAATCGAGCATTCATCTTTCTTCCACGGCCAGCAATAGATCACTTCCAAGCTCTGATTTCGTTGTCAAATCTCTCGTTGCCATAGACTATCTGCTCTGCCAGAGGGGCAGTAGAGGGAGCAATGTATCTCATATCAATTCAAGAATTGTTATATCTGACGACACCTTTTTTTCGTAGCTGCTATTTTGGGTGCAAGAAGCCGCACGCACGTACTATACATTACACAAAACAATCACCTTATCTATCTGAACCTCGCATATTGAAACCCCACCTCCATAAGGCAACGCTCCCTCCCAAACACCACACGCTATGCATATCCATACCCTCATATTATCACGAAAACCTCCCTACAATACCTACCTCCTCCTCCCTTGCTCCTTCCTAGCCCTCTCAACCAACCTCACAGCCTCATCCGCAACATCCTCACCAATCCTCCAACTCCGCAACACAACCCCCTTCTCCTCAAAAATCTCCTTCGCTCGTTGCCACCTCCGCAACCACATCTCCTCTTTCTTACTAAGTATAGGCTCGCCTCCACTCGCGTCGTCGGAGCTGCTATTGCCATCATTATTGTTGTGGCCACCACTCCAGCCATTGCTGAGACGATTGCTGGCGTATTGGGCTGCTGCTGCTGGGTAAGATGAGATGTTCCTGCGTGGTGGGACGGGTGGGGGCTGGCGCGTGGTGGGGGGTTTCGAGGGATCGGAGGTCGGTGGTTGTTGTTGAGGTTGGGAAGTTGGGCTTGAGCTGGGGTAGAGAGAGGGGAGGGCGTTGTATGCTGAGGCGACCCTGTTGCGGACGGCTGCACGGTAGGATTGGCGCTCGAGGGAGGTGGCTCGGCTGCCTGGTGGGGAGGCGTTTTGCGTTTGAGAGAGGGGAGAGGGTTCGCTTGGGAGGTTGGGCTGTTCTTGGGTGTTGGAGTATTGGCGAGGTTTTGGAGGAGGGGGTGGAGCGGGCTTCCGTATAGAGCTGGTGGTGGATGGGGAGGATGAGATATGCTCGCCGGATAGTGAGCGTAATGCTTGTGGTTTTGAAGGGCGAGGAGGTAGTGATTTGATTGAGATTGTAGACATCTTTCTTTCTGCTTCAAGCATTTCAGGGTCTGTCAATGAGCGATGGACGCCAGGTATGGGCTCGTCATCGAAGTCGATCAGTGTTCCCATGATGGGCCCATTCTCCTCTTTGCTGAAGGTACTGGCGGACCGGCTTGGTTGCCTTGGTGGAAGTGGTGGCGGCTTTTCCTCTAGCTTTGTAGACCGCCTTATAGGCGATATGCTCTTGTTGTCCCTACTTCGCCCTCGCAAAGGCGATCGTGAACCGCGAGGCCCTATTGCAGAATCGAAAAAGCTCGGTTGTCTGGTCGTGGTAACATCTCGAATAAAAACTCCAAGAATCCGGCCTGGGTTTGCAAGCATAATGTCTGTGTATAGCTCAAGATCTGCCTCTCCGCTATCCCCTACTAAGATGAAATTCCTTTCAGGGAAGTCTGCTAAGATCCTGTCCAGGGTCCCCTTTTTACGCTCAGCAACCGGCTCAAAGATCCCCTGCAGCATGCCTGTATATTGTTTCAGATGAAAGGAGCCTTTGGGTAATCCGGCGGAAGCAAAAAAACTAGTGAGCACAGGATACAGTTGCCAGGGCGAATTAGACACATAGTGGAAGGTTACCCCTAAATCAGCCATTGTGGTATACCACTCCTTAACTCCGTCAATGGTTAGATCTGCAACATCACGAATGAAGGCGTTACGGAAGATCTCTCTTGCACCATTGCCTATCCCGGAGTGTTTGATGGTGTCGTCAATGTCACTGATCATACTAATACCACTGGGCTCCGTAATTCGAACCTCTTCAGTAGCGGATAGCTTGTCAGAAGCGAGAACGCGCACATGTGTGGGAATAAAATCCAAGGGAGCACGGAGATTGAAATGGCCAGAATCGTTCGTGTAGATCGTACGAGACCTGGATACATCATCGTTGTAGAAAAAGACCGTAAGGCCTGTATTGACAAGAGGCGTTGTCAGGAACGGCTTCAGCCTAGCCATGAGGTGTGAATTGGCAACGGCGATTTCTGCAGAAGTCATCTCTGATGGTTGGGTCCAAGACACTCGCTTGGAAAGTGGTTTGATATCACGATCATTCTGCGCTGTACGGAAGGAGCTGGTGGAGACGGGACGAGATAATCGACCGCCACGGGATTCTCGTCTGTCCGGTGACGACGTTCGACTTTGCTCAGGCGAGCTGTAGAGACTGGACTGACCAGCATCACGACTTGGTGACTCACTGTAGCCGCCTTGCCATGCAATGTCTGCTTCGCCTTGACCTTTTCTCGCAATCGATTCCGCTTCTTTCGTCACTTGCTCCTCTTCATACCTTTGTTGAGGTTGAGGACTAGATGCTCGGCTGCTGGAGGGTGCAGGTATGCCACTAAGCTGCCGGGCAATGCCAACTAGCAGTCTATTCTTGCGTGTCATCTGGCCTTTATGGGGAGAGTATATCCATCCCCTAACGTCCACATCCACTACTGAATTTTCTTCTTCATATGCCTCCCATTTCCTTTTCCAATACTCCGCGTCTCCTGTACCCTGTTTACTACGGATGTCCTGCGATGCTCCAGGAATCTCATAACGCCACGAATTCCGGGGTTGGTGGCGTCTTGCATAGCTTGGGAAAAGCACCATTTCTTCATCACCGTTGCGAACCACAGAAACATCTGGAAAGGCCCCGGGGATGGTGGACTCGTCGTCATCTGCTGCGTCTCTCTGCCCCCCTATTCCGTAGGCTTGCTGGTAGGATTGTCGAAGCTCATTAGCGGCTTTGAGGTAGCCCGCAAGCTTCCTCCGCCGGGCACCTCTTTCCGGTGCTGCTGTGTAGCCATTATTGCTATCCATGATAGCGGCTTTCACTGAAGAGTTTGCATTCCCATGCCGGAAAGTAGCAAAAAGTTTTCTTCGTCCTCCAAGTCGCTGTATTATAGTTTTGCCCGCTGCCTTCCGCTGATGAATCCTAGCCTGGCGCCTAACAATAAAGCGGTAGATACGTGACTGAGCTCGCTGTTTGAAGTAAGGGAGAGTGTCGTGCCTGAATGCGTATAATCGTGCTCGTGCTCGCTGGCGTGTGCGAGGGAATAGATATCTGAAGAGTGAGAATCTATTCTTTAGTCGAGGCAAAGCTCGCGCACGAGACAATGGAGGAGCCAGCTTAGGGTAGGTCTTTGCGCAGGCAGCGAGATGTTCAGCCTTGGGTATTGTCCGTTCGACCCCAGGCCCCTCCGAATCTAATAGCTGATGCCTCCGACTTGAAGGTCATGGTATTCGCGGTCGTAGAAGCCTCCGATAGCAACAGTTGCAAAGATGCTCGTTGTCGTGTCAGGAGTATAGCATGGTGCAGGTGAGGTCATTGGTGGGCTACTTGTAACCCTAGCTCCGAACCTGGTAAATGTATTGACGACGTAAACCAAATTATGCTCTCAATCTGATTCAAAATCTTATGCACATGACTGACCAAGTCTCTCCGAAAAGGGCCTGGCATGGGGCGGAGACGTGTCTGCCCCCTCTCGAGAAGAGCAAGGCTCTTGTCACTGAGGGTGTATACCAACGCTAGCCAGCTCAGCCACAGGGGATAGCCTTGTCCCACATGATGGGATATGAGCTTTCTTTTGAATACTTAGGCCTGCACTACTCAATATAATTCACGCATGTCTAGTGAGCTTCATTCTGACAGGCTTGCTGAAGGTGCGGCATCGCCTTTTGCCAGAATGCCTAGCCCTGATAGCAGGTACCTCTCCAATAAATCATTCTAGGAGCGTTGGCTAACATCTACAAAGCATATTCTCGTCGAAACCTTTCATCTTTATCATACAAGGCAAGCAGTTATACGTACATGCCGCCTTAATTGCCGACTGCTCCGAGCCACTTGACCGCATGATCAATGGCCATCTATCAGAAGCGCAGCAAGGTTTTGCAATCCTCGAAGATGTGGACGAAGGAACCTTTGTTCGTTTCATTCGTTGGGCCTACAGCAAGGACTATCCAGCGCCCGAGCACGCGCTGGTAGAGAGTTGCAACGAAACAACCGAAACTTCGAAGGACGCTTGTGCTTTCGATGAGGACTTCGGGTGGGGTACATGGTCGACCAAAAAAGACAAGAAAAAGAAGAACACAGGCCAATCCTCTTCGCTGAAGGGAAGTTTGCGAGAGTCTTTCATTATGCAATACGATCTACTGAGCTCGGGTCATACCTTTGATCCCTCTATCCCTGGTCCCCGTGGTAATGTAGCTCCCGAAGAGGACTACACGGAAGTGTTCCTTGGACATGCACGCATGTACGTATTCGCGGAAAAGTACGACATCCAGCCCCTCAAGACGCTGGCTCTGCTGAAACTGCACCGGACTCTATCAATTTTCACGCTGTTTCCAGAACGGATTGGGGATATCATGACGTTGCTGAAGTACGTCTACGCGAACACAGCAGAGACTGTTGATGGCAACGAGGATATCCGCCCCATGTTGGCACACTATATTGGTACTGAAATGGAGACGCTCAGCAAAGACGGAGAGATCAAGGATATAATGCTCGATAACGGAGAGATGCTTGGGGATTTCCTAAAAATGTTTGCATCGAGGGTCTCATGCCAGTAATCGCTCTTTCTGTGCTTCTCGCTCATTGAAAGTTCGCTGCTGCACGATCAGAAGGCTTTCATTGACTACCATGCTCCACGTGTCAATGTACCATTGCCAATCGCACCTCACATCTTTCCTCTGCGTTCACGGCGCTATACCAGTTGATGATCAGGCAAGTATCCTGAACGAGCAACTCTTGAGAGGTTTCATGTACCGAGCGAGTGGAATAGCTTCCCAGAGCTGAAGGCGCCAGGCTCCGAAGACATGGGCGCAAAGACTGGAGCGGCAATGCATCAACGTATATGACAGTGAACAAAACCGAACTCTGAGCACAAAAGTCCTGTAAAGATCAACGTTCGGAGGAAGAAAGCTGTATATTACACTCCGAAGGTAAATATATTGATCCAGTGGTACATACCATCAACTATGTGCGGGTTCATCCTTCACTGCTCCCACTTTCGTCTTATGAAATCGTGCTCTTGCTCGTCATACCTGAGAACACGACCTGTGTGTGCATTGCTATCCCCACAATACACACATTTCGATACGCCGTCTGCGCTTTTGGGATTCAGCATCGAAGCGCGTGGGTGGTATGTATAGACAAAATATGAGTTTTCTTCCCAACCCACTTCTGATCTTGTCTTTCCTATCAGTGCGCTCAATAGATGTACTTTCCTACCCATCCCCATCCCCGTCTCCTCTCTCTTTTCTCCCCTGTCCGCCTAATCCCCACCACGCTCATCCCCCACTCACTCTATCCTCCCTCCTCACCACCATCACGTGCCACACACTCACCTACCGTCTCCCCTTCAAACCCGATGACGGAAAGCCTCCCCCCACCCAGACCACTACTTCCACCCCACTTCCTCCAATATAAATACGGCCCCCTTTACCCCAGAGCCCTACATGCATGCGTCGTTGATGTCACATTGATTGACAAGGCGAACAAAGAGTAGGGGACGTGGTGGCATGTGATTTTTGTGGCGTCGAGGCTGAATACGGCATATGTTTCGGGTAGAAGATCGTGTGGAGAGTTGGGGTTTTACATGGATTGGGGATCGCGTGAGGATCGATGTCCATTACGATATTGAGGGGGTTGGGAATGGGACGCTCTGGGGAGGCATGTGGTGGTGGATATATATCCATGCCGTTCGGATGAGAGGCTTGACGAGGTGTTTTGGTCACATGGTTTGAAGGGGATGGCCTGCTAGTCTCAGTGACACGGGGAGATCGCAGGTTATGAAAGTCGGACAGCAATTAGTGAGCGAGAAATGGGACAGCCAAATGAACAAGATGCTACTGGTACCGAAAAGAACGTTCTAGGATGACGAAGCATTGAGAAAGAAAGGCGAGAGAAACGCACAGAGTCAACCAGTACAGATGAAGGTCCGTAAAGTGCAATAACACGCGACCATACCAAAGGCGCCATGTATCTATGCATGTATCAAGGCCATCTCATCGTAACCCTAATGCCCAATGCCCGTATCCATGCCCACGTTCATCCCAATGCAAAGATATCCAGAACGATACATCGTCCATCTTGCTCTCAGACAGGAATACTAGCCTGTCTCCACCTCCTCCAAGCCCACACCCACAGAGCAATGGCGACCCAGGAGCTCGCCGCCATCGCCCAGAAAGTCGCCTCATAACATTTCAAACCATAGCACATCTGCTCTTCCTCCCCATCAGAACGAAGATGCGACGAATCCACCCCAGCCTGATACACTGCACTATATATCGCGCCCCAGATAGCTGCTCCGCCTGCTGGCACAACAGCTACTATTCCCCAATTCGTTCCGAAATTTTGAACCCCCCAAACGACGCTTATGATTATAGGGATGAGTGAGAATATGGCGCCGTAGCCTAGGCCGACGAGGGCGGAGACGGCGGGGAAAAGCGAGGGTGTCTGTTGGACGAGACCCGAGGCGAGTAAGAGCTGACCGAGGGAGAAGAGGAGGGTGGAAATTAGAAGGAAGATGAGGCGGGAAAAGGTGCATCTGCGAGCTTTGCTATCGTCTTTTGTGGGTGCAACGAGATCGGAGAGGGTGCCTGTTATCAGGCGAGCGATGGTTGAGGTTAGGGCCACAATCGAAACATGGGTCGCTGGAGAATTTGACGACGGGAGACTGGTTGATGTGGAGGGGTAAAGGGTGTGCACTATAGTGCCAAGATTGTTGATGAAGGCTTCTCCAGGGCCTGTCGTCAGGAAGAAGCCAGAGGCTAGGAGCCACATTGTTGGGTCGGTGAGGAAGATGCGGGTTTCGGTATTAAGGACCAGAGTTTTCTTCAGGGCAGAGGAGGAGGTGGGGCGTTCGAGGGGTCTACTTCCATGGAATGAGGATGTCGAGCGAGCGGGTGGGGAGAGAGTGCCGTAGCCGTTCGTATTCTCGGCATCGTGGAGGATAGAACGTTGGAAGAACGGACTATCTTCTAGGAGTCCGCTTCGTTCTAGCTCTTCGACTGCCTCATCGAGAAGTTCTTCCTCATTGACCACTTGCAAACCTACAGCTCCAATCAAACCCACAGTGAACAACAGTCCTGCCAGGAATAGGAAGTACCGAAACACGTCAACATCCCCTCTCACCCCATTTGCTTCTTGTTCGGAGAAAAGATGACTGCCGAGCTGGCTCTGCCACATCCCACTCAGCCCAAATGCCGCAATTGGGATTGCCAACGCTAATCCTTTATGCTTGCCTCTTCCAAAGTTTTTCGCACATGTAGTCACCGCACTCAGATACATACAAGACGTACCACTTCCTACTCCGATAAATGCTATCACCATAATTGCGAATGGCCATCCTCCCTCCGAATTCAGAGGCCCAGCATGGTAGGTCAACGCAGCTAACAGGTATCCTAGCCCAAAGAAAATTCCAGAGGCCAGTGAAAGCGGTCTTGGGTTGTACCTGTCACACAGATATCCGAATAGCGGTACAGGAAGATACATGGCCAGCTCCGCTGTCGTGCTCACTGCATTAACCTGGTATTGTGTATATCTTATATGTTTTAAGAAGAGCGGTCCATAGAGGGAATATGCTGTTATCGACCCAGCGCAAAGACAGCTCAATATGGCGCTGACGAAACTCGCATATTTAATGACCTGACGACGCATTTTCCGTCGGTCTCGCTCAATCACACCATCGACTATATTACTGAAGAAGGATCCATCATCACGGAGGAGACCCGACGGTTCAGACGTGGAGGAGTGGAAGGAGTCATGAAGGGCAGAGGGTTGCTTGCGATGGGCGTCGAAGTCCAGCTTGTCGATGCCGCCACCAGAGTTGACGCTCCGACTGGAGCTGCGCGAGGGCATAGTCGGTTTGCATTATCACTCTGTAAAGGCAATGGGGTATTCAAGTGATATGTATGTAGGCTGTAGGACTGAAAAGACGTGATGAGCGTCATCCCATGATCGGGCCACCTGCCTGCCTTGGAAGGAGGATTTATTACCGCACTAGCAAGGCAGCCGGTATCTTAAATCAAGTGTAATACCCGGGGGGATCTTCACTTTGTCTTTGCTCAGAATACTCATTATACATCTTCGTACTTGAGCTGGAGAATCGTAACCTGCATTACCTTTCAAAATATGTCAACTGATCCGTGACGCGTCGTTCGTTCTAAAGAGGCCCTGCGTTTTGATATTCGCCAAAGCTTTCCCTTCATAATTTGAGAACAAGCTAGCAAAGGTAAGGTAGGTACTGCCTATGGTACCTAGTTACCTAAGGCATGCACGCATATTTAGCTACCCAACCTCTTCTCCAAATTGCTCACGAGCGCCTCCACCACTCTCAGCAGGTTCAACCTCTCTCTTCACCATCCATGGTCGCTGGCATTGGCTGCGTGTCTTTTAAGCTTCTCGAGTCAGTATTTGGTATCTGCAATTTGCAGACATCAAGTCTACACGTCATGAAGCTGCATCTCCACTTCTGCTCAGACCAGCATGGATATGCTCTGACGCCGAAGATCAAAAAAGTTCTTATTGCCATTGCATCACATCAGATGTTTAGGGAAACTATCCCCGAGATCGCCTATGGTGCAGCCATCTATGATGAGAGATGCAGTGACGAAGGTTCCAACCGGAGTAAGTGGAGACCAGTATGGCCATTCCCAGACACCGAGCTTGTCGCAGGTTTGTGGGAATACAAATACCGTTGTCACCACTACTTACACCTTCAATCGTAAAGAGGCAAAACCAAACAGAGGACAACAACCCGCCACCACCTGACCTAGACGCCCTTGGTAGAGACGCGAAGTGGACCTATGCGGACTATGAACTTACTGAACTGCTGAGTAGCTGCTTACCAGCGGATGTCGTGTGCCTTCTGCAAGCACTAGTGTAGATGCCGATCGAACACCAGTCGACGATATCGGATAGCTGATGGGAGGATTCAGGCCGCTCACCAAAGGCAAAAGAGATCATCTGATATTGCACGCCGTTACCAACCACAAGATGTAGGCAAGTGTCAGTTCAGGGTATTTGGAACGAAGGTGTGTGGGCTGTGGCAGACAATCATCAAGCCACAAGTTTTGCCAAACTACGTTTGAGCTATTAAATCATTGTACCTCCGGTTGGTACCGTGGGTCCTTTGTGCTCGCACTAGCTGCATCAATCCCAAAGCTTGACCATCTGCGATTATTCAGCGTTGAAGCTGCATATGTGACAAGGGGCAGCGGTATTCTACAAGAAATCTTCAAATGTCTGAGTAGGACTTAGTGCACACTTGTAACGCGTTCCGAAGTTCTAACACATGTACATCTGGAGATTGTGAAACCTGCTATTCATGTTGCTTTGGCTGTCCAGACTGGAAGAAGACTCTGAGCAGTGGTAACATAGCCCTGGTTTGGGGTGCTGCTCAGCGTCTAAGCAGCCTTGCGTTGCGCTTTGTCTCAAGACCAATTCCAGAGCTAGCGAAAGTCCTAGGCTTAGCATTATGGATCACTCTTCGCAAGGTCTGCAGAGTTCCACGTTTGTCTATGAAGATATATTTCTATCATCCTTCTTTAGGCACTCGACCTCGCTGAGATCGCTATTGATCTGCGTTCTATAAGTCTATGATGGAGACAAGGGCGGGGAGAACTCCTGGGGCTCTGCACTACATTGTATAAGCTCGGTGCCATTTAGAGAACTATCTCATGACGGCTTGATACGACAAAACAAATGTCACCATGCTCACTCGTGGCCTGGACAACATGCTGCCGAGATTCATGAAATATTGGCAACCGGTGAAGCATCGATCGCTGAGGGGCTAGTTGCCGATTTTAACGACGAGAATGAGAGAATGATGGAAATTGTGCAGTTGACGAAAGAGATGGAAATGCTGATAGTGCGGCAACAAGGATTTTACGGAGCCGCTAAAGTTGAGTGAAGCGGCAAGAGTAAGATGAGTGATGAAAGCAGGGGAGGTCATGAAAGTGATGAAATTAATAGGCACCTCGGGTTTTAAGCGATTGATCCAATCCACAAGAGCACGACGAAGAACTATTGCATCTGTTGTATGGAAACAAGATCGTACAAACCTCTACAGCGAATACAGCTCGTCGACCACTCATGTCCGGTGAACAAAGGCGCTCCAGAAGTCTCCTTTTGACAAGGAAAACTCGAATCACTTTTGCTGGTGGATCCCGAAGAGCACACTTTCGGGTTAGACTCGAAACTACGGGCTTGGCAATGCATGTGGGATCTAGTACGGATCTGGCAGATGTAACTCAGCTAAATAAAGAAGAGGTAGGAGATAATAAGGAAACAGGAACAACTGTGTGTGCGGAATGATTCTTTTGGAGCTGGAGGAGGCGATGTTTGTAGCTGCTGAAGCAGGATGCGATGAATGTGTATTGGGCTACCGTCACGGAATGAGAGGGAGGGAGAGAGATTGGAGTCAAGATTTGCGTATTAACATATCTGGGTATCAATGTGAGTGGTTCCCATATCTACAGTCTATTCGCTTCATTAACAACCCATTCCCATCTAATCCAATCTCTTCTCCAAAACCTCGACAACCGCCCCGGGGTCCCACCACCCCTTACCAAAGCTATCAAGTCTGCTTCAAAACCAACACCAAATACCCCAAAATCCTATACCCCGCAATAATCCCCACCATGGTTCCAACCCACGTCCCTTCTAACCCCGTATGATAATTAAACGCCTCCAACACCGCTGTCCCTCTTATCTGTCCCACCGGCGCCAAATCACTCTCATACATGCAATGATACCCGCTCGTCGCATTTCCAGCACAAGTATAAATCCGGTCTTTGAATTCATTAACCATCATACCCTGAAAGACGTAGGACTGATAGTCGATATAGTGAAAAACGTATTTCCAGAAAACATTCAGTGTGCCCATAGGAACGAGGAAGCCGTCCACGCACATCCAGAGCCCGTTAGCAAAAGCGGTGACTGCGAGAGCGACTACGAAGACCGGAAAAATAGAACTGACGAGAACGACGAGGGATTCGGCGGCGACGAGATCGAGGAAGAGCCAGAGCACCCAGATCCAGAAGGAGTGCGCTGTGTTGTGGAAATTAGTGAGCCAGTATGTCACGACGGAGAAGAGAAGGGCGATGAGGAAGAGATAGGGGAGACCGATGAGGAAGTTTGCGATTGTGAAGGCTAAAGGCCCGCAGAGGCCATTGGCGCGTTCTTTGGCGAAGGTGGCGCGGTCTTCGAGGTAGGAGGGCACGTAGGCGACGGCCATGAAGGACATGAATGCGGAGCCGAAGAAGATGGCGTTGATGAAAGGTTGGATGGAGGTTTGCGAGGTGGAGAGGCGGAGGAAGACGGTGCCCATTAGGATGGCGAGACCAAGGTACATGGCTATGCGGATGCCGTAGGCGACGACGTCGCGGTAGGATTTTATGAAGGAGCGGTGCAGGAGGGCGAGGGGGGCGAGGATGGGGGATTGGTTTCTGGGATTGATGTGGGAGAGGCTGGCTTTTTCGGTTGGGGAGGCGGAGATGGTGGTGAGTGAGATGGCGGATTTGAGGGAGTGGGAGGTGGAGGAGAGGGTCCATGCGGCGTGGATGGCGTTTTCGCGCGCTTTGGAGTCGTCGCCTTCGCGGACGAAGTCGGTGTTGATTAGGTCGAGGAGGAATTCGGCGGGGTTGATCTCGGTGGGCATGGGGTAGCTTCTGGCTGCGAAATAACCTCGTGCTTCTGCGAGGGGCCCGAAGTAACATGTCTTGCCGGAGGAAAGCAAGCAGAGCTTGTCGAAAAGTTTGAACGTCGATGTTGAAGGCTGATGGATCGATGCGATAACGATCAACTGGGTATTTTGTTAGGCATGAGCAGGCTAAGAGGCTAGTAGCATCCTTTTCTCGACTGCTTACGTTGTTCCTTCTGCCAATCTCTTTGATGTAATTCATCACTTCAAAGCTGAGAGCGGAGTCTAAGCCGCTTGTTGGCTCATCCAGGAATAAGATCTTGGGATCAGTAACAAGTAGACTCGCAACACCGAGCCGCTTTTTTTGACCGCCGCTCAAGCCTTTCCGGATTGGCGTTCCTACTATGGTGTCTGCGCGTGCTTGCATCCCGAAGCTAGCGAGCAAATTGTCAATCCGTCTACAGCGCTCTGCTTTGGAGATGGAGCTGTTGAGAATGTAAGTTCTTGACCAATTATGTTACAGAGAAAGGCTACCTAGGCAAGGCAAGCCGCGCAGCAAAGTTCATTGTCTCGCGAACGGTCAAGCTGCCGATCAAAGGATCCTCTTGTTCCACATAAGCGGATATGTGCCTCAGCTTCTGCCAATTGATAGACTGTCCATTGACGAGGACATCTCCCCGTGTGGTAGCCCCTGCTGCCGCTGCTCTATGAGCAAGGGTATTGAGCAAGGTAGTCTTACCGGAGCCTGAAGGGCCCATGATAGCCAGCATCTCGCCACCTCTCAGGAGTCCATTGGCATCAGTGAGGATAAACTTCTCATTCTTGGTGACTCGGTCTCTCACTGTGACGTTCATTTTCTTCCACGCAAAATTCCGGACGAATTCATTACGCAGGTGAACGCTTGGGACAAGATTCAGTTCAAGATCCTCTTTGGATACATAGTGCTCAACAGGTGTCCCAGGATGCTTCATGATGGGCAGTTAAAGGGCTCCCGAGAAAGCTTCTATTGTTTTTGATGATAAAGAAGAGATGGAAATAAAAAAGAGATGAAAATACATAAAAAGCAGAGTGAATGCAATCTTAGAATCCAGGAATACGAAGGGAAAATTCACGGAGAGGCCAGGCATATTGTAGCACTCTACAACATTGTTGACTAACACCCCGCAGTCCTCGAAAGCGTCACCAACGGTTGTAAGATCCATCTAGCTATGGAGCTTACTAACAGAACTGAACAGAACTGTTGGTTACTACATATGAAGCAAAGCCTGAAACGCCAAAATGTTCGCCCAGGGCTGAGACCCCGAGACTCAGCGCGGTCGGGGTTCATTCAGCTTACTCCTAATATAGTAAGCCACGAGCAGTCTCACTAGAATTATACGAAAAGAAAATTCTGATTATCTCATCTTCATCCACACCGGGAAATGTCCCTCTGATATGTGTTGTGCGCATCTTCCCTGCATCAGGGTTCTGGTTAAGGAAGGGTTCGGCGTAGAATGAGGACAAGAGTTGTAACAGCGCCATTAAGCGTTGAGCGTAAATACACCTAGATGCGGGACGAGGCGAATAGTAGAAAAAGAAAAAGACTGGCCATACTAAGATTGCAGGGGAGAGTCGATTAGATACAGAGCCTAGCCCGTCTAGGCCTAGTTCTAGATTCGAAACGATTTGATTACTCAGCAATACCCCGAAGTGTAAGTACTTCCCTACAGGCATAATAAAGCTTAGCGCGCCACAATACGCTAATGTTCTTTACAGACCACTAGAAGTTTCCATTACTTAAAAGGGATAGATGGATACATGATAGGTAGAAAGAAGCTTCTAGCAACTTTTATTTACACGTAAGCTTGGCCGTTTTCTTAGCGTGGCGCTAATGATCATTACGCTGGATACCAAAGTAATCTCGGGATGTCGGGATGTCGGGATGTGCACATCAAGCGATCATCCTCACAACAGTCCGAACAGGATCTCTTCTCCACGCACTCAAGGCGCCATCAGTCATCATGATGCATCACACGCTTGCATCGCAACGGTGAGGATACCTGGGGACGATGTGAGAGGATTCTGCCCCTTGGAACAGACAATTTCGGACAACGAAAACCCCGAATTCTGCCTTCTACAGCTCCACATCCAATGATCAAATAACATTGATATCCATTGGTCAAGCCTCAGATAGACAGCTTCCCCGGGTAGTCCCCTGGTAAGTTTGGCCAAATCATTCGTCTTGCAGTACGCTGTGCATGTGAGAGTGGGAAAGTGTCCGGAGAAACTCGCCCCCAGCGAGACTGACTCGTGGCTCCCATCAAAACTGTGGGCTGCCATATAATCCCCCTCGACCATGGAGATGACGCAGCCAATTGGCCAAGTTGGTCCCCGAAACAGGCCCCCCAGTCTCTTGGCCTGTATTGCTTGCCGAAGGAGACATCTCAAATGCAATGGAGAGATGCCCGTGTGCAAAAGGTGTCAAGACACTGGCAATGAGTGTAACTATCAGCAGTCACGGAGAGGCTATAAAGGCCCAAGAAAAGTTGCCAAGGCGACTGTGAATGGCGATGAGAATTCCCCGCACACAGGGCTACCTGGAAATCTTCTAACGAAGACCCCGAGCACGGCAAGCACCGGCCCATGGACCCCGTCGAATATGACCGGACTAGACTTCGCCGCCATGGGGGAGGCCTATTCCATAGGACCTTTTTCAGAATCACTTCCTCGTCCCTACACTCTCCCCCAAGACCTGTATCAGACACCTGAGACTGGGTCAAGTGCTGCTCAATCGCTGCCACTAGACGACAGACAACATATAAAAATTGCCTTGGATCCTCAACATAATCCAATCAATCAAGCGGTGAACATCACTTCAAGTACATCCATTGATCCTTCCGAGGATGGTGATGAAACCGTAATGGACATCTTCTACTCCAATTTTCATAATGCACATCCATTCGTCATCCCACAAAGGCTTTATCGGGCAAAGCCTACCCTACTACCGCCTGTACTGAAGTCGGTCATATTGTTCGTCGCAAGCCACTTCATACCCGGTTTTGTCCAGGATGGTCTGCGGAATGCTGCTGAAAACATCACCTCTGATCGAGTTCCAGCAGACGGATTCAAGGTTCAAGGTCTTTTGCTCTTTGGCATGTCATTATTTGCCCGTTGCGAACAAGAACTTGCCCTCACCATCATTGATCAGGCCATCGACCTGGCTTTGAACCTAGGAATGAATTCTAAAACCTTTGCTATCACTCATGGGATGGGTAATGCCATAATTGAAGAAAGCTGGAGAAGAACCTGGTGGGATCTGTACATGGTGGACGGCATCTTATCCAGCCTCAACAGCATCCACCATACGTTCAGGCTTCAACATATCCAGAACGACGTTCCACTGCCCTGCGAAGAAACCGACTATTTAGAATGCAAGGCCATCACCACTTTTCGATCACAGCAGGACTTTCTCGATCGTGCATTCGCGGCGGAGCCATACAACTACTCCTCCGAGGCCTATAAAATCGAGTCTGTTCGCCTACTAGGAAAAGTCGTCAACATCAGCTCAGACATAGTTTCACCAAACGATGAACAAGTCGAAAGTCTCGACGCTCAGTTAGCAAACTTCATCCTTTCCCTTCCACCGGAAAAACGCTACACCATCGAGCGCGACGGCAAATGCGACGAAATCCTCTTCTCAGCCCACAATCTCATCGATAGTGCTCTCATCTCCCTCCACAGACCCAGATCCACTCTCACATTCATTCAAAACCACTACCCCACGGAATGCACGCGGCCAGAAGCCATCAGAGCTCCTATCTCCGCCTACGAAGTCCACACCGCCAAAACAATCAAAGCCGCCAATTCCATCTCTCAAGCCATAGCCCTCCGCACACCCTTATCAAAACACAGCCCCTGCTTCGTCTGCGCCACCCTCTTATCCGCCATTGTCCATCTGCCCGCATATTCCGTAGAAATGGACATGGAACGCGCCAGCGCCATCAAAGAACGCCTCCAACTTACCATCAATGCATTAAACTCTATAGGCGAGGTCTGGCCCATGGGCAAGGCAGCGAAGGGGCAGATCTCACAGTTCGCGAGGGATGTCTTTGCGGGACAAGCTGTTGCTGCGGGGCGGGCGCAGGTGGGCGCGCATATCCAGCAGATTGATATTGAGGCGATGATGGAGGATCAGACCTGGTTGGATGAGTTGGCGAGTATGGCGCCTGCGGGGGAGAGGATGCTGATAGGTGATGTTGTTGGCAGTGGTAGTGTTGCTGGTGGTGTTGGTGTTGGTGTTGATGGTGGAGAGGATGTGCAGACGGCGTTGGGTAATGTGAATGTGAATGTTGCGGAGGGAATGAAAAGTAACGATGTCACGGGATGGATGTAACGTTTTTATCTAGAATTACGGGAGTTATGATCATGATTGTTGGATAGATATAATATTTAATTAATGATTGTACGAATTTTAAATAACATCGGGAATGCGCAATAGCATCATATCATATATACACAATGGGATAGATTGGAAAGCCTTGGCCTATCATATCTACTTGAAAATAAAACTCAAGTACCTCGTTACTACCGAGGTAGTGTTACCTAAACAACAGGACGCCTGGAACGCCTATGAAAACTACCTTAATTGATCTACGTCAGAATGGCATAAGAATAAGGTAGAGGTTGCCCCCTGCCAAGGCTTTAAGATAAATCGCACCTACCTAGAATATCCCATGCACCTTTCCCCGGCTTGGCAAAACTAAACCCCTGAAAAAGTGCACCCCGAGTGTATATGGGATATGCACACGCCCGATGATACTATCCCGTTAGAGCGGTAAAGGTAAAGCTCGGTCGGTTATATAAATAGCTTAGTTATATTATTATATTAAATCAAATTAAATCAAAAAGTGTCCAATCTATAAATTAATTATTCGACAGGATATAAATGGTCCCCTATCTATCTCTCTAAACATCTAAGATCTGGAAAATTAAGCATTACTTTCTATATTCCATTCTATATTCTATATCCCAATCTGATAACAAATGAAAATTATATTTCCCACATTCTATATTGCAATGAGCGTCTTCGTGAATCGAACTTTTCTTTTTCCGCGAAAGGAGGGGAAAGGCGGGTTATGTATATGTATATGTACTGGTGGAGACGGCCAAATGAATGTATATATGTATGTATGTGGTTGGTAGTGGATTAACGAATGAAATCATTTTTGGTTTAAGCAGCAGGAGAGACTTCTGGTACCCTGTTGACATGGTTAATCCATACCTGTATTAAATACTAGATGGGGGAGGGCAGACTTACGAGACGGTACTCGTGACGGCCAAGTCAGCATCAGCTAAGTGGTGGTGGGTGGTTGTGGCATGCGCTTCTTCGTGAGTAGTGGTGGTGGGTTCGCGTATTGTAATTGTGGTGAAACCTGTCGCGCTGCTTGTATGGCTAGTCGTGTGTGCAGGGGTAGTTGTGGAGTGCGCAGTGCTGCTGCTGTGGGTGGTCGTATGCTCCGTTACTGTAACAGTGGCAGGATGATCAGAGCTGCTTGTATGACTGGTGGTATGGACAGGTGTAGCGGTACTGCTATGGCTTGTGGTATGCTCCGTCACTGTAACAGTGGCAGGATGATCAGAGCTGCTTGTATGACTGGTGGTATGGATAGGTGTAGCGGTGCTGCTATGGCTTGTGGCATGCTCCGTTACTGTAACAGTGGCAGGATGATCAGAGCTGCTTGTATGACTGGAGGTATGGACAGAGCTAGCGGTACTGCTGTGGCTTGTGGCATGCTCTGTTACCGTAACAGTGGTAGGATGATCAGAGCTGCTTGTATGACTGGTTTGGACAGGGCTAGCGGTACTGATGTGGCTCGTAGTATGCTCCGTAACAGTGATAGGATGGCTAGAGCTGCTTGTATGTTCCGTCACTATAACAGTGGTAGGATGGTCAGAGCTGCTTGTATGACTGGAGGTGTGGACAGGGCTAGCGGTACTGATGTGGCTTGTGGTATGCTCTGTACTAGTGGTAGGATGGCTAGAGCTGCTTGTATGTTCCGTCACTGTAGCAGGATGTTCAGAGCTACTTGTATGGCTGGTCGTTTGTCCGGGGGTAGCGCTACTGCTGTGACTTGTGGTATGCTCTGTAACAGTGGCAGGATGGCTGGAGCTACTTGTATGGCTGGTCGTTTGTCCGGGGGTAGCACTACTGCTGTGACTTGTGGTATGCTCTGTAACGGTGGTGGGATGGCTAGAGCTCGTGTGGCTGGTCGTTTGTTCATGAACATTAGTCGAATGGCTAGCGCTGCTGCTGTGACTTGTGGTATGCTCCGTCACTGTAGTAACGGTGGGGTGGTTGCTGCTACTGCTAACATGGCTTGTGGTATGCTCTGTAACAGTGGCAGGATGGCTAGAGCTACTTGTGTGGCTGGTCGTTTCTGCAGGTACAGTAGTAGAATGGCCAGCGCTGGTACTGTGGCTTGTGGTATGCTCTGTAACAGTAGCAGGATGGGTAGAACTACTTGTGTGGCTAATCGTTTCTGCAGGTACAGTAGTAGAATGGCCAGCGCTGGTACTGTGGCTTGTGGTATGCTCTGGTACTGTAACAGTGGTGATGACGCTTGCACTGCTTGTATGACTAGTTGAATGTACCGGTGTAACACTGCTAGTATGTTCAGCGCTGCTCACATGGCTAGAGCTGCTGATAAGGATACTAGTACTTGTCGTATGTTCTGTCACAGCAGTGCTACTGGTATGCGGGGCGCTAATGGTGTGACTGGTGCTGGTAATGTGCGAGGTAGCCGTAGTATGAGGAGCGCTGGTAGTATGAATACTACTGCTAGTTGTGTGTTCTGTTACAGCAGTACTTGTGGTGTGCGGGGCGCTAGTAGTGTGGATACTACTGCTACTCGTGTGTTCTGTCACAGCAGTACTTGTGGTGTGGGAAGCGCTAGTAGTGTGGATACTACTGCTACTCGTGTGTTCTGTCACAGCAGTACTTGTGGTGTGGGAAGCGCTAGTAGTATGACCGGTGCTGGTACCGTGTGAGGTGGCCGTAGTATGAGGAGTGCTTGTAGTAACAGGGCTGGTGGAATGACTAGTGACGGTTGTGTGTTCTGTCACGGCAGTGCTTGTAGTATGCGGGGCACTGGTAGTATGACTAATACTGGTAGTAACAGGGCTCGTGGAATGACTAGTAACGGTTGTGTGTTCTGTTACGGTAGTACTTGTGGTGTGCGGGGCACTAGTATGACCGGTGCTGGTACCGTGTGAGGTGGCCGTAGTATGAGAAGCGCTGCTAGCCGTGTGTTCTGTCACAGTAGTGCTTGTGGTGTGGGGGGCACTGGTCACGTCTGAGGTGGCCGTAGTATGAGGAGCGCTGGTAGTCGTGTGTTCTGTCAGGGCAGTGCTTGTGGTATGGGGGGCACTGGTCACGTCTGAGGTCGTAGTATGAGGAGCGCTGTTAGTAGTAGGGGCGCTGCTAGTATGGCTGGTGACCGTTGTATGTTCTGTTACAACAGTGCTCGTTGTATGACCGGTACTGCTCATGTGAGAGGTTGCTGTACTGTGAGGAGCGCTGCTAGTAACAGGGGCGCTGGTAGTATGACTAGTAACCGTTTTGTGTTCAGTTACGGTACTGCTGGCAGTATGACCGGTACTGCTGATGTGAGAGGTTGCCGTACTGTGAGAAGTGCTGCTAGTAATTGAGGGGCTGGTGGTATGACTAGTGACGGTTGAGTGTTCTGTTATGACACTGCTCGTGAGTTCAGAAGTGCTGCTTGCATGAGGAGCGCTGGAGGTGTGAGAGCTGGCAGTTGTATGGGGAGTGGTAGTAGTATGTGAACTGCCAACTTGGGTACTACTAGTCTCAGGCCTTGAGGTCGTAATAGTCATGAAAGTGCTGCTGTGGCTAACGCTAGTTGTGTGTACAGAGGGAGCGCTGCTAGTGGTAGGTTCAGTACTTGTGGTATGTGCAGTGCTCGTAGGATGTGTAGTACTCGTGGTATGCGCAGTGCTCGTGGCAGGTTCAGTACTTGTGGTATGTGCAGTGCTCGTAGGATGTGTAGTACTCGTGGTATGCGCAGTGCTCGTGGCAGGTTCAGTACTTGTGGTATGTGCAGTGCTCGTAGGATGTGTAGTACTCGTGGTATGCGCAGTGCTCGTGGCAGGTTCAGTACTTGTGGTATGTGCAGTGCTCGTAGGATGTGTAGTACTCGTGGTATGTGAAGCACTTGTGGTATGTGCAGTGCTCGTGGTATGCGCAGTGCTCGTGGCAGGTTCAGTACTGGTAATAGGTGCGGTATGTGCACTGCTCGTGGTATGCGCAGTACTCGTGGCAGGTTCAATGCTCGTGGTATGTGCAGTACTGGTAGTATGGCCGGTGCTAGTATGCGAGGATGTAGGGCTACTGGTATGGCTACTGCTACTGTGCGCTGTAGCAGTACTACGTGAGGATTCGGATGACGCAGTCACACTTGTTAAATGACTTGTAGTAGCATGGCTGGTACTAGCTGTGGGTTCCGTAATTGTTACAGTAGTCGAATGCGTAGTATGGCTAGTACTTGCAGGAGAGCTTGTAACTGTGTGTCCAGCACTGGTGGTATGGGTTGTTACTGATGATGTCGGAATGGTAGTAGTATGCTCAGTGCTAGGAGAACTTGTAGTCGTGTGTTCAGCACTAGTAGTATGCGTTGTTATTGACGATGTATGAACAGTAGTAGTATGATCAGTGCTGGTAGCATGCGTTGTTACTGATGAAGTAGGGACGGTAGTTGTGTGCTCAGTACTGGTGGCATGCGTTGTTACTGATGAGGTAGGGACGGTAGTTGTGTGCCCAGTACTGGTGACATGCGTTGTTACTGATGAAGTAAGGACGGTAGTTGTGTGCTCATTACTGGTGGCATGCGTTGTTACTGATGAGGTAGGGACGGTAGTTGTGTGCCCAGTACTGGTGACATGCGTTGTTACTGATGAAGTAGGGACGGTAGTAGTGTGCCCAGTACTGGTGGCATGCGTTGTTACTGATGAAGTAGTATCATGTTCGGAGCTGGCCGTTTGACCTGTGGAATGGGATGTACTTGTACTATGTGATGATGCGCTTGATTCAATATTACTCATGGTATGTACAGCGCTATAGCTGTGCGTTGAAGCCGATGATGTAGGTATAGTTGTAATAGTATTGGTGGCATGAGTCGTTGTTAGATGGCCAGTACTCGTACTTGGCTGAGATGATACAGGGCTGCTTGTTGTATGCTCGGCGCTAGAGCTATGAGTTGACACCGACGATGTTACTGGGATGGTAGTGGTATGACCAGCACTAGTAGTAAGTGTTGACTGAGTTGTTGTCAGGTGGCCAGTAATCGTAGTATGCGATGCGGAGGATCCCGGACTGGTTGTGGTATGCCCAGCACCAGTGGTATGCGTTGATATAGATGTTACAGGAATGCTAGTAGTATAAACACTGCTGGTAGCTAGTGTTGTTGTGATATGGCCAGTACTTGTAGTATGCGACCCTGAAGATGCCGTATTACTCGTGGTATGCGTCGATATAGATGCCACGGGAATGCTGGTAGTTTGAATAGTGCTGGTGGCTAGGGTTGTTGTTGGATGGCTAGTACTAGTAGTTTGTGACCCTGAAGGCGCTGAACTACTCGTAGTATGCCCAGCACTCGTAGAATGCGTCGATACAGATGTTACTAGGATACTGGTGGTATGAACAGTGCTGGTGGCCAGGGTCGTTGTTAGATGGCCGGTACTAGTAGTCTGCTGGGATGATAGGAGGCTACTTGTGGTTTGCCCAGCGCTAGTCGTAGGTGTTGATAGAGATGTTACGGGGAGGGTGGTGTGCACCGTGCTGGTGCCATGCGAAGAATTTACAGATGATCCAGCATTGGTCGTCGTATGTCCAAAGGTAGTGCTAGGAGTTGATGTTACATGGCTAGTACTTGTGGCTTGCGATGAGGATGATCCAGGAGTAGAAGTGATAGAATTCGCGCTGCTACTGTGTGTTGAAGAGGATGATCCAGCATTGGTCGTGGTATGGCTGGCGATAATGCCAGAAGTCGATGTACTGTGACTAGTACTACTGACTTGTGATGAAGACGATCCAGGAGTAGAAATCATGGAACTCGCGCTGCTACTGTGCGTTGAAGAGGATGATTCAAGAGTAGAAGTAACATGGCTCGAGCTGCTCCCGTGTGTGGATGACGATGATCCAGGAGTGCTAGTGGTATACCCGCTGGTGGTATCATGAGCCGATGTTACATGGCTAGTACTGGTTATTTCCGATGAGGATGATTCAAGAGTAGAAGTAACATGGCTCGAGCTGCTCCCGTGTGTGGATGACGATGATCCAGGAGTGCTAGTGGTATACCCGCTGGTGGTATCATGAGCCGATGTTACATGGCTAGTACTGGTTATTTCCGATGAGGATGATTCAGTAGCAGAGGTAATATGGCTCAAGCTGCTACTGTGTGTGGATGACGATGTTCCAGGAGTGCTAGTGGTATGCCCGCTGGTGGTACTAGGAGCCGATGTTATATGGCTAGTACTGCTGACTTGTGATAAGGATGATCTAGGGGTAGAACTGATATGGCTTGTACTGCTACCATGCGTTGAAGAGGATGAGCCAGGAGTCGATGTTATATGGCTAGTACTGCTGACTTGTGATAAGGATGATCCAGGGGTAGAACTGATATGGCTTGTACTGCTACCATGCGTTGAAGAGGATGAGCCAGGAGTCGATGTTATATGGCTAGTACTGCTGACTTGTGATAAGGATGATCCAGGGGTAGAACTGATATAGCTTGTACTGCTACCGTGCGTTGATAAAGATGAGCCAAGAGTGCTAGTGGACAGCCCTCCACTTGTTGTAAGGCCAGTGCTTGTGTATATTGTACTCGTTGGAATTACTGATGTAGTCAGGGTTATCAGTGTAGTACGAACGGGACTAGTGGTTTGCGTTGACTCAGTGGAGACGGTGGTCATAGTATGGCCTGTGCTGATAGTATAGGATGATTCGGACGACCCAGGACTAGTACTATGTACAACGCTAGTGGTCGCTCCTGTAGTGGTATGACTATTGCTGCTAGTATGCGCTGGACTTGTCAACGTTGTGAACGTGCTACCACCTGTGCTGCTAGAACGCGTTGATAATGACGAAGAGATAGTGGCGGTGTTAGCCGTACTGGTAGAGTGAGTAGTCTCAGTGTGGCTAGCGCTTGTAGTGCTATGTGTCGATTGCGATGATTCAGGGACAGTGGTGCTGCTCCCGCTGGTAGTAAATGATGGTGCTGACGAGGTAACAGTCGTACCATGACCAGCGCTCGTAGTAATGGTCAAACCAGATGATGTTGGAATTGTGGTATGGCTAGCGCTGGTGATACGAGTAGTGGTTGAGTGAGCTGCGCTTGTGACTTGTGTCGATCCACTTGTTTCGGGAACAGTGACAGTGCTGATACTTTGTGATGGCGTCAAGGAAGTGACTGTGGTAGAATGGCCAAAGCTGGTGGTATGAGTGGTGACTGTATGCGTAGCACTGGTACTTTGTGTTGACTGCGACGATTCGAGGACTGTGCTCTGGCCAGTGCCGGTACTCTGTGTGGAAACAGACGATTCGGGGCCGGTGCTATGGGCAGTGCTGGTGGTATAGACTGATCTTGACGGCATGGTCGTTGTACTATGGTCAGCATTGGTGGTGTGTGTCGATACAGTTGACTCTGAAATGGTGCTGTGGCTGACGCTTGTGGAATGTGAAGGCACCGACGAAGTAATAGTCAGAGTATGGCTAGCGCTCGTAGTATGGCCAGTGCTTGTGGGTAGCGATGCTGTTGAAGTCACAGTATTAGAATGGCTACCACTGGTCGTATGCGTCCCAGCGCTTGTACTTCCTGATCGGGCGGATGTAGTAAGCGTCACAGTAGAGCTATAAGTGGCTGTAGGACCAGTTTTACTAGTAGTAAGAGTCACAGTGGAGCTGTAAGTGGCTGTAAAGCCAGCGCTGCTAGTAAGTGACAATCCGGACGAACGATCGGTTGTAGTTTGGCCACCATTGGTCGTTGTATGGCTTCCAGTGCTCGTGATTTCTGACGGTGCCGACGAAGTGACAGTTGAACTGTGGCCGGTGCTGCTGGTATAAACACTACTAGTATGGGACGATGCGGATGAAGTGGCGCTCGTAGACAGGCCGGTACTAGAACGCGATGGTCCTGATGAAGTGGTAGTTACACTGTGGTCAGTACTGCTGGTATAGCCAGTGCTAGTAAGCGACGGTACTGATGAAGTGACACTCGTAGAAAGAGAATGCGATGTGCCCAAAGAAGTGGCACTTATACTGTGGCTAGTACCGGTAGAGGATGGCAGCGAGGAAATTAGAGTACTAGAATGGCTAGTACTGGTGGAGGATGGTAGCGAGGAAGTTAAGGTACTAGAATGGCCAATGCTGGTAGAGGTTGATAGC
Organism: Cladonia borealis; assembly: GCA_018257855.2. Taxonomy (NCBI): domain Eukaryota; kingdom Fungi; phylum Ascomycota; class Lecanoromycetes; order Lecanorales; family Cladoniaceae; genus Cladonia; species Cladonia borealis. The sequence continues at coordinate 138,907 of JAFEKC020000011.1, read as the reverse complement.
GATGAAGTAAGGGTATAAAAATGGCCAGTACTAGTAAGGGATGACAGCGATGAAGTCAAGGTATTAGTATGTCCAGTGCTAGTAAGCGACGGCGCTGAAGAGCTAAGGCTCGCAGTAAGGCTAGTACTTGAGTAGGATGGTGCCGAAGAAGTGGCAATCACACTATTTTCTATACTGCTGGTATGGCCAGTGCTGGTAAGGGATGGCTCCGATGAAGTCAGGGTACTAGAATGTCTAGTGCTAATATGGGATGGCTCCGATGAAGTCAGGGTACTAGAATGGCCAGTGCTAGTAAGCGACGGCACTGAAGAGCTAACGCTCACAGTAAGGCCAGTACTCGAGTGGGATGGTGCCGAAGAAGTGGCAGTCACACTATTTCCTGTGCTGCTGGTATGGCCAGTGCTGGTAAGCGATGGCACTGATAAGGTTACAGTATTAGTATGGCTGTTACTAGTTGCATGGGTTATAGCACTGGTGGGACCTAACGGCGTCGACAAGGTAGAAGCCCCAGTATGGCTGACGCTGGTGCTATGGCTTGTGCTGGTGCTTTGCGACGGCACAGATGAGGTAACAGTAGTCGTATGGCTCATGCTTGGGCTCGTACTCTCGGCGCTGCTCACATGTGTCGATCCTAATGATCTAGTAGTAATGCTCTGGCCAATGCTACTTGTATGTGATGGAAGAGAAGTCACAGTGACTAAGGTGGCGTGACTAGCACTAGTAGCAGGAGACGAGGAAGAAATGGTTTCATGGCTAATACTCGAGTGACTTCCGGTGGTGGTAGGCTCTGATGCAGTAATGGTGGTATCATGACCGGTAGTGGTGTGAGTGGCGGCGGTCTGGGTACTGCTAGTATGCCCAATGCTGTTCGAAGACCCTGCGTTCATGCTGGACGCCCCAGAAGTATGCCCGCTACTTAAGCTACTGGTTGATATCTGCCCTAGCGTGGTAGTACTGTGTATAGTGGTAAGCGAATTGGAGGATGTCTGGCTTGATTCGGTAGAACTATGCCCAGTAGAGCTTAGAGCCTGAGAGGATGATGTTGCACTACTGTGTAAGATGCTCAATGTGCTGGAGGATGTTTGTACCGGTGCGCTAGTGCTATGGGAGGCGGTAGCAGCATGAGAAGATGTCTCTCCTGCTGAGGTGGCGGTATGCACAGTGTTAGAAGCGCTGGAAGATGTTTGTCCTGGTGTAGTAGTGCTAGGCCCAAGACTGCTCACAGTGTGTGTGGACCCCTGACTGGAAGAAGTCTGGCCGGGTACAGTAGTACTATGCCCACCAGTGCTCATACTGCTGCTGGTACTTACGGAGTGTGTAGATGACTGTTCCGATGCAGTAGTAATATAAGTACTTGTACTAGTCATGGTCACAACATGGGAGGATGACTGGGTGGTACTATGACCTGTACTTAAAGCGCCAGAAGATGTTTGGCTCGGTGCTGTAGTACTATACCCACTAGTACTCGCAGTTTCGGTGGACCTTTGACTGGAAGATATCTGTCCTGTTGCGGTAATACTATGATCACCAGTACTTACACCACTACTAGGGCTTAAGGGGTGTGTAGATGATTGTTCAGATGCAGTAGTAACATGAGTACTTATAATGGTCGTGGTCATAGCGTGGGAGGATGTCTGGGTGGTTCTATGACCAGTGCTCAAAGCGCTAGAAGACGTTTCACTCGGTGCAGTAGTACTATGTCCACTAGTGCTCACACCACTACTGGTACTCAATGGCTGTGTAGATGACTGTTCAGATGTAGTCGTAACACGAGTACTCATAGTAGTCATAGTCGAAGCGTGGGAGGATGTCTGTGATGGTGCGGTAGTACTATGACCAGTGCTTAAACTGGAAGACGTTTGGCCGGTAGTACTATGCTCAGCAGTGCTCAAAATCGAAGACGTTTGGCCGGGTGCGGTAGTACTATGCTCAGCAGTGCTCACCACACGAATAATGTCGCCTGTAGATGATTTTTCAGATGCAGTAGTAACACGAGTACTCAAAGTGGTTGTGGTCAGAGCGTGGGAGGGTGTCTGCGATGATGCGGTGGTATCGTGACCTGTACTTAAAGCGCTGGAGGACGTTTGGCCAGGTGCAGTGGTAGTTTGGCTTGTACTGGTACCAGAAGCACGAGTTACTGACTGTTCCGATGCAGTAGAACTGTGCCCAATAGTGCTCGAAATGTGGGTAGACGTCTGCCCAGTACTAGAAGCATGGGAGGTTGACTCTGTAGATCTAGTACTACTAGGGTTATATGTGCTCACACTGGTTAGATCACTATTTAGACCACTAGTGAGGCTATGGGTAGTAGTATGTGCGGAGAGGGTCGTGCTCTGTCCCATGCTCGCAGTTCCAGATGTATGAGAGGTCGTTTGTCCTGGTACAGTAGAACTATGGCTGGTGGTTCCTGTGATAGCAGTGCCAGAAGTTTGGGAGACAGTTCCCGTTGTGATAGTGCTATGACCGGTACTTACACTACTCTCAGTGGCAGGAGTATGAGTGGCAGAATTTGACGATGCAGTATTGATATGCGTAGAGGTAATTGCACTCCCAGTACTGGAGACATCGGAGGAGGTACGTCCTGACACAGTGGTACTATGTTCAGCAGTCTGCCCAGTACTGATGGATTGAGTGACAGAGGATCCCGGAGTGATACTCTGTGAAATAGCATTGCTAGAAGTATGCAGGGTGGTCTGACTGGTACCGGTACCTTCCGAAGAAACAACGCTGGTGGTATGTTGGGTGTTCGTCGTATGTCCTGTCGCAGTAGTGCTGATGGTGGGAACAGCGCTAGTAATGCTAGCGCTGGTCGTTTGTCCTGGTAGGCTTGCGCTAAGCTGGCTTGTACTTCCACTCGTCACAGATGACGACAACGCAGTCGTAGATGATCTAGTAAGAGTTTCTAGCGTCGAAGTAGGATGCGAGACAGCTGTGCTTTGTCCAGTGTTTATCTGGCTAGCGCTGGTGGTTTGTAATGATGCGGCCGTGGTGGTGGGCATCCCATTGGTGCTATGAGTCGTACTGACCTGACCATTACTGCTTGTGTGTTCAGAAACTGTAGAAGTGGAGACACTTCCGGTAGTGGTGGCATATGGAGTACTCTGGCTAATACTGCTAGGAGTGGTGGCGTGGCTAGCTGTAGTGCTCTGGCCGAGAGTGCTCTGACTGAGACTGCTAGGAGTGGTGGCATGGCCAGTTGAAGTGCTCTGGCCGAGAGTGCTTTGAATAACACTGCTGGGGGTGGAGGTACGACCAGTTGAAGTGCTCTGGCCGAGAGTGCTCTGACTAGAAGTGGAGTCATAGTCTGCTGTAGTACTCTGACTAACACTGCTAGATGTGGAGGCATGGCTAGATGGAGTGCTTTGGCTGGGATTGCTCTGACTAGCAATGTTAGAAGTGGTAGCAGGGCCAGCTGTGGTAGTCTGACTTAGAGTACTTTGGCCAAGGCTGCTCGTAGGTTGTGAAATAGCAGACGTGGTGATACCACTACCGCTGGTGATGTCTCTCGTTCCTGAAATTGTAGAACTAGGACTTTGGCTACCACTGTTGATTTGTGATGGTGCTGATGAAGTAGCAGAACTACCAGTGCTGGGTCCATGCGTCAAGGTAGAAGCTCCAGAACCGATGGTCTGCGACGGTACCAATGAAGTAATTGTAGTAAGGCCAACGCTGCTAGTGGTTGTGTCTCCGCCAGTAACGGTACCGGTCGATCTGGACGATTCAGGGTTCGTGCTCTGTCCGGCGCTTGTGGTAAGCCCAGTACTAGTGGTATACGACGGAGCAGTTGAAGTAGCGGTTCCACTGTGGTCAGCGGTGGTAGAATGGCTGTTAATTGTTTGGCTGCTGGTGACAGGGCGCGAGAATCCAGAAGATTCAGAGATTGTAGACTGCCCGCTGGAGAGACCACTTGTACTCGTGGCAGGTGCTGAAATAGCAGAGTTCGTGGTATGCACAGCACTGGTGGTTTGCGATGATTGGGGAACGGAGCTAGAATGGGTACCAATGGTGGTTATCTGGCTTGCACCCGTTGCCTGTCCCGAAGCAGTAGAAGTGGTGATGTGACCACCAGTTGTCTGTTCTGAATTGGTTGAAGTTGTTTGGCTAGCGCTGGGGGACCTTGCTGATTCAGCAGTGCTACTCGGATTGATAGTGCTAGCGATACGGCTGGTCGTGGTAGATGCAGTACCAGTCATCTCAAAAGGATGGGTGGTACTGCTGGACCTAGTATGGCTAGTACCTGTCGTTTGGACCGAGCTAGAAGAACTTGTACTATCGCTAGCCGTGGTAGAAGATTGGCCAGTACCAGTCGTTTGTTGCGATGTGGTTGGAAGAATAGTACTGCCGGAACTTGTGGCAATGCTACCAGTGCCAGTTGTCTGTCCCGTTGTCTGCTGCGACGTGGTTGGAAGAATAGAACTGCCGTAACTAGTGGCAATGCTACCGGTGCCAGTTGTCTGTCTCGTAGAGGGGGCAGCGCCGTTAGTACTAGAGGCCACAAGGCTAGCACTGGAGGTTTCTCCGGAGCCAGTAGATAGGTGGGTACTGCTAACGCTCGTGGGAGGACGGCCAGTACTAGTTGTCTGTCCTGCAGCGGTAGAAATGACACTGCCGCCTGTGCTCGTGGCATGTCCCGTACCGGTCATCTGTTCCGAAGGAATCGAAGAACTGCCGTGGCTAGCGCTGGGAGTACCTTCTGCACCGGTGGAAGTCACGGAAGAGGGGTGCGCAGTGGTCTGCTGTGAAGCGGCAGATGTACTGATCTGTACACTTGTCGCCCGTTCTGAAGGTGCAGAAGTGGTAGTTCGGCCTGTACCAGGAGGAGCTTGACCGGGAGGGGCCTGACCAGGAGCCTGCCCTGGTGGGGCTTGTTCAGGAGATCCCTCGCCTGGAGGTGCTTGACTGGGAGGAGCCTGGCCAGGAGCCTGACCTGGTGGGGCTTGTTCAGGAGGTCCCTGGCCTGGAGGTGCTTGACCGGGAGGTGCTTGGCCGGGAGGAGCCTGGCCAGTAGGTCCCTCGCCCGGAGGTGCTTGACCGGGAGGTGCTTGGCCGGGAGGAGCCTGGCCAGGAGCTTGACCGGGAGGAGCTTGGCCAGTAGGTCCCTCGCCCGGAGGTGCTTGTTCGGGAGGAGCTTGACTAGGAGGAGCTTGACCGGGTGGTGCTTGACTGGGAGGAGTCTGGCCAGGAGCCTGGCCCGGGGGGGCTTGCTCAGGAGGTCCCTCGCCAGGAGGTTCCTGGCCCGAAGGTGCCTGTGGGAGAGGTTGACTAGAAGGAGCTTGGCCAGAACCTTGCCCGGGTGGGGCTTGTTCAGAAGGTGCTTGGCCAGGTGGTGCCTGTTCAGGAGGAGGTGCCTGTTCAGGAGGAGGTGCCTGTTCAGGAGGAGGTGCCTGTTCAGGAGGTGGTGCCTGTTCAGGAGGTGGTGCCTGTTCAGGAGAGGGAGGTACCTGGGTAGGTGAGATTTGCTCGGAAGGAGGGGAGGCTTGGTCGGATGTCGAGGGTGATGGCGGTGGGGGAGTGGAAGCTGATTGTTGCGATGGCCTTTGCTTCGATGATGAACCTACAGCTCCAATACCACGGAACGTTGCATTATTTCCAAAATAGTACACCACACCATCGCCAAAGACTGGTCGTTGAAATGGTGCTGCGTTCGACGATCCTGAATTTGATGATTGCTGAGGAAGTTCAATTTGCTTCATGGTGCCTTGTGAGTCCGGCACTGCATTAAAAGCTCGCAACCCTGCCTTAGGATCAATTACCCACACAATAGCTGTGTTAGAGGAGCCTCCATCAGAGGTTACGATAGGACTACCGACACCTGAAGAGAAGGGTTCGCTGGTAGAGCCTGCGTACGTAAAGACTGCAGCGCCACTACTGCTGGTTCCGAATTTGTAAGCCAAGATAGGCGAATTAGGCGGCGCCACAAAGATGAAACCGCCTCCAAGAGGCAGCGAACCAACGCTCCCATAGATAGGCCTGTTGGTATCAATAGTCTGAACGATTGTGTTGCTCCTACTCGTAAACGACCTCCCAAAAATTCCTCTTTTTGCTGTTCCTCCAATGTTACTGGCATCAAAAACAAATATTTTGCCGGCTCTACCCACCCCGACCGCCAATCTAGGGACGTTCGTCCCTTGGAAGGCTTCATCGAGAATTGCAACTGCGCCGGTACGTAGTTCCCGCGCGGTGACATTAGTGGCGGGCTGGTTGTACGGCTGGTAGTAATTCCGAAGGGCGAGTTTTCCACCCGGGCCAATATTCAATTCAACCTTCATTTGTCAACTGGAGAACTGCCGGACAGACGCAGCTAGGAAGGACTTACAAAACTTTCGTCCTGTACCAGGCTTCTTTTCTTGGGAGCTGCAGTCCCAGATTGTCCTTGGCGCGATACTAGGAATAAGTGTAATCCATCCGTTGATAGAGCCATTCCACTGGTGAAAGGTCCCTGTCCGTTAATCTTAAGACTGGACTGAACGGAAAAGTCGGTAACTATTTGCTTCGAGGTAACGTTCACCCCCACAACGAGAGCAGTGTCATTGTAGACGGGGAAGGAGCCCGAGTGGCCACCAAAACCGCCGTATACGAGATCGTCCACTTGAACCAGAGCGGGATCCTGTTGCAGGAGACCCCCAATAAAAATGTCATCTGGGTTATTTTCACTCTTGTAACCGTCCAAGAGTATGGGAAACCCGGGGACGTCTTCAAGAGTATTTACGTCGACACCATAGAAATAATAAACGCCATTGTAAGCGCCAGTTTCGCCTTCGGCTCTCAAGTTGGGGATATAGGATTTTGCAAAGAAGTACACAATATCTGTATTAGGGTCGACGACTGGAGCTCCGGTAATACCCAACGTCTCTCCATATGCTGTGGAATTAAGGTCGGAATTTAGGAAAGGCGTTTGGACTTGCCGGGCGTTGATAATGTCACCCGTCTTTGCGTTTAAGGTTCGAATCCAATTCTGCGAAGAGGCAAGGAAGACAATCTGGTCACTGCCATTTGGGGTGTAGACCAACGGTTCAGCGTAGAATTGCTCGTAGGCATTGAAGCTTACAGAATACGTATCCTCGTTAGCTAGTACTGTAGGGTCAATATTATGATTGGGCAGATAACCCGATTGCGCTACATCTGCATCTGAGTAGCTGTCTGTTGCTTGTAAAGCGACAGCGCTTGAAACCAATGCCGATGCTGCTAGGGTCAGGCCGTAGGGGAACAACATACCTGGTGAACGGCTGAAGCCAAATTATGCAACCTGGCAACGCAGTTCAATTAACGACACCAAGACGCAAAAAAGACAGTGTTAACATGCAAAAGAGAGTGCAGGACTTGGATGAGAATAAGGAGTAGGAGGAGCACCCAACATATAAGTATCACGTGCCACGCCAGCGGAAACTCTGCACGAATATTGTGCTCGAAGTCCCATGTTTTGCAGAAAGGAAAGCGGCCACATGAGGGTACTGGATTGGTCTCTGGGGCCCACTTTTGCGCTTGGAGTATTTGCTGAGGCTGATAGAATGCGTTACGGAAACCTTGGCCCACACCAACACATATGAAAGCTTGCAATGAGGAGAGCTATTTTATTTCTCCATCAGCTACTTTGAATGTGAACCTTCCGCAAAAAAGTATGTTGATGTGCCCAACTCGCGACGAAACAGTGGAGATGTTTCTGCGAGTCCTGCTTAGGAGCTGCTCGGGAAACATCCTCAGAATATGCGACGGACTAGCAGGATCAAGTCCCCACCTTGGGCTTGAACTTCATGCCATCAAGAGCAGCCGATTCGAACTGCTGTCCCGTCTTCATAGGGAAGGCGTCATTCGTCTATTGTTGTCTCTTCCATGGCGATGTCAGATATACGAGCTGCTCGATATAGAGGCTTGGCGCGGCGCGCCAACGGTGACAAAGCGCCATAACCCTAAGGTAGAAGGTATCTTTGAAACCAAAACACCAAGGTACATTTTCATGTTGATAATAATAGCAGCTGCACAACCCTCTCAATACCCAGGCCGAAGCCCAAAGCGCCTGAACGCTTGAAGCCAATGCTTGACATCTCTAAAAACTGGATCCTAAAGCTTCTGAAAGCCAAATCCTGCAGGTGTCGGCGAGTCCTCCATGGAAATCAACGGTGCAACGCTTCCAAAAAACTTGACCAATGGGGCCTCGATCTCGAGGTACTAATAAAGAGATACGGTGATAGTCGTTGACGCAGTGAGTACGACGAAGGTACGTCGAGGTTTAAGGAGTGCCAAGCCCAGGCGATCTCACGCGCTAGTCAGGCTACTAAGCGCGTGTAGTCGGCCAACCAGCGTCTACCTATCCGACAACATCCATCAAAGTTAGGGTTCAAGGCGGATGGTGTCTTGGACTATGGCGTTCTCAGGGTAGGCAGATAAGGCTGGGAGGAGCAGTGGTCTAAAGGGAGCGGAGCGGACTATGGGTATCTCGCTTCTGAAGGGAACGGAGGGTGGCTGAGAGGCGTTGGGAAATAGGGGCGCTGAGCTGGTGAGATTGAACATAATATTCTTGGCTTGCTGGTACCGGAGCCTTCTCCTGCATGAGAGCATCAGCTAACCTCCGTGGCCAGAACCCGTCAGCTCCCGTGTCCCGCAAGCCTCTTCGCAACCTGATCCTACAAGTAGATTGAATTGAGATTAGGGAAGTAAGGCTACAGCTAGGGTGCCTTGGGGCGGATGTTGCCGGTGAAAATGCTTGGTTCGCCCCACATCGGCTGATTCTACTCGATCACGACTCATTGCATCATTGGATAAGCTCTTGTGGGATTGTTACATCATTGCCAAGGCAACAAATCGCTTGTTATGAAGCATACAACTATGTATACCACAGGCCTGTAAGTACTATGCGGAATATGGATATGATTGACTGTAATCACATCGAGACTCTTTGGAACATCTCTCCTATCCCTCAACTCATGAGGACGCCGTCCTGCGAATCTGAAGTCTAACATGGCAACTCTGAAAGATGTTGATGCACATAACTATCCATTAATCATAGCCTATAACCTCGAGCTGACACAACACGTCCTACCCATGATTATCTTCACATAGGCTGTTCTCCCTGATTTCAATCCATCCTCAATTTTCCATGTCTGTCGCACGAGTGACTCCCTCAACCGCTTGGTGGCTTTGTCCTCCTACAGGCGCTCCACATTCAGGACAGCGAGCGAGCTCCATCGGCATACCACATTCACCGATCGCAAACTATTGCCCGTTAGTACATTTAAGCCAAGAGCAGAGCATTTAAGACCTACGGGATGGCCATTTGCACAATTATACCAGTGGCCAGAATGTGTATTTATTCCCTGCGCCCCACTGACCATAGCCGCTTTGACAGCGGCAAGCTCCTCTGCTGTGACATCTTCATACCACTCTTTGCCAAGAAGCTTCACTGACTCTCGCACAGCGTGGCGTAGTCTCTCTGCATTTTCAAATGGCCGCTTACATAGCTCTTCAGCAACTTCCAGCATTGCCTTGGCATCTTTAACGTATGTTGAGGCTTGATTGACGTTGATCTTCGTAGACCGACAATAAGACTCGTATGAGCGTGCCATTCTGGCGTAGTAGAGACGTGCTTCTACACCGAGCTTTGGTAAGTTTTCAATGTCGCACTCGTCGATGAATGTCCCGCAAGTCTTGAAGAATAGTTTGCTAAGCTTTTCAGGAGACCCTCCTGGTACTTTGAAAGAGGAGCCGGCCGGCTCTGACTTAAGGAGCAGGGCAGTACTCAGGCTATCGGTGAGAATTACGCATCCTGCCTGTAGTTGCGTAGAGCGGCCACCCAAGGTAACTCGGCGGTCGCGCGGAACAGCTGAGATGGAGTCAGTAACGCTCAAATCTGTCATTAATCTGTCAATAGACTTTCGTCTTGTAGCGGTGAGTATGGCCTCGTGAAGCTTCTGTACAGGCTGATTTTTATCGGCAACTTTGCTGACACATGCCTTGATGTCTTTCTCAAGTTGTCTAGCTAGGTTGAATCTTTCATTCAGATTCTTGGTCACTTCCAGCGTCTTCGCTAATGTGGCTCGTACTGTCGAATTGGCGGATGGCTGGCGGATACTTTGGAAAAGTTCATTTCGGGAAATCTCGAGAGATTCCTCCAATTTCAAAACCTCGCCTTCTAAACTCTGGAAGTCATCCTTACCACTGATTAAAAATCTTTTAGACATTTCATCGATGACGGCTCTGTTGATGACACGGTTGAATCGGTTGGTGCTATATTGTCTGACAGGACATTGACAGTCTGGGCATCGAGGTACGGGCCCTGCTAGAACAGCAGAGACATCTTGAAGTCCTGTATATATGCCCTGTGCATCTTGTGTGTATACCTCTACCATTCCCATATGGCCATCGAGTGTCTCCGCCGTGAAAAAATGACCGCAACCGAGGACAACGATTGGGGTTTCATTCAAGTCAATTTCGCTGAACGTTTTCATCTCAAGTAGATCCACCCGAGCCTCTCTTCGGCCTGAACATTCTTGACAATAGTCTTCTGGACAGATCTCTCCACACAGTCCTGGGCATTGGTGCCCACAGGAGAGATCATTAGTGCAGCGCTTGTCGCAAGGTAAGCGGTTACACGGTGCGGCGCACGGCATTTCACATTTACCCTGATGTTCACAAGACCAAGTGCAGTCTTCAACACAGGGTGCACATGCCTCATGGCACTGCAGAGTACATCGAGAGTGAGCGCAACGGACCTATCTACAATCAGCGCTGTCGTTCCTCTAACACCACCACATTGAAAGCTAACGGGGGTTGTGGTATGAAATTGGGGTCAGGATCTTGTGATTAAAGTGGCTTAGGGCAATAGATATGGCTTACCTCACACGCCGAATGGCAAAGTCCACATGGCTTACCGATGTGACAAGTCCGTTTGCAATTATGGTTGCATGTCCCAAAGCGTCTACCACAAATCTTCGGACATTGAGCATGTTTGATAACGCGTTGGTTGTTGCTGTCCACTTGATTACATCGCCCGCAGCTTCCAGGACATGGATGTCCGCACTCAAGACCAACCCCGCAAGGGAACGAACATGCGAAGCTTTCTGATGTCACATCTCGACAACACTGGACCTCTATGATGTGGTTGCACCCAGGGACCTTTTTCTGGACACTGGTAACGCAAGTGATGCTGCTAGGATCCCTGGTCTGGAAACAAGGGACATTGCTCTTAAAATGGCCGCATGGCAATTGCACGTCGTCCATACCCAACATACACAGACCACAAGGTTCGCCACAGGTTTGCTTTTGACAATTATGATTACATGGTTCGTGGAGGCGTTGGCAGGGCTGTGGGCATAAGAAGACACTGTGCATGGCCTCCGAGTGGCACCTCGCCTGGCACCTATGACCACAATCATTGAGACGCCGATCGCAAGCTAATTGGCATCCACCCTCTGGACTCAACCTTGCAAAGTCCTCAGGCTGCGAGACTTCAATTGGTGTCGTTGTATGTCGGGGACAGCAAAGACCAAAGGCTTTGCCGATGGCATCTGTCTCTCGCAACATACCAAGAACGTCACCCCACATGCGTTGTGTGGAGTAGGTATCGGTGTTGCCGATGAGGTACATGCCGTGCTTAGCCCGACTCAAGAGAACGTTGATACGGTTGTCCGTCTTAAGAAACCCAATCTTTCTTGCTTTGTTGCTCCGCACCAATGATATAATAATTACTTTGGCTTCTTCGCCTTGGAAGTTATCAACTGTGGCTATGCGTAGAAGTTCGCTCATCTGCTTCTTCTGCAACGGTTTCGTTCGCGAGGCGTCTCCAAAGTCAGGCTTGTCGGTGTCATGGTCATTATCTGATTCATCGAAACCATCCTTCGCAAGTGTCTCCTGATCACGATCGCTCAGAACAATCTCAAAGTCACCGCGCATCTTTGTACGCAGTTTTTGTAGCTGTCCAGTATATGGTGTTAAAACGGCAATATCAGTACTACTGTAGGTACCTTGGCGAACAACATGTCGAACAAGGGCATGCACCATGTCAACTTCCCAAAGGTTACTGTGCGATTTTTGATGGACATCCCCTTGCGAACCTTCTTCCACATTGTCATGATCAAGCCAGTAAATGTTTTTGCGCATTCCAACCACATCCGGAAGAGTTTTCGTACTATCATGGTCAGATAGACGAGGGTAGATGGTGTTTCTGATCAACGTCGCAATTTCAGGACGCATTCGCCGCTGTACGTTCAGTTGAGCTACGGGAAATGGACGCCTTCCTTTCTCGCCAACAGACAGGCGCTCAAACTGACTTCGATCTAGCTGATACGAGATACCTTTGTTGCTTTCGAGTGATAAATTGTAGTTGTTGATCTGAGGGCGTAATTGTCGATGGTCTCCAATCTGAATAAAATGCTCCACATTTGGTAGCAATGCCGATATAATATGTGGCTCCAAGACTTCACCCGCTTCTTCACATATGACTACCTTACAATGTACGTGTTGAAGAGTAGCAATACGTCTAGCAAGTCCCGTCGTTGTAACTCCAATGACGTCCGCGGTCTGAAGGACTCTTCGGTCGATGTTATCACGTACCTTTCTTTGCTGCTCTTGTTCTCTGTACGATTCCTTCACCGTTTCAAAGAGGTCGTTGGTTAATTCACCATCAATCTCTTCTGCCCAAAAGGCCACCAGTCGCTGCCTGTTAGGTAGGGAAACGGAGTGAACGTCACGCATTGCTTGTATCAGCACTTGTTCAATTGGCCACTGGGAGGAGGTCGTGTCCTCTGGTAAAGCGTGTGATTTACCGCTAGCCCAGGCATCAAAAGGCTCTTGGCCGACCTTCTTGAATCCATCCTCATCGATGCGAGAGAAACCACGGTAGATGAGTGGGTATCGGTACTGCAGATGATTCTTCATGCCCGCCCAACTCCGCCGCTTCTCCGAGTTATGGATTGATGCTAGGAGCCCTTTGATGACCTTCTCTTGAGCTTCCAATGCCTTATAACTCATTGCAAGTTGATAGCCCTCGGACCTGGTTTTGAGCTCGCTCTGTGATACCACTCGTAGGTTCTTACCCTCAAGTAACGTTGATCGGCTTTGGCCTCCAATTCGAATGACGCGTTCAATGCCGACATCTATAAGATGCTCCAGGAATTGATCCAGGGCGTGGTTTGTATAACACCTGACAAGATCATCAGCTTATCCTGGCTGGCTGCGGGAGCAAGAACTTACACAACTACTATAGGTCCCAATTTAGCTTTCACCTTACAGGCTTGAAGGACCCGCATCAATTGAACCCCAAGGTAAGATTTCCCTGTTCCCGGTGGACCTTGTATGAAGGCGAACTCACGTGTAAGGGCAGCAATCAAAGCCTCGCACTGCCCCCGGTCGAGCTGTGTTCGCGCTTCAAGAACATCAATCGCAGTGGTACTATTAGCGGACGCCGTGGGGGTCAATGAAAAATCCTGCTCAGAATTTTTCATGATACATTTGAGTGAGAAAGTGAAGTTTCGACCCCTAGCATACAGTGGTGGTGCAATGTCAAATTGGTCTGTCCCTTGACCTGGTAGTATCCATTGACGAAAGGGTAGACGGCTCAACGTCTGCATGCTTTGAAGGTTCTCGAGAATAGGAACGAACGTTGCGAGTAATACACCGGGGAACTCTACCAGGAGTCCACGTTGTTTTTGGCAGCTCAGTCGAGTCATTACCTCCAGATCAGTCTCAAGGTGAGTGGCTAATTTGACCGTGATCGTAGCACGATTCTTGTCGGAAGTGAGACCGTAGTCCTTGTTGGTATTTGTGCACTTTTCGCTGACAGTAAAAAATAAGAGTGAGGCTTTAGCATCATCGGTGAATAGAAGACACAGCAGGATCCCCTCTTCGAGGCGCTTGGAATCTTCCCACCACTTCCGCATCTCCGAAGTCGACTTCTTTCGTAAGGCTGGAGGCTGTGGGAAGGAAATTTGGGCCTCTAAACCTCGTCTATGGTCGAAAGAGATGTATCTGAGGTTCGCTCTTGGATAAGTGTAAGCTCGAATGTCGCCCAAGCTGAACCTTGAATCTTCGAGGATAATAGGGTCGTTCTCAGTTGCAATCAGAGCCCTTCCAAGAGCGTCAACAACTTCACCAAAGCAATCATGGCGGTAAAGTCGAAAGTGTGTATCAAGGTGTCGCTGAACGTGATCCGTAAGGAAATGAGGCTGATCAAGGTCTGTAGAGGGGAGAAAGACAGGGTGATCGCTCCGGATTTCAGCCTCAGTGGGCAGGATCTTGATATTCGTAATGTCCATGCTGTCATTATCATGGCGACCTTGTGGTAGGATGAGTTCTCGCGGATACGTGGAAGCCACTACCGAGGTTGAGACACCGCCCACCGTTTGTTCATTTTGGTCCTGAAGCAGTCCATTCGCACGGGCTACTATTCCGCGGAGTTCCTCAATTCGGTTGCGAATTGTCTGGAAGGTCACAGATTGTGGATCAATACCAGTAACCTCTGGAATGCTCTCTATCGTGTTTATTAGGTCCTCCAAGTCATTATGAAAAGTTGCTCGCTGTTCTCTCCTAAGTAATTCCCGCAAAGCGACCACCATCGCGACAAGCGTTGTCTCCAGGAGTACTGTCTCCCTTGAGGGAGACTCTCCAAGAAAAGCCTCGACAAGGCAGTTGCAGAGACGCTGAAAGAATGGAATTGCTCGAGAGCCGTTAGCGCCACTCACGTAATTGTACAAACCTCCCACAGACGTGTCCACCGACAGGCAATCCAGGAGAGCTGCGTGTGTGAGCACCGAAAGAAAAGGTTGAGCAAGTCTAACAAATTCGCTGTGGCCATGAGGACGTGCTACCATACTCAAGACGGCGTGCATGTGCTCACGGCCATAATTGTCTTGGTCATCAAGATCCCGGGGAAGCATCTGCTTCCAATCGCGATCCTCGCCATGCAAAATGATCAAGGCGCCTTCCCAGAGAAGTTCAATAGTCCTAGAGTCATTGGGCTTAGGTGCGTTTTTGATGTGCCTTTTCCAGCTGTTATAATGGGCCTTCGCTTGTTGTTGTTCGGGTGTTTCTTCTGGTTTCTTTCGCGAAGGTTTGGAAGATCGCTCGTTGTCCTGGTTAAATGATATGTCGTGAGAAAAGTGACACTTTGCACCGAACCGGCATGTTCCAGTGTTTTGAAAATTCCGACATGGCTGGTTCATTTTGCCTCCTCTAGGTGGAGCCATGACGCAGAATTCGACACGTTAGTATTGAGTACTGGAAGACGTAGAGAGGTCATAGAACGGAAGATACATGAAAATGGAGTCACCCATCAAGCGCCAGCCTTGCCCCACATATGACCAAGTGAAGTCCCACCTTGACTGCAGGATCCAGGTCGGTAGGCAAAGCGCATGTGCAGGTGACAAGAAGAGGAAGTAAAAAGAAGAGGAAGTAAAGTACACAAGCCTTTAGGTTCTGTGATTACCGTTTCACTAATCGTGATTTTGCATCTAGATCAAACGGGTAATAATAAAGAGAAACGGAATCTGTCAGATTCCTCGGTCCCTGATGTTATTAGGTCAGCATTTTAGTAATCATATCATAATGAGGGACATGGATGAGAGGTATCCTGCTAACTCATAAGTTGATACAGCAGAGGAAGGTATCCTATGGTATCTCACCAGAGTGACAATATGCGGCCCACCTCGCGGGATAAGGGTCCGTGCATATCAGATAGTGAAGCAGCCAATCAAAGCTCAGCCAATATGGAGCATTCATCGGTAAGCTGCAGGTGTCTTCAGCTGAGATCAGCCAGACTATGTTTCATTGGTAAGGCTCTCGCTAAGATTCCACGCTGCAACTTCAATTGCGTATTCTTCGTTTGCGCAAGCCCGTAGGTGCAAGAGGCCCATGGTCATATGGTTGAGGTAGCGAATTTGTAGAGGCGATTTAAAGTGAGGCTCGCATGAAGTAATCGGAAGGGTTTTCCTGCGGCACTCACCGCCCAAAGCACAGCCAATGCACTGCGCATGAGCAATCTATGTCTGCGCCATGCCGTACCAACATGGGCTACCCAATATGTGATAATCAAATAACAACGGAAGAGAAGTCGATCAGTTAAGTATGATTTCAAGCCACTGCTTTTTGCTTGTTCTCTTAATTCCGTCTACATCTGATTTGTCAAACGGCAATTGACGGCGGTTGTTGCCTGGTCGGTCTCTTTGCGAAGTGCATAGGGAACCTAGCTCAATTCCAGATTACTGGTGCTGCATCATTAAGGTCGGGTGATAACAGCACTAAAATAAAAAATAACTACCTAAGTAGGATGGCGAACAATTTGGTGCTGGGCGATCAACCCCGCAACAGTCCACACCTACGACCACAATTCAGTTCCTAGAACTAAATCAGCTTTAAGACCTCAGTGAAATCGTATCTGAAGGGGGTGTTGGGAACTCTAGGACCTGATATACGTTACGATCAACTAAGTAGCCGAGAAAAAGTGAGTAGCATAAGCTCAGTTGCGGAATGAAAACCAATATCAATTCTTCCACTTTGCCAGCATATCCTTGGGGGTGTTGACGCTTGGTCTAGAATATGGTAGCTTATACCAGGCTCACTAGATCATCATAACCGCTTTATCATGATTCTGCGGCTAGGACGGATTATCCGTCCTACGTCCTGGAGGTCTCATAATGAATCGGGATGTTAGCCCATGCGGAAAGAGACCAGAGCTAAGGATCCAAGCTCAACTTCCACGGTAAAGTTGGTTACTTTGCGTACTCGTATTTCTCTCACCGCATGGATTAATCTGAGATCAATGTTTAGATATAGATATTACTCGGAAGCTCACCCCTGACTCACATTCCTTCTCGCAATGCCGAATCCAATCCAGGTCTTGACTTCCATGACGCTGCCCATGCACCGACAACAATCATCGCAGCAATATCTCTGGGTGTAAGGAGATCCTGGTACATAACTGCAAACGTACATTCTACACTCTTCAAGCACGGGTGCGTGGGTTGACACCCATCGCACATATCTGTTGAGGTCGTTTTGATGCATTTCTTCTTTGCAATTCAGAAATCTCCCAGATATGATTTTGCCCTTTTGAATGTCGCATACTAACCAGGACCGCTTAATTGAGCAACCCCGTTCCTGTTGTTCTCGGCCCAAGTTTGCACAGCAGTGAGAGAATTGATGGGCTTTAAATGCGAGCACAACTAGTTGCTGTCATTCGCTGGTAGTGGTTCATATTTATGAAATTATACCCGAACCTGAACGTAATCGAGGCGATGAAGAGATACCTAGCTGTGGTACCATCGACATGTCTGTAGCAGCGCAAACGGTATCTCTAAGTCTGAGAGACTTGCTAGCAGTGTGCGGCAAGTCCCTTAGTTTACCCATCAAACTCCTAATGGCGCTGGTAATAACGAAGAATGCTCATAGTTGAATGTGTGACGTGAGACAAGCTGAAGAGGCACCAGCTCCCAGTCAGAACCCCAGATGTGGCGTGGAAACCATCCCTAAAGTCCGCCATAGAGCGCCCTAATCCGTGCAGTTGTAGCGGCATGCTTCTAGCGGCACCGGACCGAAGTTGCTTTGCTAAGGTACCATTAGGTAGGTACAAAACTCCACCTCAGGTTTAATATCCATCGATACATACGGTCATTCCACGAACATGGCAGACATAGACGAAGACTCTGTAATTTGCGCCCCTGATACCGCAGACGCCGATCCTTCGGATGAGCCCCAAGATTTCCGTTTCCTTTCCACCCTTTCCCAGTAGGTAAAACACCCCCTCCAGTCCCCCAGATTCCCACTCTTACAGAACTCCTAAGATCAACAAACTCCCAAGTCTCTCTACCTCGTCGCGGTGAAAAAGACTTCGAACATCATGGCACCCTCTCCCAAATTTCCACACTCGCCGCCTCCCAGCAAGCAATGCACAACGCACTTTCTGTGCCCCGCACCCACAACCCCAAGAGTAATATCATAGGTCTCTATGATTGCACGGATGGCAGCACGGTAATCGAACATCCAAGAGGTCCCATGACGAAGACAATTGGGAAGGGAGACACGCAGGGTCGATTAAACCTGTTGCCGGAAGAGGCTCTATATTCAATTGAGAGAGGCACCATGGATTTGAGGTGGAGGAACGAAGAGCTGGAGGGTATACCGCTGAGCTTGCAGGCTGCATATGCGCATCTGATGGGCTGTCAGGGTTTAACGCTGGAGAGGTATACCGTGTATACGTCTTTGAAGAGAATTGGATACGTTGTGCAAAGGGCCCCAGCTTGGTATGAGGAGGACTATGATCAAGACTTCGTCAAACCAAGGCAAAGGGAACAAGATCCACCATTAGGGCTATTTTCACGGTTCTACAAGTCATTGTTCGACGGTCAACGGCGGGATCCTCCTCCCCAAGGACCCCTGGTCACGCCAGGCCTTTATCGCAGTTACAATGACATCTACCGCTTCCTCAATATCATCCCCAGCCACGACCCTACTCAGCCTACAGACCGCGAATCCCTCCGCTCAAGCGCCAGCATGGGCCATCCTACTGCACCCACACATCCCCGCATACGACCTGCGTTCTATGCCTGGAAACCGACCAATACCAGCGATTTCAGAAAATCTGCGCCACCTCCACCTGACTTTCGCATTGCGGTTGTCAACGCGCGTGAGGAGAATTTTCCGGTGCTGGAACAGTTAGATGATCTGCTGCAAAGTGTGCCGTATAATCCACCACCGACAGGTAGCGAAGGGCAGACGTACAGGCGACTGAAACACGGATGGCGGAACGTGATTTTGGGAGTCGTAGACCAAGGTGTAGTGAGCTACATGAAAATATCTGACGCGGGATTCGGCAAAGAAAAGGTCTACGAGAGTCGAGCAAGCAGGGGTGGAAAGAGAGGAGGGGGGAGGGGAAGGGGTAGAGGAAGAGGCAGAGGGAGAGGGAGAGGAGGGTAAGGAATATGTTCTCCACCAATTATCGACATGGTCCCTTCATAGGATATGGAAGGGTTCGAATGAAGAGGGGAGGGTCGCTCTACCATCATCTATAGACATTCAACCCATGGTGGAGAGTGGGAAGAACGTATATGCTCAGATGGATGCTGCCAGAGCAGTCAATTCTATAGCCACAGTATTGCATATGATACCCGAATACCAATAATACTCATGATTCATGACTTCGTTCTCCTGGGAATACGATGCACCACTCTCATACCCTCCCTGACAGGAGAATACCTTAGCCCTCGTAGAGACTCACAGCAAATGTAGGACCCCTCCCTCCAAATCCCATCCACACCAGACTCCACAAGCCTGACTCAACCAACGCCCATTCCTATCTATCATAACACCCACTTAACACAAAACCCCTATGCACCTGCTGCTGCACCTGCCACCCCCACCATCATCAGACATGCAAATAATCCGCCGCCATCAACAGCTCTAAGCACAGCTCAGGCGGTATCTCCATATCCGGCACATCGCTCGCGTTTTTATTCTTGAGATTGTAGTATAGGTACTCGCATACTTTTTCGAGGACGACGCCACTGTATGGTTCGTATTAGGCACGTACGTGTCTTGTGTGTAAATCTAAGAGGGAAGAGTGGGGGGAGGGAGGAAGGGAGGAAGCATTTACTTGATCGTGCTGAGGTTGCAGCGGCCTGTTGTGGCTTCGAAGAATTTGCCTGTGCTTGTGGTAAGTATAGAGCTGGATTCGTTTTAAATGGCTAGCTGCATGTATTTTGACAGGAAAGGAAGGGGGGAAGAGAGGGGGGGTGTTAATGGCTTACTAGTCGGGTCCAGCATCTTCTTGATCGTGCCGGCGACGCAGGCGGCATCGCGGCTGACGATGAACTCGAAGCCGTCGTTGGAGATTAGGGTGACGAAGGGAGGGGGAGTGTCGGACATGGTGGGTAGTGATTGTGGAACATGTACAAAGTGGGATGTTGTTTGGTAATGTAAAGCGGAGCATGCGGAGCGTTCTCGCGTGAGCACGTGACATGTTAAGACTCTACCAATCACTTGCTTGCTAGATGCGGTAGGTGCATGTCATGTCCTGTGACGCATGAAAGCTAGTGAATGCCTCAGACATAATTGGAACTGCGTTGCTCTGGTTTAGTGATCTTTTCAGATCAAGGGGACTTTCAGAAGGTAGTGTATATACAGTTATCGTAGGGCCTCAATTGAAGACCACAAAAAACCCGCCATTGTAGATAAGGGCGATAGCCTCAAGCCCTTATGAATAGCACCGATACCCTTCCATATGCTCCTGCTATGCCGATGGTATCAATCCTCCCAATTGCAAAAAATTACGTTTCGACCGGTGGTTAACCGGCAAATGCGTTGAAGACCGTTTGAATCATGAATGAAGCGAAGATTAGGAGCTCAATCGCTGTCAATAACGATCGCTCCGTTGTGTTCATCATCCTCGATGACCACCTTGTCGCTCTGGGAAGCTTCGGCTTTGAAGCTCGCCTGCATTTTGCTGCGTTTTAAGTTTTGTTCCGGATCTTCTTCTAAGCTCCTCTTTCGTTTTGTGCCACTAGATTCGGGGTGGCCATTCGTATGACCGTTGGTCGTAGCTGTAGGAACTGTCTTGGGCTTACGGTTGATGTCAAGTGTAGCAGGGAGTTGTACAGGCTTGGAGTCTTCCGGTAGGGACCTAAGTTGGTCAGTGTCTGTAACATTGTCTGGGTTAACGAGCTGGCTCACATCTCAGATATTGACAAAGAGAGGTTGACCCGGGGGTTCTCCTCATCGTCGTCAATAACAGTCAGGAAGCTGTCTCCCTTTACACCGAGCTCGCTAAACTTCTTCGAGACGTTGTCCTCCAGGTCTGGATCGTACAGCGTCCCAACCTCATTGTTAATACTGAATTCTTCTCCGTAACCAAGCTGTCCTTTGAGAACATCCTCCACCAAGTCATTAAGCGTAGCACGACTAGGGTCGACTATGAGTCTCGATTGCATCACACCACAGACGCTGCAGTTGGGATTCGGCGGCTTCAAAGTATCGCTATTAATCACTCGTGCCCCTGACCGCTCGAGAAACACCTATAAATTCGTCAGGGCTAGAGTAAGCCTCAGAGTAGCTCTCTTACCATCTTCGCTTTATGTAAATCTCCGCGCATGACTTTCAGAGCCTGTAACACGCAAAGACCTGCAGTCATAGCATTTGTTGTTGCGATAGCGGGTATGATGTTGCCAGCCATTTCTATGACAGGTCAGTATGCGGTTCGTGCAACATGGCTCCGGGGTCTCGTACGCTTAATGTCAAATTTTGACTTTGTCTCAATGCCAAAGATGGTGGAGCGAAGGTTCGCACTTGCTGCCACGAAATCAAGGGCATCATCGTCATCTTTATCAAAAGCAAGAACAGTTGAGCCCGTATTATCAGTGTCCTGCGCCTGAGCTTGTTGAAGTCGAAGACTCAGTCGCCGGAGGCTGTACCACATCAGCCGGAGCACAGAGGCTATGACAGCCGTAATGCCTACCTGTCACAGAAGACTACGAAATTTTCCGCCTGCGTCCACGCTTTCTGATCGTGCTGGGCTGTTGATGTACTTATCCCAGAGGCCTCTTTTGACATTTCATCGAAGTCAAGAGCTGTAGGCGGTTTCCTACTTTTCCACATATCCTCCATGCTCCTTAATCGATTGATGTCATCTTTGAAAACCTTGTCGAAGACTTTCCGGGCAAAGTCATCTGAACCTATGGACTGGCGTATGCTCTTCAGGGCCTGCGATTCTTTACGAAGGTTCTCGATCTCTTTCGCTATGGAAGCGTCAGCACTAGCGCTCATGAGTTCCCGTCTGGCTTACCGTTCTCATTGTCCTCGGAATGATCTAACTCGGGTACCTCATCTTCACTCGTCCCAAACATCTCACTTTCAATTGTCAACGTAGGTTATGTTCAGCGTAAGATATAGTACATACATAAATAAGTAGCTCTTGGCCCATACGATGCAATGGATCGGCTGACTAGGCGTGCTCCTTATCGTACAGACAGGGAAGCTCTTGGGTGTTTCTTTCTGGGTGCAGTCGTAGCATTCGGTTTTCCCCTAAGCATATGAGCGCGCAACTTGATGTGAAGTATGGAGTAAGACAAACCCTGATGATTACTTGAACTTGGCCATTGAAGCCCGTGGTACCACTCTCAATCAGGGGCACGTTTGCTGCCAAGCACATTTTATTGACATGCCGTCGGGCGTCAAGATTATCCAAAGCATTGAAGACGATATTGAAGCTCTGAAACCATTCTATATTGAATTGAGGGTCCTTGATGTTGGCATGGTGCGCCTCGAGCTTAACATGAGGATTGAATTTTGCTGCGCTCTCTTTGGCAACCTGAGAAGAGATGAATATAGGTGACCCCAACAATAGGATATGATCGCCCACCAAAGCCTTAGCTTTTTTTATATGTTCATAACGGAAGAGGAATTGCCGGTTGAGGTTGCTGAGATCAATGGTGTCTAGGTCGACAATGTGGATCTCGCCGAAGCCAGTAAGGACGAGGTTCTTCAGGAGCTCACAGCCAATTCCTCCAGCGCCGACCATCAAAATGCGCGCCTGATGGATTAAGCTGTTAGTCATATCGTGACGGAGATTGCTCAATGGACTGACCTGCTTGATACGAGAGTACAAAGTACCCAAGGATTGACGTGGAAATCTATCACGCCCCATGGTGGCAAAGGATGCTGAGAAGTGGGCGTCGGGGGGTGAGAAGGGAAGAAATATGGGCGCCGAGAGACAAAAGTGAGGCAGACATATACCAAAGGAGTGACGATGAATTATTATAAGTGGAGTGAAGTAAATATCTGACCTAAGGTATCAGGGACTCCGGGGCTTTCACAATCCAGCGACGCGGCAAAGGAGGCGCTGCGGGTAAGGATGCTCTTTAGCGTAGCCGAGGAAGTCCCAGCCTTACATCAAGGTTTAATTTCTGACTGATTTGGAAAATGCAATATCGGTGTAAGATTTTCCTTGCCTCACACTCATTTATCTCTGCCTACACTGCACTCTTACCTCACCAAGTCCCGTAGCTTTGGGTGGTTTTCTGATGTTTCAACAGAATTGATAGAAAAAAGTTCTAGAATTGTGCGTTTCTGATAGACAAGCCGGTTGCGCGAGCCTGTAAGAGGATACAGGCGATAAGCCTTTGTGCTGTTCGACAACCTTACTGCAGCTATTGTCATTCATTTTCAGTATTGAAGATTTTCGGGGATAACCGGCAGAGTGATGTCAGATGATGAAGTGGATGAAGACCTCTTGGCGCTGTTACGAAAATCCCTGGGTATAAACGATTTCAACGCTCCTAAACCGGCCAAGACCGGCGTTTTGGAAGATGCAGAATACATCTGCGACAATTCTACGGATGTAGCATTAGATATGAGAGGGACCAAGGCCGCCGCTACTTCTATCTGGTCATTGATGCAGGAAAAAGGGTACAGCACAAAGGATTGGTCAAAACACGCACTTCACCCTAAAACTAAGGATGAAAGTACTGTGGATTTCATATTTCTGATGGATCTCATAAACTTCTCTTTCTGGTCTGATCTTGATGATTCTGGTCAACAATTCTCCATAGAGTATAAAGGCGAGAAGTGGACTGGATATTGGAGTCTCGTGGCTGCTATCCAGCGAGCGCTGGACGAGGAAATTCCAATCACCAAACCGAGTTTCTGGATCAATGAGGCTGAATGTACAGACGAGGTCCTCCAGTATGTCTTTCGATCTGCAACGGCTGAAGACATACCACTATTGGAGAAGCGCATTGATTGCATGCGAGAAGCTGGTCAGGTACTCCAAAAAGTAAATCTCTTGCAACAACATCTTGCATGCATTTGCTCATCTTCCATAGCGATTCGACGGTAGCTTTCTCGCTTTTGTAAGAGAAGCCAATGGTTCAGCGGCTGCTCTGGTAAACCTCATAGTGGACAATTTCCCGTGCTTCAACGACAGGCATTATTTCGAAGGCGATAGAGTACGCTTCCACAAACGAGCTCAAATCCTCGTCGCAGATCTGTGGGCCTGCTTCGAAGGTGAGAGCCACGGACACTTCCATGATATCGACAGCATCACCATGTTCGCTGGTAAGTCGTCCTTCCCAGGTGTTGGCTGCCCGAAAGAAGCTAAGTGTAGCGACAGACTACAGGATCCCTCAAATGCTTCACTACCTCGGCTGTCTCCAGTACAGTCCGCCACTAGAATCCCACATACGCCGACTCGGGCCCATTGAAAGTGGCCACCCATGGGAGATGCAACTTCGTGGGTGCAGCATCTGGTGTGTCGAGCTTCTCCGACGTGAGATCGTCCGCCGGCATCCAGGAGCACAGATCAATGCTATTCTTATAGATTTCTTTCTCTACGATGCAGTGAAAGAAATGGAAATCAAGGGTATTGGATGCATGCCTCATCATCGTACGAGGAGCATCTGGTATTGAATTAGATCATGAGCAGTCTATACATACCTGCTAGTAATGAATGCAAGTGTGACTCACCTTATTGTGCGACATAGCTTCGTATGTGAACGTGATGCATAGCGTCTGAACGACGAGCATGATCATCGAAAACCTCGCCCCCTTCCTCGTCCTCTTCCCCTGCCATCCCCTCCACCCCGGCCCCTACCGCCACCCCATCCTCTGCCCCGACCACCTCCACCGTTCACTCGCTCGCTCTCATTTTTGACCGTCTTCGCCCTTCGCATCTCTTCTCTGTCCTTCTCACTAGCATCGAACCAATTTCGTATACCGAGCATTTCACAAAACGCATTTGTCTGTGGATTACTATACTCTTTGGGCTGCTCTCTCCCCACAGATCCAATCGCTCTCCCATCGTAGACCGGTGCCGTAATCGCAAAATTATCTGGGATGCCCATTTTACCCTGCTTTACTAGATTCTCTTCAACCCATTCTTCTTCCTGGGAGATGAGTGGTGTGTAGGCCGTCTCACCAAGATTAGGTGGATTAGGTTGGTGTGGGTCACATGAGGCGAATACACGAAGGATCGCTAGCCATTCTTTATCGTAGGTGAGCCTTGGAAGGTTATGCGTGGTAGAAGCGGATAGAGGATCGACGTCAAGGATCTGGAGGAATTTGCGGTTTGGTAGGCATTTGTCTAAGGCCAAGAACTGTGTTCGCTTATTTGTGATCTCCGGTGGTGGAAGTGGAGCAGATTGCTTCTGTCGAGGTGGACTTTGTCGGCGAGTAAATGAAGCTGGAAGTTGAGACCGAATGTCGGAAGGAATATCCGAGGATTGTGGCTGCTCAGAGTTGGGTGTGGCAGCCGTGGTTGATGTGGTTGCTGTAGGATCATCGGCCAACTCTACCTCATCATCCAAGTCAAGATCAATCTCATCGGCATTCTTGCTGGGCTGAACACGTTGCTCAATGTTAAGACCCTCGCTAATCTCATCCCCAGTTTCGAAACCATTCGACTTTGTGTACTCAACCGCATTCATGGGTGGTGCCCCGAGATTCACAGAACCTGCCGCCTTGTCATGTTCTACCACAGCAGCAAACTTGCAATGTAGATGGGCGGAAAACCAGTAGGGCGGCCTGAGTCGGTCCAATACGTATCTTGCAGCTGAGCTTCCCAATGTCCCAGCTCTTGCATCTGCCTCAAATAGTTCTTTCTTCCTGAACAAAGATTTCCAGTCGCCTTGCCATTCTATTCCCCTTGGCCAGTCATGGCTTACCCCCACGTCCACAGGTGTCCTCAGCAGCAAGAGTTTCCTAACATCAATTTCTCGCACGTGATAGAAGCTCTTAATTTCGTCTTCGCTATAAGGTAGCCTCTCAAAATGTGGTTTGTTGTAGTTGTAGCCCTTCCATATACCACTCATCCCGGCTATCCGCAGATCTCCAAATCTGATGACGTTGGCCGCGCCTAGGTAATAAATGTTGGGTGCCACCCAGCCACCATAGTATAGCTCTTGAAGGTGAGAGCTAGCTTCATGGTTACCGCCAACAAAGACGGTAAGGTAAGGCGCTTTACGGGTTCCGCTGTAGTATTCGTGAAAGTCGCCTATGGCACGGAACTTTTGGGGGACAGACATGCAGTTGAGATCGTAGGAGTTGCGAACTGCCTATGCTCGTCAATAATTTCTCGATTGATCTCCTGCAGACGGACCTGAAAGTCGCCCCCAATGATGAGGAGGTCGACGCCATTCCAATTGTTAATTTTACAAGATTTCTGGATGGATGCATAGATCGCATGGAGAGTACCGTGGCCCTTTGATGTTGTCAGTCAGAACAGGATATCCAAGCACATCCGACGTACGCAGCCTTCAATTGCAATCCTCATCGCCTTCCTAGCTATTTAGCCTCTTTACGTCCTCGTCAATGTTGAAGCCTCATCCTGGGTGAGGTGTCATCGCTATGATATCCCTCAGGTCTGACTTAGGTTGGGATAGCTGAGCCACATTATGGGCATTCACGCCGAGCTAAACATAAAACGTTGTGGACCGGATCAGCTTTGGAAGGTGCGAATAGGCCGCTAAGAGCAGGAGAGATCACATATCAACTGAAAAGCCTCATAGGGCTGCACCTAAAGCTGGCGAAACAACCCCGAAGATGCCCTAAAGCTAAAACGCTCGGGGACCATTTTAAGGGGATCTTCGGGGGTTCTTTTAGGGCCCGTTTCAGTAGCTTTGGGTCAAGCCCCATAGGGCTGTTTAGTTGCTCTTCTAGTGTGAAATTGAAGCGCGAGACGCGCTTGGGGAATGATACAGCTCAAGTCGCCATCTCCACATTGTAATATCGATGTCGATGTTGACGACCTGATGTGAATGATTTTTGGACATTTGAGATTACCAAATTTATACAATGTGCTTGGCTCTGGTATAAAATGCTTAGCATCGTTAAGATGTCACTTCATGACTCTCCCAATCATTCACACCACGAATGCTGTGACCTTTCGTGGGATGAGGCAAAACGCTTCCGGCCACAGAATATAGCTGCTTATTCGCGATTGCTGGACGTCCCCTTCTTTCTTGTTCCCAGGATTTGACTGCCAAGTCAAAGCTTTGCTGGGTCGCAAACCTTGGTTCGGGTAATACGACGGCGGTAATTCTCGGAAAATAGGCACTCTTTGGACTGATTTCAGGAACTCGGGATGGGTTTATCGATGTCCGTGGCCAGATAGAAGTAGAGGATTCATGAATGACCAAAGGTTATCAGACTTACGACAAGCGAACTTTCTGCACTCGTGGTCCTTCCATGCATTTGAGGAGGAAAAGTTTCACTGGGCAAGGCTTCTGGCCTGTTTTGATGTAACATTCATGAATCAGAAACCAGTTCCCATGACCATTATCAAGACAAGCTACCTTGATCGGCTCGCTGTCGTGACGACTACTTCTCGTTAATTACGAGGAAGCAACCCACAATTACATCGGGTTGCAGACGACACACCAAGTTCTCGAATCGCCGTCAAATCTATTCATGTGTGCCCTGGCCAACTGGATTTTCTGTAATCTTCCTTATATGCTTTGCATAGCTTCGTTTCATTTATCCGCTTGGGGGTATTGTAACAGCTGGCAATCTTCACATTTCCCATAGAAGAATGAATTGTGCTTGTAGTGGAACAAAGAGTGATACTACAGCCTTCATTTACCGATAAATGCGGGGGTAGGTCTCAATTGGCTGTTTTTAGAGAAGTCTACTGGAAACACGGGTAATGCCACCACCTTCCACTGAATTGCCTGAGAACCTCTTAGGACATTGCTTACTGAAGGTCAGCTATTTCCGCTCCTTGTCCTAAGTCTAATCTTGATCACTGTGGAGACTAAGTGTTTCATTTTGTGTTTTGCTTCTCATCTAGTCACTCCTCTGACAGATCAGCTTCATGGAAGGGACCAAGGGGGTCGCAACTCTCAATCGTTTGATAGACTCCAGGGATTGCAAGAAAATGGGCTGATGGTGCTAACGTGACAATGTGGAAGTCTTGTGCCCCCCACCTATTCCACTAAGTTCCAAAATAGTGAATTTTGGAGGGTCGTATCCGCTTCCGATTGAAACCCTTCCCGTCGCCTTGTGATACTCTGTTGCCTGAGCAAGCGCTTGGTCCTTTTTCCGATTCTCGCATACTGGGTTGAAATATCGCTCATCATCCTCTTGTCCATTCTCCTACCATATACCACGCACCATCCTCCTTCAACCATCGCCGCACAACCGCTCCCTCCTCACTTATACGATCCTGAATCCATCTCGAGAACTTCCTAAAGCAAGCGCAAGATGTCTCAAAATAACCTGCCTATTCGGGAAAAAAAGTGGTATGAACCTTTTGTCCCGGAGTCATACATCTTAGCATATGGTCGCGTTACGAGCATTGAGTGCGGCCGCAACGACAACGACATGGGTACCTATGTGGAGATCCAAGACAAGAATGGAGTTGTATACTACTTCAACGGCGAAGAAGCCTACCTTGCTGTTCTCTGTGGGGATCTCTCGAAAACGAAAAACCAAGAAGTCCGTTTCTTCGCCAATAAGTACAGGACAGTCTTGTACTTTCCACGTCAATGATCGGTGGGTGGGCTCTGTCTTGCTCGGATTGAGATCTTTGTAAGCCAAAATTCACCCAACATAATGCAAGACTAATCCTGGTGTCACAGCTTCAGAGTGTCGGGTTGGTGATTTAGCGGATGCTTCGGACATATGTGTCCAGTTCTCGTATCTCACCCTGGCCGGCTAAAAATTTCAAGGGAGGTCTATTTTTCGAACAAGCATTATTGTGCTCTGGGATTGTGTGCGCGGCGATCAGAGCTGCGAAAGCAGTCACGTCAGGCGTACCATATGTTAAGGATGCTTTAAGCATATGCATGTAATCTTAATATTTTCGGATTTGTGTAGGAGAATGCTGATCTATGATCTCTGACGATCAATGTTCGAATTTCTATGTTGTTGGTCCCTGCTATCCATCCTACCATACAACGATGAACCGATACCCTCTACCAGCACCGAGAAGGAGGGCCGAGATAAGGAAGATTGGCAACGGAAACATCCTAGAAAGCATCTACAATAGCTTCTTCTGTGACGCAACTAGGCACACATCCTCGATGTGCAGGTTGAACGTCAAGTAACATTTGGATCTATCTACCATTCCACACACCTCCCCTCATCTATCCAACAGGCACGAAGACCAACCCTTAATCATTGTGCCTAGTCGAATAAACCTCCATATGTGTGTTGATATCCTTGTCGTTGAGCTCTGGACGTCGGAAGTAATCGCGATTGGGATCAAATTCTATCGAGTCATTGTCCTCGCGCATATATGAATATCGAGCTTCACAGATGGCAGCTTCCCGATACCTGGTGGTCGCCGTAAGTCAATCCAATCCTGTCGCAGGGCTCTGCTTGAAGGTAGCCAACTTACAACACGTAATACCGATCATCGTTGACCCAGAAGTTGTGAAACTTCCAGTCGTACATCTGGAATATGACTTCGGTTCCCACAATGAGAGCTCCATAGGTTGGCCTGATGTCCTCAAGTCCAACATTGATGATCTTAGCGCTCTGGAGTTCAAAAAGCGAGCCAAAGCCAGTCTTCCGGTCCCAAGTGACCACTTTAGCACGATGGGTGTACTCGGGGTACTTTCTGTAATCGGGAGATTCAACGTTCGGGGATCGGTGGTGACGAGGGCGAGGAAATGCGTAGGCTAGGTATACATTGCCGTCAATTTCATTGGATGCAGAGCTGTAGTCTATGCGAGGCTGCGTTGACTTAGTCAGAGTAGTCTCGTCCGGGTCAAAGCAACTTTACCGGAAGATCAGGTGCAGCCGCCAATGGACGCCGCACCTCTAGGTCTTCTCTGCCTTCCTCTTTGACTGGGCGTGTTGTAGAATGTTTAGCTATAGTGCTGTCGAATTGCTTTGACTCCTCCTCCTCCTCCTTCATATGCTCCACTGGAGATGACATCGCGATTCTTGCCCTCAACCTCTTATGGTTTTATGTAGAAGAATAATAGAAGGACAGAAACGCTGGATGATAAGTTGTGTTTCTCTCTTATGGTTTTATGTAGAAGAATAATAGAAGGACAGAAACGCTGGATGATAAGTTGTGTTTCTAAAGATTGGAAAAAGATTGTGTTCAAAACCAGTGAATAACACTAGTGAAGTTCCACAAGGACAAGTCTAACATTATGAACATCCAGTCAACGTGATCAGGCAACGCCCCACCTTAAAAAGCCCCGCTGGTGATCGTCTGCGCCTCGGCTAGACTGCTCCTTTCCAGGGTTTCCCTGCTGCAGGCACGAAAATGATAATCGTAACACTCAACCTAGGCAACTCCCGACACCTAACGGCCTAAAAATACGGTATCTGGTCTTCTCTGAACTTGCATTTATCTGCAACGGTACGCGCCCGTCTGATCATTTCTTGCAATATGCTACTACAATCCTGTAGGCGGTTGAACGCTATCTTCGAACGGCAATATTATCTGCTGACTTGCCTGGGGGGACATTGAAACGCGCTAGTCTGAGAAGCGACGATACTCAAATACAAGTAAGCAAGGTCTCTTTGCCCGAGATGTTGTAGGTGATGATGACAGCTGCCTGTAGAAGCGCAATTGATAGATTACCTGAGCGGCCAGACGGACCGCATGAGAATAGATTGACTTGTACTCGACTTTCCTGGGAGCATGACAGTCTGTCCGAATTGAAGCCAAAATACGTGGAACCAGTATTACTAGCTAAGGTCCGATTAATGGCTTTTCCAAATTGAGTGACAGGGAAATGCGGAGTGGTCGCGCTCTTGGAGAATTGATCACGCTCTGGGTGGAAAAGACATGTTCACGATTCCAAACATAAATATTTGATTGGCGTCCGGATCCCCGAATCCTGGCTTTCGTGGGTATGGCATGAAACCGTGCGGTCAAAGTCCCAATTGGTAACGCCAACATCTTCACTAGGCCAGTTCGGTCGGCTCGTAGTACGTTGTAGACATGATGGGGGAGCAGATGTCGGACTTGCCATATTTGGGAGTTCGCGCAACACACAGTAGCCCCACAATATTGGATAAGCCCATATGGAAGTACTGTCTTGCCTCGGTGCGATATTTCTTACTTTGTCAATCTGCTTCGCGTCTCCGCCTAGATCTTTCACTTGGCCGAGAAAGGGAAGAAACCTCGGCCTTTGAAAGCTTATCAAGTATGGAGGTTAGGTAGCTGGGGAAGCAGAAAGAGGGGAAAGATCTTTCGTTATGTTTGTCATGGGGGTTTGCGGCTGCTTTGAAGCATTGGCGGTATCGGTCATTTCTCCGCTTTTGACTGAGCTGGATCGTGGTGTGTCCATTGTTCAGAGTTGTGTTTGTAGTATTCTGCATCTCAGATCGTGGTACTGGCAATTTGAAGATCAAATAAGAACAGAGTTCCGAGTTTTGATACCATACTCTTCAAGGAAGATTAGATTTGTCCGCTGGCTAAAGGATCAAGGATTCAAGTATTTGTGCGTCGTGAAGAATGGGTCCATACCTCGCGCATTTTGGATAAGAAGTCGAGGCTGTGTGGCTTGGTGCTGATAACGCACAAAGGTCGCAGCGTTCATTTACATGTGAGACAAGATATGATCACTTGCTGGAGGCGATAGAGGTATACGCAATATTGGTCGTGGTTGTGTTCGAATTGCCTGGTCAACAATGAAGGGACTATAATTGTCGCCTCTGAGAAGACTTGGAGCATTATTTACCCCTATGGTCTTCAGTCGTGCGCTGTATGGGAATTGCCATGGATACTGCCACCCCAACTTGTACTCTTCTGGCTGCCGACGTGCACAAGTGATGCTAGTATTGCCAAAATCGTGTATTAGTATTATGTAGGAAGGTTTATAAAGGTTTCACGACCCACTTTGACCTATTTTTCAATCAACACGTGGATCCAAGTTCATCTCTCAACAATACAACATGCTCGAACATTTGACCAAGATATTCAAATTACTACCTCTCCCCTGATCCTTCCAACCAGATATGGCTCGTCCGATCCTCTGTACCTTCGCGCTACTTCGGCGCAATGAGTCTACCATCGCATCAAATAGACAATGTATGTCGACTTCTTCATGGATCAGCAGCATCTGCCACAAGGTCCAGTTACACCACACCAGAGCAGGCTTTTAGAACCCACCCATTCCCTCGGCGCGCTATCTAGTGCAATGTTCTATTTGACAAGCAAAAGGATTCAAGGAAGTACAGCGACAAGAAATATAGGATACCACTCTCAATGCATGCAGGGATCTGAGATCTGCACTTCGAAGACTTTACGCGTTCATTTTCTCGAATTTTGTAGAGATTGATCTGCCCTTGGAAGATATGCAGCTTTGAAAAGTATAAATACCGAGGAAGCGCATATCCTTGGATGGTATATACCTTTAACAACCAAGTTTCGCGGTATTTTCAATCATGATACCGCGAAAGCTGGTACTGGTAAACAGTCACAGTAAGCGTTCTGTCGATCCGCGACATCAAGTTATCCGGTGGGATGCAACAAGAAAGGATGTTTCCCAAACGCTGG
Organism: Cladonia borealis; assembly: GCA_018257855.2. Classification (NCBI taxonomy): domain Eukaryota; kingdom Fungi; phylum Ascomycota; class Lecanoromycetes; order Lecanorales; family Cladoniaceae; genus Cladonia; species Cladonia borealis. Next base: position 106,473 of record JAFEKC020000011.1, on the reverse strand, counting down.
CGATGAGCGGATCAACCATTTTGACCTGCTCGTTGCTGACTGCAGATACCTTACATCTAATAGGATAATTCAGTTGCCGACGTGGATCTTTCACAGGTACCCTGTCCTAGCAAACGCTCATGCTCTTACGTAATAGCCCTCGCCAAGAGGTGTCGGCAGAGGCTGGACTGTAAGTGCTGACAGAGCATTTAAAACTCGTAGTACCCGAAATAGCTATAAAAAACGAAAGGCCGTGGAAAGACCAGAGATAATTCTGCTGAATTTAGAAAAGCCATCTTGTCTGGAAGCATGGAAAGGAAGAGGAAATGAGGATAACAAAAGACACAAGAGAAATGAACCTTTTATCTTGCAGGATACTCCTCATGTCTGAAACTCTATGTGGTCTTTGCAGGCAGCATTAACCATATCTGGACGACCGGATTGGTCCCGTGGTCTGCGCATAGTAACAATCTGACCATGTGTAAGGCTGTCAGGGCCTAGACTCAACTTTCGGAGGTAAATATAAGTGAGAAGTATGTAGCTGCGGTTGGTAACGGTATGATATGCCCTGGTTCGTAGGTCTGGCAGATATGGTAGTTTTGTTTCCCCATCCAAGTAGGTCGTTACCGAATAAGCAGCCAAGGAGCCAAAGCTCGGTCCACCCGCTTGACGCGCGTTTAGTTCTACCCATAGTTCTTGCAGTGTCCGGGCATCAGCAGTCTCGCCGACAATAACCACCCTCACAAGAATTGCAGGGCTTCAGAGAGTCTCTCTTTCTGAACATTTGTCGCTTGGCCTTTGCTTCACCATGACATCGCGATCTTTTCACCAGCAACCCCAATCAGCTGCAAAATCATCGTTTTTCCAACAGCGCGACGCGTTGGTCGGAGAGATCGCGGTGGTATGCTATCCTTCCCCCAACTACGTACTGACTGCGATGCTAACGCGTCATACAGTCTCTCGAACATGTGCTTCAAAATATTAACAAGCTCAATCGCTCGTTGGAAGGCGTGATAGCTGTATGTATTGAGTTGTGTCTATTGGATTCACCTGAGGGTTGGCTGACCTGGGCTCGCTCGCTTAGGTAGGCAATGAGTTTGGGGCCGTCGAGGCATTGTGGAGTCAATTCGAAGGTGTAATGGCGCAAGAGCCTGAAGAAGCAGAAGGGGATGAGAAAAAGGGCGAAGAGGAGGACGACGGGGCTGAGCAGGAAGATGCTAGGGCTGGTCAGAAGGAAAGAGGACGATGATGGCTTCTTCAGAGCACAAAGCCGTTTCACGAAACACTACTACTAACTTGCAACTAAGCCATCCAAGCCGCGACGCGATCTATTAGCCTCGGCAGCGGCAAGGAGTGCTGAAATTCAGGTACGCGGAGTCTGTGGACGGTGTTTGATGGAGGAAAGATACAATATTATACGAACGCATGCTATGTATGGTAGCCATCGCGCTGGAGAGGCTCAGAGATGTGTGCAGCCGCTCCCTGCAAACGGCGGGACACGAAGATGAGAAAGGAGATAAAAAGTCGTTTCGTGTGTGCTATTCCAAACGCCTTGTGCCTGCGATATCATTACCATGAACGGAACCCTAGACGCCATTTTGAGCCACTCCATATTCAGAGAATGGAGCACGGCCCTCGCCTCTTCGATCTCTTGTTGGAAGCTCCTGCTCCACCCAGGGCTGGGTTGCCACCAAACTGCTTCTGCGTCTGTCTCTGCTCCTTCATTGCGATCTCGCGTCCAACCGCTGTATCGACTGCAAGCTCAAACACTTCATGCACACCAGACATCTCTTTGCTACTACACTCGACGTACATGGCGCCCATCTGGCTCGCAACATTCTGGCCCTGCTCTGCGGTCACTGGTGTAAGGCCTTGGGTTCTCAGAAGGTCAATGCAAGATTTCTTATTGCGCAGATCTGACTTAAGGCCGACGAGGATGAGGGGGGTGGTAGGGCAGAAATGGAGGACTTCCGGGTACCACTGCTATCATATTAGTCATGTTGTTAGGAGGAGATTAACGCAACCACGCACCTTGTCCATGACATTCTCAAGAGAATTTGGGCAGTCAATGGCGAAGCAAACGAATAGAAGATCGGTTTCGGGATAGGAGAGTGGTCGAAGACGGTCATACTCCTCTTGGCCTGCTGTGTCCCACAGTGCTAGCTCAACCGTCTTGCCGGTTGGTTTGTGTTCTGTTTGGGTGATGTAGTTCTCGAAGACTGTCGGGACATATTTCTGTCCTAATTTAGCAAAGCTTACTTGTATCTAAACAATAATGCATACCTCTGGGAAATAGCCTTGGCTGTAGCTGATCAAGAGACAAGTCTTCCCACATCCACCATCACCAACGACGACAAACTTTTTGGAATATGAAGGAGGTTGCGTGATGTTCGTAGCGGCTGATACTCGATCTGTCGAGCTTGCAGCGCTGGTACCGTAGCTGTTCCTCGTGCTTTGCTGTCCAACAGGCTTCCTTCGAGGTGAGATGGAGCCTGATTGTGAGCCTAGAACACCACTTCTCCTTGATCCTCGTCGCAGAAAGTCGTAGTTTTCATATGAGCCTTGTTCCGTCATTTCCCCGACAGGTTTGCGGACGTTTGTTGTGAAAGGATGTATATGATTGTACAGCTAAGTAAGTGAAAGAGGCGATGCTCAACGAATGCCCTTTAGAAGTATACACAGCGAAAAAGATGTTGGACTCCTTTCTCGAACCCTAGTGAGATTGTTGTAAGATACTTGAGTCCAGGAGGAGCAGTAAGTTGTTTACGTTGGCGGTGTCGGCGGGACAACTAACTCCGTTTGAAGCCGATTCGTCATGGTAAACCTTTTTCCACAAGCCATCTCAGTATTGAATTTCGCGACATGCAGAGGCATTTGATCAAATTACAACAGCGCTATCGGGCACATGGAGCCCAGCGTAGGTGATGGGGTGAGGATGGGGAGGGTGGAGTGTCTGTTGGATCCTTTGCCGACAATCACTCTGGGCAGGAGCGTGGATAAGCTTGACGCTGGTCTCCGGAGTCTAGATCACTGTGCGCAACATTGCTTTCGCACATTGTCAGGATAACCTCCTAACAGTGCACAAAGATAGGACGAAGTTACCACTATGGCGCTACACTCCTCGTCAACGACTCATCCCTCTGGTGCGCTGGGAAACACAGTACCTGGCAGCAATGCAAAAGGCGGTCCGCTCTCCTGCCCTGGACACTTACTTTTCGATTACAGCCAATCTGGGAACGCATACTTTCTTCATGGTTGTGCTACCAATTCTTTTCTGGTGTGGATATACAGGTTTGGGTAGAGGGTATGGTGTCTGCGGCATCCATCGGAGTCAATGGGGTTGGCTAATATATGGTTCAGGATGGTTCACGTCCTAGCATCTGGGGTCTTCTTCAGCGGCTTCTTGAAAGACATGTGGTGTCTACCTAGACCTCTCTCACCTCCCCTGAATAGGATTACGATGTCACATTCGGCGGCTCTTGAATACGGTTTCCCCTCGACTCATTCTACCAATGCAGTTTCGGTCGCCGTATACGCCTTTTTCATGTTGCACTTGCCCGATTCAAGCATACAACCGGCTTTGAAAATTGGTCTACAAATTTTGTGTTGTTGTTACGCCACTTCCATTATCATTGGTCGGTTGTATTGTGGTATGCATGGTTTCTTTGACGTCGTGGTAGGGAGCCTGCTCGGGGCGCTACTTTCCATTGTTCAGTGCCTATATGGAGATACATTCGATCACTTCATACACACGGGGTCGTTTAAGGCACCAGCCATTGTCGTCTTGATTATCCTTGTACTAGTACGTATTCATCCAGAGCCGGCAGATGATTGCCCATGCTTTGACGACAGCGTTGCATTTGCCGGTGTCATGATTGGTGTTGAATTAGGAAACTGGCATTTTGGAAGGAGTGGCATGGCATGGGACAAACCTGCGCTTGCGACGGTGCCGTACGATCTACAGGCTCTTGGCTGGCCGAAAACAATCGCACGAATTGTGATTGGTGTGGGAATGATCTTCGCCTGGAGGGAAGTCATGAAGCCAGCTTTATTGCGTATCCTACCGCCGATCTTTCGTGTTATTGAGAGTCTTGGACTGAATCTACCGAGAAGGTTCTTTGTTCAAGCTTCGTAAGTGTACCCAAGTCTGAACATTGCCATCATCTGCTTACATACTCTAGCGAATATAACAAAGTTCCGACGCAGCTGAAAGATGACAACGTTATACCTTCCGTCGCGGAAATACCTTCATTTCTCACCTCGATCCGCCACCCACGAAGAAGCCGTTCCGTATCTATTGGGCCCCAATCGGAAGCCGACGCCTACGAAACCCTGGCTTACCGAGAGAAGAGGCGGAGAGAGAGCAAATCGGACATGACAAATATGAAAATCGACGAGAAGACTAGCAACCCTTCTGACTACTTTGGCATTACTACATCGAGTGCATCAAACAGGTACCCTTCAGCCACATTGCTACCCACGCCGGCCTCTTCGAGTCTGGATCTTCACAAGTCGTTGACTGAAGCAGAGGCCGCTCTATACACTCCTTTGACTCCTGGGAGCTCGCGCAACAGCCGTCGCCCGAGTGCAGAAAGAAGGCAAGATGAGAAAGAAGAAAGAGAGATGTTTTCAAAGCTCGAGAAGCCTAGAGTGCGATATGACGTGGAGGTCATCACTAAACTTATTGTCTATTCCGGTATGCTAGCTGAATGATCCTAGAATAATTTATTACGACTGACCAATCCCACAGGTATAGCGTGGATAGCTGTGGAAGGTGGTCCTATCCTCTTTAAGACTGTTGGCCTCGGACTCGGTGGACAACCACCTTGATTTCGAAGCCGCCAATATGCAGGGTGACCCGAAATACATAAAGTGATACCCCACAGGCTTATAGCTGCCTGCTGGTGGTACCTTTTCCACTCACCATCTTTCGATGACTTTACGGTCTTGTCATTGATACTCACTCCAAGACAGATCCGTTGTCACAATCAAGTGCTTGCTCCGAGGATGATATGCCATTCGGACTCGAGGGAGAAGATCTCTATCTGTTCGGACTTCCACCCTCTTGAAGCAACAATGCTTTGATCCATGATTGTCCGGCTTACCGCTTATAAGTTGTCCGGGCCTTCAGTCCACGACGCTAGACAATTGTGACACAAGCACGTAATCAAATGTTGGTAAGAGCAGATCAACCAATGTGAGGTTCAGGGTTAGGCCAGTGAGAGCCCCGAGAAAGCGGCTGCGAGGCGGAGCGATAGTGGGTGAATCAATTCAATACAACTACGTACTGCTACGGTGTGTAAGTAACTTGGAGAATTGAAGGATTTTCGTGGGAGGACATTCTGGCAAATGATTGTGGCTGAATTTGGCACTATCTAATTAACAATGCCCATGGGATTGGAGCTTAAGTCTTACGTATACAGTATCTACAAAATTGTTGGACTCGAATTGGACAGTATTTTTTGAGTAGCAAGTCAATATGTGATTAGGTCGGAGTCTACGTAGAATTATCAATCCCACCCATCTAGTATTGAGAGGGGTATATAAAACATGTATCAGCCCCTGACCGTCTAAATGAGTGAAGCGATTAAGCCGCAAAGTCCCAGAAATCCATGGTTGTAAGTACAACTCATGCCCCTCTCTTATTTGAGCAATAAAGTGAACCACCTCGCAGATATGTATTTTATCCGTATTGAAAATGCAGGCTATCCTTTAGGTGCCGATCTCTCACCCAGGTCACCCTCTAGACCCTCCGTCTTGTGGCAGACTATTTTCAGTGGGGAATGCTGGCCGCAAAATCTCCCTCAACACTTGTACAGCGGCAAATGGGAGACCAGGTCTTTAACCAGACTCGAAGCAGAAGTGGTACAAAATATACCTGCTCTCCATTCCAACAGGGCAATATTGACTCGGTAGAATAGCTGGATTTTGTTGTACATCGAAAATAACACTCCTTAATCCACGACGGCAGTGGTATAATTTAAGCCCGATAACTCTGCTTTTACGGATGTCACCCTCAAAAGTTGAACAGCCTCGATGTTTGTGACCAGTCACAGATATATTAAAGCGGCTAACGATATCTATATGCTTCCTAGAACAGATGCATCTTGACAGTCAATCGAATAACAATGGACTATGTCTCAGGAGCACATTTTGGTCTGGTGGTGCCGAAGCGCTTGGTCAAGGAAACAAAAGACGCCCTACAGGCTCATGGAAAGTTCGATAAGAAAACGAAGATCAAGCCTGTCTCCAGAAGTGACAGTTACAAATGCATCGCCGATGATCCGGCGAATATACGAATTGAGAGCTTCTACATTCCTACCACTATTCGTGTAGATCCTCTAATAAGTCATGCAAACATTCTTCGAGACCTGCTCGTCTTGGTTGGTATGCTGGAACATAAAGCAGCTATCAGCCTTGCCAGCAACGTGGTACTAGACCCTGTTGAAGCTCATGGCTCTTTCGGCGAAGACTGTGGTGGTAATGGGACAGCCAATCCCTTGGCCAGAACGCTCATTCAGTGGCTTGCTACGTTACAGGGGAGAGGGTTACAGACGGCTACAGACTCTCTGGCAGGGCATCACTGGACCTACACCATCTATCCACCTTTCTTGCTCCTCGTCGCATCTGACTATGCCGTCTTGGAAGCCGCGACTGGTTTGACTTGTTCCTCAATTGAATTTTCCTCGCTGTATGTAATGTTATGTGAGAACTTCAAGGTCACTCATATTGCCTTGAATGCGCCCATACCTGCCAATCTTCTGGGGGAATCAAACTTTGAAGGGATAATTAGGAGCCAGCAGCACCTGGATGGTGTGCAACCTCCACCGCTCAATATCCTCCGCTCACCTACGGGCTTGACGCCTCTGTACGGTGATTTTGGTCCAGCGCTCCCTGTCAACCATACTCCAACGGTGGCAGATTTTCAGTCAGCATTATGGTGCACTGCACGGCAGAACGGTATATTCCAAACTTGGGCACCACGCTATACAATGTTCTCACGGGGAAATGTAAAGGAGAAAGCTCGCATCCTCGAATTGGACTCGCTGACTGAGGAGCACTTAGGGAGTGAAATACAAGAAGTAAGTGCAGTGGACTTGTATTCTGGTATTGGGTACTTTGCATTCAGCTATGCCAAAGCTGGAGTTGGTAAAGTCCTCTGTTGGGAGATCAATCCTTGGAGCGTCGAGGGTCTCAAGAAAGGAGCGGAGGGTAATAGGTGGGACGTCCACGTTATAAAGAGCGGAGATTCTATCCACGTCGAAGAATACGAAAATGCAAGAATATTCGTCTTTGAAGAGAGCAACGAATGTGCAGCTGGAAGGATTGATTCTATTAGGGACTACGTCCCACCAGTCAAACATGTAAACTGTGGCTACTTGCCCAGCTCGAAGGATAGCTGGGAAACAGCAGTTCAGGTGTTAGATCCCACAGGAGGGTGGATACATGCGCACGAGAACATAGCCAGAAAAGATATTGAGAGCAGGACGGCAGGAATCGTGGATTATTTTCGTGGTCTAGCAAGAAAGCGCTTTGAGGCTAAGGTTGAGTGTGAGCATGTGGAATTAATTAAGAGCTATGCACCAGGTGTAATGCATTGTGTCCTTGACATCGCTATTTCACCGTTGAGTTGTGCATGAATAGCGTTGATAAAACCGAAATGAGTGTATTGGTTAGGAGCTATCTATTAGGTGTCATACATTGTGTGCTTGAGATCGCCATCTTACCCCAGACTTGTACATGAATAGTACCCATAAAACCGAAAGCTTGTAGAATATTAATGCAGAGCTATGCACCAGGTATGATGCACCGCGACCTTGATACCGTGAGCCGTAAATGAATGTGATGCTAAATCCGAAAAAAATGAAGGTGGAGTCGTAGGGGAGTTCAGAGCTACCGTGGTCGTGGCTAGCAAGTCGTAAGTCGATATCCTGACTTGATCCGCAGGATGACATTGTTGCCTATAACAGATGAAGGGCCCGACACTGCAATCGAGGAGTCAGTCCTGCTTGGAAAGCTCAGAGTGTACTTAACGTCGGTCATACCACTTGCTCGTCATGTCGCGCTAAGATTAGATATCCAATTTCCATATGATTCCCTCATCGTTCATCTTCCCATCACCCCCCCTCCTCATCTGCCGCCGACTTAATTAGCGCAACCTCCATGGAGATATGCGGCGATCATACATAAGGCTTCAGTATCTCCAGCACCTTCTCATCCACGATCTTATTATCCTTGATCCCGAGCAATCGTTCCAGCTTTCCCGTGTCCGGGATCAGGCGGCTTAGCCAGGCATCAACCTTGTCGGGATGGTACAATCTGGCGTCTTTATCATAGAAGTCGTCTGGACCATTCTCTCCAAGGAGCTGTCGTTCAATTTTGATTTTATATCTAATAGTTAGTTCGTCGTAATGGGTGTTGAATCTCATCTCAATGAGTTTGCTTGCGACAGCAGTGCGGTATTCGACTAGTCGAGAGCCGAAATAGACGGCGATGACAATCTCTTCTGTATTGGTAACAGACCACGGCTCAGGCTTCTTTCGTGGCATTCTGCAAGCGTGCCGACAGAGATATAGAGGGCTAGAGATGTTTGGGAGGCTTCAAAAGTGTCAAATGGAAGGTTGATGAAGGGACTTTGATGAATGGAAGCAACTGTTGGGGATATTTTGTGAATAGAAGGTCACAGAAAGTCAAGAACACAAATAGAAGCAGAGAGCTTAATAATCCCATCTGGTGTGGGACAAGTTGCCAGGCAGCAGTGCCAGTTTCACTTGGCCAGAAGGCGCTTACTCTCGGTGCCACCTTTCCAGCGGCATTCATTGACAACCCTGAGCCGGCTCGGGAAAACCCTGAGTGTCTCTTACAATTGATGAGTTGCAAATTGTTGGGTTAATCTTAGAAGAATTTGATTTGGTTTTGAAAACATTTTGAGTAGGCTTATAATTATTGTTCTCATAACGTCAGCAACAGATAAGTGGTGGAGACCGGTTACGGAGCAACTCATCTCTACCCACGTTTTCCCCCACGGCTGGTTCTTAGCTGTCATTGCAGTCGCTGGAAACGGTCCACAGACCATGAATTTGATGCATGAGCTGTGTATGAAGTGACATTATTGGTGGTAAGGGGGTAGATAGTGCCATTGGTGAGACTTTGAATACTGTCAGAAAGAGCCTGAGTCGTTCTCATTGTAGGATTCGATCATTTCAACCTCCAGTCCTCGGTGCTCCAGCTACCCGCGTGGAAACCCTGTCACCAGCTCAAACTAGACAACTGTCAAGTAGATGTGCAGCGAACATACATTAACACGCAGTATCTCTTCAACCTAAGCATTAATAGCGATCAGCCCTTTCAACTTCTCCATTTTCATCTTCATCTTGCGGCGCAGCCAATAATCAACGATACTGTGATCGTATTTCAACGTCGTCGAATTAAGGGGATCTACTAGACCAAGCTTTTTCATATCTTCTCGAATGCTCGGGACCTTCAGTCGACACGCCGATGGGCTTCGAGTGGTGCCACATATTAGCTTAATGACCTCGCTTGAGACGGCATGAGAAAGGCCACGAGAGGTGAAGTAGATAGCGATAGTAGACTCCTCGTCAGACCACTTCTGCGGCCACTTCTGCATCTTGCAAAGTCGTGAACAAGGACGAAGGGCTAGAGACGTCTGGCTGGATTCGAAATTGTTAGGTGGAAGGTTGGAAGGAATTCTGATGGATAGAAGTGAATGCTAAGGAGAAGTTCTGGTTATAAGGTCGCGGCAAGCCAGGGACGAGCAGAAGCAGAGTGCTTAAAATTTCCATACGATGGGGCCCTCTAACGTGAATAACACCATAACACCTGATAAGTGACAAAACGCCACAGCTGGAGCGGCCAGAAGGCGCTTAATTTCGGCGCAGCATGGTTGACACTCCACACTCCCTGAGCCGACTCGGGACCAATGATTGCTCCCATATCCTGAGCATTATTATGTATTAAAATCCGATTTCTGAGCTACTCACCTATACCCGCACTTGCCGACAGGGCTTGTTGAAGGCTGTTATAGCAGTCTTTGGGAACCGGTTCACAGACAATGGTTTGATAGAGGGGCTGTGTAATGAGGTGAGCTTATCGATAACCATTAGCAAGATTGAGAATACTATCAGAAACAGCCTGAATCGATCTGATCTGAGCGGCGGAGGAATCGGTCGTAGCGAGTCTGCCATCGAACGGGGAAGGAATATAAGGGATCTGTCCATTAATAGTGTTATCTATAAGCAGATTCATTCTGTAGTAGCCTGTATATAATAGCTACTATACCCACGGAGCCTACCACAAGCAAGGCAGAGCCAAGGACGATTTCCAGGAGGTGGATCTCTTGGGTTGTTAAAGCTGCCCTGATAACGGCGCCAATAGCAAAAAGGCAGCCCCCAAGGATGGGTATACTTAGCGCAACATCTCCAAGCTCAGTCGCTTGCACTCTAGGCGCTTTTAACATTGCTCCAATCTCGTCATCGAGCCGATGAGCCATCTTGTCTGCGGAAAACTCTTCCTTCACTCGTCTTCTGCCATTTTCGCCCATTTGTCGCAGTTGAGTATCGGATAATTCATGAAGTACTTGCTGCATCACATCCGTCCATTCTTCGATTTTATTGACCGACCGTAGCCAACCCGTTTCGCCGTCTACTATTGTCTCCAAAGGGCCTCCACTGTTGGCTGCCAGTACGGGAACGCCGGATAGCATAGCTTCCAGCGGGACAATGCCAAAGTGTTCATTTGACGGGGTATAGATGAGAAGCTTGGCCGCATTGAGGAGCAGTGACTTGAGCTGGGCAGGAACGGAAAGTAGAAAGAGGACATTGATGTCTTCTGAGACTTTGGTTGCTGAGACGATGTTTTTCGCTGTTCGATGTCTGAGTTTTAGCGAGTCGGCTAAGGACTCTAATTCCTGGTGATAATTCACATTTTCTTGCTCTCGTGTATCGTAGCCACCTGAGCTTGGTCAGAATTTATGTTCCCAGTGCCTGAGGACATAGTGGTAACCCAACATACCCGCGATAACCAGCCGGACGCCGTTCCTGTCGCTGGGCTTCAGACCAGCGAATGCCTTGATTGCGAGCCCAATATCCTTTTTCCTCTCGAACCGGTTGATGCTCAACAGTATCTTCTTACTCTTCCACAATGCTTGGCCATCTTCTTCACCCTCTAAGTTCTCTTTCTGCAGCTGCGAGGTATTGACACAGGGATAGACAACGCCCACGCCCTTTGCTCCACCTAGACCAGGCCAAATACTTTCTACGACGCCCTTTGTGAAGCCACTATTGACTACCACCCTATCAGCGCCTCTAACACCCCATCCTTCCCACAAGTCGAAACCTATACGCCATATTCTTTTGTACCACTTCTTCCTTCCTTGCACTAGGAGTAGGTCAGGGAAATGGCAGTAGAACAAGATCTTCTGATCTTCCCAGAACCATCTCAGGAAAGGTATGCCAGCTGACAGCTGATCCACAACGAAAGCCGTTGGCTTCAGCTTCTCTAATTCCCCAGACCAGGTGATTGCAAGTATGAGATGGATCTGCCTTAGGACAGAGCACAAGATTTTAAAGCGGCCAACGAGCGTAGCGGGAATCAGCCAGCCACCACGGACTTGTACATCCAGCGTACCATCTCGAGCTTCGTCAAAACAGTGATTGGGATCGCAATAGGAGGTGAAGATGGTAATCTTGTGACCTAGGTTTTGCAGGCCTACTGCTGCGTCAACAATCAGGCGTTCCGCGCCGCCAATGCCAAGATCTGGGTGAAAGAAGACCAGCCTTCTTTGTTCTGGCTGTTCCGCAACCGCATTCTGTTTCCTAGGTCGACGTTCCATTGGGAACAGAAACAATCAGACCCAGTATGCTTAGGATGAGATATACCGTCAACTTCGTAAGAGCCGCAAAACGTGATGTGCAGCGGCTTCTCCCGCGCGCTACGGTAACACTAATGCAAGGGGCTAGTAAAATTACAGGCCGGGCGTCTGCATGTTGTTTCAAGACAAAGATCCTATCAACGCCTTCAATGGTCGCTGGGTCACAAGGCACCGTACGGTATGTAACGTCAATTATAGTAATCCATCATCTCCCCTTGTTTTCCTTCTTCCCCCTCTCTCTCCTCTTCACCTCCCCTCTACACTCCCCACGAAGATCCAATCTTCGATACAGTCATTACTGCTTTCTCATTTCGATTCACCACGATCTTTATCGCTGGCCGAGCTCTTCAACCGCTTCACTTGAAAGTACTTGTCCCACTGTACTTCATTTTACTGTCTTTCCTTTGACACATTAGACCTGTAAATTCCGGGACACCAACGTCCCACGCAATTTGATGCGCTCCTCAATATGGACCGCCCTGCATGGCATCTTTCTGGTCATCTCTTCAACACCAACCGCTGGCCTGCCACAGCTTCAAACCAACATACCTAGAGCTGCATCTACTACTCCCATGGTATTCGCTCACTACATGATTGCCTTTCAACCACCCAACCTGGACTATACCAATGATATCAAACTTGCCAAAGCTGCTGGAATCGATGCCTTCGCTGTCGACTATGGTGGATGGTCTTCTGGCTTGCCCTATTTTGCACATTATCTTGACGTCTTTTACAAGACAGCCGAGAAACTTGATTTCAAACTCTTCCTTTGCATGGACGTAACGTCGGGCTTGCCCGGTGCCGACATGGTTGTCAATCTAACAAATTTCTACGCCGGCAGTAGCGCCCAGATGAAAGACGCTGCCGGCAACATCTTTCTCAGTTCCTTCGAAAATGACGCACCACCGTGGAACTGGCAAACCGATGTCGTTGACAAGATCAACGCCCCAGTCACGTTCCTTCCAGGCACCCTCTCAGAAGATGCAGAATATACAGCGTCAACGAATCAAGGCTACGGTCCTTTCACTTGGGTGCATCCAGCCTCGAGTGTATCCCAGGAAAACGATACCGACACAGCCTTTGCTGCCCAGCGTGATGCCAACGGCAACCCCTGGATGGCAGGCATTGCGCCTTGGTTCTTCAGGCGTACGGCTAGCGACATGAACTGGTTTCACGCTCAGGACTCGAGCATATGGGTCAATAGATGGGTCGATCTCCTAAATCTCAAGCCGAACTACATTGAGATTGTAACGTGGAATGGTAAGATCTTTGTCGGAGCTTATAGTTGACTTTCTGATTCTGACCAAGATAGACTTTAGTGAATCCACTTACATAGGCCCGTCAGACCGTACACCTGCCTCCGTGCTTAAAGAACCGACAACAACAGACTACTACGGAAACCTTGACCACACTGCTTTTCTTAAGATGACAAGCTTCTTCGTCAAAGCTTTCAAAGCTGGTCAGACCCAGGTAACGGTCGATCCTAGTGAAGAGGATGTGTTTATGTTCTATCGTCTCCAGCCTGTCAACGCAATGGGGTCGGATTCCAGCTATCCGGATAATGCGTGGCCTCTTCCCAAGAATGCCTCCTATATCCAGGACAATGTCTACATTGTTTCCTTCTTGGCTAGCGACGCAACGGTCTATCTAAGCTCAGGAGGTCAGCCTTGGCAGATGGATGCAAGTGCGGGGGTCAGCAAGGGGACTGTTGCTTTCACCCTAGGTGATCAAATCTTGACTGCGAGTCGAGATATCCAAGGTGCCGTTTTGAACAAGACAGGGCCTCCAATTCAAGGTCAATTACAGCGCTATCAAGGCAATATCGTTGCGATTTGACATGGACATGGATGTATGTATAAGATTGTACACCTGCGTACTTGAATGGGATACTGAGATGGATACATGAGGAAAGCAGGGACGGGATCCCTTTCGATTCTGGGAGAAGCGTTGGTTGGAAAACACAATTCTAAGATCTCCACCTTGCACAGCTTAAGGTTACTTGCATTCCAGTATATAGATTTACGAAGCGTGCATAAGCACGAAATAACTTGCTCCTCGCATCTCAATTGTTGTGGTGTTGTCGTAAAACTTAGTCTTTGTTCCGAAAACAAAGCTACCTGGCAACCACCAAGTCACCGCCAAGACTATTAGTTTTAGAGCTACATATTACAGGACCACCCCTGACCATGTTACCCTAGCTCCATCAACGACGGCCTTCTCAGATATCAACATTCATTGAGCCTTGCGTACAGCGTCAGCGTCAAGCCCACTTCGTATAGAACGTTTAGATATATTGTTCTTCATAAAGCATGTTTACGACACCCATCCTCACCGTCCTCGCTCTCGCGCCCTACGTCCTCGCCCACGGCCACCAAGTCCCCATCTCCGACGACGCAGACTGGGCAACGCGTCATATGGCTGGTCCGTAAATCCACCCTTCTTTTACTCACAGTCTTTGCCCCAAGTCTCGTTAAATTTCAACTGACAATCGGTCCAAATCCAGAGGAGCACCACATCGCGAACCTTGATCCTTCCGCCTTCTTCTCTCTCCATGACTTCAACAATGATGGCGTGTGGACCTCTGAGGAAATCAGACGTACATATGGGCTTGATGACGAGTCGGCAAAGGATATTGATGAGGGTAAGAAAGGCGATATTGTACAGATTGCGCAGGGGATCTTCGACCAAAATGGAGATGGGGTGGTTACTAGGGAGGAGTGGATGAATGGGTGGGTGAAGGAGGGTAAGAGGTTACCTGATTTCGGGGTAAGTGCCGGGCCTATGGACTCTTGACGTTGTTATGCTTGACATTGGGGGGCTGTATCCCAGCCGCTTCTAGGATGCAGTACTACGAAACATAATTAACGGCTCACGTGCTTTAGACCGGACCGGGACATCATGGTGATGACGAGTATGAGTACGAAATCCATCATTTCGAAAAGTTTCACGACGAGAGTGAGGCCCCCCATTTCTTTCTATCAAATATATCATTGATGCTAACCTAAGCCTTGCACAGATACACGAGAAGAAGATCTTACCCATCCCGAAGATATCGCACATTTCAAGAAACATGACGAAATGGACGCCCAGGCAGATTACCAGGAACAAATAGACAACACGCCAATAAATGAGCAGAACATACCACAGAAGTTTCGACGGTATTAAAGATGGTAGTGCTCTACTCTTCTACTTCACAATGACTGTATTATTCTGCTGGCATAGATTCTGGATTGCTGCTGGTCAGGACTTCCTGGTAAACTACCCGATTACGTATTTTGTACTTTATGTTAGCCTATACTTGCTGGCGGGGCTGGGTGGGCTCTGATGGAATCGAATTGGGCCGAGAATATAGAATATAGAATGCTGGGGCAGCAAAAGCTGGTTCAAGCACATCCTCTGGATTTGCAACAGCGGACTTAAGACTTTCATGCTTGTGCACGTTGGAGGATAGGGCACGAGTCGTGCATAGAGCGAAGGCCATTTCAGTGACGGATATTCCTGATGAGGATTGCTTACTGCTGGGCATTTCCAGAGCGTCCGATCTAGATCTATTGTGAGGCCTGAAGTTCCTTGAGATTGGTATCCCAGTGGTCGATAACTCTTGCTAACAATGTATGAAATATCGTATTGTGTGCAAGCTGAAGAGCATACATTGCTCTTATGAGATCGATCTGAGCGCATGCGAAGGGTGCAGGAGGAAGAAGATTTATTGTATCAAGGAGGTGCAGTCAGGCGAACACTGCCAATTATCTGGCTCGAGCAGCCCCTCCTTCGTCGACACTTCGATGGAGAAGCGAAAAGACCTTAGGGAAAGTGGAGAGAGTGGTACCTTGTAGCATAGGAGCGTGATAGATCTGACGACAGACGCTGGAGTAGCTGGAACGACCACTGCTGGTCCTAGTTTATTCCAGGTTCGGCTCTCAACTGCCGAAGGTGTGGAAATATGTATTATTGCGTGTGATGTCCGGGATCTGACGGCTATCGGTTTCTGTGGGGGGTTTGCGGGCACGGATATCTGATGGGCAAGCTGGGAAATAGTGCCATTAATCATCAGCTACCTATGGATAACCATGCAGCCCGCCACTTCTCACCTGCCTTGAACAACGAAACAGAAATATTGTCGCTGGAATATTAACCAGTAGGCAAGAAACGCGGGGCGTTCGCGTTGGTAGCAATGTAGGAAGATCAGGACGCCATTAAGAGAGCAAAGAATAGAGACGAGCCAGAAGCATTAAGTGAGGAAGGCTCAGGAAACTGAGGGTCTGAGGATGAGGAATGAGGGTTTGGAGACTGGGCTGGCGCTTTTGAAGAGTGCTGTCGACTCAGGATGATGTTCTGAGGTTTGAGAGTAATCATAGTATCAGGTTTAGGGCGGTTTATTTGGATTTCTATAGACGGAAAGGAAAGATGGATCTTGCGATAGAAGGAGATTGATAAATGCTGTGATACGATTCTGGTATAGAACCTGATATAAGGGACTTAGGGGTTCAGTGGCTTTTGCATTTATCATTAACTCTGTTAATGCGTTCGCTGAGACGAAATCGACAGACAGACTTGTGGCGCTCCAATGTTTATTGTGAGGTAAAACCAGCTCTGATCAGTAGTGTAGTTACGGAAAGAAGTACTCACTCAAAAGAAGGTAGACAGACTTCTAGCATTGTTTTTCTCAAAGCCTATACTAGTCCCGACCTATGATGAAGTCACAAAAACAGATTCTTCCTGAACTTCCAGAACAGCTTTCTGGAAACCCGCTAATTACAATTCGCTGATACACCATCAATTGTATCGGGCGCCTTGATATGTATAGTCAGCTCATTATAATTTGCTGATACGCCATCACGTGTATCAAGCGCCTCGATTTATATAATCTTCAATTACAACTCACTAATACACCATCACTTATATCGGATGCATTGATTTGCATTAAGTCTCATATCAAAATGATATCTTCTTCCTGGCCCATACCAAGACCCTCACCATTCATAAGGCCATGCACATAGCAATCCCCAACAACCTCGTACATAGGCGCCTGTTCTGTAGCTGATATAATCTTTCGAACTAGAAACGGCGTCTGAGCGCCTATGATGATGCATACCAAGTCTCTGGGTTGCATGTAGGGGGGTCCGATACCGATAAGGCCCCTTTTGGTAGTGAATATTACCCGTGCTTCCATGGCGTCGCTGAACGGCCCATTGAAGGTCCAGGCCTCGTCCCACGTACTTTTGTCTATACTGCCATCATTGCCATTAGCGGCCGGCTGGTGGTGGAAAAGGAGCCAGGACTCGAAGAAATGGCGGTATTCTTCCCGAGCGGGGAGACCTGGCCTAATGGTATTGGCAATCAATACTCTCCAAAGGACGTCATTCTTATCAAAACCGTTATTTGAATAGTAAGATGATGAGTCCACAGCTGCTCTTAGTTGATCAACCCAACCTACCATGGCATGTCTGTACTTATTACTACCGGCATACGTTAATCGCCAGGACAACGTAACATCTGGCTGCGGAAGGCAAACGTGCGTAGTATCAATGAAGACGGCTTTAAGAGTGATGGAATCCAGGCCAGGACCGGCCTTAACATTGCTTGGGAGTGAAGCGGAGGCTCTGTAGCCTGCATTGTCAACCATATCCCCAAAAATGATAGCTCTGTGCGGCGCGCTCCAGTCTGAAACCCAGGATGGTAGGTCTTGTATTCGTCGGGACCAGCCAATGCCGGCGATATGCAAGATTCGCAAAGACTTGTTTGGAGTCATCATGTATCTGCCCGACGCAGTAAATACTTCTCGTGCAGAGACCCTATAATTTGGACGTAGGACAGGGTCATCAGCATCCGTTGCCAGACCTAGCAATGCAAAGAGCTTGTCGCGCGGGTCTGTGGCTTTGAATCGCAAGCAGTAGATCAGCGCAAATTGGAGGTCGATTGGCTGTCGCATATCCCTCATCTTTTTCATAGCATGAACACAGGCTGTATTCAGGAGACCACCAGGTGCATCTGGGTCATCTTCTCCATTATCTGTGTTCTGGAGTATGAGCCTTGAAAGTCCGTTGGTCTCGATTGTTACAATAACTTCGGCCAAAGCATTCCAGGTGATAGAGAAATTACCACACAACAATATCATCTCACCAGAAGCCATGATAATTTCTTGTACGATCCATAGCCGCTCGAACCATGGACGCTTGAGAAAGTTGCGAAGGGCTAACCACTGGGGTGATGGATGTTCGCATCCCGTATTCTGGCACAGTGAGTCTGCGGTTATAACAGCGTTCCGGGAAGCCAGCTTTTTCATGGCATTGAACAGCGTGACTACGAAACTGGTAGCCATGTTGCTATCCACGGTAGGTACACCCAGCCATGCAATGACGTTGTTCGCAGAGGCAAAGATTTCTCCCATCATTCGGACTTGATCTGCTTTCTCTTGCTTGTCCACTTGATTGATACATAACTGATCTATCCAAAAATATCCTGGGACCCTTGCCTCAACAATCGCATTAAGAATCTCGGTTGCTGATGCACTCAGGCTTAGATAACCACCATCGTTATTGCATATGATCTGAGATACTGCGGTGGGATCGCCCCATACGTAAGATATGGCTGTGTAACTGACGGGGAGTTCGTCGAGAGGCGCAAGTAGATACTCGCATTTCAGCTCAGCCGGCAACTTGTTATCATCTCTCCATGCCTTGAGTAGTCGAATATTGCGATGTCCCAACGGATGATACTGATGTTTTCCACTACTCATAATGGCGGACTGACAGGACTCTGATGATTGAAGAATGGTCTTCATTGAACTAGCGAATAATTCGACATTGCGCGACTTTGTACTTAAAGAGGGAGACGTGCCCGGTATTTCGCATCACTCTGTGGCTATCATGGCTTGGGCAGGATAAAGCTGGGACTGATTGTCTCCGCTTAGGATATCGGATCGACGGCCTTCCCCAAGACTGGCGTTATTGTTCCAGGACAAAAACAATAGACGGAGGTAACGGTTGAAGCATAGCCCAGAATGTACGGCAGAACAGATCAGTTAGAGATGTGAAAGTCCTCCGAGAATCCGAACAGCGGCTTTGTTTGGTTGCATTGCTCCAGGCAGTAATTGCGAACAAATGAAGGAAAATCACAGCTACAAAGCGGACAGATGTTAAGAACTCACAGAAGCCTGGAACAGCACATCAAGCCACCTCAGCCCCGTTAGCTTCTGCTCTTTCATCCATGGCTTTCATAGTGGTTGACAGCAATTGGCTAGACGCCGACAAGATGGTGGTGGCTGTTTGATGCCTCAGGTGCACAGAACTTTGCCCCGACCTCACCCGCCAACTGGGTCTAGCGTGAGCGCCGCTTTAACGCGCTAATCTGGATTAAATCACTGAGCTGGACAATATAAACACACAGCTTGCTTAGGCCATAGCTAATTCTTTATGCCCTCCAAAAAGACTTAAAAAAGTAGTAGAATTAATGTTTCGGCCCAGCCCTTGTTTTTAGACATATTCTACAGCATCAAACAATAAGTATCCAAGGGTTTCATATCATAGCTATCAGATCATCACCACAAACGCCACATATCCCCCCTTTACGCCCTCCCTAATCCAATAAAAACCCAGCTTCAAATCCAAACTCTCGCAACCAACAGTTGCAGATATAAGTGCAATAGCTATCCACTTATTCCCAACATCACCAACTCCTCCGTCGCCAACCTATATCACGGGCTTCGCAGTCGTCCACGCAGCTAGCAAACGATCCGCAACCGATATTTCGCAGATGCAATTGGTATTGCTTGTACACAGGCCTGCGGGCTGATGGCTGCTCAATATGAAGGTCTGGTCAAACGGATGCAGCACGCTTTCGGTTCGCTTTTGACGTTTTCCTCGAGACTTCCGTGCCGCTACGGTATTTCTTGCCCGCTTGACGGCGACGGTATCGTTGGCCTCCTGCGGTTCCTTCCTTTCGTCTTCCCCTTCCCCTCCCTTTCTTCCATCTTCTTCCACTCTCTCGCCAATCCTAGCTAGTCCCTCACTTGCGCGTTCATATCCATACCAAAACGGCATATCGTCATCAAAGTCCAGATCAGCCGCCCCAGAATCCCCTCCAGAATCCCCTCGACAATCCGCCACGGTATATAGGTCATGAGGTTCTGGCGGAGCACGGTTGTACTTGCCTTCATTCATATTGCTGCTATCCCTGTGCTCGCTCACAGCGTCGCTAACTTTCTTCTTGCACCCGTCTCGAGCATTATTCGGTTGTGAGGAAGTTGATCGGCTTTCAAGGCAAGAGAGAGTTTGGCCGGACTTGAAGAGGGGTGTTTTATCGGGTTGCTCCTGTTTATTTTCGGTCTGTTCATTGAGAAGTTCATTGACAAGTCGACCTATACCTTGACGGTTACTGACGCTGTAGTTACAGACGTATCCAATGTCGAGGCAAGAGGGACATGGGTCTCCTCCTCCACATTTCTATATATGTTCCACAATGTCAGTCATTCTCCACAGCAGTGCCAAGCGGCGGTGGGCATAAAGACAATGGAATGTTAGATTGCAAGAGAAGAGATTATTCATTGTCACCGGAAAAAGTAGACTCACCATTTTAGCCCACTGGCAATTTTCACAGCCTGTACGAAGCCTTTTTTGTTTTAAAGAGGGAAAAGCGCTAGCTTGCCCCATGTTCATATTTTCAGCACCAATATGGCCTTCGACCGGCTTCACCTTCGTTTGAGTAGTGTCAAATTGTGTGCTAATGGGATGGCGGACTTCTACTGAGGAAAAGTCCGTCCTGTCGCAATGTCAGGTAAGTTTGCAGCAGTCGATAAGATGACCACCTACTTGGGTAGCAGCGGTTCTTTCGTAACAGGGGATAAGTTTGATGTTCTATCGGTGGGCTTGCTTTCGAAGTTTTCCGGAATGTCTACTTCCAGTCGGTTTTCGGTATCTTTCTCAGCCAACCCACCAACCCTGGTTTGCTGCATTTCGCGCTTTCCCGACTCCTTAAGTTCGCCGTTTGCATCGTAGTAGCAAGGATATGTGACCGTCAGACGACGAACTTCGTCATTATGGGCATTATCAACACAAAGTTTAAGGCGTTTCCGCGAATCTTGCTTTATCATATACTGCTCCGAATGTATCTCGTCAATTAGGCTCTTTTGCAATCTTGTATACTCGTCAAGCAATTGGTCCAGGTGACTGGACTTGTCAAGCTCCGTATGCAAACTTCGAGCTTGGGAAGGGACCAAAGGGGTGTCATTGGAGCCTTTTGACTGCTCGCTCTTTTCCACGCCGACTGACATTGCCATTAAGTTCATTGTAGTAAGAAACGGTGTGTCATTGCTCGGCTCCACTGGCTTATACTCCAATGCTCGTTTAGCTTGCTCAAGCGCCTAATTACTTTCGTCCTTGGCTTGCGCAAGGATCTCGATCAGCTGTCTTTGCTCTGTCATGACGGAGGCGGGTTCGTTCCTACGATACGGTCATCAGAGGTTTCTGAGCCATCAGACCTGTCATTCTGAGTCCTACCTTTTTGAAACTTGCTGTGCATATATGATTACATTCAGCATAAGGGTCAAGGTGCTTTTCATCCGATCTAAGTTGCAATTGAGAAGCTCTATCTTCCCCTTTATAACAGGCCATCGTAGCCGCTCCAGCATGGCTTTTGCTCTTGCCTTCTTGTCCATATTTCCCGGCTTCAGATTTGGTACCTTCTTCAACAACAAACCGTCCATCTCCTGGAACACATCCGAGCAGTCCTGAACGATCGCTTCCGCTGTCTTCGTTGCATTGTCAGAGTGTATTCGACCTTTGTCATCTTCGAATACACGCCCCAGCTCTTTTAATACAGAAGAAGTAAAGGACACATCTTTAGAAATTGCAAGTATCGAGCGATCAGCACTGGCAACGGTCTCTCCGAATGTGTAAAGACGCAAGCTTAGACGGAGTCCTACATCAGCGACCTGGACAATTGATGCAAGCAAGGCTAGCTCCGCCATTTAAAATGACAATAACGGAAAAGCGACACAGGGGCGATATAAGCTGGATTAAAGGATTGATTTATTTATTTATATTTCTCAACCACTGTTGCAGGGCGCTGAGGTTTGAGATAGATTGGGTAGTATAAGCTAAAGTGATTGCTCAGCCTCATCCCCGTAGGCCGCATGCATAAGTAGCGAAAATTCCCAAGGCTTTTTCGTTCATCTGGTGGTAAATTTAGCATGATATTGCCGATTGACTGAGTCTACAGACCAACGCATGCTTTTCTAGATGTTCGAATGAGGGAGTCTTGGTAGGTGGAAAGCAAAGGAGAAGTGAGCGCGAAGCGTTCAGCATCACTACCTAGGGTAGGATGCCGCTTCACCCCTGCTCACCTAGCTCCCTCGCTAAAGCGGCAGTGACGCCTTCAGATGCAAGGCGTGATAGGACAAGACTAGAGTAAACAACTATCAACCGTATACGAAGTAGGCCCTTAGAGATACCGTAAAGTCCTGACGAGAAACTAGCCCCTCAGGGGGCCTCTAGGGTTCAGCCCCACAGGGCTGCACGGCTGATACTCTTCTAGGGCTAGGGTTGTGGCTGGCTGTAGTCAGCCCTACGGACATCACGGACTCCCCACCACGAGTTGTTCAGTCTTCGGCTTCCCCATATCGACGACCCTTGAAGCGAGAGGAGGCATACGACTCCGGAAAAAATTCTCCGCGTTATCGAGAATTTGCTTGCAGAATTGTTCACTTCATACATTTTTTGTAGTGCTCTAGCAGCTTACCGTTCATCCTCTACACGTCACATCGCCATCCACAGTAGCACATCAACCATGCCTCCTAAGAAAGATGAGAAGAAGGCAAAACCTTCCGCGACAAAGATAGTCGCGGATAAGGTTAGGCTTTGCCCCCATTATCAATTGAAACCCATTACTAACGCTTCTGATCCAGACCTTTGGCATGAAAAATGTGAGCAGGCTTGCCGGTCCTTAAGCGCTGAGCCAGGGATCACCACTGTACCTCTTGCACTCGCTGATTACAGATGAACGCAGAAAAAAGGAGCACAGGCACAAAAGCAAATCCAAGCCATTCAATCACAAGCCGCTCAAGCCAAGACGCCAGATCAGAAACGAAAAGAAGCCGAGAAAGCGCAACGAGAAAAGGAAAAAGCTGCTGCGGAACAAGCGAAGCGAGAAACTGCAGAACTGTTTAAGCCTGTCCAGGTACAGAAGGTGCCATTTGGTGTGGACCCGAAGACAGTGGTGTGCATATTCTACAAACAGGGGAACTGCGAGAAGGGCAAAAAATGCAAGTTTAGTCACGACTTAGCGGTCGAGAGGAAAGGAGAGAAGAAGAATTTGTACCAAGATACGCGGGAGGGAGATGATGAGGCAAAGAAAAAAGATGAGATGGACAATTGGGATGAAGGTCAGACAATCCAACCCATGTCACACGCAAGTTTTGCTGGATTAGTCGTAATAATATATCTGGAGTACAGAAAAATTACGGGAAGTCGTCCTCAGCAAACACGGCAATCCCAAAACCACCACCGACAAAGTCTGCAAATATTTCATCAACGCCGTCGAAGAAGGAAAATACGGCTGGTTCTGGACGTGTCCCAACGGCGGCGATAAATGCATGTATAAGCACAGTTTGCCGCCTGGCTTCGTGCTGAAAACTAAGGAACAAAGAGCGGCGGAGAAGGCGCTGATGGATAAATCACCGCTCAAGACGCTGACGCTGGAAGACTTTTTGGAAAGTGAAAGGCATAAACTTACCGGGACACTAACACCCGTTACGCCAGAGACGTTCGCGAAATGGAAAAAGGAGAGGCTGGATAAGAAGGCTGCGGAGGACGAAGCCAGGCAGGCAAAAGAAGCGACTGGACGTGCTATGTTTGAGAAGGGTGGATGGGAGGACAGTGAGGAGGAGGAGGAGGAGGAGGAGGAGGAGGAGGATGATGATGATGATGATGAGAGTGAGCACGTGAGCGGAGAGGAGGATGGTAATGATTGGGATATGGAGAGTATGCGGAGGGAAACGGAGAGGATTCGGGAAGAGAATGAGAAGAAGAGATTGGAAGGTGTGGGGGGGCAGGCGGCTATTGAGACGGATATTAATGGGCAGGGGGAAGAGGATGGGGCGGTGGGTGTGAATGAAACGAATGGGGTTAATGGTCATGATGGTACATGATTCGCGGGCAAATATGGGTTATGAATTTGATTTAGCGGCATATACAAATAGCTCTATGTGGCCAAATAGCCCGGGAAAGGATGTTGACTTGGTCCAGCCGCGCTTTAAAGTAAGCTATGAAGATAGGCTTGTCTGCTTTCGCGGCATCGCGCGCCATAGTTGTCACTCTATGCTTACAATCATCTCTGTCTAGTCTATGGATGATCATCGGCTCTTGCCATTGGCTGGCCCTCTTGTAGCCTCCCTCCGCCTGACTTTCTCTACAGTCCGCTGCAGGGCGTTCTTGACCTCTCCCTTTCCGAATGTTGAGAGATCGTAGTAGTTTGGTGCGATGTCCTACAGAACATTAGCATCTACTTCTGCTGGGAAAGGAATGGAAATTTACTTACCAGCAACCACTCCGGCTTGACGCTAGTGACAGTTCGGATGTAATTCTTTGTTGTGAGGACAAATTCATTGTACACCAACCATTCGCTTTCCTGCTGCAATACCGTGCTCGGATGCAGTATCACGTTCTGATTATCCTTGACTGTCACATACGTCTTGCTATTGCCTTCCTTCTTCGCTACCTGCATGAAGAACCCTGCGACTAGCGCTCGTCGGATATTCGTGTAGTAATTCTTGTCTTCGAAGGGTACGCTCACCAATTCGATCTCTTCTCGTTCCATAATACGGCGGAGCTGCTCACGTACGTTGTCCGCTGACTGGAGAGCTCGGAGTGAGAGGAAGTGATCATGACACCATTGTTTGGAGTTAGCTTGAGCATCGGGCGACTTGAAGGCGTGGTAGACGTTCAGCATTGTTAGATGGTCGCCATCTGGGTGGGCGAAGAGCGCCTTCATTTCGTCGGCACGCTTGCGAGCTGAGGCAGGGCGAACGAAGATTTGAGGGACTGAGAGCAGAGCAGTAAGGGAGAGGATTTCGTTGGAACAGTAGAATTCAGGAGACGAGATGAGCATAACTGCCAGAGTGGGATCTAAAGGAAACTCAGAGGCCAACTTGCCAAGCGCGGTGAGATTCCCATCGTCGTCAAGGCAGGCTAAGTAATTGAGCTCTTCAAGGGCACGCATTAATGTCTCAGGTGCTGGAGGATCCATAAGATCGAAATGCACAAGGTCGTCTATGCCTAGTTTCTTCAGGTCGAGGACCGTCGATGAAAGATTAGAGCGGAGGACCTCGGGATAAGTGGTTTCGATGAGTTCTTTCTTGAAAGCAGCCTCTGTGTATAAACGAAAACATTTTCCTGGACGCGTTCGACCAGCTCGGCCGGCGCGCTGCTGGGCTGATGCTTTTGATATGGGCGATACTAGTAAAGACTCTACTCGGATACGAGGATTGTAGACTTTCTGCTTGCTGAATCCTGGGTCTACAACATACACGATGCCATCTATAGTGAGCGAGGTTTCGGCAATGTTGGTTGAGACAATGCATTTGCGGCCTGGGGCGCCTCCGGGCCTTCTTGGTGGTGGGGCAGGATCAAAGATACGCTGTTGTTGGTTGGGAGGAAGTGTTCCATACAAAGGATAGACTTTCAGTGGACCAGCATCGGCCTCTCTAACCATCTCGTCCGCTTCAAGGTTTATTTTCCTGCACGCATCTTCAATCTCCTCCTCCCCGGTAAGGAACAGAAGGATGTCGCCTTCGGGCTCACTACCATGTATCTGCAGGACAGTCCTCAACGCTGCTTCGACATAATCCCGCTCTGGTTCTGGGGTATAGTAGATCTCGACAGGATGCGTTCGACCCGGTACCGCTAGTAATGGCGCATCATTGAAATAGCTTTGGAATTTCTGTGCATCCAAAGTGGCAGACATAATGACAATTTTTAGATCAGGCCTCCGTTGTGCGACCTCTTTCAACAGCCCCATCAACGTGTCTGTAGCGAGTGTGCGTTCATGGGCTTCGTCTAGAATTATCGTACTGTAACGCTGTAAATTGTTGTCGTTCATTGCTTCTCGAAGCAGCATACCATCTGTCATGTACTTCAAGATAGTCTTCGGACCGGTAACATCCTCGAAACGAATGCTGTAGCCCACCTCCTCTCCTAAGGTGACATCCATTTCATTCGCGACACGTTGCGCCACGGACATAGCTGCTACTCGGCGAGGCTGTGTGCATGCCACGAGCTTGCGCTGGATATGCGGTTGATCGTCGAACAAGACGAATTGTGGTATCTGAGTAGTCTTTCCGGAGCCGGTCTCTCCAACAAAGACCAGGAATTGAGACTTTTGGTACATCTGCAAGAATTCATCCCTAGGCAAAAAAATTAGCGCTTAACCTATTTATCGTGAACCCTTATAGACTTACCTTTGTGAATGGACTGGCAAATTCCGCCTTGTCTTGAGAATATTGAAATACTGTGAAGACAACGGTCTCCCGGTAAACGCATTGGCGGGCCCATCTTCAGCCTTTTTGGCCATTGCGGCGGTCGTTCTATGTCTGGGCAGCCTTCCCAGCGTAGAAGCCTCAGAGATCTTCCTCGTTCTGTCCATGGTCTTGCCATAACCATTACTATAGCCATTATAACTTTCGTCATCGTCGTACATGTGAGCCAGGTAGGGGTTGGACTTGGGATCCACGCTTTTCTTCTCAGACTCGGCATACTGATGCGCCAGGTAAGGATTCGGTTTTTCTTCTAGAACCCCTTCTTTCTTCTGGCGCTTTTTGCTCGTCGCGTCGGCCTCAAAACGAGTCTCGGGTTTTGCTGGAGTGGTGTCATGGTCCTCAAAGTCAGACTTGCGGCGCTTCTGGGCAGACTGCTCAGATTCGTGAGGAGGACTCTCTGATCTTTGCCGCTTGACTTCGCGGTCTCCAGATTCTTGCTTGACTACAGCAGGCTTGCCATAGTAACCATCAAGTTTGACGCCTCCATCATCAGACTCGTCGCTCATGCCTGGTATATGAGGATCGATCTTGGATTCAGTAACACTCGTCCTTTGGCGCTTAAGTCGGCCATGCTCTCTGGCATCTGGTCGGCGATCCATCTGCGCCTTGAAGTGTTGGTGTCTGGTTGTGAATACTGTGTTTGCGGAGTGATGAGGTAGACCTTTATTTTCTGTAGGGCTGTGGTTTATATCGGCAGCGGAATAATGTATGTCCGATGTGTCATGCAATGCGGCGACCAATGAGATTGCCGACAGCGCAAGGCACAGAATTGGTGCAACCTCCTTGAAAGCCTTCTCTTTCATGTTCCTGGCTGATGCCAATCATCCTCTCAGTCATATCTTGTGCTATGGTTGTATGTATTTCTTAATCTTCTGAAAGCTCATTCAAGTCCACTGCAGCGTATTCACAGCGGTGTCCGTCTTTCAACTTTGGTTAGCGCGATGGACTCCGCCAGCTCAGACGAGTTCACGCCTACATTTTACATTGGTCAGCATGAGAGTGATCGTGTACGTGTCACTCCGGAGTTACTACGTCAGGCGCAAGATTGCAATGTGAGATACTCCCATTCACTGTACGACCAGTGCGCAAGCTGATCGCTTCTCAGTATGATATGCTAACGACTCCGATAACGACACCCTATTTCCATAGTCGAGTTTTGACAATCCTATCAAGTCATTTCGAAGAGCTGGACTCACACCCTAACCGGAGCCTACCTGTACCCACTATACCTTCTCTATCGCCAGTTGATACTCCGTTGGCACCAGGCGAGATCATCTCCCAACTGCTAGCAGTAGTCAGCCCGTGGATCGATCTTTGTTCGCCTGACCCGGTGGTCTACAATCTTTCGCGTCAAGTCTTGGAGCTGGAAGTGGCATACGCCGCCTTTTGTGGAATAGGAAATATTATATTACCATGCCCTAAGCTACATCATGGTAAACTCAGTGGGGAAGGTGTCACACAGTATGCATGTGCTGTGCAAGATGTGTTGAATGTCGGACATTATATCCAGATGTCCGTATCGCTACCCATGATGGACAATCCTGAGCAGGATAGCGATAATGTCATCGGAAGTCTTGCAGAGAGAGCACGAGCACAATACCTAGGGTTATCAGAGGATGGTTCGTACAAGAACTCGATGGACGAGTTGGAGGAGGACGACCTTGGAAGTACATTCGTCCTTCCGCGTAAGAAGCCTGCAAAAGTTGACTTCTTTGGCACTTGGGATGCATGGAATGTCATCAGGACAGTTTGTAAATACAACAATAGGCTTTTTGTAGGTAAGAATCAAATCGAGTTTTCGTTGCAAACTATTCTGTGTGAAATATCTTGTTGAGAACTTTCTGGCATGATGAGTGAATTAGGACTAGGGACTCTTGAAGCGATCAGAGACAGGTTCTTGAGGTAGTTCCCTACTGTGTCCCGTGCAAAAAAGTGTGTCGAGGATGTGGCCTGATGTGCTAATGATGGGTTTTATAGCTCTCTCGATACCTCCACATCTCCCACCTCTTAGTGTGAGCTCGAGGTGGCACTCTGAGCCATTGCGCCTTTTGTGTATCACTAGTGAAACCTTCTTCAAAAATCCCGGTGGCTACCCAGCCTTCACTCATAACCACCAAGCGCTACTGACTCGGTATATGCGAATCAGGAATCCTCCATGGCTCCTATTATGTGATGTCGGTCCGATTCCAGGCTTTGATGACCCCGAAACTTTGCTTTCTCCAGCCGAAGGCTTCTTGACGTCCAACGAAGCAGCAGACCCTTCATCGCCGACGCCAGCTGAGGCTTCTGAGCTACAGCGGAAAGGTAGTAAAAAGTCCAACAAGACCATCAACGATCCGACCCCTCATCTCAACTATCTGCGCAATCTCCAGCGCCGTCAGCCTCCTAGAACTATGCTGGAGCGTTTTGGCGCCGGCTATCAGGACTACCTGCAAGCTCCTTTACAACCATTAACAGATAATCTAGAGAGCTACACATACGAAGTCTTCGAAAAGGATCCGATCAAATATGATAAATATCTGCTCGCTATTCAACGAGCACTCATCGACTGGCGGGATCAATGCAAACGAGCCTCAGGACCTTCTGGACAAATAGTCGTTGCTGTTGTAGGCGCCGGGCGAGGACCACTAGTAACGAGAGCTCTGCAAGCAAGCGAGTCCACAGGCATCCCCATCGAAATGTGGGCTATCGAGAAGAATCAAAACGCCTTTGTCCTGTTACAGCGACATAATGAAGAGACATGGGGTAATCGTGTTAACCTCGTCAAATCAGATATGCGCTCTTGGAAGGGTCCATTACGACAAGCTGCTCCTTACCGAACAGGCTATACTGGCCAATGGCCACTATCTTGCAACGAAGAAGAGGAGAGCTCGAATGCCAATACAGCGTCTAACGGACTTGAACCCTTTGAGCCCCAGCCCCCAACCCACGGTCCCATCGACATCCTCGTCTCCGAACTCCTCGGCTCATTCGCCGACAACGAGCTCTCACCCGAATGCCTAGACGGCATCCTCCCCCTCCTAAACCCCACCCACGGCATCTCCATCCCCTCCTCCTACACCGCCTACCTCACCCCCATCGCCGCCCCAAAACTCCACGCCGACATCTCCGCCCGTCTCTCCAACGACCCAGAAGCCCACAATACCCCCTACGTAGTCATGCTCCATGCAATCGACTATCTCTCCACCGCCTCCCGCCCATCTACATCCCGTTCCACGGCCTCAGGAAAATCAGAATCCGTACCATCCCCCGTGCCGAATATTCTCCAAGCGTGGTCTTTCTCGCATGGGCCGGCGGAGCCGTTGCCTGCTGGGTCGGCTAATAAGCATAATGAGCGGCATGCGAGATTGACTTTTAATCTGAGGGATAGGGCTGTTTGTCATGGGTTGGCGGGGTATTTCGAGGCGGTGCTTTATCCGGGGGTGGAGCTGAGTACGAATCCGATTAATATGGAGGAAAAGAGTCCGGGGATGATGAGTTGGTTTCCGCTTTTCTTTTCTTTAAAGGTTAGTTTTCTCCCTAATCCGAGCTTCGTCTCTCTTGCTCAATTTATGTAACAGATACCTCTCTACATTCCTGATGCGTCGACGCTTACGGTCTCTATATTCCGTGCGACTGATAATAGGAAGGTGTGGTATGAATGGATGGTAGAGTCCTGGTCGACACTGATGGGAGGGACTGGAGGCGGCGAGAAGAGGAGAGTGAGGCTAGGGGCCAGCGAGGTAGGAAGTTCTAAGAATGGGGGATGTATGATGTGACTTTCAGAAGCTGGGCTTTTCCTGTTCGGATGGAGTCGGGCTGCTGTATTGAATCGGTGTGGAAAATGGAAACGGTTATTTCGAAGTAATGTTCTGCTAGATAGTAATGGTGTGTATGAGAATGAAGCATGTATCATGCATAGACCTAAGAAGACAACCTCCAGGACTTGCTGCTTGGGCTTGGTCCTCAAGGAGTCATGGCGTAAAATTCTGGTAGGCTGTTTTCTGGAAGCACTATTTGTCTTTTTGCGATTTGCATTTCCCATAGAACAAAGCAACTTATAATTGCAAATAAGCAACAAAGACGTTCAGGGAAGCTGCATCACGTTCATGCATGCTGGACTCATTACACTCTTGAGGAGTTTGAAAAATGCGCATATATGCAGGCACGAAAAGGTTAAAAAGATGCTTAAAAGGTCGGTAAATCGAACGACGTTTTGTGAAGGGTTGCTATATGCCTTTACAATACTTTTTAACTCTGTAGTTGGTTGCATTCATATCAAGACTTTTAATACCTCCACGAACAACAATCTCATGCTTTTTTCAGACACTCTTGTTGCCCTTTCCTTCCCAGCGCCTACAAGCCACAGTCCCCGCCCTTGCCGGGTCCCGCCTCGAGCGCTGTCTTATTCACCCTCTCCAAGTATCCATTTGCAATCAAAGTCAAAATATTCCCCGTTCCACCAACATAGAACTGCGCTCCCAGCCCGGGCTGACCAAACCAGGGTGCAATTGGTCCTCCTACACATTCCAAAGGCTTGATGACAGTATATATGTGATAATTGTAGGGATAGTCGGGTGTGTCGACTGGAGTATCCAAGTTGGAGGGCGGAAGAGCACGCTGAGAGTATGGCGCATCTGCTGCAGAGACATAAGACCCTATGACGAATACCCGGTACTTAGCGAGACCATCATATCAAAATTGCTGTGGGAGTGCGATAGAGCATACCATACTCGCTACCAAAGCGATCAACCTTGGTCCCAGGCAGTAAAGTCATATTCCCCAGTATCGGCTGTCCAGTGACCGTAAGCTGAAAGCCGTTCTGCGGCGGATAATTATAATAACCGTCAGGATTGGTCCATTTGGAGAGAAAGACACCGGGCGTCTCGCCGCCGAAGCGGTCATAGTCGGACACAAAGCTTAAGAGAGGGAAGCGTCGTGGTAGGCGTATGGGGCCGAGTCGTGGATCGCGGCAGATGTAGGATGCTCCAACCTTGCCGGTGTCGTTCGTGCCTGTGCAATTGCATTTCGCGGTGTTTGCTGTGAGTAGGGGAATCTGTCTTCAGGGTTAGGGAGATTTCAGTAGGGGGATAGCGGGATTTGGTGGTATACCTCGTCAAAGAAAGAGGCAGTAGCACCGCAAATGATGCTTGTCAGTGCCAGGAATGCATACTGTAGATGCATCTTGTTATATTATATGATGCCCAAACAAATGACTTCGACTGTTGTCCTTGGAATCCAAGATGGACTGTTCAATTGAGACAAGCAAGAACATGCAATGGAGCAAGACTCTGGGGAGAAGCCCAAGGGCTCCGCCCTCATATGAAGGATGCAGTAGTTGCCATTGCCCACAGCTTTCCTAGCTACCCCTCAAGGGGCGCTACACCGGGCATACTCGGTCTCGTGTAGCTTATACAGAGGCGTCTTAGCGGGAGGATGTCAGTGGACGAGCCTTCGACATGGCTGGATATCCCAGCAGAGCGGCTGCAAGTTTAACGAAAGCTGCAATGCAATGCAAGGCCCCACACGGGTTCCTTTTGTGCTTTATTGGATATCTGCACCAACGGGTGGTTGGGCATTTTCTGTGGCGGGACGCAGTACGTTTGAAGACACTAATCCTAGAAGGGTTCACCCCTCAATTGTATGGCCCTATGGGGCTGAACCCAAAGCTGCTGAAGCGGGCCCTAAGAGACCCCCGAGATCCCCTTAACATAAGCCCCGAAAGGTCCCAGTTTTAGGGCACCTTAGGGATCCAGCTTTAGGTCCAGTCCCACAGGGCTATAAACTAAACCCTTACTAAACCTGTGTGACTGTGCTACAAAGTACGCGTTAATCAATGGAGGGACTGAAATATACGGCGAAATGCTGGCCGTTCCCCACTAACTCTACGTCCGCCAGGGAGACAAATATTGTAGTCTTCGCATGATCTAATCACAGCATACATTATAACTTGCTATTTAAATAGTCAGGCACACGCTCATCAGGTAGATGAACAGGTTTGGTAGCTGTGACTGGCACATTTCGTGCTCCCCTCTAATTCAAGGCATGATACTTGAAAAAGCCCATATGGTCAAGAATCTATTTTTCATTTCTTCCTATTCATTCAAGAGCCAAATGTATATTCGGCATCGCAGCAGACTTCCTCTCATGTATGAAATACCCTCAGTCCGAGAAGTTGCCTACTCTTCTGAAGTCTAAGCAAGGTATTGGTCCACCCAATTTCCCTTCAAAGCTGCTACCAAGGCTTGATCACCTGCTGTAGGTTCGAGGTCGATGCCTTCTCCCGTCGTGGTTGAGCCAACCTAAAGTAGAAGGGAAGCTGCCTCGGGAGTCGTCATTCTAGAAGATCTAACACTATCGTCATCCGACACAAGGTCAGATCCCAGAGCCGTGTCTATGATATAATTTGCTATATCATCGACCTCCATGACAGTATCCCTGTCAGTAGATTCGGATTCGTCTTCTCCTGGTGATGCAGCTCTGTCATCCCCATCCATGACGGTCTCCCAGTCTGTAGATCCGGATTCGTCCTCTCCTGGTGATGCAGCTCTGTCATCGATCGTCATATCTTTAGGACCGACGATCAGCTCCGACATCCAAGCAGTCTGGTCATCATTACTGCTTTCCGATTGGAGTGACGGCTCTGAGTCCCTGTTGTGCGGCGGGCCCAAATATGCCCTGTTCCCAGTAGACTGCTTGCATCTATCCATCCGGAGCTGCTGATGGGGGGACTTTCTCTCTCCCGTGGATTTAGACCCATCCTCGCTGTATAGTGTATCTAGAGGTCCCCTCGTCTGAGTCTTCCCCGTAAACTGCTTGGATATATCCATCCGGAGCTGCTGACGCGGAGACTTTCCCTTTCCCGTGGATTCAGACTCATCCTCGCTGCATGGTGCATCTTGGCGTGGTCCCCTCCGAGTCTTCCCAGGAATGATCTGTGCCGCCCACAAACTCTCCACATTCTGCTTGAACTGCTCCTCTTCATCGGAGGGAAGCTCTTTCCAGCCTTTCCAGCGGACCTGCTCCTTCTTTTGGGGCGCTTTCACAGCGGTACCCTTCTTCTTAGGACCGAGCTTCGCCTTAGAGATCTCTCTTGTACGTGCTCGGCATTGGGGACAATACCACTTTCCAGCTGGCGCTTCCTCGAGGCCGACGCAGGCAATATGATACCATGTGAATGGGCAGTTCGACTTTTCGCAGCGAATCCACATTCCATCGGTATTCAAGCCATCCCCACATATGCAAGGCCATTCACCCTCGTTCTCACTGTCATGCTCGCCATCACCCACGGAGAGTAATTCATCCTCTGGTGCATTGTATGGCCCGGCAGGAGGCTGTTGAGGACTTTGACCAGATCTGTTGGTGTCCTGCTCTTGAGATGATGTAGCTGTATCTCTTGGCGCGTTCATCTCCACTTTTGCTGTTGATTTGGCCAGGAAGGATTCGGATTTGCAAAATATGTTGAAAAGCGAAGACTTTGTCGGTGAGCGATCTTGAGTGTTGCGAGATGGTTGGAGTTTTATATTTCGAATTGGGAGCTTAATGTTGTGTTTATCTATATCCGACAAAGTGTTGTGGTGCCAATGAAGTTTGTTGTCTTATCACGTACCCATTGTGGTGTAAGAATCCTTTTCGTTGCTGATATACGGATGCTTTGTGTTGAGATGGTCTTTGTATCGAATAGTCATGTTACACAAAGACAGTGTAGACTCACAGTTTTTACCTATCCGGGAAATCTTCATTGTTGATGCGAATCGCCTAGCTGTTGGCCCATTCGATGGTATTAGCTTTATTGAATATAACAGCGAAACACGTGTACACTGAAGCCGTGATCATGACTTCTGGGCCTGTCCAGCTGTCCTGAAACATATATAAGAGGAGAGATGATTGAACATCGTCCTTATCAAAACATTCCGTGTCTGTTGAGCATCCTGCCGGCGCTACTCACGTGCCAGCAGACTGGATCGTACACTCCACATGTACAATGAGTCGCTTCACATAGCGAATATGAGCCCTCTTCCTTACTGTGGCTGCTGTTGTTGCTAGTTGTGACCAGAATCTTGAACTGCAAATGCATACTCGAGCATGTCACTAGCTTTGTCTTCATCGGAAATATTTTCTTCCTGATAGTGTTGAAAGTCATGCAGGTTTCTCGATGTTATTGTTATCACAATTAAGGATGTTTCCATACTGCCAGCCTCTTCGATAGCAAGGGCATAAAGCCTGGGATTGTGATGTCGGCGGAAGAGCGGCTTTGGGTGCAATGTTGAGTGCTGAGTGCCTGTGCGTGAATTTCACCACAGTTTGGATCTCTGTTAAATTAATACTACCAACGTGTACCGCTGCCCGATTCATTGCACGCTCAATGGATTGTAAAAAGCTCGAGCCGTGAATGTAATGTATGGATTTCGTTTTTCGATCGAGATATGAGCACTGTTTTGAGCCTCAACTCTTGGCTTCGTGATTGGTAGCGCTGCCAAGCGCCAGACCTCTCCTATATCCGCTTCCCATTGGATCTTCATTTCCACCACATCGAGCGATCTTCAAGCCACCAAGTGGGGTAGGTGTATTATCCCTCACCCTGTGATAGTGCGGCCTCTTCTATTTTGCATGTTTTCCACACCATCAGAGTATACACCCTGGTGCCCTAATATTCCACAACAAGCATGGGTTGCAGCAACAACTGTACCGCCTGGGAGGTTGGTGACGCAGTAGTGTTCAAGGCGGATCCTGATATAGCCGGCCCTGGGGTATGTCTGCCTGCTTCGTACTAAACTATGCTCTTATCAAATTGTTGTGCAGATACTTGCTGTGTTTATAGCGAGTAGCGGCTTTGCCTTATTCCTGTCGCTGATTCACATCATATTAACCCCGACCACCTCTCCCGACGAGAACGAAATTGATTTCTGGGTCCCAAGGCTACCCCTGCTCGTCTATGACATCGCAGAGAACATCTGATGGATCATAGGAAAGTCAAGTTCAGTTCGTCGATATGTCGCCGACCGAAAAGCGCATATACCACAGCTACCAGGAATAGGGGAAGAAAAAAAAGACAAGGGTCTTGGAAAAGATCATCTTGAATCTCAGCGATCAGCTTCTTCTCACTGGTACCGCGGTCTTGATTGCAGGATTTTGGACACACTGCTCGATATCGGTATATCATTTTGCATTGACTAGCGACTTAGCCTGGTTCGCTTCGAACGTGCATCTCATCACCCTTAGGGTTCTTTTGCAATACCTGCAACACCGGCCAGTCCTCCGCAACTGGCGGGCCGTATTGATGGGCTGCATGGGGATCTTTCTTACAGCATCCACCATTATGCAAGGGCACCGGGATTGGTATATCAGTTGGCCCTACGATGCACAATGTGTGTTCAATGACCTTACTATTGCTAACATAGGCGGAGTACCTGCAATATGGATGTATGCGAATCTCGCTTTCATCGTTACTGGGTATCCTCCAAGTATTGCGGGACTATATGAGGCACCGGGAAGAATCGTATAAACCTGGCTCCACGATAAACCAGCGGCAGCATCCAACAGGTTCATCGGATACTGCGAATCCAAAAGAGGTGCAAGTATTGCCCAATCAACCCGAACGAGACAAGCTCGATACCTCCTATACTCGTTCTTAATAGCGTGCGCTAAAACGTGTCTCAAATGTTATATCTCTCTGTACAAGATTTTGGCTTCGCTTAACGACTCCCGCTGGTTTAATCTGATATTCTGCTTGGCTTGGTTCTTTCTGGGTTTGAGAAGTGTCTTCGGAGATCGTCAAATTCCACGATGGGATATGGATGGCTCGGAGAACGCAATGACATTCGGTCAAATCGTGCCCATTCTTTTATTGAGCTCCACGCTCTTTGTGGCTAGAGAGGCATATGATGGTAGTACAACACGAAGAAATGCTAGCGAATTTAAACTAACGCGATGGACAGATGTCCAGGTTGACATGAAAAAGGAAGATCTTTCGCAGGGACATAGCTCCAGGGCTAGCTTGGTCCACAGTAGAAATATATCCACGCAAGCTTCGAGACCGGGTCAGAGCTTCGAGATGAGCGGTGCCCTTCAATCAATAGATGACCACTTGGACCAAGTACCGTCTTCGATTTGGCCAGTTGGAACCGAAACAGGACATGGATCCCAGGCTTCCGGAATTGATGACGCTCGTCCAATATCGGAAATGCTCAGACGCCCCACGTGGCCTCAGGATAGAGTAGGCAGAACAGAGACAGATCGAACGTCCTCGCTGCGAGAGGAGAGGAGCCCGAGACGAGATCATTAACATTGCTCCCGAATATAGAAGTGTCGCTGGCTTCCTCACTTAGCTCCTCGTGGATCATTGAAGAACTTACACCTCTGGAATACATAGCATTTCGCCAGTTTTGGTAGATAGGAGAGGTGATGTGAGCGGTTTAGTCGGATTGGCCTTTATGGAACCCGAATATATGCTCGGTCCGCGGCTAAGAACGGCCGCACGTTTTCGGTTCTCTTCTTGCTTGGTTTACATCGCTCCTTTTGATTAGGTAGGGAAGCTGGAAGACTAACGGTGGATGAAGCGAAGGAGAAACTCGTTAGTGACGTATTGCCAACGGTAACTGGCACAGCGGAGTGTGATGCATCGACCGACTGGAAAGGAACGTGTGGAAGACATCCAGTTTCGATTATTCTCTTTTACATCCGGAAGATCGGTATTTTCGATTGTTTAGCGTGGCTTCCCATCAACAGTCATGTGCATTCCTTGATAACACACTCGGACTTCTTGGAATGATGGCAGATGCGAGTAGAGTCCATTCCCCGTTCTTGCCCGAAATCTGTGACCGACTCGTAGACCAGGGATTAAATAGACAAAGGTCTTATGGTACCAGGTTGTGTGCGGCCAATTTCCACTAGATCAATGAATAATGATAGCACAATCTTCAATACGAGCCAGCCCGAGGCTGATCAGCAATAATAGCAATATGCAGGGATTAGCTTTAGCCCTCGCATTGCAGACCTCGGTTAGACGACCATGATACTGAGTAGATCTCTCCATAAGCTGCCACTCCAGTGGGGCATTGTGACTGACGGGGAGGCTTGCAGATCAAACAGTGGACGGGAGCGACGCTGGCTGGCATGCTTAAGATTGCGAGACTATTGTTTTGACAGGGGGAGACTGATCAATCATCGGTAACACATGTGTAGCACATATAACGCTATATTAGCTGCCTAACGAGAGATCCTCTTGGCAGTGACCCTCTCACCAGGTCCATGCATGGGTAGGGGAGACTAGACGTAAGATTTGCTTTCTAGTCCCTCGAATTGCGGCATAAAGCGAGCAGTCAGCCCAAGCTGAGGGCAGCCTTACATAGGACGGGATGAGCAGTATTCGCCTTGAACCCCGAAGCATCAGTCTTCAACCACGGTCTGCAAGGTGAACCAACGGGCCCACCGAAGCAAGACCCTACTGTACGAGAACAGGTATCTAGTCAGCTTGGTGATGCTGGGGATGCTGGAGAAAATGAGAATGATTGCTTGTTGGATGTGCGAGATGAGGCATTTTTAGACAGCTCGCTTAGATTGTTGGCGGTCAGCCCTAATTAAAGACGCAGCTAAGAAATTAATTGATCTCCGTCAACGCTTTTCCTCCTTACGAGGGTGCGCTAGCCCACGTTGTCACGCGCCTAGAAAGTAGGTATGGCTGTATGGCTGTATGGCTGTATGGCTGCGAACGGCGAGGGGTATTGGTGGCAGGGAAATGCTGGTGATAATAATAACTGCATGTTCCATACGCACAAGGGCATAAATATGAGACCAAAGTCCCTTGCGATGAAGTCTCCCTCAGCGTTTTCTTGTTCAGGCAGCAGCTTGAAGATTTGTTGAAGAATTCTTAGGATCCATCAGCATATATTGTGACCCTTAAGCAGCCTCCATTGAAACCACACAGGGGTTGTCCTCAAAAGTTCCCCTGTAACCAACCAACAAAGAAGACATCCGCCATAGTCTCCAAGAATGGGTGGTCAATATGGTAAGACTCTGGAGACAAAGAATGAGCCTCACGTTCATTGACTGTTTTATAGTACCTGGTAGCATCTGGTTCTATGCACCAAATAAAGGGGCGCCTGTTGCTTGGGCTTTCTTCTTCGCCGTCTCATGTGCTGTCCACATGTGGCAATGCCGGTAAATTCTTCCCTCTTCAAGCGCATTAGGAGTCAACTTACGCGTTCTAAAGTCGTTATAAGGCCTGGAAGTTCACTGGACTTCTTCCATGGGCGGCCCTCGTCTTTACTGCTGGCTATGTCATGCGCGAAGTAGGTGCTTACCACTACGGCAATGTCAACATTTTTATCTCCAGCATATGCCTGGTCTATGCTGCACCGTAAGCATTGTGGCTCTCTATCTACATGGACGATCTTTACGCTGACAAGTACAGGCCGTTCTATGAGCTTGCAAACTACATTATCCTGGGACGCATATTGTACTATGTGCCTTACCATTCTCCACTACACCCAGGCCGTGTTCTGACTACTTTCGGAGCAATCTCCGGTATTGTGGAGGCCTTGAACGGCAACGGTGCATCTTATAGTTCCAACGCAAATCTTCCCGAAAGCAAGCAGAAGATGGGACGCGATCTCCTCAAGGCTGCATTGATTATCCAACTCGGCGTCATCACCAGTTTCCTCATGCTTGCTGTCTATTTCCAACGCAGATGCCAAAGGAACAATCTTTTCCCAAAGAACCTAAAGTCCATATTCATCACGTTATATTGCAGCAGTGCACTCATCATGGTTCGCACTATTTATCGTACGGTAGAATACTTTTCGATCTCGCAGATCCACGTCACACCAGGATTCAATCCGTTGTCTATCTCACCTATCGTTCGTTACGAATGGTTCTTCTGGGTCTTCGAGGCTCTGCTCATGATCACTAACAGTGTCATGCTTAACTTTCGACATCCTGCGAGCTTCTTACCTAACAGCAACAAGATATACCTTGCTAAAGATGGTGTTACCGAGATTGAGGGGCCTGGTTTTGAAGACCCCAGGAATTTCATCGTCACAATTCTCGACCCATTCGACTTGATAGGCTTGATCAAGGGCAGGGACAAACAAAAGTATTGGGAGAATCAGGGAGAGCCCAATCACGATGTTGCTGAGAAAGACGTGACCACGGAGGCACCAGAGCTAAAGACAGTTTGACCATTGTCCGAGAAGTTGAGGACAACCATAGCACAAATATGTAACGTTAGTGAACTCCATATACGACTGATGAATTATATAAGTCTTCTCGTTATCGATATTTCTGAGTAGCACACAAGTATAGACCGATCTACCCTGAAGTGAGCTATGGTGATTCTAGATATCAACTCAGAATTGCTAGATGTCCTCAAAGTATTTGTTTCATGAGTGCTTCATCAATGCGTCATGCATAGAGAGCCTCGGAGCCAGATAGCGATCAGAATCTCGTAGGGCTGAAATGTTTGGGCGCGGCTCTTGGGTACTGCGACGAACATTCACTTCTATCACTACGCGCCCTCACAATCAACACTCTTTCTTCCTTCCTCTCCCTCGCAATGTCCGATCCTACCGCATCTACCAACCAACCCGCCCCCTCCACCCAATCCGACCCCATGGACACCGAAGTCGACGCCGAAATCGACATGTCCATCGACCCAGCCCCTCCAGACCCAGAGAATCTGAACATAGAACCAGAACCAGTGCCTGAAATACGGGAGCCTACGAAGAAGGATATCTCACTCCGGGACTTTCTCTCCAAAATGGATGATTACGCTCCTATCGTACGTCCCCCGTCGCCATCGCCATCCCGCTCCCCATGCCCTACCCCCCCCCCCAGCAACTACCTTACTCCCCTCACAATCCACACTTCCCACCCTCCCCTCAACCAAACAAGCTATCCCCTACCTAACAAGCATACTTCCCAGATCCCCGACGCAGTAACATCCCACCACCTCCTCCTCGCCGGCCTCCCCCCCTCCCCCACACCCCCCTCCCCCTCGCCCGCCTCCTCTCTCTCGCCACCCAAAAATTCATCGCCGACATCGCCGCCGACGCATACCAATACTCCCGCATGCGCACCTCCGCTACCGGTGCGGGTCAATCAGGCGCCGCAGCAGCAGCAGCAGCAGCAGCCGCCGCCAATTTGAATATTGAGCAAGGCGCGGGAGGTGGTGGGGGAGGGGGAGGTGGGGGGAAGGGGAAAGAGGGGGATAAGGGGAAGAGTGGGGCGCATGTGCTGGGGGTGCAGAGGGCGGGGTATGGAGGGGGAGGGGCGGGAGGGGGGCAGGGGGGGAGGGCGGTGTTGACGATGGAGGATTTGGGGTGTGCGGTGGGGGAGTATGGGGTTAATGTTAAGAGGGGGGAGTTTTATCGGTGATTTATGTTGGTGGGGACAGGAAGATTTTGGGAAGGGGAAGTGGGTGGGAGGGGCGTTGTGTGCGTGAGGCGATGGGTGGTGCATTTTCTTGGTGTTGGAGGGGTTGGTGTGCATAGATGGCATTTGTGGGCGCAATTGAATGCTTGGGGGGCAAGGCTGGAAGACAGTGGTTGTTCTATAGCATTTTAAGCTCCAAGAAAGTCGAAAAGCATAAATATCCTCATAGGCTGTAGGTATTGTATCTATGAAAGGGCGGACCATCTAGATAGAACTGGGACTATGACCACCAACATCAATGGTCGATCTAAGAGTAACTTTTTGAACCAAGCTCCAACATAAGCATGTCTACATCAAACCTTCACCCTGTTCTATTTCTGGCTTTTCCCTCCCCATGTCATCTTCTGCAAGCTCATGCATGGAATGCCGAAGATTACCAAGGGCATCAAGCTCTAGGTGATTTCCTAATTTGGGTCGGCAACAAGACTTAGTCGTTAGGTGTCGTCTGAAAGCAAGCCGTTTTGCTCGCTGCGGCGAGATTGTTGTACAGATTGGGTATCATAATCGCCTCCTCACTCGGTCCCGACGGATCCGTTCTCGCTGTCGGTCAAACCTTTGCGTATAGCAAGGACGCTGTCAACAATGACAGCATCAATGCCCTCCTTCACTTGCAGCTGTGCTGATATTAGCTCGTTGATGCTCTACAACAAGCGAAATGAACTTACTTTGACCTTCTCAGGATCATTGTTCAACGTCCCGTAGCTCACACAAACAAGCCCGGACTCCTTCACTACCTTCACAAGCCTTGGACATAATACAAAAGGCTCCGCTGCAGAGACCACGCCAAGCAAATTCCATCTCGAAGCGAACCGAATGGCTTCTTGAAGGCTACTAACTCGTATGTCGCCAACCGGAGCCATCCCGGCGTCTGTCAAGAACAGAATGGGAACGGATGGTTGTTTAAGAGACAACAAAAGACAGACATCCGGATTGAAGCTAGAGAAGATGACGTTCCGCTTCTTACCCAGATCGTAAACTTTGGTAAGGACAGTATCGACAAAGGAATTAAGCTCCACGGCGTAAGTGTCCATTTCTTGCTCCTCGCTTTCGTAGAGCATGGGGTATTTCATCTCGATATTGAAGCCAATGCTTTCGGGCAGCTTCTTGAACATCTCCTCGAGTGTTGTGAACGGAGCTTGGATGAAGTTGCCGCGGCTGTTGCCTTTGAACCCCTTCTGCTTGAAATCACGAGTGTGCTTCATACGTTCAATCATTTCCGAAGTATCGTCGTTCGTTACGTCACCTACTGACATGGACCGATGTTTCCGACCTTCAGACCCATTTGTTGTTCGCGAAGCTGTCCGATTGGACAAGACGGGCGATGGCGGCCGAGAAGGTCGTGGAGTGCGGCCGTCGTTGATATGCAAAAATTGCTCTAGAGTGAGCAGGTGAACAGGAGCATCAATGCCCGTTTCACTTACCAAGAAGTCATGGTAAATGACAGGAACATGGTCTTTCGTCAACTGTACGTCGAACTCGACGTATGAAGCGCCCAGGTTTGCGGCCGCAATGAAAGACTGGATGGTATTTTCTCCAAGCTGCAAAGAATTTTTGGGGGCAACGTTCTTGCCCAGGCCACGGTGGCCGATGACCATAGTGGAAGTCATCTTCTTCCAATAAGTATGATCTTCGGCGATGGTCATGTTCGGGTGAGTGAAGGGTGTGATTATCAAAAAGTTGAAATTGACGGACCCAATAACCTCGAGAGTATTTGCGGCCATGATTGGCACAGACAAGTCTCCCTGTAAAGATATCCGCTTCGAACCAAGGTTAGGTTTAATTGTTGAGAGCAATGCAACACCCCGGCCAACGATCTGATCATTGGACCCCGCGTAAGTAGGTACAATGTCGAACCGCAGCTTCACCTTAGATGCATCAAGCGCAGTGAAGACGATAGGATCGGTGCTAATGTTGTCTTGCACAGGGAGGTCTATGATGGATGGCTCTCCATTGGCACCGCTCGCAGACACCACAACCGATAATGCAGTATCAAGTTGTGTCGCGTGAGCATCTGTGAGAAGTATCTGATCAAGATTGACTGCTTCCACCGCCTTGCGTGTATCCATGCTGCCAAGACTGACAAGGATCATGGTTTCTTTCGTAAGATAG
Organism: Cladonia borealis; assembly: GCA_018257855.2. Classification (NCBI taxonomy): domain Eukaryota; kingdom Fungi; phylum Ascomycota; class Lecanoromycetes; order Lecanorales; family Cladoniaceae; genus Cladonia; species Cladonia borealis. The sequence goes on along the minus strand of JAFEKC020000011.1, from coordinate 63,556 downwards.
CGATGGCCGTACGTCTTCACGGGCTCGGGGGCTCGCATCGTGGTGCCATTGCCATTAGTAGTTCCATTTGACTTTCTCTCAGCAAGGGACCTATTAGGCGATACACCGTTCGAAGTTACGGCTGACGAGGAGCCTGAGTCAGACGACAAAGGCGATGCTGTCACTTCGGCCAGAGCCCTTGCAATAGCTATGTGACCTCTCAGCGCTGCATGCTCTTTCGCTGTCCATCCAGAAAGGTCTGGCTTATCCAAGTCCACTTTCGCTGCGATCAAGAGCTCGACAATTCCAATGCGGCCATCAACGCATGCTATGAAAAGCGGAGTCCAACCAAAGGTATTTTCTCCAATTTCAGGATTCGCTTTCTGGCTTTCGCTCCCTTGGAGCAGAATGCTTGCGCATTCAGTATGGCCAAAACGAGCCGCAACATGCAGAGCTGTTTCGCCCTGATCATCTTGATAATCAAGGTCCACGCCTGCATCTACGAGCAGCTTCACGATGACCACAAAATTGGCTTTGACCGCCAGAGCAAGGACTTCCCCAGATTTGGCCATGTGTTTGCGGACTGCAGCTTTGCGGTCACTTGATCCTCTCCAATCCTCCGCCTCAAGCAGAGTCCTAGTAGTGATTGGATGGCCGCCAATGACACTCAGGTGCAAGGGCGCATAACCATCAACATCTTGCCAGAAAGGCGCATCGATACCCTCGCTGACTTCGAATTGGCCCCAGGCCTGCATACGTGATATGATGATCTGGCAAATGACAACAAACCCGTACTGGGCAGCATAGTGAAGTGGCATCCGTCCGTATACGTCTCTTGCTTGGAGAGCTACTCGCTGATGTGGACGTAGCTTGTCCAATATGTACTCCAGAAGTATTACGACCTTGTCATCTCTGCTTAAGTGCGTCACTCCATCTTGCTCCTTGCTGAAGGACGAGGGAGGGACCAGCTTAGGTGGTGCAGCTGGCTTGATGTAATTGATTGTGTCAAGTGTTGTAGCTTGCATTGCATCAGCAAGGGTCTCTCCATCATCCGAAGGCTTGGACCGTCCTGTACTGATAATAAGACGGTGAATGCAATTCCGCTTATTTATGTCATCGCCCTCGTCAACGGTGTCTATTCTTGCCAAAAGCTGGTCGATACATGCCTTCGCGCGGCAAGAGATGGCCCGCTGCAAAAGATTCAGCATCAGGATAGGTGGAAGCACCTCCTCGACCGTCTCAGTGTGAGATGATGCCCTTGCAAGCAACTCGTTGAGTTTCTCAGTGTCATCCTTGCGTGTCGCATGATCCATGCTGTCCAGTATGCCTGCTGGAAGGCTCATCATTGCTTTCGAAGTTGCTCGCCTCAATGAGTGAGAGGAGTGTGTGGAGCTCTTATCATCCCAGACCTTGATATCGCCGAGTTTCGAGAGCCAGTCATTGACGATCTTCATCGTCTCTGTGAGTTCAACATTTGTTGCGAATTGCTTTGTATCAACCTTCAATGCCAGATAGCGCCGTTGTGTGGAGGCTTGTCCCAGCTTCTTGTCTAACTTCTTCGTGATCTTCACAAACCCCCTTCTGTTGACCTCACCGTACCATTGTAGTTTTCTCAGCTGACTTCGTAATTCGAGCAAGGCCCCCATAAGTTCTTCCACCTCGTCTTTGTCGAAGCCATTAGAACTGTCCAGGAAGCGACCGTAACGATCATGAAGGAGCTTAAGCCGGCGCGCTGCATCGGCATACTTCTTGTTGTAGAAGGAGTCGACATCCTCGAGGTTACGATCAAGGGAGAAGAAGAATTCTATGGGTGATCAGTGTGTGGAGAGGGGATTGCCCCTCAATCTGACATACCAGCCGTGTCAGCCCCCTCTCCATGGTTATAGTTCTCCGCCGCCGACTTGATAAGCTTTTTCAAGGTTTTGTATTTGATGTATGAGGATGCCCACTCTGGCACTTGGTTGCGTGGAAGGTTGCTACCGAACTTCATCTTGAATTAGGTATGACGGTGTGCAAGCTTGGTGGTAAAGCTAAGAAAGAGGCAAGGAAAGGTAGGGTAGGGAATGTGTAGAGCTATCGACAGGGGCGCAATCTAATGCGGCAGAAAGCGAAAAACGATACCGCAGAAGCAGACATTGGGAAGGCCATGGATGTGTGGGATTGTGGGCGTTCGTAGTCTTGCGGTGTTATTCTCGATTGGAGAAGATGAAAGAGCGACAGGTGAAGACAATGCCAATGTGAATGGCCAGATCAAAGCCTCTTCAGTCTTCTTTAAGCGTGCTAAATTCGCGCCTTTTGGTTGGCTGCTCGGTTCGCTTGGAGTGAAAGTAAAGGCGAAGAATGACGTCTTCGTGCGCGATAAGGGATCAATTCTTGTGTTTGATTCTGCAGAAGACAGTTCAAGTCGAAATTGAATCCAAAATTGAGAGAAAGAGGCTGAATCGTCGCTGTTGTGGTGATGTGTTGCGGGCAAGGATTGGCTAGAAAAAGTTGGAAAGCGATCTGCGCTGCGGTGGGAGCTGTTGCATGACGGTGCCTGCCTTATCTCCGCTACTATCTCCGTAGTGACATCAAACCCATAAAGGCAACGTCACCGCCTTGGCTGATTCCGCTGCTTGTATTGTTACATGTAGGCTTCTAGGTCCCTTCAAGTCATGTCTGCACTTAGTAGTTTACTACATTGAGCAGAATATGCGAGACAATCACAGTGGATTTATTGCTATGCTATACTCTTCAAGCGGGATATCGTAACCTGCATACCAGTCGAGGTCCTATACTCTGCTTGCTTGAATGATCATCATAACATATCTTGGCCTACTCCCTCACTCCTCGTTTTATCACTAATAGTCATCGCTAATAATCCGCTTAGTTGCGTAGAACTGCTGCCAAGCAGTACCTGGTTACAAAATGTATTTGATAACGAGACATACGCTCCATGAAAGAATGCAACGCTGGACGAAAGGAGACGTAATCGAATCCAATTGGCTGGCGCAACATGCACCAAACTGATATTTTCATGCCGGCTGTTCGGAGCAGGGAGGTCCGAAAAGGTACCCACCGGTAAAGAAAGCCGATACAGATATGACTCTGTGGAAGAACTTATATATAATAGTGTTGCACCCTCCACTGTTACTGGTGTTGAGACACGACCGATCAAGCAGCACGCTTTGTGTTGGCTCGGTGGGCCAAAATCTCCTTTTGTTCTCTCTCTCCCAGCTCTTGAAAGAAATCCTCCACTTTGCCCCGGTGCCATGTATTGTCGCAATCTTTGCGCTGAGTCTCATAATCGACTGTAGTAACTCCTCTGTAGTCGAAATTTGGATCAGTATGCTGATTCGAACCTGCCGCAATGGTGTCGTTGGCAGCCTCCGAATCTGCTCCGCCATCAAATCCAAAGTTGACTGGCAAGCGGTGATTCGTCGGGATATCATAGGCGCTTTGCGTGGCCTGATCCCGGAAGTTGGGCGAAGCTAGCAGTGCTTCTCTGCCATGCTGGGCATCGTGGGAAGGAATTTTCACACGCATTGGCGAGTGAGGATGTTGGCTGCTCGGCTCCTGAGATAGAGAAGACGAGTAGGCATTTGTAGGGGCCTCAAAATGAGGCAAGAGGCCATGTACTTGATACTTAGAAGACGCTAAGGATGCTTGAGTTTTGTTGATGGAGGCATTGGGGAGAGATTTGAAAGGTGATGTCGGACTGGAATTATCGTCGCAGACCGAGGACCCGCCTCCTGGGTGGTTTTCTTCACGGGTCACTAGCTCTTCTTTACTCGCCATATTAGTGGCTTCGGCGGTGAAACCTCTGTTCATTCTGTCCTTCAAGGCTGCGCTGATTAGTTCAGATGTCTTCAGTGCTTGAGGCGCAGTGAATGGTGGACTCTTGAGCATTTTGCGAAGGAAGTTGTGAGCATGAGTACTGATATTCCTGTACAAAATGTTAGTAGATCACTTGCCAATGAGTGTGTAAGTAAGATACTTGCTTCGTGACATTGATTGCCTTCAACTCCTTTGCATCGGAAGCATTAGGCTCGTAGCGATCGGCAGCAACCCTTGGGATATTCACCTTAGCTGCTCTGACAGACTTTACACTGCTTGCTGGCTCTCCGTTATGATCAACTCCCCAATGATCGCGATTGGTGGGAGACGGTGTGTTGTCTTCTGGCCCCCACTGACACCTCGTCTGCGCTGAGTTTGTTTCCTGACCAACGAGGCTCTCTTGATAGTTCCCGCAAGGAGATTGGAAGGCTTTTCGAGAAGGGCTGGGACTATATTGAAGTCGCTCTTTTGTTTGTGCTTGCAACACCTTGAGACCATCAGGGTCTCCTGGATGCAATGCTTTTGGACTCGCTGGATATTCCGGCATAATTGAATCCCCTCTGATAGGGTAGCATGGATCGCGAAAACCATATGGTGATTCAGCACAATGGCGTAGTTCTGAAACACGCTGATGGACCGAGTGCGAAAGATATTCGGCCCTCTCATCACCATTATTGATATCCGTGCTCTGGTCAACACTAAAGGATGTACCTCTTCGGGGTGTTGGCGATCCTTTGGAATCTGTGTGAAGATGACGTCCTACAGGAGTTCCCGGGCTATGTTCAGGGCAAGCTTGGTGTAAATGACGAGTCACCGGAGACTTGGTTCCCGATGCAGCGCAGGGGACTATATTGGGATCATTATCCTCACATAGTGAAGGCACAGGTCTTATAGCATCCCCCTCGGTCAGATTCTTCTTCCTACCATATTTGGCCGGCGCACTCCCAGGCTGACCCACGCGCTGCCCATTAACCTCGTTGTGTGTCGATGTCTTGAGCGCTCTGGACTCTGTAGGTCGATTTTGCAGCGCTGAACTGATCATATTGGCCGCTATAGAGTCCTTGTTCGGATAACGCGCAGCACCAAATCTGGCTGCAGGGGCTGTCACCTCTGGCTCTATATTCACTTTATTTCCGCAATGATCATAGGCAAAGTCGCGGAAAGGAACTGACGGAAGCTGGCCTTTGAGAGCATAGTACGACCGGGACACATCCATAATGTCCTTCATGCTCTCTGTAACAGCAGCGTCCCAACCAGAGAGCCGTGGAGAGTTACGAGCGTGCTCACATGCCGGCCCGGCTGGCGGTGCTCCCTCGCGGCGGTAATTAAAAGCACTGTTGTTCCAGTTCCATGGGCGCGGATTGGAGACATGATCTGGGATATCTGTAGGCAATGGGATGGGGTCGCGGTCACAAATAGCCCACCAAAGATCCTGCTCAGCATCATAAGCAGGGTCTTTGCTCGACCCTCCTGCACATCCATACATTCGAGCTTGTTCACGAACGCGACGAATGGCTTCTTGGAACTCCTCAACAGTCGTGCAATACGTCTTCTTATCATGGCCCCAGTTGTACAGGTACCTAGCAGCGTACTCAATATCTTCGAGCTCAATAATGCGCATAGCAGGATCGGAGGGATCCAACACGCTTGACGAGGAGGACACCTCTCGCTGCGCAGCTACTGGGCTCTTTTGTTGCTGAGCTTGTGGTATCTTCGCCCTCCGGTTCATGGCAGCAGTGGCAACATCTTTGATTTTGAGCGTGTTACATCCAGCCCGTGGTTCCTCGGGCTTTGGCCTATGACTTTGCTCACTGCTTGCGCGAAACTTTGAGCTGGACGGGACGCTTTTTTGCATGCTCATTGGTACGAAGGGAGGCGCAGCAGGCGAAAGGCACTTGGTGCTTTGCTTTTCTTTGGTAGGTGCCAATTTGTGAAGGCCGTCACGAATTCCACTGCCACTTGTAGTATTTACCTGCGTTGTGGAGCCGGACTTCGATACTGGCACAGCGGACGCTCTTGTAGTTGGCATGACGATAGGAATAGTGCGCTTTTTCTGCTCCCTGGTGACACGTATCTTGTCGATCTCCTCAACTAGATGTCTACGTTGGGCTATGAACGCTGTCCGCTCCGCAGGTATAATATCGTAGTGATAGAGAGCAAGATGTTTATCCAGATTGGAAAGTTGGGCCTTCATATCTTCCTCCCTATCCGCTGCCTGCACCTGAGATGCTCCGTCTGAATGATACGAAGGTGCGCGACACTCATTTCTAGCACTTCCAAGAGGCATTGAAAGATTTGGAACCTGCCCGGGCTGATCTGTAGAATTAACAAAGTTGTTTGCCAACACTTGCGGGTAGGCCACGGTAAACATTTGTGACTCAACAGGAAGAGGTGTTGCGTTAAGCGGCTCCATTACTAGATTCATGCCGTTCCAGTACGTGCGATAGTTGGTGCCGCTGTACGAAACGAGGGTGCTTCCGTCTGGAAAGACCGCCAAGGGTACAAGAGATGTTGAATTCTGTATTACCGGTGTCATCGAGGGCTGTAGTCCCGTCCCAGCATTATGAGACATAGGCAGCTGAGTCAAATTCGCGGAGGACATGTGCTGACCAGTAGTGCTACCCATTTGACTGGCTGAATCCATTGATCGGAGTGTCTGCGCCTGAACAGTCTGTTGATGACTCTTTTCGGTTGACTGCCTTTCTTTCTGCCCAGGCTTCGAGGCTGTCGATCGTTCCCGGAGGAGCCCATTGAGTGAAGCATAGTCGAACATTGGTGGCGGTGAGGACGGCCCAGTAGGGACTATGCGGCCCCCTGCGGTTACTCGATGATGCGGAGGGGACGCGTGTTGCTTCAAAAAGCGTGCGAAACCGTCATGGCGTTGTAGCATCGAGGTCTCCGGAGGAGCGATAGGTTGGCGAATAGCCTGTTCCATCGAGCCCGGGCCAGCACCAGGGTAAGTAGCATGATTATAAGCGTCAAAACTACCTCTGGACATGTTTGATATTTCAGACAGACCGCGGGAGTAGGTTGAAGTCCGGTGTCTGCTGTTAGCTCCCATGTACTGGAAGATATTCTCTGCCAGGGTTGAATTAGCTAGATCAAGCGATGGCCGCTGGGATTTTCATGGATCTCACCAGCAATAGCCTCTGGCTTGACCCGTAGCATCACAGGTATATTACGTTGAGTCTCCCTCAACGTGAGCAAAGTCTCAATTGAGTATACCAAATTTTCTGGCTGTCGATTGGCATTGCAGACAGGGCGGCACCGTTTTTTGGTATACGTGTCATTGGATGGGATGGGACGCGGTGGAGGAGTCTTGTTTTGAGCGCGTCGAGTGCTCGCAGCATCGCGAGATAAGTCCTGCTTTGCCTGCCCGTATACCCAATTTTCTGTACCCGACGCGTTGGGTGCGATATTCTCGCGTGAGTCTTGAGCGTTAGTTGAAGTACTCATCACTGCGGTTACAGTCGATATGGCGTGTTCTTGAGATGCTTCGAAGGTCTCGGTCACCCACGACGAAACATAGGAATCTAGGCCAGAGTCAACGCTTGATGAATGTTGAGGGGAGTGGATGTTGATCCAGCTCCCCGTCAATGACATGTTGAGGGATTAGACTTGTTGCAAAGCTGTGATAGAACTCGCTTCGACATTGAGTGTTCAAGGTGATTATTGTAGGAAAAGAGCCAAGCTTACTTGAGGAAAGCAATTCGATGTATGCAAGCTATGTCAGCGCCTAATTTCCGTACCGAACAGCCGTAACCTTGAGAGTGAATGGAATGACAACGGTTGAGCACGATGAGGTTGTTAATTTTAAATGCAGAGAAGTTCCTGGGGCTTCCTAGCTGGCCATGAGAGCTTTGTTTACAGGCAAGTGCGGCCCTAGAAACCCCACCCAAGCTGCTTCCTGCTTCAACACTGGCATTATGGGCCTGACCATTTGGCGATGCCGGGTCTCAAGTAGTCAGTATTACCTATGATTCTGAAGCAATGCCTGCTGGCAGTGAATGAGAACGAAACGTGCTGTAGGCGTACATAAAACGCCATTCGGCCCTTTGCTTTCTTTATTAAAAATGAGATGTGCATGTCTACGATGTTTGAGACGCAGCTACAAGTCTGGTGCAACAAAAATTAGCGTCTTTGATTGGATGATAGCACCAATATGACATGAATGGAGATCAATTAAAGCCCGAATACTAAACCCCGGCCATGGTAGAGGCATCGAAAACTAAAAAGCCATATGAGCTGTCTCTCAAAGAAGTCTGCGCTCTTCCTTCCCAGCCTCGACCGGTATCACATGCATGTACTCTGTATGTTAATGTTTGCATGGATTATCTGGACAACTCGAATTCTCGACCTTTCAGGAAGCTCTTCTTCTCTTTTGGCGGCCTACTAAGCGCTCTAAGGTATATTTGCGCTTTAGTAACACGATTATCACGATCTTTTGAACGTTTTTGCCTCATCTTCACACCATGTGGGTGGAACGAGATGGTGAATGCAAGCGCAAATCCTAGTCAAAGCGCCAAGACTGCCGGACCGAGTTTATGCCGGCATTACAGCTAGGGTTATGACCTCCTCTTTACCATCTCCATCGAACTACCATATCGAGCTTCCAGAGCCGAAGAAAGAACACGATGCCTACTCGGCGGCAACAGGCTGCTGCAGCCAAGGGTATGTCTACTAACGATGGGAGGTTCAGCGACCAAGTCCAGCCTGGTGAGTTCAACATTCCGTCGCGTATGCACATGCGCCGGCCATGTGCAAAGCTTCACTGGGAAATGTTCCCATTTGGGGCAAGGCCAGCGGCCAGCATTTTGCTTATACCTGATTCACTTCGCCTTTTACTAACGTAAAGCCAGCATCAACTTCCGCCTGGCCTGTGGAACACTCTGCGAAAACGACCCCTGCTTCGACCATCAATGAACTTGGGACCAAGGGAACCGAATCAATAGGAAGCCGATTACGCAAAAGGCGCCGTACGGACTCGTCTCCTACGGATGACAGCTCTCCAGCGCCTAAGCGGACTCAATCAAAGAATGCCACAGCATCCTCAGGCAAACACCAGCAGGCTGCCTCTCCACCTCAAGCTGCTTCCTCGACTTCCAAAATGAAGCCTGAGCTCTCACAGCAGGCAAATCCTCCATTTTCTGGTAGACCGAATCAGGGTGACTTATTGGCAATGCAACTTGAACAAGTGAACACTTCTGAGACCACTCCGCCAGAAGCTGCGACCAACATGCAACCGCAGTCCGGCGAAGAATCTGATGTTACTGCAGGCAAGAGCAATCATGGGGAGACAGTGGACAGTCGTCAAGAGTCTCAGATTTATGATGTGACGGGCATCGTCGACACTGAGAGCTTTCACCATGTGGGCCCGAGCTTCCACCTTAAGACTCAGAGCCTTCCAATTCTCGACAATCTGGTAAGCCTTTGATTGAGCGCAGGACTGCGCAGACGTTGACTTCTTCAGGCAACTCAAATTCTCAACACCCTTGCGAAGTCAACGTATCGCGAGATACTCACAATCGCTACAGAACCTGATTCAGACCCTGGACAAGCCTACGCAACGCTGAAATCCCTCTTCGATCACACCAAGAAGATCTATTCGATCCACGAACCCTTTCTAAATCCTTACGAGCTTGGACTTGTTGAGCATGCGCATATGAATACCATCAAGAAAGCGAACATGGCGACTTTCGTCTCCAGTGTCTTTGGTAGTCAAGACGTCGGATTTTACCATCTGAATGAGAATTTCCTGGACACTTTCCTCTCAGACGGGAGCCGTTTGTTGAAAAACCAGGCTCAGCTATTTCTTGACCTAAAGACACAAGCGTATATATCTGCAGTCAATAGTGGAGATCGAAGTAGGGAAGAGATCCTCGAAGATCTTTTCCCCCGCGATCTCGATGAGCGCCTACTAAAGAGGAGACCTGGCGCCAAACAACTTACCCCTAGCGAGGCGGACTTCGTTCAACGTGCCCGAAATAGACGAAAGGCGCTTCTGGAAGAGCCAAGGACTGACGAGGCGGTCAAGTCATTACCAGAGAAATACATTTGGGAAGATTTTCTAAGGGACATAAGTACCTACGTGGCTAAAAATTTCGAGGCTATTGCTGGCGTACCTGTGAGTTTTGATTCGCCCCTTTTGTTGGGTGAATACTTACCATTACCTGCCAAGACTCGCAAATCTCCATGGCTTGCTCGTGCCCCAGGTTATCTTACCACAGATCAGAGACAGCAATTTCAAGGCCAACAGGCTCGCGGGCAACGCCGGCCTAATACACAGTCTTCTCACCAGACACCGCAGCCATCGCAGACACAGCACGACGATTTAGCGAGTGGCATACATCTTCCGGCTCAACCAGCGAGCTCCCGTAACGATGCCCCCATTGGAGATACGGATGCTTTTGCTCAGAAGGCAGCCCGTGCGGCCAATTTGGCCATACAGGACTGGGGCAAGAGTCAAGAAGCGGAAATATCTCAGCAGCTTCCGCATGGTCAAACACGAGTTGAAGCCCAAGCACCAAGCACGCCCCAAAATCCGAACCCCCATACCACACGTGAGATCCGGTACCACTTTGAGAATGAGCTCCATCCTAATGTTCCCGCTCCTCCGCCTCCTCAATATTTACAGGAGATCCAATTCCAGGCGCCACAGCAATTGCAACGACAATGGGAGGGTCAGATGGGCATTGATCAAATCCATCAGTCCTATAGCAACCAACAACTTATTCCAAATCCTGCTCAATCAGCACCGACTCAGGTCCTTTACGAGCGAGCTCGGAATGCCGCAACGACAAAGTCTTCGCCAAGCAACCGACGTTCCGGGACGCCGAGTCAACGCCGACCATGGACTGCAGACGAGGAGAACTCACTCATGGCAGGCCTTGATCGTGTGAAAGGCCCTCACTGGAGTCAAATTCTTGCAATGTTCGGTCCGGGAGGTACTATCAACGAAGTGCTCAAAGATCGTAATCAAGTTCAGCTTAAAGACAAAGCACGCAACCTAAAGCTTTTCTTTCTGAAGAGTGGTATCGAGGTACCCTATTACCTCCAATTCGTCACTGGCGAGCTCAAGACACGTGCTCCGGGTCAAGCGGCCAAGAATGAAGCCAAGGAGAAAGGGACCAGTGAGGAAGACCGTGCTCATTATGAGGGCGTGATAGCGCTCGCAGGAGGCGCAGTCCAGGATGGCGACCAACCGATGACCGGGATCGAAGGCCAGAACGAGGCATCACAGAATGGCGTTGTTCCCACGGCAAACATGGGCAGCGGCATCATACAGAACGGCTTGAACGCTTCTATAAACTCGAATATCAACGAAAAAGGTAGCGTTAATAATGAAGCTAATAAGGCAACGCAAAGTGTGGACGCGCCTACTGGTGGCGATGGAGATTTCATGACTCCGGCTTCTCAAAGACTTCTCCAACAGCATCAGTTACCCCTTGGGTATGTTGGAAACCTTCCAGTGAATGGTGCAACCATGAATGGGACGCCTAGCAGAGCAACCCAACCCCTCTTAACGCAACTGCAAGCTGCTGCACCAAGGACTATGGCATCATCCTCATCAAACGTCGACCCATCCCTATCTGTCTAATCGCGGGAGCAAAATCGCGGTCTAGAAAGTACGCTCATGTTCATTGACCGGGATTGTTATTTGAGAAGGCTTGAGGAATACTATGTCTGTTGGTTATTTGTTATACTAGCTTATATCACCCGAATTTGGGGCCCTATTCCTCCCACGTGTGTATCAACAGAGGAACATTTAGCCGCAAAAGCCAAGATGATGACAAAGTCTGTCTTGAGCTAGTTTGCATGTATTAAAATGCGTTTGAGCATTGGAAGAGCCTACGCGATTATCAGTCATTGATTCGGTATGGAAATAAACGGAGCCTTTTGTCTCGAAAGACGCAAATGTTCGAGAGAACGCAAAGTCAGGAATTATGTATGTTAGCCTGTAATGTTCATCTAAGAGCCTAATGAAAGATTTGACGCTTCTCGGTACACTATTATTTCTTCAGGGAACTGGCCCACTGTCTCATCACAACTGCCCTGCAATTATACGCTTCAATAAGCTCCACCACCATCAACAACAGCAGATGGTGCAGTAGTCAGGGCATGGAGAGTATGTCACAGGTGAAATCGATGGACGCAGGACCGCCTGCTTGTACCAGTCGGTACGCTGCTGGTCTCCGGTGTCCTCCAACCATTTCGAAAACCTCATAAGGGTCGAGTCTTAGCCTCAGCAGGTCAAAATTGCTTTGGGTTTCATTAATTTGATGACAGATGTCAAGTTTCCCGCCTCTCTATGACAAAGTGCAGAATCACTTCTTGGCGATCAGTCTTAAATTTGTAACAAACTTAATCTCTGGAGAGGGCACCTAATCGTAACTATTTATGGCCAAAGAAGACTACATCTCTAGTGGTACTATAGCAGTGAACTCCACGCGGAGCCAAGCATGGCTAAATCCTGGTCTATCTTTACAGAGCCTGGCCTGAGCATTTTATGAGCGGCCGTGCGGAAACTATGTCCCTTAAACAGGCGATGATGAAAGAGGAGGCACGCACGACAGGAGACCGAGAACGTGAAAACTTTTCTATTTTATACAGCAAGAAGGCATACCAGACAGACTATATAGATGCTGGCCTCTAGCCTAGCTCCCTAGCGAAAGGTTGATATATAACACAGACGAGGAAATGGCTATTGTAAACCTGAAGCGCCTCGCTGTAAAATCAGTGCCTGCGCTGAAAATGCTCAACGTAACGCCTTCAATGCCGACAAGATGATAAAAATCGCTCATACAAATTTCACCTCGCGGAATATCCCAATTTGCATCATGTCTGCTCAACGGTCATACCACGGGGGCTGTAAAATACGTCCTCGCTCTCAACGGAGAAGGCGTTCTAGGCGGTGGTGGTATGGGAAAGTCAAAACTCCCTCCATCAGCTGTCCCAATCTCACTGACATCATCGCTGACAATCGGTGGCAATTTCCAGGGATCGATCTGATACCCTTCGTCATTGACAATAGGCCAATCGACCAGCGCCGGCTGCGTATCAAAGTCGTGTATCGCAATTGTAGAGTCTGAAAACTCCCTTCGCTCCTGGTATTCTTGATAGACTTGCTGGGTGTATTTCCGGTCCTTCTTGTACTGGTAGCGGTCATGCACTCGGATGATGGTGGGTCCGAGCCAGGTGGCTGGCGAAAGCTTCAATGCTTTGTCGCGGAGGGCCTTTTTCTTGGATTTGCGTTGGTAGGGCGCTTTGGCCATGTAGCTGCATCGATTGCGTAGTTTCCTAATCGCGACATCTGAAGGATCTTCGGGGAGGATGTCGAGTACTGTGTTTGAGAGGACGGTGGGGGCGACATCTTTTTCCACGCACCAATTTGTCACTCGGGAGATGGCGTAGAGGGTGAGGGGATGGTTGGTAAGGACCTTTTCGGCAATTGGTGTATGAGGTCTCGATGGTGATGTATTGTTGGCAGTGCTTGTGCTGCTGGTGGAGTGTGGGGCAAATTCATGAGGCTCCCGCACTCGCGCAAGGATGGTCGCTGGGGAAGGCGGCGTAGCGCATATCATCGTTACGAGCCGTGTTCAGGCACACTGGGTGGGATGGGTCGGCTAGGTTCGTCCCGTAGGCTTGAGGTTAATTGATTGAGGCTCTGACACTCGCTGTTCCAGTACCCAAAGGCAGCCAGGCAGCCTGGGTAGGCGTTGAAGCCTCCAGGGAGTCTGGCAGCACTCGACTGCGAAAAGCGGCTGGTGGTCACTGCCGGGGGAGGAAAATAATGGTGGGGTTGAGGGGGTTTTTGTTTTCTTTCCGGCCAGGCCATTGTCGCGTGGCTTTCGCCGCTATTGAGACCCTAAAGGCTCCCTAGGCATCCCTAGTACAGGGGGGCCCAGGGGGAAGAGTATCCCCGGCAGCTAGAGAACGCACTTTCGCTGTTTTGGGCTCCAGGCACAAGCAGCAACCCTGTTGCCCTGGCTTAGCCCTGAAGCCAGCTGCGAGATTGCCCATTATCACACTTTGCGTCATCTTTATTGGCCTCTTTGGCTTCAATGGCCCATGCAGGCACCGGAGGCATGGTATGTGCAAACTGTGCGTCACACCCAACGGTCAACGGCGCTTACAATGAGTGGAGTCGTAGTACGTGGGAGGCTTGTTGTTATTGTTTGAGCTGTGATGTATCCAATGTTTACCAAAGAGAAAGAGATTGCCCTGCCAACTCAGTCAAATACCATGTCAAAATTGTCAGTTTCATTCTCTCCAACGTATCCTCGCCAATGCATCTGGATATTACAGAACGCAGAAAGGCATGTTGGGCGGCTGTGCAGGCATAAGGTAAGGTAGCCAAAGATTGTGGGTATATCTGCTTTGTACGCAATTTCGATGTCAAGTCAAGCCACCAGTCAAACACCAAAGCTTAAGCCAAATCCAAACCCAAATTCGACCACTTAATGACCGATTTGTATCCTTCTCACGGCCTCAACATCGTTTCCAATATTGCCAAGGCAGCGTATACTCCTACCATTACAGACACATCTATAATCTCGTCCGACTCTGGGTATTTGCTCCCTTTCCTCTGCCCGGTTCCTTCCTTGACTTCCTCCGCAATCTTCACACCATTTGTAACAGCCAGCGCAATGAAGACTGCCAGATTCGCCCACTTCCAGCCAAGAACTCTGCCCCTGAATCCACGTGTGAAGTGTAGTGCACAAGCCAGGATCAGGGAGACAAAGGTGAATGGCAGGAGGCCGATTCGAAGATGGGCCAAAGAGAGTCGTGTGATCTCAAGGACGCACATCAGGACCTGTGCTAGAAGCAGCAAGTAATATAGAATCGAGAATGCCTTGTGCGCTATCCCATGGCTGCGCTTGTGACCGCTATCGGCAAGCCCATCAAATTCCACATCTTCGCTCGTCTTGTGAGAACGACGAAGGCCAGGTGAGCGTCGCGCGCCTATAGCAGCTAGGACAACGACCACGAGAAGGTATAGCCATGTACAGAGAGGGACAAGGATCGTATCGAGGAAACAGGAGGTGAGGATGTGACTGTAGAGGTGTGAGAGCGGTCCCTGTCTCTAAATCAGCAAAATCTTCACGAGTGGAGAACTGCTTTGATGCGTACAAATCCCTCTGATCTGTTCGAACATAGCATCATGATTAAGTCTACCCTGAAGTTTCGTCTTGCGTGCTTGGGAGCGGTTGTGGAGCTGGTGGACGGTATGTCTGAGTTGAAATGAGGACCCAGCTGGCTGCACGTCTCGTTCGATATGATGGCGAAGCAACGATGCTCAGTTTTGAAGCCATGTTCGCAGGCTCCTGTGACAATCTGAAAGTCGAAAACTGGGCTGCTCTTGGAATGGCGCGCGCATTGA
Organism: Cladonia borealis; assembly: GCA_018257855.2. Lineage (NCBI taxonomy): Eukaryota > Fungi > Ascomycota > Lecanoromycetes > Lecanorales > Cladoniaceae > Cladonia > Cladonia borealis. The sequence continues at coordinate 48,381 of JAFEKC020000011.1, read as the reverse complement.
TTGTTACGCGATGGCCCAATTCAGCAAAAGAGGCGTTTTCGGAAAAAGGAACTCCCGGAGCTAGTTCTCTTCTTGCTCGGCAGTGGGTTCCTCGGCCGAGGTAATTTAACCTTAACTTAAACTCGTCCGACACTGTATAAGCCATAGCATCACAGCCTCGTGCTTGGGCGATGACGCGACTCACGTTGTTGCCTTTTGCCTTCTGTGCCTTTAGAAACGTATGTCCTCAGAGTTGAGAAAAGCCACGCCAAGCGAAATACGCAATATTTCCTCCTAGATTGGTTGGTCTCTTTGGCACATTGTGCTGACCCGATAGGACTTTAAGAAGCATTTGGTCATAGTAGCAATGTGTGCACCCAGCGATATTGACGAGAGCACTCTCAAGCAGTCCTGCAGGCATAACCTCCGACACCGCGTATACTCCGGCCAGGTACAATGTCCAAAATCTGAATATACTATCCAAGATATGCAGTACACTGAAGATGCCGGCAATTGGATATTACCCGAGCTCGTAGCTATCCAGCCAAACGCTAAGACACGCTTCGCCCTCAAAGGACTTTTACCTCCGAGGAGCGTGAATGATGTCTGTTATGATATCACGCCGAAGGGAAAGAGATCTAATCTGGGTTCCATGATTTAGGGGACAATGTCTTTGAAGGACCAAGACGGGACAACTCCCACTATGAGGAGAACGTTATCTATCAACGGGTTATTGATTCAAACGAGAGAAACCTCAATGGAGTTGGAGCACAAATTAACCACTAAACATTGTTCCCACATGAGACTCACTCACCAAGCGACTGCTAAAACTCATCCAAGCACCCTTATCACTGCTCTCCCAAGTTTATTTGGGTGCTGGCCCGTAGCGAAGAATCGCGACCCTTTTTCCGCCTCAACAACCGTTTCCTGAATGAGAATTACTCCTTCCACAATTTCAAACGCCAGGCAATCACAGTGAGAGATTTCTTCTTCAGAGGGCTGGTAAGAACCACCCTGTTATTGCCTTTGTTCATGCGTATCCAAGAGTTGTGAAAACAGGGCTCAACGAAGACACTGACTTTGTCATCAGAACAGCCACCAATTTCACCTTTGAAACTCTTATCACCCTGGATGCTCAGTAGCTAAAAGGGCGTTAGAGGAGCATTTGTACGCCGCAAGCAGCGCGGCGTATCCTGCTAAGAGTGAAAGTGTGGAACCCGCTGAGAGCATTATGAAGGGGGTGGCGGGCGAGGTCAGCAGTTGTGCTTACTTGATTGAGTCAGATGGAGAAGCCGGGGCAGATGCAAGGGCTTTGGAACAACCGAGGAAGCAAGGCGCAGGACAGAAAATATGACATCACAACTATGAAGACATTTGAGGTCGTAACACATAAAACGTGGAAGATCTAAGTTACCACGAGAACTCATATCACATCATCGCACGCTTGTGGACAACCTTTAGTAACATTTCTTCGCATTGCAAATGGCAATAAGCTAGCCTTCGCGACGCAAACGAGTTGGAAGGAATCGAAACAAGGACCCAGATGCAAATCAGTATCACTCCCAGACAAGTATTGTGATCATTGGCGTTCTCATCTAGGCATTTGTCCGCCGAGATTGACGGTTTTGGTCAAAAAAGATCTCCAAAAACGAAGAAAAATGTGTTATTTCAGTAAGTTCTCTAACCTTACTTTGGGAAAACTTCGCTGATTGAAGTCACATTACATAGAGTATAACACTACAAAAATGTGGCAGTCCTAATTCTGTTGCATTCGTTCGGTGATTTACATACGAATATTTGTTCTGATTGTCTGATTGAGTTCTTTATCACCGTCCGTAGTATTCTCTATTAATTCTCTGGACAAGCTCTCGAGCCGAAATTCTGTAGGAAGGGTCCTTAATCAGGCAGGCCCTCACAGTTCTGTCAAGGCTGGATGAGAATGACTTTGGCAAAGGATCGGCACCCCTGTGTTTATCAGGGGCGTATCCGTGGACTAGTTCATGGATTGTGGCGCCAAGGGCCCATACATCCGAAGCTTTTGTGTTTCCGGTTTTATCAAGCTCGGGACTCTGATATGGCCTGGTTCCACCATAGGTCGTGCCTGGATACAACGTTGCAAGGCCAAAATCACCCAGGACAATGGAAGGGTAAGGGTTATCGCGCCGGCGTTCACGGAGGAAGACATTCTCCGGTTTGATGTCGCAGTGAATGACCGGCCGCCAATCAAGCGGTGTGCTAAATGGGTCCTTGTAGTCAAAACCTTCATGAAGATGTGCCAAGACGTCCGCGAGTTGGAAGAAGATGCACCAAATGAAGCTCTCCGATTGCCTTTCATATTTGTTAGGCAAGCACGATACCAGGTCCCCACCAGGATAGAAGTCATAGATGGATATGAAAGAACCCCCTGCGACGGCATATTCGATCAGCTTGATGGCTCGCTCATGCTGGCCCAGGACATCCTGCAAAATACGAGCTTCAAGTGGCTGTCCGCTTGTCTTTATTATCGGAAAGGTGTGCGAGACCTTTCGGACGAACTTCCTTCCATCGCTACGTCGTTCCACGAGGTGGCACTCGCCCTGCCCGCCTTCACCTAGGGGTTTAATTTCCCGATAAGACGCTATAGTTCTTTTGGGGACTTTAATTTTTTTGGGCGGACTTGGTGATCTTCGGCGAGGCTCCTCATGCCGTCTTGGGCGCCGTGCTGGTGGCTGTTCCCTCGGCCTATCTAGACTTCTCCGATAGTTGGGCTGATATGAGGCAGCCTTGGGGTGTTGTTGATGCTTAGGGTGTTCGCCTCGTCCTCTTGGGGCGATTGATTCTACCCTTTTCTGTACAGGGGCCGGCTTCGGATAAACCTCCTTATAATGCGCTCTGTCATGTGCGATTAATTCTGCCATATTCCGTGCAGGGGGAGGCATTGGATAATCCTCCTGATAATGCGCTCTGCCAGGTGCGATTGATTCTACCCTTTTCTGTACAGGAGCCGGCTTCGGATAAGTCCCCTTATAATGCGCTCTGTCATGTGCGATTAATTCTGCCATATTTCGTGCAGGGGGAGGCTTCGGATACATCTCCTGATAATGCGCTTTGCGAGGTGCGATTTCAATTATCTTTGGATATCCATGCTGGCGCTCCTTTCTTTCCCGGCAACCGCCACCTTGAGTGCCGACTCTGATGTGTCCCAACGCCATCTGGAGTGATATAATCAAGTGTTTAGATTCTGGCTTGAGAAGATTGGAGTAAGAGCCATTGTATTAAAAGCATATATAGTGTTCTGACTGGGTGTTATTGTTCTCTCGATTCCATTATACTAACAAAGATATCTGCAGATAAAGCAATGGAGACAATGGACAAGACTTCGAAACCTCATCAAGGTTAACCACGAGGGCCATTGTGAGACTCTTTCAAGCCGTACAATGAGCTTTGTGGAACCCCTTTAGCCCTCTGGAATGACTATACAGCCGCAACGTACCTATCACACATTGGTCCTAGGACGAGTGACCTCACCTTTTTTACGAACGATGTGTATCACCTGAATAGCCACAAAAACAAGCCCAGAATTCGCACCAAATTTGGCTAACCGTTCGGCTTTGCGGATTCTGGCCGCCAAGTTCAACATAGGGTGCCTCGTTATGGACCATTCTTAGCCACGCGCTCTTGAAAGACCAGTCCATCTAAATAGAAAAAAAACAAAGACTACGCCCTGGGATCGTTGAATCTCAAAAATCTCCTACCACGTCTTCTCAAAGTAGCATTAGTGGTCCTGCTCGTATAGCGGAGTGCCGCTTTGTACGATACGTACGAACATCAGGTTCGCTTCCGGAGAATCGACTGTGCAGGTACCTATGACTATCCAGCGTCTCTGACAGGGCAGCTAACGACTTCATCCGTTGAGTTGGGTTCTGTGGATGTTACATACGAACCACTGTTCAACAGAAACGTCCTTGCGCTGTACTCAGGTGGTGTAATGCCGACATTCCCGGTTCCGGAGCACCCAAAGGCGTGCAACCGTATCATACAATTGTGCATACGGCCTTAAGAAGAGGCAAAATGCTAGCACTGTGGCGAGTATGACGCATACTGCTAATAGCGTACGTTGCAATGATGTTACAACTTTCCAGGCTTACGTGTACGAACTTGCTCACAAGCCAGGGTATTGCACGACGGAACATACATTTGCTCGGAATAATTGTATTCGCTATATTCAAGGTTCAATCTAGTAATGTAGGCCACCTCTTCTTCCTCGATGGCCAGTTGCCCTTAACAGAATTCCTACTGATGGGCTGTGGGCCTCTCCCCGTGCAGTCTCCTCACGAGAGTTTCGCTATTCGGTCGTTCAAGGCGATTGGTTCTTAAGCAAGACATCACCTGGTGATGCAAGGCATCGGAATATCTTGATGGTAAGTCTTTTGGCCTCCTAGCAGCCGGATCACGTTGCCAGTTCCGACGGCGTGTTGACACTGGACCGAATCCATGACACAGCTCGTGGATTACCGCGCCGAGAGCCCATATATCGCCTGCTGCACTGCATTGAATCTCTGGGGGCATGTATTTCCATGTACAATTGATGGCATTAGTATTTGCGATATTGGACGCGCAGCCGTAGTCACCTAGTTTGATTGTAGGGTAGGTGTGGTTGGGCCTGTATCTTGATTTTAGGAAAATATTTTCAGGCTTTACATCCCGGTGAACGACGTGTTGAGTTCCACGGTTGTGCATTGCATCGAGCGCCTCCGCCAGTTGGATAAATACGTGCCAAATGAAGCTCTCAGGGTACCGTCCGGGATTACGTCTGGGAATCAGTTGACGTAAGTCTCCTCCAGCACAGTACTCAAAGTATATGTTGCATCGTTGTCTGCTGCGAGGCCGGAGCCAACACCAGCCGACGAACTCGACAAGGCTTCGGTGGTCTGGCATACAGTTTTTGATCATCCATACTTCTTTAGGCTGTTCCTCTACTACTACCCGAGCTTTCATATTTTTGCACGCAAGGTATTCTCTGGTGTCTCTATTCCGCTCCAACCATACCGTTCCTTCCGCGCCTCTACCAAGTCTTCTCACTCTTCTGAAATCGGAAACTCGCATCGTCCAAAGGGCGAGTCTGCATAAACTGGAATAGCCGACTTCTCTCGATATTCTTCGCAATAAACGACTTGTTGCTGAGACTGTCAGTAGGAGCCCTTGTCTTATATCAAACGGAATTATAGTCTCCTTACGAGCAGCACGTATCAATACCCGTTATCGTTCCAGCTTGGGGATCGCTAGCATGCGAACAGATCCTAACATGGATGCACACAGATATCAAAGTGACGAAGATTCTTGAATTAGCGGCAAAAGTGGTGTTAATGAGAATCATTGTCAGAAGGACTATGTTATGAGAAAGGCGCTTCGGTTGTAAAGTATTAGGAATGGGACACGAGTTGTCCATGGACACAAAAGAAGTTGTGGTACTCGACATTTTCCTATATGTAAGGACGGGATAGGCTGCCTAGATTGATCACACAAGGAACACACATTCAAGGGAGGAGGTCGTTTGTGGCCCCGTGCCTATAGATTGATTAATTTCATATGGGCTCAGGTTGTATCACCTCGTCTTGCCACTGACTCAGCCCCACTGGATTTTCGTAGTATTATCGTCGACATGACGCTCTTCATGAACGAAAGAATAAAGCAGCAAATCAACTGCCATCTACCATTCTGTACACTTTATTAGCCACACAGTATCACAGAGGTCTGAATGACGTATGGTCAGGATTGTTGTTGTTCATCTAACAGATGGGCTGATCAGCCTTGAGAAATATAGAAAAGGGCATGATGTTCAGAGGATATCTTTGGTTGAATGTTCACTATATAGTTTCAGTTAACCCACCCTACAAACTCATGACTACGGCCAGCGTTATATGATGGTATCCGTCTAGGTCGATATGGATTGCCGGATGAAGTTACGCCACTACGGCTCCACATAATGAGCGATTTCTGTGTCGCTCGAAGATCCAGGAGGACCTGGTCATGGAAGGAGAGCTTCAACTCCCTCAACATGACATGAAGACGCATGGAAGCTCACTTTGGAGTTTTCGCCCTCGAAGAAATTGCTGAGTCCCCAGACCTGACGTTGGAAATAGTAGTCGGCATGATGTCCCCCGTCGCGACTAGAGCCACAAGCTTAGCACAAATGAGAGCACTGCAAGGTCATGTTATGCACTGTATACCAGAGCAGTTTAGCTCTCGGACGAAGGGTAGTGCTCAAATGTGCTGTGGAAGAAGGCGCACTGGTGTCGGCAAGGGTAACAGGAGCCGATCATCGAGACTTGCTCCAACGCTGTCTTTAGTGTTTCCAGTCCCGAGCAACACGAGCACAGGCGGTTCATTTGGTGAATTGCTGGGCACTGCACAGACCACGCGCTATTGAAAAGGATAGCATCTCATTTCAGCATCGACTTGTACGATGAGAAGGTATTCTGATTCAGCCAGCCACAAGCACTGTTCGCATCATTTGTGGGACGAACTAGGTAAGGATTGCTTGTCAATCAGGCTAGCGTCGGCGCCACTCACTTTTTCAACGAGTTTACAGCCAGCCACTTGCGGGAGGGCTTCCCGCTTTAAACCAGCCGATCCCGCCTTAAAGGTACGAAGTATGTGCTCACGCCGGTCCTCAATGAAGACGACTTGGATAGGAAAGCCTTTTGTCTCTATATATTGGAGTCCTGGACGAATTATTGGGATTGATTTCGTGCTTCTATCGCAACGTTCCCTCGTTCGACTAATTTAAGTGTTTGCTTTTTCCGTATGGCGAAATTCTTGGCCATTCCTAACTTGAATGGGCGGGAATGACATAAGATGTGCTCATAAGGAAAAGCCGTTGCACGAAAGATCAGCCACAATTCAGGTGCGGGGTGAGCGTGGGGATCTAGAACAAGTTAGTCCTTCGCTTCCCAATACCTCACACGGCTGGCATATTTTCAGCTGCTTGGCTCGTACACTATTATAACTACTAAGACATTGAAGAATGCCGTTCTCTTAATGATAGCTAAGCGAACTCCTCCTGGAGCATCAGGCTTGGCAGACTGATGGGATCCTCCGTAGTCCACGTGCTGATTTGAATTGATAGTAGCATCATTGGCCCAAGAAAATCAATCGAGTAGTTGATCATCAGCCCACGCGTACGAAGTAGGACGTGAAAGTCAGGGATCGCCAAACGCCGGTGCTACAGCTGGTCAATGCCGTTAGTGTTCAGAAACAGAACGGCCAGGAGACGTTCATTGGCGCCACCTCCCTTCGAAATCGACACTCCATGGCTGTTGTTATGGTCTATGAATTAGAGAGGAGAGTCCAGACCAGCACCACAGAAATTGGCTGGCTGAAGAGTAGGCCCTATGAAGACTAGAAAAAAATTGGCAATTGGCGAGAGGGTGCCCGAATCCTGTCCTCGCTACCATGATTACGATCTGTACTCAAAAGAGGCCTGATCGCATGCGCCACGGCTGAATTTCGAATCCCTAGAAACCTGTCATCTTGGTTTTTTCGTCATATGGCGCGCCTAAGTTGTGCAAGCCATCGTCTAGATCGAAGCTGAAGAGCAAGGATGTGACACCGCTACACCCCAGATGTCAGCTTCTGGACGAATGTGGAGCTGACACCTTGGAGCGTATGTCAAGATGCCTTGGCGTGAGGGGTTGACCAAAGTTATAAAACCTCGTTGTTTCTCTCGGATTCAAGTCAAGGATATTCTCTCATAACTTTCCTGCCTAAGTATCAATTGAGACCTCAAAACAACTAGCAAGCTTAGATAAACCTACTCTCGAAGTTTTTCACTATGTCGGACAATATTTACCCCCTTCCTGCGGACGAGATCGGGGCTCTGTACGAGGTCAAGACCCATGAGTTGATACTCTCTGCCAAGGGCACGTCGCAGCCTATGACATCTGACATAAATTTCAAACGTATGCTATTGCCGTGCGGCCTGAAGTTCGAATTGGAAGGACGTGTGTTGGCCATCATGGGCAAGCCAAGGCCTTACAGCGTTACAAAGAGATTCAAGATGCCGCCCCCAACAAATCCTTATGTGATTGTCGTCTACGCCGGTGACCTGAAGGGCAAGCCTATCCCCATTCACTTTACCGGATATATCCCTCCCAGCAGTGGAGAGGGATCCGACTCTTCAACTAAGCAAGAGCCTCCAGAGCTACCTCAAACCCAGGCTCTTGAAAATGAAGAGATCAACGTTATCAACGGTCGTACTTTCACGATCCAGGTGGCCTCCGAGGTTCCTAGGCTCGGCTCTATCAATATGGACCATGACCCCAAATACCTTGAACTTCTAACCGCCGGTATTCGAGATAAGAATATCTACTGGGAATTCAAGGCCCTTCAACCGACTCGCGACACTCAAATTCGGCTTTTCTTCGCTGGCGGTACTGCACAGTATGTCTACCAAAAGGTGTACGATGTACTCATTGGATTGGCGCATGGACCTGTCGTCGAGCTTACCCAAGATGGCTTGATTCCTCCCCCTGCCGTCCGTGTTGAGCAGGGTATCAAGAAGATCAAGGAAACGTATCCCGACGCCAAGCTCCATGACGTTGACTACCGTTCACCGTCTAATAAGCCGGTCGAGAATCCATACGAGCTGTCTAGCTTAACGGTCTATTGCGAAGTCGATGGTGGGAAGCAGCTCGCATCGGTGAGCACTATTGGGTACGGCCCCTACGGCCCAATCGAGCTCCGCGAGAAAGTACTCGATGACCGACAATCTTTCGAGTACCCTGTTAAGATAGACATTCCCGAAGCCGACGAGGCTATGAAGAAGGCTGGGTTCAAAGAACCATATACGAGCGCGACTCTTGACTCATCTATTCTCCCTAGCGGTGACAAGGAGCCCAATTACACATTCAGCATGGTCCAGATTCCTGGAGGTCCAAGAGAGGTTCGCGTTGGAGCGACTGACGGGCGGGTGACTCCATTCGGGCAGGTACTACCGCCCAAGGGTGCTTAGATACTCTGGGCTCAGGCTTGTGAAAGATTGCAGCGCTGTGGTGGCTTTCAGATTGACAGTGTCAGCAGATGCAGGGACAATCTTTGTTGTTTTGTCATTGAGTAGTTGGGTTTTCTGATTTTCCGCAGACAGTCACTCATTCACACGCCTGTTTCTCATACGACGTAATAACAGTAAGGAATACATGTATCTAATCGGTTGTCGTGGTTATCAGTGAGAGTTGTAGTCTTGAGAATGTTCGACCAATTGATCATTGTCTGATTTTATCTCATACGACATCGTTCAAGGGACATGGCAATACGTGGACGATCTTGGCTCAGCAATTTGGCCTATCCTACATGTGCAGTAGAATGATGTTTTGATCCTACCTTGTACAGGACTATTGGGTAATTCAAAGGAGATCTAATAAATCTACTCCATACGATGGACCAGAAGACATATGCTTAATGTATTATGGATTGTATTATGTGCTTCGCAAGAGCATCGGCACAAGGGAGTATCGAGTTAGAGAGAGTGTTGACATCACCTATCAACTGCATTGCCCTACAGGGCTGAACCTAAAGCTCCCGAAGCGGGCCCTATAATGACCCCCCGAAGATCCCCTCAGTCCGGCCCCGTAGGGCTGCACAATACAGTTGGCCCTACCAAGTACTAGAACCAACAATCCTGCCGAGTTTACATTGACAATCCTACCTTAACAGATTCTTCACGTCTAGTCCCAAAATTCTAGATATCAACAGTTCCAGAAGCGTAATCAGCGGCTCTATGATTTGTCACTGTTACAACATACGCTTTCTGCCTATAATTGAGAAGTTAGCAAATGGTCCTTGAAGGGGTTATGGCCGTTTAGTTGTACCTCTAATGACGCGCCGTACTACCTAATGTAGAGCTACCCTACCTCACCTTAGCTAGAGTTCACAGCTTCTTGCGGGTCGGGCGGAATGCTGCGGCGACTGCGGGTACCTCGCGGATGTGCTACGTGCTGCTCAGAGCGGGGGGGGCGAAAGGGGTGATGTTGACTATTCCACTTACCAAGCTTTCTCTCATCCTCCCAAGATCCGCTGGCCGAACGACTGTACGAAGATTATCAATCTATCAGTCATGCCTCTCCGCCAATCTGGTTTGTCTCCAAGATGGCCAGTTGTTATGGAACCAGCGCGCCTTCTCTCTCTCACGATCCATCCAGAATCGACCCAAGACGATCTCTGACATCTCACAGTAACACACGCTCCAATAGCGGACCCACCGGCTCTTATAATGACATGATGGCTGCAGTAGACTTCCGCTGACGGAGAAATATGTCATGTCCTACAGCTACCATCAAAAGTCGCACCACTCCCTGGGACCTGGGCTTATACCATCTTCTTCGCTCTACTTAGTGCTCGATCAAGGTGGTCGCATACTCTCCTGTACCTTTCTACCTATCGTTCTGTGACCTGTGACCTGAAATGATGTATGCGCACAAAGCTCTCGCACTGGCCATTCTCGTAGGCTCAGCAGTTGCGAAACAATGTACCAATATGACCGTCCCGGTTGACATTTCTGCCCGTAATGGTGTCTTCGATATCGCCATCCCTCAGACCAACCTCGATGCAACCACCTTCACTCAGAACGTAACTCGACAAGGGCAAAACTTCAGCGACGTCGCGCTTTCGGGATACGCAACTACTTCCGGCACATACAATATAAGTGCACAATTCTGTGTACCAAGTGCCAGCAACGTAACCAACCCTACGGTTCAGGTTCTGACGCATGGGGTTGGATTTGACAAAACGTGACAGCTGGTTTGCCCGTTTCTCGAGAAGTCCACTAATGTTTGACCAGATACTGGGACATCTCTTACAACAACTTCAACTATAGCTATGTTGATGTCACTACCGACACCTATAAATACTGCACACTGTCGTATGATCGCTTGGGGATTGGTAATTCGTCGCATGGCGAACCTCTCAACGAGATACAGGCTTTCTTGGAGGTAGCCGCTTTGGCGGAGTTGACGACAATGTTGCGGAATGGGACATTCCCTGGGATCAATCAGACTTTTAGCAAAGTCACGCACGTCGGGTAGGAGACTCTCATGATAAAGACAGCTGGGTGACGATAACTAACCAGGTGCAGCCACTCATTTGGCTCCGCGCAAACGTATGCGCTAGTCAGTTTGTACCCAACAATCTCGGACGGAATTGTCTTGACTGGCTTCTCCACGAATTCTTCCTTTAGTGGCTATTTCTTTGCGGGTGGTGCCTTCGTCCAAGCCAATCTCAACCAGCCTTTCCGCTTTGGCAATGCATCCACTTCGACTATTGAAACGGTCTTGGACATGTACAGCCTCACTGACCTTGTAGCTGGTGCCGGGATCTCAGCGGGATTGGATTATCCCAATGGCTATCTGACAAATACGGATGCCACCAATAACCAATATCAGTTCTTTTTCCCAGGTTACTTCGACCCAATGCTTCTACTCTATTCGGAAGTGACTAAGCAACCTGTCACGGTCGGTGAACTATTGACGCAAGGGGGCTTGGCCATGGCGAATGCGTACGCCGGACCGGTTCTAGTCATCACAGGCTGTGAGTCGGATCTAGATGTCTCTACAAAGAAAACCATGCTGACTTCCTTCGCAGCCAACGATCTACCATTTTGTGGCGGTGACTGTCTCGCAACTGGTAACGCGTCACTGCCCTCTATTCCCGCCGCTGTGGCAATGAACTTCCCTAATGTACCCTCCAACAACTTTGAAGCATACATCCAGCCCAATACTGGCCACGGCATAAACCTTCACTACAACGCCACAGGTGCATATGATGTCATCAACAACTTCTTGAATGCTAAAGTCTGATGTCTAGCTGAACCGAAAGTATTGGTTGATTTACATGACGTGTAATCTGCGGAATAGGTAGTGCACACATGTAAATAGAATTATCATAGTAAGTCTACTAAAAGTTGGAAAGATTAGTATCTACGGTGTGACTGCTGGAGGGAGCAAAGGATGACACTGTCTTCGAGCTAAGCTTAGAACTCGGTGTCAACAGTACGATCTTAATAAATCCTAACGCATAGACTCCAAGAGCGTTATTATCCCAATTCCTGCTTGTTCGGCTTTGGCCTTTACTCTTTATCAGCCTTTGAGATAAGTCCGCAACCCACAGCATGCACACTAGACGAAGGACTATAATACAGATTTGGCAGTCGTTCCGTTATACAACGCTATGCTACCGGGGGAACAAGTCTGATAGATGATCTTAGTTTCATGTCCATTAGGTATGAATGATGCCGTCCCTGCATCACGTTCATTATTTCTAATCAGGATCTAAGAGCTGAGCTCTACTAGGCCATGCGTATCATGTCAGATATTGGCACGTATAGGCGCTAAATAAATGATACTGCTGACACTTTAGGCATACATCAAAATGAATGGAGAATGAGAGATTGATTTCCATTGAGTAATTGTAAGATAACTTGCCCCGTTCCCGAAAAATACAGAAGTGTTACACAAGCCTTACTAGCACTTAATTTCTTCGCTTCTTTTCGTCCGTGCCATAAGCTTAAGATACTGTTCGAAATAGACATTGACGCCCCAGTTCTGGGCCTTGAATGGTCTCTCTGGTGAACAATTGTGTATGTCAAAATCTCTGAGCAGCTTCGCATTCGGTGCGTTAGCTGGGTATCAATTTCGATCAGAGGCTCCAGGTTTTATTCACCTGAACGCAAAATTTTTGTGACTCAAACAGTGCAATATTCTTACCAAGACACTTGCGACTTCCAAAACCAAATGCGAAGGAAAATTTGTGCATCAGTCGTACTTGTTCAGGGTCCCCTAGCCAGCGTTCGGGCCGAAACGTATCTGCATCTAAGCCAAAGATCTTGGTACTTCGGTGTATTACGTACGGATTCGCTCCAAGTTCTACTTTCTCCGAAATCCATTCTCCATTGACGTCCATCCCGCCTCTCGGAGCGTATCGAGGTAGTACTGTAGAAATTGGAGGAGAAAGGCGTAGCGTCTCATGAACGCAAGCCATGAAATACGGCATTTCCACTGTCTCTTGGTAGGTGACTATTGGTAACGAGAGTCTATGACTCTGCTCGAATCGGAGGATTTCAGAACACACTTTGGAGATAATGCTGGCGTGTTCAAGAACGTAGTTGATTAATGCACTTATGAAGGCTGCGCTCGTGTCTTGGGAGCTAACTGTCAGTATAAAACATTGTCTCTCCGCCTCTTGAAGACTCGTATTAGTCCCATCGGGGGGTTTCATCTGCAGGAGACTGGATGTTTTGTGGTCAATAAAGAACTCATACGTTAGCGATTTGCTCGCTTACCTATCGAACATATTGCCTGGACGAAATAATTGAGGATTCCTTAGACGATGGTTGAACATTCTCTTGTGTGACTGAGACGGTAGTCAGCATGGAAACCTTAGCAATGGGACGCATTGAAAAGGCCTAAAATCCATGCCCACCCTCACGATGTGTCCAATTCCATGACCATGCCATTTAGACGGCATAAGAAAGGGTTTGAGATAACGGTTATTGATTACAGGACCGATTAGCCACGGCAAAGTGGCTATAAGCCCCCCCAACGTGAAAACTCGGTGCCATTCACCAATCAAGCGGTCGACATCGCGGCCTTTGTCCACCATTCCAACAGGAACACCATATATAACCTGAGTCATAGTATCGTATATGTGCCATCTAGGAGCGTCAAAACAGATCCTGAGCAGAGGATTTCTTCAAATGGATCGTACAGGTGACGGTGAGATTTGACCTATTCGTCGGCCTGGGCAAGGATTGGATTACCTGATATAGGCGGCCATATCTACAGATTCTCCAGTATCGGAAAACCTAGACTGCAGAACTTGATTCGTCTTAATGATACGCTCATCTACGGTCGCTTCAAGTAGTCGAATGTGTCCCATTGAATACTGGCACAGGTATGAGCTGGAAACGCCCGTTAGATACAACGGAGATCTACCGTAGGACTGAGGATCTTCAGATTCGCCGCATGTTCGACATCGCCTTGTATTTGAAGTAGGGGCCGTTCCTCGCCCGCCATGCCGGGGCTGTAGAAAGGGGTCTTTTCGGAATGTCGATGATAGACGCTTGGGAGCAAAGTAGGGTCACTGAAACATAGTAGGTTCGGAGACACGCGAATGACTGATCCTACAGAGGAAGGATTTATTAGCTGAGTTATCGCCCAACTGCGAGAACCCTCATACGAACCATATTCTTGATGCAGCCTCAGCTGTTTCAAATGGACCTGGCTTGTACCGAGGAGGTAGGTGTGATACAGATCCGTTACGCTACCCCAAAAAGGACCCGGAAATCTATGCAGAGGATGGAGGTATCGATTGTAGAGAGCATTGTAGGTTGTAACACAGAGAATCAGGACGAGCATCGCCAAAAGAACATGGTGAATGCCTGAATCAAGCAGCTTAGGCGCCCACAAAGATAACATTGAGGCGAGCATTGTGCATCAGTTATGGATGGTTTTATCCTGTCTGCTAGTGAGGAGCGGCGCACTATTTACGTTCTCCAGCACAGGACTAAGAGATTTGCCGCACGCCATTACTACTATATAGGGAGTGGCATTATTATCGTACCACCTAATCGAAATATATGTCCAAATCCGGCGATCAGCATAAGGTACCCTATCAAGCGACTTGGGCGGCAGAACCATTCCCTTGGGTAGGGAGTTTTAAACGGTCCAATGACGAATCGCGCATCTGTCAGCTTCATCGAGATTGGAGATACCCCGAACTAGCGACGCTAGCATACAAAGATTGCTGGCGATGCAACGGCGTCAATGGGGTTGTTCGATTTATATATCCCTTTTAAAAGGTTGGAATATTGAGCAAATGCTTGCATCACTTACGGCCAGCTGAGATGGTCGATCAGTAAGTGTCGGATAAACATACCATATTGTCGTAGCGTGAAGCTGTTACATATTCTTCGGAAATACAGAAAGGTGGACAATTGACGAGCGTTATAATGCATAATATAGCTGTAGTGAAGTGTGACAAGACAGCTGCTGAGGCTGGGTATTCAAGAAGCCCGTTGCTTTGTGAAGACGTATTTCTACCACCCAGTGGCCAAGCTATTGGGCTTCATAGTGGAACAGTTCATTCTTTCGTCTTTGCGATACTGATTTTGGAAATGCTTGTAATTCATTAGAAGATTTAGATCTCAGGAGGCCACTGGCGAGGGGAGGAAGGAGGGCTACTGGAACCTATCATGCAGACACCGATTCTTTCACCAATACGAAAGTGACATCAAACGTCTTCCACTGCCGATGAAAGAGTTTTATCTCATCATTGTTCGAGGGGGGAACAGTAGGACTCGTGCTAGCTAATCCCCCTTACCGCCGACCCGGCAGTCTCTGTCTTGGTCATCGAGACCAGCTCTGACCGGCTCGAATACACCAAGAAAAAAAGGTCCGGACTTCGTACTCCCTTGTTGGATGATTCGTCTCAGGATTGGGGCTTTGAAACCATACTACAAGTATGTGATAGAACGATCGACCGTTCCACTCCTCTGTCGTCTTGAATTAACATTTGCTCTTTGACATAGGAGCACATTTACGGCAAAAATGTTAGCCATTCTCGGGGCAAAGCCATCGGAGGTTCAAGCGCCATCAACGTCTTGGCTCTGATAAAACTGTCAAATTCGAGTATTGTGCTCGGTAGAACACCTCTCGTTAGGCTGAAAAGGATTGTTGGCCATCAAGAGTAGCCGAGATCAATGATCAAAACCGGCACCATCGAGCTCTTTGGTGCAACTTAATCCGTAGGCAAGTTGAAACGCTTGTTGAAATGTTTGCTTCGAGCGAATGTTGAATAGTCAGGAGCTCCCATCCAGTCCCGCTCCAGGCTACTTGACCCAAATCTTCCTGTACCCACTCTTCGTCTTTCGTTATATACATCTATTGGCTTACCTACATGTGCTTGTATGCAAGCCTCGGGGTGCTATCACACCTGAGAGATCAGCCACAGGGCTTGCAAGCAGCTGATGTCTTGGTTAACAGCCCGCTTGTCACACAGAATAGAGCAAGGTTAGATGATAGTTCTTTGTGCTACCCCTCAAAAAGTGGGAGCGTAGTCTCATAGCTTAGTTCAGCTGGCCACCTACAAGCCATCTTTTCGATCAATTCCCAAGTTGGCTGTACGAAGGCGCTAATTTCGCGCTAGTGACGGGAGGCCACGGTCTCGATCGCGGGTGGTCGTGAAAATGTGGCTGGCTGAAACCGGCTGGAAAAGGTTAGAAGGGTCGAGCTCGTTCAGGTCAGGATACATTTGGTTATATCGGACATTCCGATAACCACCTACAGGTAGTCTTTTCAGGTCTAGAATTCATCCAGCTGCCCACAATTAATAAAATAACAGCCAGAAAGCTTAACCAGCCGAAAGTGGATCCGTTCCATGCATGAGCTAATAGTGATTCGCTAAGTCATGCTCTTTCCTGAGTTCCGTGGTGACAATTATATAAACAGCCCTTTCTCGCCAAATCCTACAGCACGCAAAAGGCAAGAAAAAGCATCTTTTACCTAAAGCCAAATCTAGATCGGGTAAGAAGTCATTTTAATACCCGCCCTTTTGACAAACCATCTATCCACCAAAATGGAAGGTCAGCACGGATACGTCCCACCAACTGAGTCCAAGACGGAGAACTCTCAACAATCGGGATACCAACAGACCGGATTCCAGCCTGCCAACGACGAGAGCTCAAAGGGCTTTCAACAGACCGGTTTCCAGCCTGCTAACGATGAGAGCTCAAAGGGCTTTCAACAAACCGGATTCCAGCCCACAGATACATCAGCATCCCCAACTTTTAATTCAAGCGGTTTCCAGCCTGTGAAGACGGGTTATCAGCCTCTGCCTGCCCAGCAAAAAACTACAATCAGCGCCGAGAAATTTTCGGAAATCGAGCAGGCTGTCAAGGCTGCTAAGGCAGCTCTTGACAAAGTGGACGACTTGATCTCAGACATTGCCTTCACCCCGCAGCCGAGCGGTGGCTTCGATTGATATGGATCTTGTGGAATCTTGGATGTTGGCCTCGTGCAAGTTGTGGTTTTTTTTTGAATGCGGTGGGAGGTGGGTGTGGCAGGGATGGTGGGGAAGAGTAATCTCAATAGATTTGGGCATAAATGATATTCCCCGCCAAACACTTATCAGCAGATCTTCAACCCAAATATCCCCAGTATCTTAGCGAACATCATCTATGATACAACCATTTTAAACCGGTGCCCCCCAAAATTCCGTATAAAGCTCAACAATGATTTTTGGAAAGTCGAGATCTAGCTCAAAGATCGCAAAAGCCACAATACCGCTAGAGCTATTACTCTCTCACTACGATGACTAAGATATCATTGACAGAGAAGCGAACAAGATGCTATCTGTGATCAACGCATAGGTTCTATCCTGCGCTCGCTCTCGGGTACAGGCCAAAATGTTTCTTCCAGCGTCGTCATGGTGGTAGTTGTACCGGGTCCACTCGCGGAGAGCAAAAAGTTCGTCCCATCAGAGCTGCCACTGCTGGTCTTGGATTTAGGTGAAAACAAGCCCCATCTCCGACTGCTGTGAGGCTTCTTCGAAGATGAGTCAACTGGTCTAGATGCTTCTCGAGGTTCCTGCTTCTCAGAAAGCTCCGAGGGAGTACCCATGGCGGTTTCAGGCGACGGATCACGGGTGCCCTGATATGCTGTCAGTCTAAATGTTTCAACAGCAATGGAGGGAGAGGAAGGGCCTCCAATAGGAGATGTATTACCTTATGGTGGCGGCTGGTACTGAATACCCTCTTGACCCTCTTCTCCCAGCCGTCAAGGACAGAGTTGCTGACCTGCGAAGAACTTTGCGGCTGACCGTTCGAAGCATCCGGTGGTGGGGATTTACTCCTGAATATCGGTGTAGCGTCGTAGACTTTATTGCCAACCATTTGAGCTTTGCGATACCAAACGAGGTCGCGGAAGTTGATGCGATAGCGCATCTTCTCGAAGTCTTCATTCGGATACTGTCGTTGCTTCGTTGGTAGAGATGTATGCGTTCTACTTCTATACGCCCAGTATTGACGGATGGCAGGCCCGCAGGCAAAAATAATGCCAAGGTTGCATTCGAACATAGTGAAATAGTACGCTGGGACCATGTTCCCTGTTCATCTGTCAGTTATTGGAGAATTGGCAGTGGTTCAAATAGAATTACAGGTCGTGTCCTCAGTGAGTGTCTTCTTGGTGATTGTGGCCGCCCGAGCAATGCTCAGCACTGCAGTGATCAGACCAAGACCGAAGAGAAAGCTCAGCTGCCTTTTGGTTTTCGCCCTCATCTGTACGCCCCACAGCAGAAACTGGGGTATTAAAGCCACGGCGATGTCGCATACGCACGCAAGAGCTACATGAGTTCAGCAACAACGCACTGTCCTAATCAAATGGAGACAGGTAAGTCTTACCGGCATTGACCTGGTTAGTGATGACCAGGACGTCCTTGGAAAAGCATTTCGAGTTCGCGACAGTATCCCAATTGGCATTGAACGGGATGCAAGAAACACCGAATGCGATGCATGTATAGGCAGTCACAAGGAAATTCATAAGAAACGCCAGGTAGACCACTCTTTGCTGCCATTTCTTATAGATTGGAAGCAATCTCAGGACGAACAGCATCACTGAAGCCCGGATAAAGAAGTAGGAAATGTAGACTTGGATATAACCAATGTACTCCCTACATAATTCTTAGAGGCTGGTAAAGTTGGTGAACTGAATGTGAATCATACCACTTTTCTTCGGCCGCGTACTCGCCCGGAGTGAGGTCGCTTTCATGTTGTGCCCAGCCATTGAGGAAAGCCTTGAGATCAGAGACTATTGCTACGAGGTTCAGTGCCTGCGCGCCATCGTTAGCTGCTCGTTACTCAGAATAATGACCAGCATAAAACGCACAGAAGCTATCACTATGGAGAAATCGTCGGACCCGACTGATCGTGTGAGGAAGGTTCTTGAATAAACCCTGAGAGTTATAACTAAAATCTGGACAAGTATAAAGATCCATTCCAAGGAAATGTAGACGATTCCTTTAGTGTCATGATGCATGGTCATGTGAGGGGAAATTTGTCAAGTGGCATGTGGGTACACTCAATGAAGGGAATCGACCTCTTAATGTGGAGGACGGGATACTGTTCTTGCATTGTGTAGACATGGGGGTGGATGCTGAAGCAGCAGATGGATCTCGCTACAGCAACACTGAGGCGGAGCGCTGGACGATCGCTTGCTGCACCACATTCCCTTTGCCATGCCAGGTGGGTGGATGACGTCGCTGATGCCTTAAATGTTGAACAGGGGTTCTTCACACCAAGAGTGTGCATTCGATCCAAGGTTGCATGCAGAGCGAAGGTAAGTGGGTGAGACTACTCCCGAGTGAGCTCTCTGCCCGGGCCTAGGGGACTGGTCTTGCGGGATTGTCAGCTCTGGAAGATCAGCCAGCGTGCCGCACTTACAGCAAGACAAGTACCAGCTGCTGATGCTTAGTTCACGTAACGCCTGTTCAAGTGAGAAGAAGCAACGAATTGTACACGAATTAAAGCGCGCAGGCTCTGTGGGCACATCGCTGGTGTGGGTATTGATAAGCATTCTGGTGGGCGTTCTTTGAACTGGTGTTTTAGTCTTTTTTGGTCCCGTCGCAGACAGCTAGGTAGGTACCTAGTAGGTAGCTAAAACAATAGACAAGCCGCCACGCAATGGCTAAATCCTTCGTTTGTGCTCGGGTGCGGTTCAAGACTGCAGTAAGCAGATCAATGCATGTCCCTCACACCACATTCTGGTTCTTCCTATTATTCCTTCTTGTTGTATGTCGTCATATCTGCTTATTGTATGTCGATCATGTAGATTACCATGCTGAGGAAGCATGTTCATCATGGGAGAGTTGTTTGCTGTGCCCTAAGCTAATAGAGGCGGGTGGCTTGTTGGCGGGGCAGCCCGCCGTCAGCGCTGTGACCATGCTCGCACTTCGTTTCTCTGACTATGAGTAGAGACGAAAATCCTTCGTCATAGCTTGCTTGCACATCTTAGCATCGACGATACTAAGGTATGTCTTCGGCTCACGGTCCTACAGTGCCCATCAAGACCCACGTTTTCCCGTGTGAGGAACTCCCTGGTGCTGCCAGACCAGCAGCCGAAAGGACACGGTGTTACCCTCCGAGTAGCCATCTCAGGCGATACCCACCTTAGACACCTTCTATGCCGAGCCTAGTCTTTGAGCTGATCCGTCGACAACACTGCTGACGGCTGCTATCTCACCTTCATCTATTGACTATTGTACGCAGATTGAGATTGGCAATAGAATGGAGGATGGAGTCGGTCAATATGCCTCCAAAGAAAGGGATACATTTTCATCAGCCCAAGATGAGGGAACCCCGGAAGATACAGTCGAGAATGGCTCAGATCAGTGGTCTCCCAGGAGCGCGTCCTTGACTACGTTGAGCTGGGTGGTCCTCTGCTCCTCGTTGCTTCTGGCAGAAATGCAAGCGGCTCTCGACACCACCATAACTGCCAATCTTCAGCCAACTATCATCAACACCTTTGGTGAAATCGCAAAACTCCCCTGGATCAATGTCACCTACTCCTTGGGCATGGGCGGTACCTGTCTACTGTGGTAAGCCTACTCGGTCCTCTTCACAATCGGGATGACGTCACAACTCATCTATGATAGGGGAAAGTTGCTTGCATGTTTCGATAGTAAGAAGATTCTACTTTTTGCCAGATTGCTATTCGCTATCGGCTCCGCCCTTAATGCTGCTGCGCCTTCCATGAATGCATTCATTGTTGGCAAGGCGATCACCGGCGTTGGGAGCAGTGGATCCTACATTTCGATAATAAACATCATCGCCGCTTTCACATCGCCCGTCGAGAAAGGTCGATATTTTGGGTATATTGGCTTCGTATGGGGACTTGGTACCATGTTAGTTCGCTGCCCCTTGATACGATTTTCTTCCTAAATAGATGCTCAGTCTCGGACCTTGTATTGGAGGCGCCTTCGCCGTCACTGCCGCAGGTTGGCGTTGGAGCTTCTACTTTAATCTAATTCTTGTTGGTGTCACCTTTCCAGTCTTCCTGTTCATTCTACCTTCTCGGAAGACCGTAGCATCCCCTGTATGTCTCTGGACTCGTGCTCGTCGCATCGATATTCTCGGGTCTATTTTGTTTGCCGGCGCTCTATGCTCAGGAATCATGGCTGTATCATTCGGTGGAGCGTTGTATTCCTGGAACACTGGAACCATAGTCGGTTTGTTCTGCTGCTCCGGTATCCTTTGGATTATCTTCGGTATTCAGCAAGCTACCCCCATTTACACGATGAAAGAAGATCGTATTCTTCCCCTCCATATTCTGCATTCTTGGGAAATGTGGATTCTAATTATTCAGACCGGCTGCTCTATTGGGATGTTATTCATCACCATCTACTACATTCCGCTGTACTTTCAATTCGTACGAGGGGAATCTACAATTCGATCAGCAGTCGACCTTCTTCCATTCCTTTTCACCTCTGTTTCTGCAATGTTAATTTCCGGACGTCTGATAACAAGCTTTGGCTACTATAAGCTTTGGTTCATTGCAGGCAGCAGCCTGGCCTTGATGATGTCCGTGTGTCTATACACAGCTGAGATCGATTCCTCCCACGGCCGAATCTACGGCTACCTAATTCTTGGCGGTGTTGGGACTGGTCTGTATGCAATGAATGGCGGTCCTGTCATGTCAGCGATAGTGGCAAAAGAGCACGTTGCGGACGCGAGCACTGTCTTCGGGTGCGTTGATGCACTTTGTGGTGCCTTTTCGGTAGGGATCGCCAATAGTATCTTTGTTAATCGTGCGACGGACAGCATTCAAAAGCTTTTGCCAAGCACTCCCAGAGCGACCGTGCAGGATGCGATTGCTGGTGTGGGAGCTTCTTTGACTGACAACCTCCCGGAGCCGCTCAGAACAGCGGTTCTACAGGCAGCCTTCGATGCCATCAGGGACGCTTGGGTGCAGATGATAGCAACAGCTGCTTTATCCCTCGTACTCGCCTTCTTTTTACGCAATAGAAAGCTGAGCGAGTTATCGAAGGGATAAGTCGTCTATTTAATCTCAAGCCGTTCATGATAAATCAATCGTAAATGATGATGATTGGGCGAGCTTGCCAATACTTTACTCCCCCCCACAGATGAGACTTTCAACCAAGCCCCTCAATTCGACCGGAAACCCGAGCGGGATCCGACCCATTTGCGCGGCATAGTTAAGCCAGTATTCACTGATTACGATTGAATATACAGCCATTTCATCAGGGATGCCTGCACTAGAAGCGCGAGATAGTATCAGAAATTTGAGGTCGTCTATGGCGCTCAATCATTCCGCCATTCAACCTGCCTTGATTCAGGGCATGATCATCGACAAGAAATTCTCCTAGCCCAAAATGCTTTGGTGGTGCAATGTCACCATGGGTGACGTGACTGCACCTCCTTCCAAGGCCTTTCGAGCGCAAGGTTAAACACGTCCGGGTAGGTCTTCCAAGATATCTTTTTCCTGTCCACGTGCTACTAAATAAGAGCTTACACTTGTCTTAAACTATGGTGATTTGCCAACACGATTCTAATAATCCATCAAAAATTTCCATTCGAAACTTTAAGAGCTGTTTTTTCCTTGTAGTATCTGAATCACCCAAAGAACATCGCAATTCCTCGAACAGCAGATGTAGCACCTTGAAACCCCACTAATTTGCTCCACGGCTCGCCTAAAGTCCAGAAAATTACCATCGCCACGGTGCGAGACACGAGCGAGTACCAGTACATCGTCTAGTTATCCTGTGATGCTCCCAGAATATTGTAGCCATTGATGAGGACGAAGAGGAACGCTGATTGAGACGAAAGATCAGCATTAAGTGCTACTAAAAGAGAAGGAGTGCAGAGAGCATTGACTGTGCTCAAGCTATAACAGCGGTGTAGTATGGAAATTCTGTGTAGGGCCAAACGGCCCTTGCCATGGCTAAATGTTCGTGTGTAGAGAGACGACTTCTCATACCATCCTGGTGCAAACGAATCTGCTTTAATTTAGTTTTGCCGATAACTACCGAGCAATGGATGTTGCACATATAGCACTCCTCAACTGGTGATCGACTAATAACGACTATGGAAATCCTAGTAAAACTGATACAGGCTATCACTTAGCAGACACATCAACCCATTGCTTCATTCACCTTCGAAGTATCCAGTAAGTCAGTGCCTCCGTTTCTCGATCGATCTACCGTCCACAGGCTCAACGGTATCATCCGGTTTCAAGGATCTTCCATCTCAGATCT
The DNA here is from genome assembly GCA_018257855.2 of Cladonia borealis. Lineage (NCBI taxonomy): Eukaryota > Fungi > Ascomycota > Lecanoromycetes > Lecanorales > Cladoniaceae > Cladonia > Cladonia borealis. The sequence continues at coordinate 25,107 of JAFEKC020000011.1, read as the reverse complement.
TGAGAAGGACTTCAGCATCAAATTTTAGATGTCTTAGAGCTCACTTAATGTCCTGGCGGATGCGCCTATCGCAAGGATCCATCGATGGTCCATTTCGATGGCTTATACCACCACAGTAAAGCATGTGCCGTGATGTCGGTACTCTGCTTTTTGGCAAAGTAATGGCAGATATCCAAGATGGGTGGATCATATGTATAGCCAGTGATTTTATTCCTGTATCATACTTCACTGGCTGTTGAATAACGCCAGAGAGAGAGCGCATTGACTTCCTTGGAGAACTGCAAGTGTCCGTCGGACATGATGGTAAAATTGCTGATCCACGTCAAGGTCGCAGGAATATGGAAAGATCTAGATAATCCCTTAGGGATCCAGGGTGCAAGACAGTATGGGATCCTGGTTCGTGGCTGTGTTGAGGTCTCGCTACGGACAACGCGTCCGCCTAAGAACAGTGACTTAACGTACTAAAATTGTGATGGGCGTTGTGGAATGCCTGAGCCCGCGTGGCGTGTTTGAGTTACCGCCCACACTTCCCAGGCGGTACGCCCTCACGTCGCGGGGAGCACGAGCCGGAACCCCTACCCAATTAGAGCCCTAATCTAAACGCTGACTTTGCGCGGATCATGAACCCTTTCATGCACCTCGGCCTCATCTCAGCTTCAACAATAGCCTAGGGAAACCAGCCAACTTCATACACAGCACAACTATGCGAGCAGTCAGACATGGAAAGATTCTTTCTCCATGCCGGAAAATCATGGATTGGAGAAAGGCCAGATGATGTGTGGCCCGAACACCGCCATCAGCAAAAAGTACCAAAGTACCCATAACGGTCATCTAGCAGAGCTGAGGCCTCATAAGGGAAGGTCTGTGCCGTCCCCTGAAGAGCCATGAAACAAGCAGTTGCAGAAGACGCCCCGACTACCAGCCTGCCCCAATCGCTTGACATTCCTCCTTGGGAGGAGTAGCTACACCGATGAAGCATTAACATGGAAATTTCTAAAGGAGAATCTCAATAGTTGATCTGGGGCTCGGTTCTTGGTCGAAGAGCTGTTCTATATCTGCGACCAATTACAAGAAACACAGCCCAGGCTACATTGCAGTCCAGCAGATCCACGTGCTACTTTTTGGGGGCCAGGGATACCTGGAACAGATAAGACGCGATCGTGACCAATCGAGAAGTGCTAAACGAGAGTTATGGTGACGGATCTGTAAGAGATGCGCGAAGGATTCGCTACCCTGCGCGACCAGTAGAAATGCGGTTATTGCTGAGAGAACCCTGTTCTAGCCCTTCGTGAAGACCAATCAATTACGAAGTACGTACCTTATCACACCTTCTAGTTCTTCGAGACGGCGGGACATTAGTCTGGAAACATATCGGCAATTGTAGCCACCGCACTGCTTTTCGGGGCTGAAACAGCTGGGCGCAATGCATAGAAATACGAGGATCTGCTGCCCATTGACTTTTCCTTGGCACGCATATTATGGCACGTCGCAGCCTAGTCCTGGGTGAACAGCCCCATCACAAGATTATAGCCTTACACGTCGTCAATGGTGCAAGGATACGACGAAGGTCCTTATAGAAACAATATACCCGGGATTTCTCTCACTATATTGAAGGAGTTGAGATATCCGGGTCATCCTCCAACTCCGGCGTGTCTAGTCCTTGCGAGCCTAGTCGGGGGTCCATCTGTCTCTGGACCTTTCATAGTTGCTATTTCCCGGATCCTGTTATTTTGTCATGGACGGATCACCAAGGAGAGCAGCTTTTAGCTTTGGGAAAGAGCTTGTGGCAGGAGAAAATGGGCCCGCTCTTTCCCGACAGCAAGCTCGCGCCATCGTGGAGAGTATTAGAACGGAAAACGGAGGAATTACCCCTGCCGATAGAGCAAAGACGCCGAAAAATGTCCTCGAGGCTCTAGAGAGTGTTCGAAAAAAATTTGGGGCTGCGGTAAACAGGTATCGTCGCCTTCCCTGGTTGTTCGAACTGGTCAATTGAATGGTGTTTTGGCAGGCTTTCTACAGACCTCTACTCTACAAAGACCCGCTTCGTATATGAGTTGATACAGAACGCGGAAGACAATCAATACACTAAAGCAGCAATGGCGGAACAAGATCCCTTCCTGACTTTCACGCTTCATCCTTCGAAGATAGTCATCGACTCTAATGAAGATGGCTTCAATGAAGCTAACGTCAAGGCTATCTGTAGCACATCGCAGAGCACGAAGACGAACGCTCAGGGCTACATTGGCGAGAAGGGTATCGGATTTAAATCAGTTTTTAAAGTCGCTTCGAAAGTGCACATCCAATCCGAACCCTTTTCCTTCGCCTTTGAACATAAATTTGGCGAGAGTGGCTTAGGGATGGTTACACCACTTCTCGATGAATTCGAGGAGCTTCCATCCGGCATTCGGAGCCGCATTTCCTTGACCCTTTCTCCATCTTCTGACTTTGCTGAATTGGTTAAGGACTTTGAGGATCTCCCAGATAGCTTGCTAATTTTCTTAAGTAAGCTTAAAAGCATCACAATCAATGTGATGAATGCAAGGAACGAACTCGTCTCCAAAATCGTCTACGCCTATCAGTATAGTTCCGATAATCACCGAGGGACTTTGACAAAACGCCGCTTAATCGAAGGCAAGAACAACCATATTGCGCAACACTTTCATATTACAAAAAGGACCCTCAGAAATCTTCCCAAAGATGCGGCTCGTCCTAAGACGGATCAGGCAGAAGTCGTTCTTGCCTTCCCACTGGACGAGAAATCGCTCCCGATCATCGAGCAGCAACATGTCTTTGCATTTCTACCTGTGCGCAAGGTGGGATTCAATGTAGGTAACCCACACGTATCCGCGGAGATGCAGATGCTAAAATAGAGCAGTTTCAAATTCAGTCCGATTTCATCACTCAGGCTAGTCGAGAAGATATTGTCCACTCGCTGCGAAATTATGCTATCCGTGAAGGGGTTGCTGAAGCATTCAGAGATGCAGTGTTACAGTTCTGTCAGCAGCCTAACGACCTCAGATTCCAGTGGATAAAGTACCTTCCAGGGGCTCCCATATCCGACAATTTCTGGGCCGATCTTCTGCCGCGAATAATTGCTCATTTGCAGGTTGCGCCGATCTTGTTATCCCGAAGTGGAAGTCGCTGGAAGCTCCCTAGCCAACTCAAGTGGGTACCCCCAAGCTGTGAGGACGAACATGGAGTGCCACTCTTCGATGACCTACCAGATGAGGTATATCTATCACGTTGCTACAAATTAGGCGATAAGTCCATCTTGGGAACCCTTGGGGTCAAGGGTCTGACCATGGCACACATGCTGCCCAGGATTACTGCAGATCTACGCAGTCCGAAATCGAAATACAAATCTTCTACAACCGAAGAATCCTGGCATAATCGAGCTGCAGATTTGCTCACACAGCCCTTTGAGAAGAATCAGCCGGCAAAGAATGCACTTCGCTCTTTGCCATTGATCCCACTGCTCACTAGAGAATGGGTTTCTATTTCGGCGCCAGATGACACCTTTGCATTTGCAACCCAACATCGTACTGAGATATATTATCCTTACAGTGAAAGTCGTATACGGGTACCCACTGATATAGGTCTTTCACTCCTGGATCCCAAGGCCTACAATAACGCTTCTCGCAAGACTCTTTTCTCAAAGCTTGGGGTAAAATATTGCGACCCCGGCAAGGTTATCCAATGTATTACGAACTGCTACAGCAAGTGGAACAATGTCAACTTGATATCCTCTGTTGCGCATATGCGTTACCTGTACTGGCACCTCCCAAAAGACCAACAGAGCTTGGACGTTCGTATTTACCTTAAAGACCAAGCAGATGTTCCTGTATATCGGAAATTTGTGACGCTTGGGAGTCCCGACTTGGTTGTGGACGACATATATCTGGAGACAGAGCAGGACTATGGGGTGAAGAGTATCTTGAAGCAAGTTACTGATGGCAAAAACACAATTGCGCCAAGTTTTCCCGTCCATTTCATCAACAAAGCATATTTAGATGCTGTTCCTCCCGAACCATGCCAATTCAAACTTTCCTGGATTGAGTGGCTGAAAAGAGTTGCAGGCGTCCGCAGCGTTCCCCGCCTCGTCGACTCCAAAGATCCTCTGAAGCTGTCGAGAATGTTTCAGCACATTGTCAGCAGCCAACCAAGTAAACTTGTGGGCACTCTTAAGACATATTGGACGGACTATCAAGACTTGATGAAAGATGAAATCATAAAGGCGTTATCCGAAGCTAAGGTTCGGTGCGAGAATGTGGGAGACACGCCATTGTGGGAGACCTATTTGCCTACAGCCCAACTTAAGCAGCGTACATCAGATCTGGGCCTGAGTCTTACAGTACCATTCATCAAAATCCCTTACGCGCTAAGTCACGACCTGGCAGACTGGCAGTTCCTTAAATTGTTTCATGTCGGCTGTGAAGCGGACCTCGGTTTCTATCTCGATGCACTCCACTTCTTTGATTCCGATTTCATGGAAGTAAAGGAAATTGAGAATCTGCTTGCTGTCTATAGCGAAATAGAGAGACATAGTAAGGTCGACGAGTACGACCGAGTTCGGTTAGTTGCACCTTTGAAGTCTCCCGCATCATCAATCTAATATGTTATAGCAAGGTCTTTGATGATGGAATGCATGTCTACACACCGTCTAAGACGTCAGAGGAAGCAGTGTGGGGCTCATCTCAGGATTGCTTATGGCATGCGCCAGATTTTATCGACTTGTGGTACCCTCTCGCTACTTCAACACTTTATAGCGGAAATAAGAGATTTGAGCGTCTGTTTCGCAATATACTTGGGGTGGAAGATGCAACTTGGTCACATTGTGTAGACCAGCTTCGAGAGGAAAAGCGGCGTGCCGTTCCCCATACTGATGTTTCTGACATCTATCGTTATATCTGGAACGAAGTTAGCCAGTGCAAATCGAAACTTCCAGACCTCAGAGAACAATTTGAGAATGACCGCTTGATCTACCACCCACAGCTTAGGGCATGGTACCCGCCGTCTTCATGCCTCTGGACCTCTAATACCCAAACCTCCGGAAAAGTATCTCTAGCCCATTACCGGGATCTTGAAGATTTCTTCGTGCAATACTTGGAGGTCAAAGAGCCAGATATCAACTTATACATTGAGGAACTGAAGTTTCTCGCGGCTGGCAACAAAAGCCCTTCCGTGGAAATTGTGAAGGAACTAATTCAGTATGTTAACTCCATGGGACCTCGCCAAGAGACTCTCAAGGAACTACAAAGTTGTCCCATCCTTCCGGTTAAAGATGTGAATGGTCGAGTAACTCTAAGAAGACCGTCTGATGCGTTTGCAATTATCGATCATCACGAATACGAGTATCTGTTTGTTGGCAAGGTTCCAATGTTAGATTACACAAAAGAGGAAGCTCATGAGCTACAACCGTTCATATCAGCTCTGACACTCGCCAACAGATGTATGTCTCTTATAGTAAAAGAGATCTCAACGGTAAATGTTGCTTTGAGGCACCCGAGGCTTACCCACAGCATTAGGGACAAGTCCTACGGGATATTTCGGTATGAATCATCGTCGATAAGTCTGTCCCTTGTCAGCTGACCATGTTGATTTTAGTTGTGCCGTCCATTATAGAGCTGCAACCGCGCGCGACGACGCTCTGTACCAGCGTTTTAGCGAGTTAGATCTATTCGAGAGCGATGGGATCACGAAGACTATAACTCTTTCGCTTAATGGTATAGAACCGGTCACCGTGCAAGGTGCAAGCGCAAAGTTGCATATTGAAGAGAGCGACAATCGCCTCCGACTTTATGTTCCGAGGGATAGCACTGAGCGAGAACTTTGTCTCCTCAAGGATCTACCTGAAGGGCTAGCAACCTATTTGGGCATCAAAGAAATCAAAGCAGTCAAGGTGCTTGGAGATATTTTCAAGGCTACTAGTACTATTGTGATCAGCGAGTTGCTGAAGGAGCATGGGATAGACCGGCTACCATGGCCAGATCCTGTCCAGCACAGTGTGTCAAGTAACGAGACACAGGCAAGTGACGACCTGACTCCAGAACCTCCAAGTCATCCAAGAGCAAGTACACCCGTTCAAATGCCTAGAAGTTCACGGCCCAATTCAACACCACGGACAAGCTTTAGCAGTCAGATCGAATCGCCGTATAATAGTGACACCTACCTGCCAGCCTCCCCAAGCTTCCTTGGATCGGTACACACGGCGAGGTCAAGCCTCAGTCCAGTGCGTACTCCCGTCCAAGTGGAGTCCGCACGTAGGCAATCTATCAGCAACGATGAATATATCTCGCTCCTCAGCTTTGTGATCGCCGCTGCTGCTAAAGGAGGTAAGAATGGATGGACCACCTAACGAACACATTTAGTGACAGCATGTACAGATATACCTGAACCGATTGAATATTCTGATGCTCTTTTCGGCAAACGATCTGAGAATCAGATGGCTCATGACATTAGAATTGGTGCCGCTGGGGAATTATACGTAAATTATCTTCAAAGCCCCACCCCGGACAGCGCTAATCATGTCCATTGTAGGCCTTTGAATGCCTTCTCAACTTTGATTTGCCCAACTTTGGAAGAGCAAACTGGAAGAGCAATGTTAGGAAGAAAGTCTGTGTGCATGAGAAATATAGAGACATGGAGGATTGGACAGGACCAGAGACTGCGGACATAGTATATGAGGACGAGGGTCCCGAGTTTGTGTTAACGAATGCCTTCTCAGAGTATCTGCCTAAGGCCAGGCTGAAAGAAGGAGCTCCCATCAAGTATTATCTGGAAGTCAAAACTACAACAGAAGATTGCAGCTCGCGTTTCTTCGTTAGCAAAGCCCAGTACCGAAGGGTTTGTGACCGATACCTATCTACGATATGCTGGTGTCTATGCTAATCGGTTCTTGAACAGATGCACCGTATGGCCCTCGACCCGGAGAACCCTGCGACAGAAGTCTACGTGATCCTACGAGTCTTCAATCTCGGCCGAAGGGACATGGATATGCGGATATATGTTGACCCGGCCACGATGGGAAGGGAGAAGAAGTTGATATTTCAGGCTGAGTCGTACTCAGTCTCGGTAGGGACAGCGCCCTAAGAACATCGGTAGTTGCTCATGACGGCTCGGTCCCGTCTATATAAGGCTTTTAATGCAACTGTTGGATTCTGGCGTCCTGGGCAAGATCAAGCTGTTCTGAATTCGAAGGAGGAAATAAGCCAAAACCTTATGATCACGGCTCCTTGCTCATGTATACAACAATAGTCAAATTATTCCATGCGATCGTACACAAAATAGTCTTAAGCCACGGGCCATATGTAAATTATGCTCGAGAGACGATGTGGGAAACTGGCGGAGGCTTCTTTCGACTTTCGACAATCATTAAAGTTGCAAGGTCTGTCAGTTTATTAAAAGAGTACTCCATTATGCATGATGGCCCAGGGATCATATTGCTAAGCACAAAATCATTGATCGAATCCCAATGTCCGCTTTACTGGCAATGTAATACCGCTCTTGCTGAGTGCTTAGGACGTTTGTAGCGTACCATTTGTATTCATTTTGCGAGTTAGTACGTCAGATCCAGCAGTGAAGAGAATATGCTGAGCTGAGCAGTGGATTGTTTCAGTACGGCGTGATCCTATCGGCTGAAAGTGGTGCATGGTGTGCAGCTGTAAGTTTAGGCGATGACGTGGAACTAGCCAAGGACATGGCGGCGGGTCGACTATTGCATGTTGCGTGACCACACTATCTCATTACACGCCAATTAGAAAGTGCCATGAAGAGGTCTGTGGGACAAGCTACTTTCGGTGTGGTTTTCGATAACGAACATCGGGCCGGCTATCGCTGGTTTTCTAGGGTCCGGGCGCATGACTTCAGTGGCCCATTCTGTTGGGTTTTCGGGTGGGGTGGTCACTCCCAGAAAGCCCTGACAGGCTTCCCTTCTAGCTCTGGTTTGGTTGCTTTTGCCAAGAGCGAAATTGATCCCAATCGTCGACGTTTACGTGTTCCGTCTTTCTAGAGGCCTAGCCAGAGCCAGAGCCGCTCGTCGAGTTCTTAAAAGGAGTGCGTTCCCACATGTTCGTTTTACATTCATCCACTGTTACGCGATCATTCGCGTCCATTTACTCGGCATCATTCTCATTCTTTACATCGAAAGTCCAACAATCCTCGTCATGCCTCCCAAGAAACCGAAGCCTTCCAAAAATTCGAAGCCGCCGAGAAACCCGAAGTCGACCAAGAAATGGTCCATGTACCCATCACTCCACAGTGACGTATCCAACCTTCTTCGCGAGCACAGCCTTTTCTTTCGGTTCTACGAGAAGGACGATGACGAAAATTTCGAGAACGACTATGACACGAACATCATGGGCCGATTTACTTGTCGCAATTCCGCTTGTTCAGCTTGGACTTGGTCAAGCAAGCGAATAGCCATCACTATTCGAAGCTATTCCGGCGAGCGATATAATGCAAGAGTATATCATCAATCCTGCAAGAGTTGTGGGGTGCCGAGTAAACCATCTTTGGATGGTTCTTATGCAGAAAGGGTCGCTTATCGTATCAAAAAATGGTGTGGGGTGCAGATGGAGGCCCCTCCCTTCTCAGGTCGAAAGGGTCGTCCACACAGGAGTGATTTATGTGAGGGGTGTAAGCAGGGTCATTGTAGCGGTATGGGACTAGGTTAACGGACCAGTAATAATATCACACTGGCATTTTGTCGTCCACCAATCAAGTTAGTACTGGTTATCGCTTTTGTTACGAGTAACCCTGCATAGTTTACGTACTAATATATCAAGTACGTAGGAAATAAATAATCTCTAGTATTAATTATCGACAAAGTTTCTGTAAATTCTTACTTATCATGCTCCTACGGCTCAACCCTATTTGGCTAGGGAATTTTCAACTAAGGAATGACCTCTTCTAGAACTAATTCTACATTAGTTACTCAAGCTTACCTAGGTAATCAATCATCTCTTAGGAATGAGTAATACCAAAAGCCATTGAACACAGTTTTGCGGCTCCTTGGGCGACAAATCCGCAATGGCTTTAGTGTTTGGTTCGTAAGTGTCTCTAAAACTAAGCAAAGAACCTACGCGATCGGATGAACCGGGTTCAAGTCGTGTAAGGACGGGTAACTTTCTTGAATGCTATTTGCAGTTCCAGCTACCAATAGCAACCACTAGCGCAGCAATCTCAAAGAATCATCTGGTCTTCGAGTCCAGCCTCAATGACTGCTAAGGAAGGAATGCTCAAGAGTCCTCCAGCTGTGCGGATATCTTCCGACGCTGCTGGGCAGACGGTTGCTGGATTTGGGTCAGAGGAAGCAACAAAATTGACAGTCCCGAATAGCCGGCGGCACCTATGGCACCAGGCTTCCAGGTATGCATAACTTATTTCTTTGCACAAGTAGGTAAGACCGTCAGAGAACACGGTTGTGTTCGTCCTGTCTCTGCAAATTTGGGTGTCACGTGTCTGCCCTCGTTCAATTCAGCCTCACACAATGACTTCAAATCCTATGACGGTTGGTGATATTGCTGGTCATTGCTCGCTTCCATGGCCACAGGTTAAAGAGATACTACGAGACTGAACGGAGATTTGGGGGTACTTGTTTGCTCAAAAGAAAAACAAACATACTCAAGTAAATTTCCCTCTTATAGCAAACATTTGAATGTATATTCATTTGCACTCCGTAGGCTATGCTAACCTTTATTGTTTGTCTCTCTGCTCGCCTCAGATCTATACACTATTCGCGAATAAGAAGGATATAGACCGTACCACTTTCTTCCAATTACAAACACAATGTTTGGAATGTCATGGTTACCAATTGCGGTTTCTGATCAGTTCCAAGGATTACCTTACCTGAAGTCCCCGACAATTGGGCTAGCATCGGCAAAGATGGTGATTCAGATGAGCAGGTTGGTGCCTCTGGTCGGATACTGGATCAAAGTTAAGGTAACCTGTCGCTCGGTATGTGCAGACAGCTTCGGAGTCCGGTAATCTGTGCAGGCTACTGCTGCGGAGAATTCCCCCAGTCCCGCCAGCGCGTATATGAGGTACTCTATTCGTATTCTAGTCAAGTCGATTAAACAGTGACTGAGTTGCACATCTGTATCTCTAACAACATCATATGGCTGATCAACTTTGAATACTCGCTCTCGGTGAGCTAACATTTGATTATGAAGCGGATATTCGTCGCCATGTGGCTAAAAAGGACAACCCTCTCCTAGCCGCCTTTTTTGACCAAGTCGCACATGCTCTCCGTGTACATATGGAAAGTCTTTGAGTCTGTGACCGTGGACACAATTCATCATATGTGGGTTTTGCCTTGAAAGTTAACCTGAGTATGGCGCGAGGCAATGAGAATATCCATAATACGCGCCTGCCGGCTTGGAGGGACGCGCTGATCCATGCAGTACCAACGACATATGTAGATTCTGCGTTCGACAGTAGCCATGCGAATATAGACTGCAAGATAAAGGATTTGGAAGAAAAGAAAACTACGCACTTCACAACCCAGACTTCTTGTCCCCACCTTCCTCATGCCCCATGGCGACCTCTCATAGTAAATTAGTACATGATTAGTAACATGTGGTATCCTCGACTGCATACCTCCCGCATAGTCGACGCTTTAACCTCCACGTTGCTCACTGTAACTAAGCGTAAGCCACTTTGCCTGTAGACCCTGTGCTATGATCTTGGCACAATAACTTCCTCTGCCATCGTACGAGGGAAATCTGAAGGGGGACACAGAGGGTAATGCCAAGGATTCGTATTTAGTAGTCTTCTGGCTGGATAACGTCCTCTATTGGTTGATTCGCCGAAACCTCAAGCACAGAGCTCCACCTCGCTTTCGCCGCCCCCAATGCTCTCAGGTGGCGACAAACCAGGAGTCTAACAACTCGCTGTCACGCCCCTGACGTTGTCAGGTGGCCGGAAAACAGGATGCATGAGCTTGTCGTTAAGACAAACTGAGTCTAAGCGATAGGACGATCTAAACATTCATTCCACTGTTATCATAAACACAGTGTATCTTTCAGCTAGGTTAATAACTCCATCTCTTAGAAATTACCTACAATTTTCGGTGAAAATCTTATCATCAAGGAATACGGTAGCGTCCCGCTACAGTCAATTATAAGCCGTAACTTTGTGTTGTTATGGAAAGGGAGATGCTGCTAACCTAGTGCTTAAGCTTGGCTCCTGGTGTAGTAGATACTGTGTGTCCTGATCTTTAACCAGTCACATCCCAAGAAAATGACCCAATGATTATTTCGCCTTGACCTGGTTAATATGCCTTGTGGATGATTTTTAAATGTTCGACCCAAAAACGCTGGCGAGTGTCATCATACCTCAGTGGCAAAGGATCGCTCAATTCGGTCTATGATTCGCATGCTAGAGCTACAATCTATCTACCAGATACGTGTTGTTGGCAATAAGGTATATGGTTGGCTCGCTTAGTTTTAGGGACTGCCGGATTTAAAGTTTAGGGACTGCCCCTATACCGGCTTACGTCAGCTGATGCACGGCCCTACTCGATACACGATTTTAGCATTTTCCACTATATCTTCTATCGTATACCCCTCCACTAATATAAGCTTAATAGATATAGCTATAGCCTTTATTAATAGCTTATTACTAGATAAATATATTAATATTATAAAGATAGCTTAGTAATTTAAATATAATCATACTATCTTATTAAGATAATATTATAGTATTATTAAATCTTACTATACCTAGTATTAATATAAATAAAATCTTAATAACTAATAAGAAAAATCCTTAATTAAATATATTAATAGCTTATACGCGCGCGATCTACTATCTAGTAAATATATAATTTAAAATTTCACGTAGGAAATCTACTATAAAGAGATAGGAAAAGAATAGATTTCGCGCTTTCTATACTATTACTAAGTTAAGCTAGTTTTAAAGTAAATAATAAGCCTAGACTATAATTATTCTAGAGTAGATTTAGTATTTAAATATATATTATATTTTAAGCTATTAAGGAAGAAAATTAAGTAGTATTATTATAAACTAATATTATATAGATCTTCTAAAGATAAGTAATTAATACTAAAAGAATATAGAAGTAAGTAAGCTAAATATATTAATATTATTAGTTACTTATATAGATAGATAGAGTAAATCTTTATATTATAATAGTTATTTAGTTTACTAATAAAGTTAAATATAAGGAGATCTATTTAAGATAGGTAAGAACCCTAATTATATAGATATAAGAAAGTTTATTAAGACTATTTTATTTAGGATATTTAATTACTAAATATTCTAATCTCTCTAAACTTATTTAGTATATTTAATCTTCCTATACCTTAATTATACTAAATATTATATTACTAGTTACGCTTTTATATATTCCTTAGTTCTTTAGTTTATCCTTTTTTTAAGAAGTCCTAATTTTAATATTAGATCTTTTTCTAAGAATTTTATCTTAAAATCTAAACTTTCTATCCTTAATATTCTTATTATAGTATAATATTATTAGTTATTAATAGTACCTTTTATTATTATTACATCGCTAAATATAAGAAGTAAAAGTTTTATTATATTACTATATATATCTATAAGCTATATCTCTATTATAGTAATAAGTATATTATACCTAAGGGTTACTCTTAGTATATTATCTATAATAAAATAAATTATTATTATAACCTAGCCTCTCTTAATAAAGAGTATAAGAAGATATAAAATATTATTAAGAAGCTTAATAAAGAAGAGCTTACCTAATAATAAAAGCTAGCCTAAGTATAAAAATAATAGCGTTTTTACTTAAAGAAACTTAGTAATATAAGTAATTGCGAAGCCTAAAATATTTTAGAGTTAAAAGTAGATGAGTATTTTAAGAAGGTCTCTCTTCTAGATCTTCCTATACTTTCTAATTTTCTTGTTAATTTTAATTAGTTTACTCTTACTTCTATTAAAATTATTATAGAAGGGTTTAGTAGTTCTTAAGATTCCTAAGTAATTTCTAGATATTTTTAGTATTATTATAATCTTTTTACTTAATAAAATATTTTTAACCTTATTAATCTAGAATCTTCTCTACTTTATACTTATTTTCTTCCTCTATTTTATAATAAAAACTTTTCTATATTAGTGTACTAGGGTTAGCTAGTTTAAGAAGTAATATATAGAAGATAGGGTATTATTTAAATCCCTTTAGTAATTCTAACTTATAATTAACTAATCCCCTTCTTTCTATAATTAAAAATAATCTAACCTTTATATAATCTAGTTTCTTACTTAGTCTCTTTATTTTTATATTTTTTATTAGAAAATATACTTTATTCCCCTTCTTTAGCTAAGGACTATCTTTTTAATTCTTATTAGCTTATTTTCTAACTTTCTTATTTAAATTAGTAATAGTTTTCTTTAATTACTAGTAAACTCCCCTTAATTCTTTAGCTTTAATTAGTACTTTATCTATATTTAGTCCCTTCCTTAATTCTAGGAAATTATTTAGGTATTTCTTATAATTTATAAAGAATAGTATAACTCCTATTATCTATAATATCTTATTATTATATACTAGTTATACTATTAGTAGTAGTTATACCTAGTTATTCTATCTCTTATTTATATAATATCTAAGATATATTTCTAATATCTAATTCGCTTATTAAATTTATCTATTTATTTATAAGTAATAAGTAGTTAATATTTATAGTTTTATTCTAATTATTCTTAATAGTATCTTCTAGTAATTAGAGATAAATAGCTTATCTCTATCTAATATTATTAACTTAGGTATATTATAATCTCTTATAAGTCTATTTAGTAATATAAATACTAATTATTTAGCTTTATACTTTTCTTTAAATAGTATTATAATAGCGTACTTTATTAGTTAGTTCATAATAATTATAATAGCGTTATATACTTCTACTATTATTAAGTCTTTAGACTTTAGTAGCTTAATAATAAAGTCTATTATTATATTATTCTATAGTATACTAAATATATATAAGAATTATATTTCTCTATATAGTTTATATCTTAATACCTTATTTTACTAGTAATTAATATATTCCTTAATATATTACATTATATATTATTTAAGTTCTAGTATATTATAATTCCTATTAATAAGTTCTATAGTTTTAATAACTTCTAGGTATTTATATTATAGATTATTATAGTAATTACTAATCACTTCTTTAATATATTTTTTAGGTAAGTATATCTTTTTTTTATAGATTAGTATTATTATATCTTTTTATTCCTTATATAATTCCTTTATCTTATTATTTTTTTTATAGGCTTAAATTATCTTATTAATTATACTTAATCCCTTAACCCTTATAGTTATTATAAGTCTTTATATATTTAGTCCTAATAATCTATTATTATTTCTTTATAGAATTACTTATTTATTAGAGTCTCTTATATTTATATAATCTAATTATTTACTTAAAGTATTAGCTTATTTATTTTTTTTACCTAGGATATAGTAAATCTTAAACTTATATTATCCTAAAAGTTTAGCCTATCTAACTTATCTTTAGTAAAGTACTTTTATTATTATAAAATTTAAAAGATTCTTATAATTAATAAAGATATTAAGTTCTAAATAACTTTTTATATAAACTCTCTAGTATTTAAGTACTTCTATTATTATAAGTAACTTCTTATTATAAATATTATAGTTTTATTTTAGTATTATTATTTTTCTTAAATAATATATAATTAAATACTATTTACTATCTTTCTATTAATAAAGATATACTCTTATAACTAAGTCTAATATATTAGTCTTAATTCTTACTAGTTAGTTAGTTTAGAATATTACTAATATAGGTAGATTTATATAAGCTTTCTTAAGTTACTTAACTATATTATCTTATTCTTTTCTCTAATTAAATTCTATATTTTTAGTAGTAAATTATATTAAAGATAAAGCCTTCTTTAAGAATCCTATAATAAACTACTTATTAAAGTTTAAGAATTCTAAGAATACTTATACTTCTTTAACTATTATAGGTATTAGCTATTTTTATATATCTTTTATTTTATCTTAGCTTATTTAAATATTTTCTATACTAATATTATATCCTAGGAAATTAACCTTCTTCTTATAGAATTTATATTTCTTTAGTTTAAGAAGTAATTCTACTTACTTTAGATATTTAAGTACTTTAAGTATATACTAAATATATTTTTCCTTATTTTCTAAGTAAATTAGAATATTATTAAGATAGACTACTATTATTTTATCTAAGTAATATCTTAATATATTATTAATTAATACTTAATAGGTTACTAATATATTTATAAGTTTAAATAATATTATTAGGTACTTATAATATCTATATTAAATTCTAAATACTATCTTTTATTCTTCTCCTTTATTTATATATATTAAGTTATAAGTCTCTCTAAGGTTTAACTTTATAAAAACCTTAGCCTTCTTAAGTTAGTCTTAAAGTTTACTTATATTTAGTAATAAGTACTTATTCTTAATTATTATATTATTTAGCTTATAATAGTTAATATATAGCTATAGATTTCTATTTTTCTTTAGTATAAAAAGTATTAAATAGCTTACTAGTAATTTAGATTCTTAAATAAATCCTTTTTTTAGGTTCTTATTGATATATCTATATAGTACTTAGAGTTTCTTTTCTAATAATATATAAATTAGTCTAAATATTAGCTTCTTACCTAGTTTAAGTTTAATCTTATAATTCTAAGGCTAGTACTTAGATAATATCTTTATATCTACTTCTTCCTAAAAGAGCTATATATACTATAGATACTCTTTAGAGATATTAAGAGATATATCTTTCCTCTTCTTCCTTTTATATTATTAACTAGCTAACCCTTTATTTATATCTATAGAATTAGATTCTCTTTTAAGATTATCTTATATTAAAATTATAGTAATATAATCTATAGTAGTTCTTTTACTTAATTTCTTATATACTATTAATTACTATTAATATATATATATAGAGCTAGTAATATTTTTATTCTCTTTAAATTTAAGTACTTCTATTTTCTAATTAATTATTAGGTTTTACTTCTTTAACTAAGGTATTTCTAATATAATATAGTAGTTAGCTATCTAAATTATATTAAAGGTAATTTCCTTATAGTATTATTAAATTATAATATCTAATAAGATTATTTTCTTATTAATATCTTCTAATAATAGATTTAACTCGTTAGCTATTTAAAGTTAATAGAGTTTCTTCTTATTTACTATTAATACTTTATATACTTATATAAGAATATTAGATATAAAGTTTCCTATTACTCTAGAATTAATTATTATAATAATCCCTTAACTAGTAATTTTAACTAGTATTTTAATAAGTTAACTATACTCTACTAAGTATATTTATTATCTAGGGGTTATTAAGTTAACTTCCTTATATCTACTTCTAATATAAGGAGTCTATCTTTTCTTTATTTACTTATTATAAGGTTAAAACTTTCTTAAGAATAAAATCTAGTAGTAATCTTCTCTATTATATAGAGATAATAATTAGGTAGTAAGTATACTAGCTAACTAGCGTATATATATTCTTCTTCTTAGAACTTCTCTTTTAGTTCTTACTAAATATTAATAATTTTATAGGATAGAAATTTACGTAATTAGCCACTAAAATCTAGATCTATAAGTCTACTTATATCTAAATTTTTCAGCCCCTTTAACTATTAATTAGCTATTAATTAACTACTAATTAATAGTAAAATAATACTTATTACTTAGATTTTAATATATTTTATACTAATTATACTATCCCTAATATCTAGTATTAATCTATTATCTTTTATATCTATTTTACCTAGTTATTAATATAATTAATACTTATATATTTATTATATTTATTAAGAAATATAATAGTTATATACTTATTACTACTTATATAATATATATAAATTAAGATATTATTAGGTAATACGCTATAGTAAACTTAATCTATTTAAGTTTATATTATACTACTATAGCTAACTATAATTCTTTATATAATATATATACTTTTAAGATATATTATTATTTTACCTAGCTAAGAGTAAGCCTTTCTATTACTATATTATTTTAAGATCTTACTAAATAATATAAGATTATATAAAACCTTATAAGATCTTATAAGATTTTATAATATCTTATAAGATCTTAGAAGACCTTCTAAGATTAAATACCTAACTATTACTCTTTATCTAGATTATAATACTAACTCGTATAAACTATTAAAAGATATCTCTCCTTTTTTATATAATCTAGTATATATTTCTACTTATTTATATTATTTAATATTTAGTCCTTTCTATTCTTCTTCTATTATATAGTCTTATTAATATTCCTCTTTCTTTTTAGCTTCTTCTAGAAGCTACTAAATATCTTAGATAATTTAAAAATATATACTATTATTACTAAGTCCTATTTATTATCTTATATACACGCGATCTATATATTAGGCTTTAAAGTCTCTAATTACTTCTAAAGTTTAATTAAGATCTATTAAATAAGTTAATTAATATTATTAGTTAAGCCTTTATATCTTAATAATCTACCTTATTACTCTAAGGTACGTAGTCTTCCCTTAGATTTTTAGATTCTATAGGTAGTTAATTTAAGCCCTTTACTATTCTATCTAGATTCTATATAGATAATAGAGTTAATATTCTATTATTAAATTTAACTTATATTAGAATATATACTTTTTATATCTCTATTAACTACCTTCTAATAATAACTATAACTAATTAATAAATAAATATAGAGTAATTTAGTTAAGAGTAAAAGAACTTATACTTTTATTATCTAAGTACTTAGATTATAATATCTATATACTAGTAATTATATCTATACTTAAAATATTAGGAAGATCTTTATTAGTAGAGTAAATACTCTTATTCTAAATATAAAAATATATCTTTAACCTTTAACTAGTTTTTAGATTATTAGAAGAGATATCTATATTTAAGTTATAATCTAAATTATTAATTTAATAATTCTAGTTATATATAAAGTCCTCTATTATATTAGTAATCCTAGATATCCCTAAACTCTAATAAATCTTTTATATTAGTTTTTATTATATCTTCTCCCTTCTTTCTATATTTATTATATTCTATAATCTATCTATTAATATTTATAGCTCTATATAATACTATATTAGTAGTTATAGATATATATAAGGTTTTAATATATAACTTACTTTTAATATATTTACCTTTAAGTTTAATTATTATTCTTTTCCCCCCTTTATACTCTATAATTATATATTTAGTAAGTATATAGATAAAAATAACTATCTCTCCTATTAATAGTGTAAATATATATAAAGAGTAGTTTTTTATTACTAAAAAACTAAGTTTACCTATCTACTAGAGACAAATAGAAAATGATTATTTTCCATTTATATTAAACTAAAATTTTAGTTATTTTCCATTTAATTTTAGTTTTTCAAATAGAAAATAGTTTTTTTTGTGAGCTCTTTTTAAAGTTAGACCTATTTTGAAAAGCGCTAACTAAGCGCTATAATTTAATGCCCTAACGGCCTAAATCCCTCTTAGGGTTATTTTTTAAAAAAATGTTAAAATATGGGTTTTTTCTGATGTTCAAACCTTAAGCGGATAATCGACCACTAAGAAAGTTATCTCTTCTAAGTCTTGCCCCCGCCTTAATATACAAGTGAAATTTAAAGTAAGACCTAATTTAGAATCTACTAGATTAGGGCTATAAAACGCGCTAAAAATTATTTAAAACAGACTAGTAATAAAAAAGTTATCTTTCTACTTAGAATTCTTACTACTAAAATATATATTCTATCCTAAATAAAAATAAATAAAATATATATAATAGTTATATTTTAATTTATTAATAGTAACTATTATACTACTAAATATTATATTTTTAAAGATTATATCTAATTATTCTATTTCCTTTTTATAAGTAGGTACTTAGTTAAGATATTAGCTAAGAGATTTATATTATAGCTATTAACTACTTATTAGCTAGCTAAGATAACCTTAAATATTATCTACTTAATTAGCCGCCTAATAATTTTATATCTTAAAGCTTTTTATCTTTCCTTACTATCTTTCCTTAATATTTTAATAAATTATCAACCCTAGCTATTCTAATTAAATTCCTATACAGGAAATAAGCCATTATCTTTCTAATTAGATGGATTATATTACTATTCTAAGTAATACTAGTTTTCTAGCTTATAAGCTTTATAAATATTTAGTCCTACCTAAGGGTATAGATTACCACTTTTAAAAATCACCTTATAAACTCCCTAAAAATGAACGATCTAAAATACTTTCGGAGCTATTCATCTATCCTATACTAATCCAAGATAGGGAAGGAGTTAAGGAAGTAGAAATACCTAGCTCTTTTCCTTATTTCTTTCTAGATCTCGCCCTTTATTCAGATAGTCTAGGCTGCTATAAATATTCCTATTATACATAAAATATTCGAAGTATTAAAGACCACTATTCTAATATCCATAGCTAAAAAAACCCTAGAAAGAAAGGTAGAGTCTTAAATGATTCTAAGCTTACTCTACCTTAGAAAACTAGTATCTATTTATAACAATTCTTCTATATTGATCTAAGTCGGCAATACTTTAAGATAGATCTAAATAAACTATATCTAGGGCAAAATAGCTAGGCTAGGCTAGAAAGAGCTAGGAATATTCAGGGGCTAGGAAATGAAGAAGAGGAAGAAGAATTAGAAGAAGAAAACTCACTTTCTATTTACAGCCAGGGTAAGGATTATATAAGAGACTATTATATCTATTAATTACTAATATGTTATAGATATTTCTTAATAGAATACTAATTAGACCTCTCTAGATTAGAACTTCCAGAATTTTTAAAAAGCTAAAATTCGAAAAATCCAGCAAAACCAGTACAATAACCCTAGCCCCTGGCTCAAAAGAACTTGATAGGCTTCTTATCTAGGCGGCCTAGATAGGCTAGACCTATTAGAGCTAGTAGGGCCACCGGATACTCTACTACTTAAGGCTATCTAGCTTACTTTCAATAATCTCGCTCAAAAATCTCAGAAAACCCTTAGGGTTATCGGCCATTTCGGACGGTTTGAAATAGTTCAAACGGAAAAGAATTAGTACCGGGCTAAACCCTTTCGAGCTTATCAGGATCCTAGCCGGATTTCTAAATATACTCAGCCCTAGAAGCAAATCTTTAGCTTCTTTATTAGGACCCAGACCCTAGAATTAGACTCAGATCCTCGATATCCTCACTATATCCTTACCTCGACCTAGAAACTCTATTTCGATCGACTTATTAGCTATAGGGAAGAGGTTAAAGATTTAGAAGATTTAGAGAAAGAAAATCCTTCTTTATCTTCTTCTTCTACTTCTTCCTCTTCAATAGAAGGGGATACTAGCTCAGATTCTACTTCAGAAGAGACTAGAAACCGGAAAATACCTAGAGTTAGCCCTAGGGTACTAACAGGTCTAACTCAATTAGAAAAGGCTTATTTAGAATTTTCACTATCCCTTCTATATTAGTCTAGTTCCAAAGACGAATACGAGCTCCCGTTAGTAAGGGCCCTAGCCATTTTAGGCCTTACTAAGGATAGATTTAGAGGTATTGATACCTATCCTTTAATTCTTTCTTCAATATTAAAGATTAGCCGATTTTTTATTTTACGCTATTCTTTCAAAAATTTAAGCTCTATCCAAGATTAAGGACTTCCGGATTTTAACGCTAATATATCGCCTACTAATCAATTATTCTATAGGCTAGATCTTAGGGTCAAGCCACTATCTAGACTAAAGACCTTAGTAGATTCCTTATTAATTCAGGGTTCTTTTACTCCAATTAACTAGCTACTAGATCTACGAAGCTATAGGCTTACTATAGCAAGAAAAACTACCTCTATCAAAGCTATAGATTAGGAAGGAGAATTAATACTATATAATAGTATCTCTTTCTTAATCTCGGATTTTCGAAGTTTTATCCATAGCTTAATATTAGCTACAAAGGACCTCCTCTATAGGGAAATATTATTCGAAAATAGGGTTTCTACTACTAATAGCCCTACCCGGTCTATTCCTACTATCCCTTGGTCTCAGATCTTTAATAACCCTCTAGATTCTACCCCTTTTCAAAATTTCCTAGGAGATAGTCGAATAGACCTAGGCCTAGACTATTCAGAAAAATAGCTATATAATTGAATAGCTACTAGCCCCGATCTAGCTAGTCGATTTACTATTCCTAGTCAGGAATTCTTATAGCATCATCGAAAGCTATTAGATTAGATATAAAGAATTCAGAATTTCCTAGAAAAGCTACTAGTACTATTTCATATTACTAGCGGCCAGCCAGCTAAGTTCCCAAAGCTAGGCTTAATTCAGTTTTCTAATTCTATTGAGACGGGATTACAGAACATCTTCCTTAAGAGCCAGATAGTTTTTTTTATAACTTATTACTATAAAGACTATTCAATTTAGGATTCGACTAAGATTATTCATCGATATCTATCTAGGGAAGTAGGTGAATTATTAGTCTATTATCTATAGCTAGTAGTCCCGTTTCTTAGTAGAATATCTCTTAAGGTTTTTCAAACACCCTTATCTAAATACCTTTTCAAAGATCTTTCTAGAAAACGATATAAGGCTTATTCTAAGATATCAGGAGATCGATTTTAAACTATTTTCCGGCGGGAAACCTTATCTAAATTAGGTTTAGCCCTTAATCCTAGTAAATATCAGCATATTGCTATAGGGATCTTACGGCGGTTTCTATCTAAAAATCTAGAATTTCAACCAGAAGATCCAGCCGGCCTAGAGGACGAAGATATGAATTATAAAGATAATATTATAGATTTACAAGCTACTCATAGTAGTAAAATAGCTAGAATAGTCTATACTAGAGGGCTTCTATAAGGAAAAGAAGAGATTCTAAGTCTAAAAAGAAGATTTCAAGAAGCTAGTCTAGTAAGTAATATAATTTCTATTATATTTATATATATATATATATACCCTAGGGCTCTAGAGGGGGTTTTTTTTAAAGAGTTAACTAATCTTTTTATTATAGAACTAGCATCGTCTCTTAGGATTTACTAGCTCTACCCAAGAATTTATTCTTAGTAGATTTGAAAAACCTACTTTTAAAAATAATTTTCAAAACCAACGCCTTATATAACTAGCTAGTTATCGAAATATCAATCTAGACGAAAATCTTCAAAGGTTATTTTAAAAGCCTTCAACCTTTCGACCATTCCAAAAGGAAATCCTAGAGAATATATTAGCTAGGGTAAGCCCTATACTAGTTATATTACCTACTAGTGCTGGAAAAAGTCTTCTATTCCAATTCCCAACGACCCTCAGCTTAATAGGGGTTACTATCGTTATAGAACCCTTATTATCTCTTCTTCAGGATCAGCTCTCTAGAGCTAAGACTCTAGGTATTTCTTCGGCTATATTTAATGCTAGGAGCCCTCTAAATTCAGCTCGTCTAGTATTTACTACCCCAGAGACCTTCTTAGGATTAGATTTTCGAAATTATATCAATCGACTTTAAATTACCCAGCAGCTAAATCAGGTTATAATCAATAAATACCATATTATCCTTAATAGGAAAGAATCTTTTCGAAAAAACCTTGAACGCCTAGGGGAAGTAGTAGATCTAAAAACCTAGCTAGTATTATTAACAGCTACTTTACCTCCAAAATATTAGGCTAGTCTACTTAGAGGACTATTTCTAGATCCTAATAGGACTAAGATATATCAAGCTAATACCGCGAGGCCTAATATTCGATATTCTATCCAAGTCTTTAGGGCTAAAACAGATACTTTTCGAATTATCCAAGAAGAACTAGATCTTTTAGAGTTAGATCAAGCACTTATCTATACCAGGACCCGAGATCAAGCTAAAGAGCTGAGTAAAGTACTAGGGTATTCAGTTTACTACTCTAATCGCCCGAATAAAGAAAAGATCCTAAGGGAATTTCTAGAGGGAAAAATCTAGGTTCTTATCACTACTAGCTCACTAAGCTATAGGGTCGACCAACCTAGTATTAGGATTATTATTCATCTAGGATTACCTTATCAACTATACGATTATACCCAAGAGACTAGATAAGTAGGTCGAGATAATAAGAGGAGTAATGCTATTCTACTATTACCTTTAGATCCTCCTATTAAGGCTACCTCCCTAGGGCCTCACCCTACTTAGGAAGATATATTCGAATATAATATTATTTAGCGATATATATCTAATACCTGTCGAAGAGCTATTTTAGATAGTTATCTAGACGGTTTAGAAGAAAAAAGCTGTAAAAAGGAGGTTATTAAGTGTGATATCTGTTCTTTAGAAGATAGTAAGTAGTATATTCCTTATATTAGGGTTATTATTAACTATTTCTAGATCTTTTAGAGCTTTCTAGTAGAGCTTCTATAGAATCCCCTAAAATAGTAGATCAGGATAATCCTCTAGGATTTAATTCTCCTAGTCCTAAAACTATAGGTATATATACCTTTTCTCTCTTTATATATATTATATTAATCTATTTTATAGATCTAGATCAATCCCAAAAACGTAGTTTTTCTTTTATTTTAGAGGAAAAACGCGTACTATTATAACAAGAAGCGTTAGAATTCAAAGAGACTAAACGCCTAATCCAAGCTAATTATAATATATACCTATAGTGTTTATTTAATTATAAGGCTAGGCACTCTCATACTCTATTTGAGTGTAGAGAGGAAGGATATCAAGCTCGCTTAGAGGTCTATCAAGGATTTCGGGATTATTTACGAAATAAGAGGGTATTAGCTCCTTATACAGCTTATTTTTATTGTTTTCTCCCTCAAGATCTATACCGTTAATGGAAAGGGGTAGAAAGAAGAGGATTTATTAGGGATAAAAAGGAGAATAGGTATTCTTTTCTAGATTTTCTTATTTCTACTATAGCGATTAGGTTTTCTATTCCTCAATATACCAAAGAGTATTATATTAGGGTATACGGATTAAACGGTTAGAAGGATAAAGAAAAGAAAGGATTATACCTAGGGAAAAAGGTAGAATACGGGGGCGTTAAGGTTAATCAGTTATTTCTTAAATTTAGTTTAGCTTTACAAATTATATTAGAGGAGGATTAAGAATTTAAATAGATAAAAAGTAAAGATAGTAAGTTATTTTATTACTATTATCTAATATTCTATCCCTATAAGTAGTAACTATAGTAGTTAAGCGTAAATACTAAAGCTTTAGTAGTAGAAAATTAACCTAATACTATTAAATCTTTAAGTAATAGTATTAGAGTAAATCTTAAAACGTTTTTAGAAATTTAATATAGTATTATTATAGATCTAGATAATAGTTATAAATCTATATCTTTATTTCCTAATTTAATTAGTATAAAAAAAATCTTAGGAGATTTATAAATACAAGATATTTTATTATTATAATCTAGTATTTAAGTTTTAGATATATTATAATAAAGAAGACTAATATTAAATAATAAATAATAAATACTTAATTATTAGTATTTTTATAATTATAGAGAAGAATAAAAAGAAATAAAGAAGTAAATAAGAAGATTTAATTATAAGAATTAAAAAAAAGGAAAAAAAATATAAAAAAAAGAAATAATAATTAAGGTAATAATAATAATAATAATAATAATAATAATAATAATAATAATAATAATAATAAATAAAAGTAAGTAGAAGTAGGAATAAAAAAAGAGGGTAATAATAATAAGTTATAATAATAGTAAAAGTAAGAATAAATAAGAATAAAAATAATAATTATAAAAGGAAAAATTAAGAAAAAAGTAAAAAAAAATAAGAGTAAAAGTAAGGATAATAATAAGAAAAATAAGGATAATAATAAGAAAAGTAAGGATAATAGTAAAAGTAATAGTTAAAGTAATAATAATAATAAAAGTAAGGTTAATAGTAATAATAATAATAAAAATAGGATTAATAGTAATAATAATAGTAATAATAATAGTAATAATAGTAATAATAGAGTTAGAGATAGTAATAAGAGTAATAGAGTTAGAGATAGTAATAAGAATAGAAATAATAATAAAGATAAAAATAGAGATAGAATTAGAGGGTTAGGGTTAGGGTTAGGGTTAGGGTTAGGGTTAGGGTTAGG